>JALAZF010000275.1:4800000-6000000 GCA_022829125.1 Lathyrus tuberosus | reverse complement strand
CCTTGAGTCTCAAAGACATTCTCAAGCACCCTTCAAAATAGGAAGAAACCGTAGACTCGGACAGTCTCAATACCCTTCGGATTTCCCCATTTCCTTAAAGAACAGGGAACAATCCTGATCCTCAGATCAAACCCATGAGTACAGTGTTGCTCATATAAGAACTGATTTTCTCTTAAATCAGTATACTGGACCTGTCACTCAACTAAAACGGTCACCAGCAGGTAGCCTCCTCTTAGGCTTTGTATAATGATATCCCCAAAAGAGTCGGTCTCTTTTAGCCTCCTCTTAGGCTTTGTATAATGATCCTTCTTTTCCTCAGTATAATTCAGCCTCCTCTTAGGCTTTGTACAAATGATTCTCCCCAGCGGAGCAAACCTTTTTGGCCTCCATCTCGGGCTTCGTACGAGATACAAAAGACTCCCTCATTGAGTCAAACAAAAACTTTCAGCCTCTCTCTCAGGCTTTGTATGAGACACATAAAGTACTCCATCGTTGAGTCAATCACCCTTTCGCCTCCATCTCGGGCTTCGTACGAGATACAAATTCCCCTAAGCAGAGTCAAACTCTCTTTTAGCCTCCATCTTGGGCTTTGTACAAGACAGATAATCTCCTGTTGAGTCGAACCATTTTAGCCTCTCTCTCGGGCTTTGTACGAGACACATATTAGCCTCCTCTTAGGCTTTGTATAATGATTTTCCCTAGCAGAAAATAGCCTCCTCTTAGGCTTTGTATAACGAACTCCCTGGCTGAGTCCAATCAACCTTTTAGTATCAAACCTGTGCCCCGTTCACAGTACACAAACATCAACAACTCATTCCCTTTCATCTAATCGCTGTAAGCAGCAAGCCTCTGGATCATCTATATCCATGCCACTGTCCCTCTTTTAGCATGATAAATTCCTAAGGAAAGATGGCATTGCTCTACACTGAGTTAAAGTCTTCTCCTTCAGGTTAAAACCCTTTCCTAGGAAATTATGGCATTGCTGGGATCCGCGTATCCCGGTTAAAGTAATTCTCCTTTATCCTTCTTTAGAGATGACAAACTCTCTCTAAAGCCGAGACCTTTCAGCTTCACATCTTGGGCTTTGAACAAGATACAAACAACCTTTCGCTTCATGTCTTGGGCTTTGAACAAGACACCAAAAACCATTTCCTCCCATAGAATAGGAGGAACTACGAACGCTCTGATTTCCCTATTTCGGTAAACGGGAATACGTAGGCATAAGATCGAAAGAAAAATATCTTAGCAAGCACACTAAACAAAAACCCCGAAATCCCATACTTTCACACATCAATCAAAAATGTCCGTCCTAAATCATCTCTTTGAACAAAATAACCTGAGACCATCCCCGAATCTTTGGAGCATCTGTATACCAACAGTTTTGACTGTTTAACCTCAGTATGCAAGCAGGGTTAGTTGGAGACATCTATTTCCCTTCCTTCATCAGCTTACAATAGGATAAAAAATGAATCGAGCTGTAGTAAACCCAAAGAGCGGTTGTGCTTCGCAACCACGTCCAAAATATCGCTCGCTACAGAAAAGTGGCGACTCTGCTGGGGATTGCCTTGTTTGATCTGTTTGGCCTTGGGGCATCGTCCCCACTTTTCCACAAGAAAAGTGCTGACTCTGCTGGGGACTATCGTTCCGCAGAGGTCGTTGTAGAAACCTTCACTGAGATGAGACTTTTTGACTCTATTAGGATCTTAGGTCGAAATCTTTGCTTTGGAAAGAAACCACAGAATGGTGACTCCGCCGGGAAGCCATTTCTGTCAGGAATATAGGATTCATAGCTTTAAAGTCTAGGACATTAGGACAAATATATATACTGCTTTTCCTAATTGAATATGTGTTTATTTTTCTGCTACTGGGAATGCGTGTGATGCCGCATGTGGTGAGTTTGAGTATACACTTAGGAAAAGCCAACCCTTTTTGTAGTACGGAAACTATCGGAAATAGTTGTTATGCGATACTACCCTCATTTGAGGCTGGTGATCTATTCTCAGTGAATAGCACTTACTCTAAGATTGCACACAACTCGCTGGCGATCCGCTTGTTGTCTGCCTTCCTGGGAGGAGCTAATGGTAATGAGTACAGGTACAAAAAACACCCTAGTATAAACCTTTGGGGATGGGTAGAGCCTTGACTCCTTGACAACGACCCTTTGACCCCATGTTTTTTCTATGTTTTTGTGTGCTGCATTCATGCATTCATTTAAAAAACATTAAAACATTCAAAAAAATTTCTCTTCTAGTCTCTCTGTTTTTCAAATTAAACTAAGACTGTGATTGCAAATATCAGAGAAAAGGATTACGCTAATGGATTTCGGTAGAAGGAGAACTCATAAGTATACCTTCAAGGCTCCAAAACTAGAGGATCTGAGAGGTTTGGCGAGGATGATCACAAACCAAGAGGCCTTCAGAGCCAAGTACAGAGGTCTGCTACCTCTGTTAAGAATCCATGTGATTGAGGGAAACATGGATGTACTCGTTCAGTTTTACGATCCGGTTTATCACTGTTTCACATTCCCGGATTACCAGCTAGCACCAACGCTGGAGGAGTACTCTCATCTGATCAATCTACACATTACTGATCGAGCTCCATTTTCTGGACTGGAAGAAATTCCAAAGGATCAGACCATTGCAAGAGCAATTCATTTGGATGAGTCAGAGGTCAAGACTCACATGACTACCAAGGGTGGCATCCAAGGTTTGCCAGCCCAGTTCTTAACAAAGAAAGCTCTGTACTTTGCTAGTATAGGGAACGGGACTGCTTTTGAAAGCATCTTTGTTTTACTCACCTACGGATTATTTTTGTTTCCCAACATTAATAACTTCGTCGATATCAACGCCATCAAGGTTTTTCTCATTGGAAACCCTGTGCCGACTTTGCTCGCAGATGCGTATCACTCTGTACACTTAGGAAATTTGTACAGTGGAGGGGAGATCACGTGCTGTGTACCTTTGCTTTACAAATGGTTTATCTCTCATTTGCCTAAGTCTGCTGCTTTTTGGGATGATAGGAGTGTCTTACGCTAGTCGCAGAAAATCATGTCTCTCACCAACTCTGATATAGATTGGTGTAATAGGATTTATGATGGAATGAGGATCATTGATCGTTGTGGAAACTTCCCCAACGTACCCCTTATAGGAACTAAAGGAGGAATCAACTATCATCCGATATTGGTTCGTCGTCAATTTGGATACCCGGTGAGGCTTGTTCCGTGCAACGCTTATCTGGAAGGTCTTTTCTTCAAAGAAGGAGAAAACGACAGAGCACTAAAGATGGAAATAGTGCACGCTTGGAAGCACATTCATAAGAAAGGACGGGAGTCTCTAGGAAAACCGGACTGTGTCTCGGTGGAGCCTCATCTCCATTGGGTACAAACTAGAGCTCTCAAGCTAAAGATGCCTTATCCTCGTTACGGAATTCTTCTGCCGAGGGAATCTGTCATGTACTTCATGACGGAAACTGAAAAGCTTCAGGTTACTCTCAACAAAATTCAAAAGGAGAGGAGGTCTTGGAAGAACAAGTACCGCACCCTCAACGTGGAATGTATCCAAATACAGCAATTACTGAAAGAGAAAGATGCTCTGATCGAGATTTTAGAGCAACATGCTGTGGATAATCAGGATGACCAAAGGAATTTGCTCACTCCTCTCATCTGGAAAAGAAATGACAACCCGACAACGGCTCAAGAGCCCCGGTCAAAGAAAAGGAAGTACCAGGATCCATTAGCTTAGGTTTCTGTTTCTGCACCTTGTAATCTACTGTATTTCCGTTTCTGTAATCCTTTGAATTTCAATAAAAAGGGGTTCCCCCACTGTTTGATATTTGCAATCTAATTGTCAAAGTTTATTTTGATTAAACCAAACAAACAATTAATATAATCATTGCATTTCATCATTCTCACATCGCGTATTCTCCTTACCTACGAATCTCACATTTGTGTCTCGGTTCTAGAGTCAAACTGTCTCATTCGTACAATACTCGGGCTAATCGTCAGAAAAAGATGGATGATCTTGAGGAAGAAAACAGAGAGTTGAGAGAAGAGATCGACACTCTGAGAGAGGATATAAGAAAGCTTCGTAACGACATGCAAGCCATGGCAGAAACTCAGCTACAAAGGACTGTGATCTCGGAGATCACCTCAGCGCCCATAGTGGAAAAGTTCAATCCTAGGTATCAGATGCCGAAATATCGTCCTTGGGGCATGCCTGCTAACTATATCCCGGAAGGATATGTTCCGCCGATCGTTGAAGATTAGGGAACTTCCGCAGGAGCCGCTGGTCCTGAAGGTTACAAACTTCGGGAAAGCGAAGATGCCAGAGGCATATTGAAGACCCCTAAAGGTTACAAACTTCGGGAAACGCCAAGATTCAACGTCGTAGTTACGGTACCACCTCCTGTGGTGCACACTGTCCCGGAAGGACAGATTCCACAGATACCTTCTGGCAAGAAGGAAACTATGTTTGACCGAATGGATGAATTCCAAGAACAGTTCTTGGAAATGCAAAAGGAATTGCAAGCCATTCGCGGTCAGGATCTATTTGGAAAGGACGCCGCAGACCTTTGTCTGGTCCCCAATGTGAAAGTCCCGCACAAATTCCAGGTGCCCGACTTTGAAAAATACAAGGGTAACCCTTGCCCTCAAAGTCATCTGACAATGTACGCTCGACGGATGTTAGCTCAGACGAAAAATCAGGACCTGTTGATTCACTACTTCCAGGATAGTTTAACCGGTGCCGCCTTAAAATGGTACATGGGGTTAAACCGTGCCACAATCAGCACATTCAGAGATCTTGGCAAAGCCTTCGTTCAACATTATAAATACAATTTGGACATGGCACCCGACAGAGATCAACTCAGATAGATGTCACAAAAGGACAAGGAAACCTTTAAGGAGTACGCTCAAAGATGGCATGAAATTGCTGCTCAAATTTGTCCACCTCTTAAGGAAAAAGAGATGACAAAGATCTTCTTAAAGACCTTGAGCTCATTTTACTATGACAGAATGGTCGCCAGTGCACCCAGTGACTTCACCGAGATGGTGGGTATGGGAGTTCGTCTTGAGGAAGCCGTCCGAGAAGGACGTTTGGCAAAAGACACTGGATCATCAAGTAGTACAAAATGATACGGTAGTGCTCTCCCTAAGAAAAAAGAGCAGGATATTGGGAATATCTCTCCCGGAAAGCAAAGGCGGCGTTATCAACCAGTAGCAGTGGTAACTCCTGCTATTAATCCCGCGCCTATTTCTACGTATCAACCTCAGGTTGCGCAGAGCCAACCTAATCAGCAAAGGACTCAACAGCCTCTTCAGCAGGCTCGTCCTCAATACAACAACAACCGTACAACGCGGCCACCAGGATTTGATCCTATACCCGTATCGTACGCCAAACTATTTCCGTTACTACTGGTTAAGGGGCACATCTAGACTAAGTCTCCTCTTACAGTACCGGAAAATCCGCCTTTTTGGTTTAAGGTGGATCAGACATGCCCTTATCATCAAGGAGGGTCGGGGCATAACATAGAGAATTGCCTCAATTTCAAATCCGACGTGCAAAATCTTGTTAGGAGCTGGCTTTTATCTTTCAAAGATACGAATCCTAATGTTCTCACGAACCCGCTGCCTCAACACGAGAAAGCTGCAGTCAACCTGATTGAGAAAGAGACTAACAATGTCTATCAGATTCACGATGTACTCTTGTTGAAAACCAACTTGGTCAAGATGCATTGTAGACAGAGTGGATATGGCCATGTGCCACCTCATAACTATCACCAGTGTGATATCTGCTCTAAAAGTGATCAAGGATGTTCGGTAGTGCAATCAGCCCTACAGGAACAGATGGATCTCGGATGGATCCAAGAGCACCGAGTTCGTGAAGTTAACATGGTCTATACGAATTCTAATGTCATTCAAAACCACGACATTCGTGCGATGAATGTCAACTTGGTGGCGATGCACTCAAGACAAAGCCAATACCATAATCTGCCCGACACGATTACAGTTTCTGTCTGACTTGCTCGGTAAACAAACAAGGATGCTCTTTCATACAAGAGGCCCTCCAGCGTCAGATGGATCTTGGATGGATCCAAGACTACCATGATAGGAATCCCTATCAGATCAACATGGTTCAAATTTTCGATATTCGCGTGATGAATACCAACCTGGTAGAGTTACATGCTGAGCAGGTCCGACTCGGATTCTTAATATCACATGATTACCAAAGCTATAAAGCGGGTTGCGAAAATAATCGAGGTTGTACCCTTATCCAGGAGGCACTCCAGCACTTGTTAAATCACTGGTGGATGCCAATCTATATGGACGAAGATACTCAGCAAATCAGTATCAATAACAGGAATCCTACTCGACGTCAGAGTCAGGATGTCCGATCTGTGGAAACTAACCTAGTGAGGTTACATTGTATTCAAAGTGGGCGTGGCCAGGTGCCACCACACAATTATGACCATTGTAGTGTCTGTTCAGAAAGTAACCAAGGATGCTACCTTGTGAGAGCAGCTCTTCAGGGTCAAGTGGATCGTGGAGAGATTCGTCCATATCCGGGTTCCGGACCTATCAACGGGGCGCAGGATTATCACGCCGATCAAATTGAGGACGTTGTCGTCATCTCTGATCATCAGAGGACTAGAGATGTTTATGTCATCACCCCTCTGCTTGACGAATCAAAAGTTCCTAACCGGGAACGGATCGAGATTACTTATGATGGTCTGAAAAACCAGAAGGTTCCCATAGTCATCTATCTACCGGGACCACTACCGTATGAATCAGCTAAGGTTATCCCTTACAAATACGGTGCAACAACCATCGAGAATGGAAAGGAAATTCCATTACCCTCCGTCGTGAATATTGCAGACATCAGTCGTGTAACACGGAGTGGTAGAATCTTCAACCGAGGGGTTGGAGAGTCCAACAATGAAAAGGAACCGCAGACGGACGTTCCTAATCCACCAGTTGGTCAATCCAGTAATCCCGACCTTTCAAAAGACAAGGATGAGATGCTGAAGCTCATCCAAAGGAGTGAATACAACATTGTTGATCAACTGTTACAGACTCCTTCAAAGATCTCAGTATTATCATTGTTACTCAGCTCAGAAGCCCACAGGGAGGCTTTACAGAAAGTCTTGGAGCTAGCCTTTGTGGAACAGGATGTAACAACTAGACAGTTCGATAGCATTGTCTCTAACATCACTTCCTGCAATAATTTGGGATTTAGTGATGAGGAATTACCTGAAGAGGGTCGCCGTCATAACATGGCACTCAATATCACAGTCAACTGCCAGGACGATGCTTTAGCCAGCGTACTGGTAGACACAGGGTCAGCCCTGAATGTTATATCGAAGTCCACTTTGATGCAATTATCATTCAAAGGCCCTCCGATGAGAATCAGCGAGGTTGTCATCAAAGCGTTCGACAGATCCAGAAAAGCGGTTATCGGCGAAGTTGATCTTCCCATAACTATTGGTCCTCACACTTTCCAAGTCACTTTCCAGGTCATGGACATCCGGGCAACGTACAATTGTTTATTAGGAAGACCTTGGATACATCAGGCTGGAGCGGTCACTTCGACTCTCCACCAAAAGCTAAAGTTCGTCAAGGGCGATCAACTCATCACGGTTTGTGGAGAACAGGCCTTGCTCGTGAGCAACTTATCATCATCTACTTGTGTAGAACCTGAGGAGGTTATTGGAACGCAGTTCCAAGCATTGTCGGTGAGCAATGAGAATCAATCAAAAGGAGGAACCTCGATTTCCTCATACAAAGATGCTATCAAAGTGGTCAAGAGCACCGATACCACCGGATGGGGACAGCTTGTCATTCCTACTGACAACAAAACAAAGAAGGGTCTTGGTTTTTCTGCAACCTGCACCCAGACAGCTGTCAACGATGAAAGTCTTCATCCCATTCAGAACTTTTTCCATACTAGAGGCTTCCTCCAACCAGTGACTCAAGCAGTCCATGCTATCAATGAAGAGGATCCCTTTGACACAGATGAGGAATGGAAGTCCTATCTTAACGAGGACGGTTATATGTCTCAGGACAAAACGCAAACTCCATTTTGCTTTCCCACAGAGAGTCCGAGATTTATACCCAGGTCAGACGTCAAAATGATATACGGAGGTTGTGATCCGGAAGGATGCCGTGCTCCGCCAAACTCATTAGAGGAAGACACTCTAATGAAAGACAACTTTGACTCTACCTACTATGGCCCGATGGATGGTCTGCCAATGTGGCAACCTTACCCAGGAAACTTGGGGCCAGAAAGTCAGTCGAGTAATGACACTCAGCTGGGCATCATTGTACAGAATACATGTGTCCCCACCATGTCATGGGATCAACACTCAGGTCATTCAGAAACTACTCAACATGAAGATGAATTCGCAACGTTTGCAGGACTTGAATTCATCAACTATGCTTTTCCCGAGGTCAACGTCATCGAGAGGGATGACCCCTCTAGTTCTAAAGAAGTGTGGGACACCTTGGGACAACCAAGTGGAAAGTTTGACTTCATGGTCAAGTACACCGCTCCCGAAAGCTCTCGTATCAGGCTCGAAGATATCCAGCCAACTGGATAGGGAGATGCAGCTGAGAGTACAAATGTTATGCAAAATGCAACAGAGGAATCCTCCTACGACAATTCTACCTGGGAGACAGATTCCAATGATCCTGCTCCACCAGAAATCAGCGTTATTTCTGAAGACAAATCAAGGAAGGTGCCAGACTTTGTGATTCACCGAGGAGTTCGCCGCCAGTGGGTTGCTGTCGAGGTTCCGAAGGTCGTTCATCAGTCAAAGTAATTGCCATCTTTAAACCTTTCACCCTGCCCAGGTGAAACGGATGTTTTGATAGGGCTCGCTTTTTGTAAATTTCCCTCTTCGCTTTGCCCAAAGCGACAGAGTTTTGTTTTATAGGGATGTAGTTTCAATAGTCGACTTGTTCATTAATAAAATAACGTCATTCTGTAATTTCTGCATTTATTGTTGTTTTCTCTTTTTGCTTTTCTCAGAAAATGGTAATCCTAAAAAACAAATCAATCATAAAAACAAGCAGTAAAATCAATACACTGCACCCACCCTTGCATTTTCTCTATCTCTTCTAAACAAAATCATCACGTCATGCAGATTGCTTGTTTTACACCCCGTTGAAACATACGATCCGATGCCTTCTCCCGACTTTGAGTTCCCGGTATTCGGGGCTGAAGAAGAAGTTGACGACGAAATTCCAGAAGAGATCTCCCGATTACTCAGACAAGAGGAAAGGTCCATTGAACCTCACAAAGAGCCGTTGGAAACGGTAAACTTGGGTTAGGAAAAAGAGAGAAAAGAAATCAGGATTGGGGCACTGCTCAGTCCAGCTGCCAAAGAAAGTTTGACAAAGCTTCTCAAAGAATTCCCCGATGTATTCGCTTGGTCCTATCAGGACATGCCAGGGTTGGATACCAGCATCGTGGAACATCACTTACCGCTGAGATCGAAATGACCGCCAGTAAAGCAAAGGTTGAGACGGACTCACCCGGACATGGCCATCAAAATCAAAGAGGAGGTACAGAAACAGATTAGCACGGGTTTCCTCGCTACATCTGAATATCCTCAATGGTTAGCCAACATTGTACCTGTTCCTAAAAATGACGGAAAAGTCAGAATGTGTGTCGACTACAGGGATCTGAACAAGGCAAGTCCAAAGGACGACTTTCCTTTACCACACATTGACATGCTGGTTGACAGTACAGCAAAGTTCAAAATTTTCTCCTTTATGGATGGATTCTCGGGCTATAATCAAATTAAAATGGTGCCGAAAGACATGGAGAAAACTTCGTTCATTACCCCATGGGGTACCTTTTGTTACAAGGTGATGTCGTTCGGTTTGAAGAACGTCGGGGCAACCTATCAAAGGGCCATGACTACTCTGTTCCATGACATGATACACAAAGAAATCGAGGTATATGTCAATGATATGATTGCAAAATCTAAGACAGAAGAGGAGCATGTGACCCACCTGTCAAAACTATTCGAGCGTTTGAGAAAATACAAACTCCGCTTGAATCCCAACAAGTGCACCTTCGGTGTTCGTTCGGGGAAACTACTAGGGTTCATCGTCAGCCAGAAAGGAATTGAAGTTGATCCTGATAAGGTCAAGGCCATTCAATAAATGCCTTCTCCGAAAACTGAAAAACAAGTCAGAGAATTCTTGGGACGATTGAACTACATCTCCAGATTCATATCTCTCATGACCGCCACGTGTGCGTCGATTTTCAGATTACTAAAAAAGAACCAGGACTGCGTTTGGTCAGAAGATTGCCAAACTGCCTTCGACAGTATTAAGGAATATCTGTTGAATCCGCCGATTCTATCACCTCCAGTGGAAGGAAGACCACTAATCATTTACCTCACAGTCCTAGAGGACTCGATGGGATGTGTACTTGGCCAACAAGACGAAACCAAAAGGAAAGAGTCTGCCATTTACTATCTGAGCAAGAAATTTACCGACTGCGAAACTCGGTATACGATGCTCGAGAAAACTTGTTACGCTTTGGCTTGGGCAGCCAAACGTCTTCGCCAGTACATGATTCGTCACACTACTTGGTTGGTCTCCGAGATGGATCCAATCAAGTACGTATTTGAAAAGCCTGCTCTCACGGGAAGGATTCCCGTTGGCAGATGCTGTTATCAGAATATGACATAGAGTACCATGCTCAGAAAGCCGTTAAAGGGAGTATTTTAGCCGATCATTTGGCTCATCAATCGATTGACGATCAGGAATCAATCGGGTTTGACTTCCCAGACGAAGATGTCATGTATCTAAAAATGAAAAATTGCGATGAACCGTTACCCAGTGAAGGGCCAGAACCAGGTTCCCAGTGGGCACTTATCTTTGACAGAGCAGTTAATCATTACGGAAACGGAATTGGGGCAATCATTGTTACCCCTCAGGGTACCTACATTTCTTTCACTGCCAGACTTATGTTCAAATGCACGAACAACGAGGCCGAATACGAAGCTTGTATTATGGGTCTCGAAGAAGCAATTGATTTAAGGATCAAGAATTTGGACGTATACGGCGATTCAGCCTTGGTTATCAATCAGATCACAGGAGATTGGAACACATACCAATCAGGATTGATTCCTTACAAAGACTATGCAAGAAGGTTATTGCCTTTCTTCAACAGAGTTGAGTTTCATCACATCCCTCGTGGTGAGAATCACATGGCTGATGCTTTAGCCACTCTCTCTTCCATGATTAGCGTAGGTCGATGGAATGACTTACCTAAGATTGACGTAATGCGCCTTGAACAGCCCGCCTACATCTTCGCGATTGAAGCAGTCATAGACAATAGACCTTGGTATCACGATATCAAATGCTTCCTTCAAAAACAAGGATACCCACCTGGGGCGTCCAGGAAAGATAGAAAGACCCTCAGAAGACTGGCTGGAAACTTCTTCCTGAGCGGTGACACTCTTTATAAGAGAAATTTTGACATGGTCTTGCTCCGATGCGTCGACCGACCAGAAGCAGACATGCTGATGAAAGAAATTCATGAAGGATCCTTTGGCACTCATGCCAACGTACACACAATGGCGATAAAAATTCTCAGAGCAGGGTACTACTGGTTGACCATGGAATCCGACTGCTACAAGTACATGAGGAAGTGTCACAAGTGTCAGATATACTCCGACAAGATTCATGTACCGCCATCGCATCTCAAAGTTCTCTCTTCCCCATGGCCTTTTTCCATATGGGGAATCGACATAATTGGCTTGATTGAACCTAAGGCTTCAAACGGACATCGGTTCATTCTAGTCGCCATTGATTACTTCACCAAATGGGTCGAAGCAGCGTCGTACGCTAATGTAACCCGACAAGTGGTGGTCCGATTTATCAAAAACAATCTCATCTGCCGTTATGGTGTTCCAAGCCAGATCATTACAGATAATGGATCTAACTTGAACAATAAGATGATGAAGGAGTTGTGCGCAGAGTTCAAGATTGAACACCATAACTCATCTCCCTACCGACCCAAGATGAACGGAGCGGTAGAAGCGGCTAACAAGAACATCAAGAAGATCGTTCAAAAGATGGTTATAACCTATAAAGACTGGCACGAGATGCTACCCTTTGCTCTTCACGGTTACCGAACATCTGTCCGCACTTTAACAGGGGCTACCCCTTTCTCTCTAGTGTATGGCATGGAAGCAGTGCTCCCCATAGAAGTAGAGATCCCATCAATCCTGGTATTGATGGAAGCTAAGCTCACCGAAGCTGAATGGTGTCAAAGCCGACACGACAAACTCAATCTGATCGAAGAGAAGTGAATCATGGTACTATGCCACGGTCAGTTGTATCAGCAAAGAATGAAGAAGGCATTTGACAAAAAGGTCAGACCTCGCATCTTCAGGAAAGGAGACCTCGTGCTCAAGAAGATACAATCTTTTCTCACTGATTCTCGGGGCAAATGGACCCCGAATTATGATGGCCCCTATGTGGTCACGAAAGCTTTCTCAGGCGGCGCCTTGAGAATTGCAACCATGGACGGAGAGGAATTTTCCTACCCCACGAATGTTGATGTGGTCAAGAAATACTTCGCCTAAACTAAAAGAAAAAACATCTCGGTGGATTGAAAACCCGAAAGGGCGGTCCAGGAAAAAGTTAGAGACATGAAAAAAAAATCATCCCGGTGGATTGGAAACATCAAAGTACAATCCAGGCAAAAGTTAGGGATAATGGCAAGTAACTACATCTGATTAGTTCAACTCCTCAGCAGTAATGTCATCCATCGGAGGAAAACTCCAGTCAAGGTCATCTTCGACAGAAGCTCAGGATGCCCCGAATTCAAAGTTGGTAGAAGGATAGTGGTCGTTATGTTTCAACGTAGCCCTTTTCCCTGTAAATTACCATTTTCTGAACTTTGTATATACTCTTTGGAATCACGCGCTTGGCTGATTTCTATACTATCAATAAAATTTGAGCCCTTGTGCTTTTGTTTATTCTTACTTGTTTTAGCTTTACAGAATGACGTTGTTAATATGATTAGCGATTCTTGAAATGAAACAAAAAAATGAATTTACTTGTTAAAACTTTTTCTGCTTTTAAAATAAAGATGGAAATTTCTTTTGACTGTTGAACATCAGAAGAACATCGATTGCGTCTCCAAAGGCGTTCGAATTTCAAAGTGCAGAATCAAAGTACTCCTTCTAAACCAGCACGCCTGAACGAAGGATCAACGGTATGAGATGCGGTTTTCCCGTCTGATACCTTCGGCCGAGTTCTCATCTCCTAAGCCCGACCAACATAGCTCCCAGCAGGGACTATTTCTCCTAAGCAAGGTGGAATTGCTATCGTGAACCATTGATACTTTTCATCCCCACAGATGGCCGAGTATCCAGTCATGTTCATCTTTTAGTTTGTATGTCGCGTCTGTTTTGTCAGCATAAACATACATACATCATGCATTTGTTGATTTGCATTCACATTTCATATTGCATCGCTATCACTTGAGTCGGTCTTATCTTGCCGTGATAACCGTCCTCTCAATCGAGTTTGTCAGTCCTTACGTCGTCAGGAAGTGTGGTGTCCGAACGAACTCGTCACCAGTGTATTTTTAGATCAGAGTCGGCAACTGACCACTTTGATAACTTGAACCTCTGAAAGACCAGAGAACCTTCAACAGATGTCACTCTTCGCCATTGAAGATGATATCCTTGCTTTCCCGAATTAAGGAAAATCCCCAGAGAAAGCCTCTTAGACAAAGATTCGGCAGTACAGCAGTGTTTCTCCGAAAAACCACTGATGAAAAGGTCATCGGCACCTCAAAATTGGATCACATCATATGGCATTTCTCTGGGAAGATCCCGAGGAAAGTATGATGCATTATCCCCCAAGCGGAAGCAGTCTCTCAAGAGACTCATTTTCCCCAGTAGAAATAAATGGCGTCTCCAACAGAGAAGTTTATGCAACTCTACAACTCAGACGACTGGGCTCCCCAGTAAGTCTGACATCAAAACTTTTTCTGTCAAATTGCATCTCCCCAGGAAAATTCGGAGAGAAGTTTGAGTAAAAATCGCTACGAGTAGCATTCCTTGTCAATAAAGTTTATTGACAAAAGAAACTGAGACCAGTTCCTTGGTTGGAAACCAGGATCGAGGGGAAGTTTATTTCAGAAACTGAGACCAGTTCCTTGGTAGGAAACTAGGATCGAGGGGAAGTTTATTTCAGAAACTTAGACTAGTTCCTTGGTTGGAAACCAGGATCGAGGGGAAGTTTACCTTTTCTAAGTATCAGTGCTTAGCAAAAGAAGATGAATGCGTACGCTACCATTCATAGACGCCGTCAAAAATTCGGATATTCCGATATTTAATTCTCTTGCACCCCGAATGCCCGAATACCTTTGTCATTCACACCTTCGTGTCCAAGAAGATTAAATAGGGGCATCTGTCATACCCCAAATTTTGACCACTAAGATTTCCCATCATTGTGCAAATCATCATCACAATATGGATGGACCTTCATGCCTCATCAACCTCCTCAAGGGTTGTTGAGCATCCAATACTATCAGGATTAGGGTTTCAAGCCCTCTCAGAGCTTTAGACAAAGGATCAATCAAGGAATGACTTGATCTTCAACTTGTCTAAACCTCTCAAACATCCACAAAGGATCAAGAGGACTCCCACTTCAAGGATTAAGCACAAGGTTGCTCCCTTTCAGGTGGATCAAGCTTCAAGATCGACAGTGTCACCAAATTAGGGTTTTGGTCGACCAGGGCCTCCAGTTGGAAATTTTCCTCTGGGCACAAGCCAAGGATCCAAAACATAACCTAATATACTCCATGGAACCTCATGGTCCCAAGCATCAAGTCAATTTTGCCTCAGGGGATGCATACATCAAAAATCAGGAATTAGGGTTTCTTGACCTAATTCACCCCTAAGTTGACTTTTGGGACAAATCATGAACCAAGACCTCAAGACATGATTTGAGGGTCTTTAATATACCATATTTATCCATTTGGAACAATGGATTGATCCAAGAAGCTTGAGCAACAAGTTTCAATTTCATCTGAACCACAATTAGGGTTTTGTGAGAAAAGTCAACTGTAACTTTGACTTCTGACCAGGACATACTCCCAAACCCTAGGACATGATTCAATATACCCTATGACACCCATGGAACATGTCTATCAAGTTTGATTTAGGTCAAGGACATGATTTCCTGAAGAATTGCACAGTTTGGAATTCATCTGATAAAAAGTCAACTGTGCACAAAAGTCAACTTTGACTTTTTGAGATTTTTCACTAAAATGGATTTTTAACCCTAAAATGATGTTAATGTATGATTTGGATCATCATTCATCAAGAAAAATCAAAGAAAGCGGGATAACTTGTAAAAGGGGTAACCATAAAAACTTAGAAAATTTTCTAAGTTAAAAATAAAGTGACAAGGGTACCAACTTTGGAGGATCATAACTCCTAAACCACAAAGCCATTTTTTTTCATCCAAAGATGGATTTGTAGCCCTCATTACCCTCTACAAAAACTTCAACTAGACCTAAGTCCAATTCATTAAGGATTTGGAGTTATGGAGTGATCAAAATCAAGAAATCACACTTTGTTAAAACACTTAGTGAAAATTTCACTAAGTCAGATTTTGCTTCACTTTTTTCCAAAAGTAGAGAGATTTTTCACTTGGATTCAAAAGAGATCAAAACCAAATATGTTCAAACAGTTGTTGTATCATGTAAGGGCTTTCCAAAATGGTCAAGAACATTACCAAATTCAACTTACACCATGAGATATGACATTGTCAAGTTGCCTTGCTGAAATCTGTCAAAGGCAAGGCAGATTTTGCAATTTTGCTCGATTTGCCAAAATCAGCCAATTTCAATTGCTCCTATCCACTTGGACACCTCTGAGGATTGAATATAAAGGGGACAAACACTGAGCCAAGCCTCCAAAGTCCATGGAACAAGAAATAGCATGTTGAACCTAGAATGGCTATAATAGGGACAAGACTCCAAATTTGGATTGAAGCATTCAATGGAACCATCAAGGTGGCATGGACTGAGCCATTCTCATTTGAAATTAGTCAAGGCTTATCCAAGACCAAGGGAACCAAAGCTCTGAGCCATAACCTCTAGTCAATGGCTAGAGAAGACTTGCATTTCCATTGGCCAACATTGAGGAAACACCTGTTGCAGTTGCCATTCACTATTGCAGCCAAAACAAACTTGTTCTACTATAAATAGAGCTCAATTGTGTTCAGTTTGAGTACACCAAAGCCATCAAAGAGATGCTTTCCTCAAAATCTCTTCTTTCACTCCAATTTTTCCTTCTAAGGCAAGTCACTATCGGGTTTTGAGTTTGAGAGCTTTTCCAATCAAACCAATCACTCACACACCTCACATACATCATATAGAAGTGATCCAAACACTCACATCACATCTGTAACACTGATTTCACAAAATCACTAGCCAATTGCTCAAGTTCTTGACAGTTTTGCAGTTGAGGTGCCATCCTCAATTCCAAACCATTTCAATCCATTCCAAGCATTCAGACACATCACTTGGCACCTAGGGAAGCTATCCACACATTGGAACCAAGTTGTAACACCTCCAACACAAATCACGATCACCAGCTGCAAGTGGTAAGCATGAGCTCTTCTAACTCTATGATCCACACAATTTTTGCTGCATAATAATTTGGCCATATGTTCATATTCATGCATGGAATGTTTTCCCTCAATTAATTGCATTGTTTGAATCGTGTATCAAAAATCCTAGCCTTCATGCAGAAATTAGGGTTCTTGAGGTTTCTTCGTGATTTCATGTTTTATGTTTAATTTAAATGAAATTAAGTGTTATACACATGATCGTGAGTTTGAGACGAGCATAATGATATGTGGATTGCATGATATGATTAAGGATTCAGTGAGATTGGATGGAAAATGCAAATCTGGGCAAACTGAAAAAACGCGCGTGTTCTTGGTGTTGTTCTTGGCGCCATTTTCAGAAATTCAAATATTTGAATTTTGTGATTTTGTTTAATTGATTCAAAAATTAATTTCTCTCTGAGTTTTAATGATTTTGAGTTGATTCGTTTTTTGATAATTCACAAAAATGTTGAAATATTTTATTTTATCAAAAAATCCCAAAAATATTATTTATTTCATATAATTGATATTTTTGCAAAGAATTAATATTTTAATTGTTTTTGACATTTTAAATATTTTTTCCACATTGATTTTGCAACTTTTAATGCTTTCTAATTATTTTGTAGGTCAATACTAAATTTTTGAAGCATTAATCCAAGATCACAATTTGTTTTCCACATGTTAAACAATTTTGATCACTTTAGTTGAATTTTTATTCAATTAAAACATATTTTGGAAACAAATTAGGGTTTTGGATTAATTCAACCCTCACAAATCTTTTTCAAAACACATCTGAGCCTCTAATAGAGTGTAAGACCCAATCCTTTTTTGACCAAATCATTTTTGGGCCTCACTTATTGTATAAGTCCCGATACTGTCAAAAAACGAACGGCGCGATCGTCGCCTTTTCAAAATAAAACCTTTTTTGGGCCTCCCCTCGTGTTGTAAGACCCATTTCTTTTAAACACTTTGGGCCTCTATTAGAGTGTAAGACCCAATCCCCCTTTTAACCAAAAACATTTTGGGCCTCACTTATTGTATAAGTCCCTCTGCGTTAAAAGAAAAACCCCGGCGCGATCGCCATTTTCAAACTGAAAATCATCTGGGCCTACCCTCGTGTTATAAGCCCCACTATTTTCCTTTAAAACTTTTTGGGCCTCTTGAGAGAGTGTAAGACCCATCCCTTTGTACATAAAACCTTTTTTGGGCCACAGTCCCTTGCATAAGTCCCTCTGTACAAATTCTAAAACCCTGGGCCTCTCCTTGAGCTGTAAGCCCCAAGTCTTTCTTTTTCAAAGCACTTTATCCTTTGATTTTGAATATATTGTTGTTTTCAATCTTTCTTTGTTAAACAACTAACCAAACAGCATGGAAGCTCTACAACTGAGTAAGTGGTTATCGCTTTCATTTACTGCTTTCCTATACATATATCTGTATTGTGGGGCTGTTTCGCTGTAAGTCTTCTTTCATAAACTCATATCAACTGTGTAATAATAGTATAGATATTCAGAGTTTCCCCGGCAACTACGTCTAGCACTAGGTAAAGCCGTTTCGTTTATTCGTAGATATAGACAGCTAGATCCCCAATAGGATCACCAGATACAGTCTTCTCTTCGGCTGTCCTCCTTAGGAATTGTCAAGAAATTCTATTCCCCAAGAGATGAATTATTCTCGGTGAAACTTCTCTTGAATTACTTCAAACCTCAGAACTGTTCACTAAATGAATTATTCTCGGTGAAACTTTTCTTGAACTTTTCTTTGGTTTGGGACCCACGGGCTTCTTAAAAGCATCGGCCTCCTCTTGGGCATTGTACAAGGACCCACAGGCTTCCTAAAAGCAACCCCGCCTCCTCTTGGGCTTAGTACAAGGACCCGTCGGCTTCTTAGAAGTATTCACAACCTCCTCTTAGGCTTCGTATAATGATCTCTTCCTTCGAGAATGATAGCCTCCTCTTGGGCTTTGTACAAGGACCGATCGGCTTCTTAAAAGTTTCCAGCCTCCTCTTGGGCTTCGTACAAATTGTCCCGAAGACCTCCTAGAGGTATAGGAACATAAATTTATCATCTTCATAGATCAGTCCTTTCAAAGAGTCTACTACTGTTTCTCAAAGCATAGTACAAGAGATAAAACTCTAGACTTAGACAGTCTCTTTTCCTTGAGTCTCAAAGACATTCTCAAGCACCCTTCAAAATAGGAAGAAATCGTAGACTCGGACAGTCTCAATACCCTTCGGATTTCCCCGTTTCCTTAAAGAACATGGAACAATCCCGATCCTCAGATCAAACCCATGAGTACAGTGTTGCTCATATAAGAACTGATTTTCTCTTAAATCAGTATACTGGACCTGTCGCTCAACTAAAACGGTCACCAGCAGATAGCCTCCTCTTAGGCTTTGTATAATGATATCCCCAAAAGAGTCGGTCTCTTTTAGCCTCCTCTTAGGCTTTGTATAATGATCCTTCTTTTCCTCAGCATAATTCAGCCTCCTCTTGGGCTTTGTACAAATGATTCTCCCCAGCGGAGCAAACCTTTTTGGCCTCCATCTCGGGCTTCGTACGAGATACAAAAGACTCCCTCGTTGAGTCAAACAAAAACTTTCAGCCTCTCTCTCAGGCTTTGTATGAGACACATAAAGTACTCCATCGTTGAGTCAATCACCCTTTCGCCTCCATCTCGGGCTTCGTACGAGATACAAATTCCCCTAAGCAGGGTCAAACTCTCTTTTAGCCTCCATCTTGGGCTTTGTACAAGACAGATAATCTCCTGTTGAGTCGAACCATTTTAGCCTCTCTCTCGGGCTTTGTACGAGACACATATTAGCCTCCTCTTAGGCTTTGTATAATGATTTTCCCTAGTAGAAAATAGCCTCCTCTTAGGCTTTGTATAACGAACTCCCTGGCTGAGTCCAATCAACCTTTTAGTATCAAACCTGTGCCCCGTTCAAAGTACACAAACATCAACAACTCCTTCCCTTTCATCTAATCGCTGTAAGCGGCAAGCCTCTGGATCATCTATATCCATGCCACTGTCCCTCTTTTAGCATGAGAAATTCCTAAGGAAAGATGGCATTGCTCTACACTGAGTTAAAGTCTTCTCCTTCAGGTTAAAACCCTTTCCTAGGAAATTATGGCATTGCTGGGATCCGCGTATCCCGGTTAAAGTAATTCTCCTTTATCCTTATTTAGAGATGACAAACTCTCTCTAAAGTCGAGACCTTTCAGCTTCACATCTTGGGCTTTGAACAAGATACAAACAACCTTTCGCTTCACGTCTTGGGCTTTGAACAAGACACCAAAAACCATTTCCTCCCATAGAATAGGAGGAACTACGAACGCTCTGATTTCCCTGTTTCGGTAAACGGGAATACGTAGGCATAAGATCGAAAGAAAAAGATCTTAGCGAGCACACTAAACAAAAACCCCGAAATCCCATACTTTCACACATCAATCAAAAATGTCCGTCCTAAATCATCTCTTTGAACAAAATAACATGAGACCATCCCCGAATCTTTGGAGCATCTGTAAACCAACAGTTTTGACTGTTTAACCTCAGTATGCAAGCAGGGTTAGTTGGAGACATCTATTTCCCTTCCTTCATCAGCTTACAATAGGATAAAAAATGAATCGAGCTGTAGTAAACCCAAAGAGCGGTTGTGCTTCGCAACCACGTCCAAAAAATCGCTCGCTACACCTCTCCGGAGGAAGAGAAGTGATATCCTCGGGGAAAACTTTGGGAAACTCACAGACTACCGGAATACTCAAAACTTGAAGGTTGTTACTCTCCTCCTTAGTGAGAACCAAAAGAACATATTTTTCCTTCTCGAACAAGAAATTTATCATTCCAACTGTACCTTCCAAAATAGTAGTTAACACATCTTTCGGAGTAGCCTCAACGGATGGAATGATGATTAGCTTTTCCTCATAACCGATAAATACCGAATTAGCAGAAAGCCAATCCATTCCCAAAACAACATCCACTTTCTTAAGCGGCAAACAGATAAGATCAATATGAAAAACTCTTCCATCCACAGACAAAACATAATTTTCACACATTAAAGGTGTTTCAACTATCTCATCCATGGCAGTAGTAACCCCCATGGGTGGAGACAACGGAACAGGTTGCAACCCAAGTCGCTTCACACATTGCATCGATACAAAAGAGTGTGTGGCTCCACAATCAAATAATACAAAGCAAGGATTCCCATTAACGAAACACGTACCAGCAATCAAAGAGTTGTCACCCTTTGCTTTCTTCGCATCCAAAGTATACACTCGACCGGTAATCCTTTCTTGAGTTTGGTTCCTATACTGAGGACAATCTCTCGCCATGTGACCCACTTTGTGACACCGATGACATTCCACTCCTTCGAAGCGACATCTACCATGATGATTCCTTCCACAAATACGACATACCGGAGGCACACTAGTCTTAGAACTCTAAACTTGTTTCCCTTTAAAAGCTTGGTGTCTCGGTCTAAAATGTTGATTTGATCTCCCTCGATCACTTTGATTCAACCTACTCAATTCTCCTTACGCTTGCACCTTTTTTAAGCTGTGTTCTGCCACGTAACACTGCCTTAGCAATTCGGCATAACTAGTGAACTCCCTCTGAGACACACTATGCGAAATTTCAGCCCTCAACCCAAAAAGAAACTGATCAATCTTCCACCTCTCGTCCGGAGCATACAGGGCTTGCCTAGAATAAGCAGCCATTACCTTAAACCTCTCAGCATATGCGGCTACAGTCAGAGTACCCTGTCTCACCTGTTGAAATTCAAATTCCTTCTGGGTCCTTAAGGAACTTGGGAAATACTTCTCCATAAAATTAATCTTGAACTGCTCACATACCTTAGGTACCTCTTGAATAGTCATCAAGGCTGAGGCACTCTCCCACCACCTCATGGCAGGACCCTTCAACAAATGAGAAGCGAAAATCACCTATTTTCCTCACTACACTGGACTATTAAGAAAATTCTCTCCATGTCGGCTATCCATTCGTAAGACTTTATAGGATCTAACCCTCCATGAAATTTCAGAGGATTCATACGGATGAAATCCCTAAAGCTTCCCCCTGCAGCTTCTGGAACAACCACTGGAGGATGCAGACCCCCAGTCATTTGTTGTACCATTTGTTGCATAAACTGATTCTGTTGTTGTTGCATCTGCTGCAGAAACTGAGGCCATGGGACCTGCTCCTCACCGCCTGGAGGATTTGTCCCTGCCGGAGTGGTTCTGGGTCTACCACGATTGTTTCTGCGCCATTCGGCCATGTTCCTAAATGTCATACAAATAGGATTAAGTTGATCAGGCTCAATATCATAAATATAAAACTCAAGACCAATAGCGACACAACGCATATGAAATGGAAAGAAATACTTATACTATTTTATGGCTAGGTCGAGGATACGACCGGCTCTGATACCAACTGTAACACCCATATATAATATAATACATCAAAGCATCCATATCATACATGAATTCACGTTTGGTACTGAAATACCATAAATCCCTAGTTAACACGTTATACATATATACATGCCCAAAACGCTACATAAAAAAAATATGGCATTATATATATATATACAAGATGTTCCAAAACACTAAGAACTAGATCAATATCATGATCTCAAAAAAATCTCCACAATGGAAGTCCTGCCATCCCAAAAAGCCAAGATAGTAAGGAAAGTCAAACAACTTTATCCTTACCCTTCGCAGAACCTGTAGTACCTGTAATATAATCAACAACATGGGGTGAGATATTAAATCCCAGTGAGTTCCCTATCTTATAGGTCCTCTCGGCTTTACAAGGTTCTGTCACACCTAACTTAAGTCAAAAGGGAAGGGAAGTGACCTTGAGTACTCACACACACTATATGGATCCATGTTCATGAGTCTTGTTAACTCACAAGTTATCACTATCGTCAACCCTATCAAGGTATCCCTTTTTCCCGCCCTCTTCAACGTCTAGAAGTCGGAACGAGTCATGGATCCTCGTAGATTACTTGGCATACGAGATGGATTCAGAGCTAAGGGATATGTTATCACCTTAATTTGTCACTTCACACGGCCCGTACACCATCACATGTCTCTTTACCATATAGGTTCCATTCGTACTATAACATTGGGAATCAAACCTACCAAGTAATCGTGCATTCATTCCAAAGGAGCTCGTTACTCATGAAACGACACATAATTGGGAATGGTTGCGATTTCGTGATTTCACATGCAACCATAATTGTATTCAACAACTCTAGGCCACATTATCCTTTAGGCCTCTTTTGCCTTTATCAATTTAAACACAATTAAACATGATCCATACTAGTGTAATTCTTTGCATACCATTCAGTAATGGACGCATGCCTCGGCATCTCATGCACGAGCATCGTCGTTATGTTATTCAACAGTTTCCTAGCCATTACTAGGTTCCAACATAATCCATGGTAAGGTTTCCTCACTCTACCTATTTCATATTTTAACATGCATACACTCTCAATCATGTTCAACATCAATATTAGGCAAAGCATATTACAATTGCACAATAGAATTACATATAATAATTCAAACATAAGTTATACCACTTTTGGATTTCCTCCGATTATTTAATCGGGCAATAAAACTGACATTTTTCACCTTCATCAAATAGATTATTCTCATAGCTTTCCATCGGTACCAAGATTACTTAAATCGGATAAACAAGTCAAAAATTATGGATTTTAAAAGAAAAGAAAACAATTGAATAAGTTCCAGTAGCGCCCGGCGCTACAATTTTCGCTCGGCGGTACCCCTTCGCCTGTGCTTCGCCCGGCAAAGTGTAGCGCGGTTTTTGTGGTTTCGAATCACTATCGCTTTGGTACTACAGTTCGATTCATTTTTTATCCTGTTGAGCTGATTAAGGAAGGGAAATAGATGTCTCCAATTAACCCTGCTTGCATACTGAGTTTAAACAGATGACTGTTAGTTTACATATGCTATCAAAAGGGGGGTCTGTCTTTGGTTATTTTACTTAAAAATACAGTGTCTGGACTATTTGTGAGGCTTTTGGTAAGGTATTGGATCTGATACTTTTTGACTGATGGGTATGGAGGTACTGGATTTTAGTGTTTTTTTTATTAGTATGCTCGCTAAGATTTTTCAATCTTATACCTACGTATTCCCGTTTAACGAAACAGGGAAATCAGAGCGATCGTAGTTCCCTCCTATTCTAAGGGAGGAAAAGATGTTTTTGGTGTCTTGTTCAAAGCCCAAGATTGAAGCTAAAAGTGATTTGTATCTTGTTCAAAGCCCAAGATATGAAGCTAAAAGAGATTTTAACTCTGTTGGGGAGAATGTATCTTGTATAAAGTCCAAGATGGAGGCTGAGAGGGTTTGACTCAACGAGAGGGTACTTTTATCTGTCCTGTATAAAGCCCAAGACGGAGGCTAAAAGGGTTGACTCAACAAGAGAGTCTGAAAAGGTGGTTGACTCAACAAGAGCGTCTTTTATACTCAACAAGAGAGTGATTTGTTGTCTCGTACGAAGTCCGAGATGGAGGCTAAAAGGAGATTGACTCGACAAGAGAGTCGTTTATACTCAACAAGAGAGTGTCTTATACTCCACAAGAGAGTGTTTTATACTCAACAAGAGAGTGTTTTTATGTGCCTTATACAAAGCCCAAGACGGAGGCTAAAAGTTGGCTCAACAAAAGAATCTTTTATACTCAACAAGAGAGTGTTTATTATATGTCCTGTACAAAGCCCAAGACGGAGGCTAAAAGTGGTTGACTCAACAAGAGAGTCTGAAAAGGTTAGCTCTGCTGGGGAGGAATCATTTGTACAAAGCCCAAGAGGAGGCTGACTTCCTGAGGAAGGATCATTATACAAAGCCTAAGAGGAGGCTATCTTCTGCTGAGGATTATTGTGATCCAAAAACAAATCCAAAAAGATCAGATGCCTTGAGATTCTGATTTGAGATAGTGTTATCATGATGATAAATTGATCCTGGTTGGGGAACTCTCATGAGAGAGACTGGGTTTAGGTTCTCCTGGAGATTTTCTAAGATGACCAGGGTTTCTACAGTGCTTGAGAATGTCTTTGAGACTCAAGGGGGTTAGACTATCCAAGTCTAGAGTTTTATCTTTTGTACAATGCCCAAGATGAGGCACGGGCATTAAGGGATGAGAATCAACCCTAAAATGGCCGGAGTTTTGACATCGGGAGGACTGCTCTAGCAAAGGATGACTAAGTTCTGTCTTATACCTTTAAGAGGTCGTCAGGGTCCTTGTATTAAGCCCAAGAGAAGGCATAAGAAACTTCTAAGAAACCGAAGGGTCCTTGTACAATGCCTAAGAGGAGGTGAGGATGCTTTTAGGAAGCCTGTGGGTCCTCAAACCAAGAGAAGTTCAAGAAATGCAATTCACATAGAAGAGATCATTCCAGGAAAGTTCGAGAATTTGGAAGAAACTTAAGAGATGCCATTCACGGAGAAAAGATCATCTTTGGGGAGTAGAGTTTCTTTGACAATTTCTAAGGGTGACAGACTGAGAAAAGGTTCACCGAGAATACTGCCTTTCTCTTTGTTCCATATTGTTTAACCCCAAGAGGAGGGAAGACTGTATCCGGTAATCCTATGGGGATCTAGTTTTGTTTGTATTTAAGAGTGACCAACAGGGCTTTACCTAGTGCTAGACGTAATTGTCGGGGAAAACTCTAAATAACTATACTAGTATATATACAGTTGATATATGACAAGTATATAGGAGGGTGTAAATGAAGACTTACAGTGAAGCAGCCCCACAATACAGTTGTATATATATGAAAGCAGTAAATGAAAGCGGATAAACACTTACCAGTTGTAGAGCTTCCATGTTGTTTTGTTAGTTGTTCAACAAAGAAATTAAAGAAAGTTTTGATAACAACTGTATATTTGGATTCAAAATCAAAGGAGAAAGTATTTGGAACAGAGATTGGGGCTTACAACTGAAGGAGAGGCCCAAATTTTAACAGTGAACGCACCGTTATTTTGAATTTGTACAGGGACTTATACAAGTGACTGAGGCCCGAGGAAAGGTTTTCTGTACAAAGGGGGGTCTTACATTCTCTTAAGAGGCCCAAAAGTGTTTTAAAGAAAAGAAATGGGACTTACAACACGAGGGCAGACCCAGTTGTTTTTTTGAAAATGGTGATCGCGTCGAGGTTTTTGAAAATACAGTGGGACTTATACAATGACTGAGGACCAAAATGATTTTGGTTTTCAAAAGGGGTTGGGTCTTACACTCTATTAGAGACCCAAAAAGTTTGAAGATGAATAAAGATGGGTCTTATAGCTCAAGGAGAAACCCATGGATAATTGTTAAAGAGGCGACGATCGCGCTGAACTTTTTGACAGTATTGGAACTTATACAATGTACTGAGGCCCAAAAAAGGTTTTTATTTATAAAAGGATGAGACTTACACTCTACCAAGAGGCCCAGAGGGTTTTAAAAGAAAAGAAATGGGACTTACAACACGAGGGTAGGCCCAGTTGATTTTGTAGCTTAAGGAGACGACTGTGCTGTGATTTTTGAAAATACAGTGGGACTTATACAATGTCTGAGACCCAAAAAGTTTTTGTATTTTCAATGGGGTTGGGTCTTACACTCTATTAGAGGCCCAAAGTGTTTGAAAAAGTTTTGTGAGGGTGGAATTAATCAAAATCCTAATTTGTTTTAAAAAGGAATTAATTTTGTTTAAAAATTAATAAAAACTTATGTAAACATGTGAAAAAAAGAGTGGTGATCTTGGATCAATGTTTCAAAAATCAAGTTTTTATCCAAAAAATGATTGGAAACCAATTAAATTTGGAAAATCAAGGAAGAAATAATATTTTAAATGTTAAAAAACAAATAAAATATTAATTCTTTGCAAAAATATCAAGTATATGAAATAAATAATATTTTTGGGAATTTTTGGTAAAATAAAATATTTTAACATTTTTGTGAATTATTAAAAAAATAATCAACTCAAAATCATTAAAACTCAAAGAGAAATTAATTTTTGAATCAATTAAATAAAATCACAAAAATTCAAATATTTGAATTTTCAAAAATAGGGCGCCAAGAACACCCAAGAACACGCGCGTGTTCTGAGTCTTGCCCACATTTGCATTTTCTCTCCAATCTCACTGAATACTTGATGAAATTACACAATCCACATATCAATCTGCTCGTTTTCACCTCACGATCAAGTCTATGGTCTTTAATTTCATTTATTTTAAGCATGGAATAAGAAATCAAGACAAAACCTCAAGAACCCTAAAATTTGCATGAAGGCTGAGAATTTTGATACACGATTCAAACAAAGCAATTAATTGAGGGGAAACATTCTATGCATGATTATGAACATTTGGAAAAAGTATTGTGCCAGGAAATATGCATAGATTAAGAGATGACCAAGTTTAGGCTTACTTGAAGGTCGTGACAGCAAGAGCAATGTGATTTTTGAGTTGGAGGTGTTACAGATGAGTTGTGATAAGCTGAACAGCTTCCCTACACCATATGGAGTGTGTTTGAATGCTTGGACTTGATTGGAAATGGCTGGATCACTTCATGGCATCTCAACTGCAGCTTGGTTGAGAACTTGAGCAACTGGCTGGTGATTCTGAGAAATCAGTGTTACAGTTGTGTGTTTAGTGTTTGATCAGCTCACATATGATGTTTATGAGGTGTTAGAGCAATTGGTTAGAGTGGAATTGCTCTCTACTGAAAAATTCGATAGTGAGTTGCTAAGAAAGGCATTTTCGAGAGTGAGAAGATGATTTTGAGAAAGGCAAGTGTTGTAGGCCTTTGGTGTACTTAAACTGAGCATAAATGAGCTCTATTTATAGTAGAGCAAGTTTGTTTTACAAGCAATAATGAATGGCAACTGGTACATGTCTGTGGCCAATTGTGTCACTTTGGAATCTTAAGTCTCCTCTAGCCATTGACTAGAGGTTAGAGCATAGGCTTTTGGTTCCCTAGTTCAGAGATCATCCTTGACTCGTTCAGTTGGAATAGGCTCAGTTCATGCCACCTTGGTGCATCCATTGAATGCTCCAAAACAAAATTGGAGTCTTGTCCCCCTTTTAGGGTTTTTTAGGTTTGGCATGCTACTTTTAGTTCCAAAGACTTGGGAGGCTTATGGATCAGTGTTTGTTCCTCCTTGGTATCCCCCTGAGGTGCTCAGATGGATAAAATTGTTTGTCATTTGAACAAATTGCTCAAATCGAGCAAAATGCACAAATCTGCCTTGTTATGACAGTTGTAGTAAGGCATATTGCCACTGTCATAACTCTTAGCTCAAATGGAGTTTCATGGGGTTCTTGGATATTTTGGAAAGCTCTCATATGATACAACACATTTGGGATCATAGTTGGTCTTGAAACTTTTTGGATCCAAGTGAAAAATGCCCCTACATTTTGAAAAAAGTGAAACAGATTCTGACTTAGTGAAAATTTCACTAAGTGTTGGAAAAATGTCACTTTTGTGTTTTCAGCCATTTTGATCATTCCATAACTTAAAATTCATGAGGAATTGGAATGAGGTGTAGTTGACACTTTTGAATTATGCCATGAGAGCTACAAATCCATCTTTGGATCAGCCAAAATGGTTGCTTGGATCACAAGTTATGATCCTTGGAAGTTGGTACCCTAGCCACTTTGTTCCATAACTTAGAAAATTTCAAAGTTTCTATGATTATCCCTTTTACAAGTTATCCCACTTTCTTTGATTTTTCTTGGTGAATGATGATTCCAATCACACATTAACATCATTGTAGGGTTAAAGGACCATAATTGACCCAAAAATCAAAAAGTCAAACTTTGACTTTTTAGTACAGTTGACTTTTTATCAGATGAATTCCAAACTGTGAGATCCTCTATGAAATCAAGTCCTGGACCTAAATCAAACTTGATAGATGGATTCCATAGGTGTTATAGGGTGTGTTGACTTATGTCACAAGGTTTGGGAGCATGTCCTGGTCAAAAGTCAAAGGTACAGTTGACTTTTTCTCAAAAACCCTAATTGTGGTTCAGATGAAATTGAAACTTGTGAATCAAGCTTCTTGGATTAATCCATTATTGAAAATGGATCAATGTAGTATATTGGAGACCCTCAAATCATGACTTGAGGTCTTGGCTCATGTTTTGTCCCAAAAGTCAACTTAGGGGTGAATTAAGTAAAGAAACTCTAATTCTTGATTTTTATGAATGCATCCTCTGAGGCTAAATTGACTTGATGATTGGGTCCATGAGGTCCCATGGAGTACCTTGGGTTATGCTTTGAAGCATTGGCTCATGCCAAGATGAAAATTTTCATCTGGAGGCCTCAACCGACCAAAACCCTAATTTGGTGACACTGGTGTGTCATACCCCAAATTTTGACCACTTAGATTCCCATCATTGTGCAAATCATCATCACAATATGGAGGAACCATCATACCTCATCAGTCTCCCCAAAGATGGGTGAGCATTCACTACAATCAAAATTAGGGTTTCAAGCCCTCTCTGAGCTCTTAGACAAAGGATCAATCAATGAATGACATGATCTTCACCTTTTCTAACCTCTCAAACATCTTCAAAGGATCAAGAGGACTCCCACTTCAAGTATTAAGCACAAGGTTGCTCCCTTTCAGGTGGATCAAGCTTCAAGATCGACAGTGTCACCAGATTAGGGTTTTGGTCGACCAGGGCCTCCAGGTGGAAATTTTACTCTGAGCACAAGCCAATGATCCAAAACATAACCTAATATACTCCATGAAACCTCATGGACCCAATCATCAAGTCAATTTTGCCTCAAGGGATGCATTCATCAAAAATCTGGAATTAGGGTTTCTTGACCTAATTCACCCCTAAGTTGACTTTTGGGACAAATCATGAACCAAGACCTCAAGACATGATTTGAGGATCTCTAATATACCATATTGATCCATTTGGAACAATGGATTAATCCAATAAGCTTGAGCAACAAGTTTCAATTTCATCTGAACCACAATTAGGGTTTTGTGAGAAAAGTCAACTGTAACTTTGACTTTTGACCAGGACATGCTCCCAAACCCTAGGACATGATTCAATATACCCTATAACACCCATGGAACATGTCCATCAAGTTTGATTTAGGTCAAGGACATGATTTCCTGAAGGATTGCACAGTTTGGAATTCATCTGACAAAAAGTCAACTGTGCACAAAAGTCAACTTTGACTTTTTGAGATTTTTCACTAAAATAGATTTTTAACCCTAAAATGATGTTAATGTATGATTTGAATCATCATTCATTAAGAAAAATCAAAGAAAGTCGGATAACTTGTAAAAGGGGTAACCATAAAAACTTAGAAAAATTTCTAAGTTATGGAAAAAGTGACACTAATGCACCAACTTTGGAGGACCATAACTCCTAAACCATAAGGCCATTGTTCCCCATTCAAAGCTTGATTTGTAGATCACATTGCCCTCTACAAAAGCTTCATACTGACCTATGTCCAAATTCCTCATGGATTTTGAGTTATGGAGTGATCAAAATCAAGAAAAGTCACTTTGTTCCAACACTTAGTGAAAATTTCACTAAGTCAGAATCTGCCTTCATTTTTTTCCAAATGTAGGGGGATTTTTCACTTGGATTCAAAAGAGATCAAAACCAAACATGTTCAAACAATTGTTGTATAATGTGATGGCTTTCCAAAATGGCCAAGAACATCACCAAATTCAACTTGGGCCATGAGATACAACATTGGCAAGTTGCCTTGTTGAAATCTGTCAAGGCAAGGCATATTTTGCACTTTTGCTCGATTTGCCAAAATTGTGCAAATCCAAACACTCCTATCCACTTGGACACCTCTGAGGATTGAATCTAAAGGGGACAGTCACTGAGCCAAGCCTCCAAAGTCCTTGGAACAAGAAATAGCATGTTGAACCTAGAATTGCCTAAAATAGGGACAAGACTCCAATTTTGGATTGGAGCATTCAATGGAAGCACCAAGGTGGCATGGACTGAGCCATTCTCAACTGAATTCAGTCAAGACTTATCCAAGACCAAGGGAACCAACAGCCTGTGCCCTAACCTCTAGTCAATGGCTAGATGAGACTTGGATTTTCATTTGCCAACATTGGCCAAACCTACTCAGCAGTTGCCATTCACTATTCCTTGCAAAACAAACTTGCTCTACTATAAATAGAGCTCAATTGTGATCAGTTTAAGTACACCAAAGGCCTACAACACTTGCCTTTCTCAAAATCTCTTTCTCTTGGCAAAAATGCCTTTCTTAGCAAGGTAGCTATCGGGTTTTGATATAGAGGGCAATTCCACTTAAACCAATCACACACACACACCTCATATACATCACATATGAGCTGATCAAACACTTAAACAACAACTGGAATACTGATTTCTCAGAATCACCAGTCAATTGCTCAAGGTTTTAACCAAAGTGCAGTTGAGATGCCATGAAGTGATCCAGCCAATTTCAATCAAGTCCAAGCATTCAAACACACTCCATAGGGTGTAGGGAAGTTGTTCAGATCATCACCACTCATCTGTAACACCTCTAAATCAAAAATCATATTGCACTTGCTGTCACGACCTAGAGGTAAGCCTAAACTTGGTCATCTCTCAATCTATGCATATTTCCTCGCACAATAATTTTGCCAAATGTTCATAATCATGCATGGAATGTTTCCCCTCAATTGATTGCATTGTTTGAATCGTGTATCAAAAATCCCAACCTTCATGCAAAATCTAGGGTTCTTGAGGATTTTTCGTGATTTCTTGTTATATGTTTAATTTAAATGAAATTAAATGTCATGGACATGATCGAGAGGTTGAAACGAGTTGATTGATATGTAGATTGCATGATATGATTAAGTATTCAGTGAGATTGGATAGAAAATGCAAATATGGGCAAACTGAAAAACGCGCGTGTTCTTGCCCTTGTTCTTGGCGCCATTTTCCAACTTTTGAATATTTGAATTTTGTGATTTTATTTAATTGATTCAAAAATTAATTTCTCACTGAGTTTTAATGATTTTGAGTTGATTCTTTTTTTAATAATTCACAAAAATGTTAAAATATTTTATTTTACCAAAAAATCCCAAAAATATTCTTTATTTCATATAATTGATATTTTTGCAAAGAATTAATGTTTTATTTGTTTTTAACATTTAGAATATTTTTTCCCTCTTGATTTAACAAAGATTAATGACTTCTAATTATTTTGTAGGTAAATACTTGATTTTTGAAGCATTAATCCAAAATCATAATTTGTTTCCCACATGTTAAACAATTTTTGATCATTTTAATTGAATTTTTATTCAATTAAGATACATTTTGGAAATAAATTAGGGTTTTTGATTAATTCACCCCTCACAAATCATTTTCAAAACACTTTGGGCCTCTAATAGAGTGTAAGACCCAACCCTTTGTAAATACAACCTAATTTTGGGCCTCACTTATTGTATAAGTCCCGTTGTATTTCAAAAGTGTGGCGCGACCGTCGCCCATTTAAAATAAACCCTGGGCCTCTCCTTGAGCTATAAGACCCATTCAAGACTTTTGGGCCTCTTGAGAGAGTGTAAGACCCAACCCCCCTTGTACAAAAACTTTTTGGGCCTCACCTATGTTATAAGTCCCTCTGTACAATTAAACGGTACGACCGTCGTCCGTTTAAAACATCTGGGCCTACCCTCGTGTAGTAAGACCCATTTCTTTTCTTAAAACTCACTTGGGCCTCTATTAGACTGTAAGACCCAATCCCCCTTTTTAACCAAAACCATTTTGGGCCTCACCTATTGTATAAGTCCCTTTGCGTTAAAAGAAAACCTCGGCGCGATCGCCATTTTAAACGAAAAATCATCTGGGCCTACCCTCGTGTTATAAGCCCCACTCTTTTTCTTTAAAACTTTTTGGGCCTCTTGAGAGAGTGTAAGACCCATCCCTTTGTACAGAAAACCTTGGGCCTCAATCACTTGTATAAGCCCCTCTGTACAAATTCAACAGTGCGATCACTGATAAACCCTGGGCCTCTCCTTGAGCTGTAAGCCCCAAATCTTTATTTTTCAAAGCACTTTCTCCTTTGATTTTGAATATACTGTTGTTTTCAATCTTTCTTTGTTGAACAACTAACCAAACAGCATGGAAGCTCTACAACCGAGTAAGTGTTTATACGCTTTCATTTACTGCTTTCCTATACATATAACTGTATTGTGGGGTTGTTTCGCTGTAAGTATTCTTTCATAAACTCATATTAACTGTGTAATAATAGTATAGATATTTAGAGTTTCCCCGGCAACTACGTCAGGTAAAGCCGTTTTGTTTGTTTGTAGAAATAGACAGCTAGATCCCCAATAGCATCACCAGATACAGTCTTCTCTTCGGTTGTCCTCATTAGGAATTGTCAAGAAACTCTACTCCCAAGGATGAATGTATTCTCCGTGAATGGCATCTTTGAGTTTCTTCCAAATTCTCGAACTTTCCTGGCTTGATCTATTCCTTGTGAATATCCTGTCTTGAATTTCTCGGGGTTTGGGGACCCACGGGCTTCCTAAAAGCATCCTCGCCTCCTCTTGGGCTTAGTACAAGGACCCGTCGGCTTCTTAGAAGTATTCACAGCCTCTTCTTAGGCTTCGTATAATGATTCTTCCTTCGGGAATGATAGCCTCCTCTTGGGCTTCATACAAGGACCTCTCGGCTTCTTAAAAGTTTCCAGCCTCCTCTTGGGATTCGTACAAATTGTCCCGACGACCTCCTAGAGGTATAGGAACAGAAATTAGTCATCTTTATAGAACAGTCCTTTCAAAGAGTCTACTACTGTTTCTCAAAACATAGTACAAAAGATAAAACCCCAGACTTGGACAGTCTATTTTCCTTGAGTCTCAAAGATATTCTCAAGCCCCTTTCAAAATAGGGAGACACCTGTAGACTCGGACAGTCTCGATACCCTTTGGATTTCCCCGTTTCCTTAAAGAACAGGGAACAATCCCAACCCCCAAATCAAATCCATGAGTACAGTGTTACTCATATAAGAACTGATTTTCTCTTTAAAATCAGTATACTGGACCTGTCACTTAACTGAGATAGCAAACCTTTTGGCCTCCATCTCGGGATTCGTACGAGATACAAATACTCCCTCGTTGAGTCAAACAACTTTTAGCCTCTCTCTCAGGCTTTGTATGAGACACACAAAAGACTCCCTCGTTGGGTCAAACAAATCTTTAGCCTCCATCTCGGGCTTCGTACGAGATACAAAAACACTCTCTTGTTGAGTATAAAAGATTCTCCTATTGAGTCAACCCTTTTAGCCTCTCTCTCGGGCTTCGTACGAGACACATAAAAAGTCCCTCTTGTTGGGCCAATAGCCTCCTCTTATGCTTTGTATAAGAAAACCAATGGTTGATCCAATCAACCTTTTAGCATCAAAACTGTGCCTCGTTCACAGTACACAAACATCAACAACTCATCCCTCTTCATCTAATCGCTGTAAGCGGCAAGCCTCTGGATTATTTACATCCACGCCATTGTCCCTCTTTTAGTATGAGAAGTTCCTAAGTAAATATGGCATTGCTCTACACTGAGTTAAAGTCTTCTCCTTCAGGTTAAAACCCCCTATAAAGGAAATTATGGCATTGCCGGATTCACACATCCCGGTTAAAGTAATTCTCCTTTATAAACAGACAAACCCTTCTTTAGAGATGACAAATTCTCTCTAAAGTCGAGACTTTCAGCTTCATATCTTGGGCTTTGAACAAGATACAAACAACCTTTAGCTTCACGTCTTGGGCTTTGAACAAGACACCAAAACACCATTTCCTCCCATAGAATAGGAGGAACTACGAACGCTCTGATTTCCCTGTTTAGGTAAACGGGAATACGTAGGCATAAGATTGAAAGAAAAATCTTAGCGAGCACACTAAACAAAAAACCCAAATCCCATACCTTCACATATCAAATCGAAAGCATCAGTCCTAACATCCTAATCCTTGTTCCCCGCCAGAAATTTGTCATTCTATCAAAATAACATAAGAGAGGCCCCACTACCACATAGCATCCGTAACCTAACAGACCGCTGTTTAAACTCGTTATGCAAGCAGGGTTAATTGGAGACATCTATTTCCCTTCCTTCATCAGCTTTAATAGGATAAAAAATGAATTGACCTGTAGTCCATCCAAAAGAGCGACAGTGCTTAAGAACCACGTCCAAAATCGCTCGCTACAGAAAAATGGCGCCCACCGTGGGGCCCTACTTTCTCAGGAACATAGGATTCATATATTTTAAAAGTCTAGGACATTAGGACAAATATATATGCTGCTTTTCCTAATTGATATATGTGTTTATTTTTCTGCTAATGGGAATGCGTGTGATGCCGCATGTGGAAAGATTGAGTATACACCTAGGAAAAACCCCTTTAGTGGTGCAGAGGCTATCAGAAATAGTTGTCATGTGATGCCACCCTCTTCTGAGGACTCTTCAAAAAATATCACCTAGCACGGATCCCGACCCGCTGGTGTTTTCTTGACAAGAGTTGATGATGAAAAGAGACAGGTACAAAAATCATTAGTAAACCTTTGGGATGGGTAGAGCCTTGACTCCATGACAACGACCCTTTGACCCCATGTTTTTTCTATGTTTTTGTATGCTGCATTCATGCATTCATTTAAAAAACATTAAAACATTCAAAAAAAAATTCTCTTCTAGTCTCTCTGTTTTTTCAAATTAAACTAAGACTGTGATTGCAAATATCAGAGAAAAGGATTGTGCTAATGGATTTCGGTAGAAGGAGAACTCATAAGTATACCTTCAAGGCTCCAAAACTAGAGGATCTGAGAGGTTTGGCGAGAATGATCACAAACCAAGAGGCCTTCAGAGCCAAGTACGGAGGTCTGCTACCTCTGTTAAGAATCCATGTGATTGAGGGAATCATGGATGTACTCGTTCAGTTTTATGATCCGGTTTATCACTATTTCACATTCACGGATTACCAGCTAGCACCAACGCTGGAGGAGTATTCTCATCTGATCGATTTACACATTACTGATCAAGCTCCATTTTCTGGACTGGAAGAAATTCCAAAGGATCAGACCATTGCGAGAGCAATTTATTTGGATGAGTCAGAAGTCAAGACTCACATGACTACTAAGGGTGGCATCCAAGGTTTTCCAGCCCAGTTCTTAACAAAGAAAGCTCTGTAATTCGCTAGTGTAGGGAATGGGACTGCTTTTGAAAGCATCTTTGTTTTACTCACCTGCGGGTTATTTTTGTTGCCCAACATTAATAACTCCGTCGATATCAACGCTATTAAGGTTTTTCTCATTGGAAACCCTGTGCCAACTTTGCTCGCGGATGCGTATCATTCTGTACACTTAGGGAATTTGTACAGCGAAGGGGAGATCACATGTTGTGTACCTTTTCTATACAAATGGTTTATCTCCCATTTACCTAAGTCTGCTGCTTTTTGGGATCATAAGAGTGCCTTACGCTGGTCGCAGAAAATCATGTCTCTCACCAACTCTGACATTGATTGGTGCAATAGGATTTATGATGGAATAAGGATCATTGACCGTTGTGGAGACTTCCCCAACGTACCCCTTATAGGAACTAAAGGAGGAATCAACTATCATCTGATATTGGTTCGTCGTCAATTTGGATACCCGATGAGGCATGTTCCGCGTAATGCTCATCTGGAAGGTCTTTTCTTCAAAGAAGGAGAAAGTGACAGAGCACTAAAGATGGAAATAGTGCATGCTTGGAAACATGTCATAAGAAAGGACGGGAGTCTCTAGGAAAACCGGACTGTGTCTCGGTGAAGCCTTATCTCCACTGGGTACAAACTAGAGCTCTCAAACTAAAGATGCCGTATCCTCGTCACGGAATTCTTCCGCCAAGGGAATCTGTCATGTACTTCATGACTGAAACGGAAAAGCTTCAGGTTACTCTCAACAAAGTTCAGCGGGAGAGGAGGTCTTGGAAGAACAAGTACCGCATCCTCAATGTGGAGTGTACCCAAATACAGCAACTACTGAGAGAGAAAGATGCTCTGATTGAGATTTTAGAGCAACATGCTGTGAATAATCAGGATGACCAAAGGAATTTGCTCGCTCCTTTCATCTGGCAAAGGAATGACAACCCGACAACGGCTCAAGAGCCCCGGTCCAAGAAAAGGAAAGTACCAGCATCAGTACCCGAGTACTCTCGGGACCCATTAGCTTAGGTTTCTGTTTCTGCACCTTGTAATCTACTGTATTTCCGTTTCTATAATCCTTTGAATTCAATAAAAAGGGGTTTCCCCACTGTTTGATATTTGAAATCTAATTGTCGAAGTTTATTTTGATTAAACCAAAAAACAATTAATATAATCATTGCATTCATCATTCTCACATCGCGTATTCTCCTTACCTGCGAATCTCACGTTTGTGTCTCGGTTCTAGAGTCAAACTGTCTCATTCGTACAATACTCGGGCCAATCGTCAGAAAAAGATGGATGATCTTGAGGAAGAGAACAGAGAGTTGAAAGAAGAGATCGACGCTCTGAGAGAGGATATGAGAAAGCTTCGTAACGACATGCAAGCCATGGCAGAAGCTCAGCTACAAAGAACTGTGATCTCAGAGATCACCTCAGCGCCCATAGTGGAGAAGTTTGATCCTAGGTATCAAATGTTGAAAGATCGTCCCTGGGGCATGCCTGCTAACTATATCCTGGAAGGATATGTTCCGCCGATCACTGAAGATCAGGGAATCACAACAGATGCCACTGGTCCTAAAGGTTACAAACTTCGGGAAAGCGAAGATGCCAGAGGCATATTGAAGACTCCTGAAGGTTACAAACTTCGGGAAATGCCAAGATTCACTGCCGTAGTTACGGTACCACCCCCTGTGGTGCACACTGTCCCGGAAGGACAGATTCCACAGATACCTTCTGATAGAAAGGAAACGATGTTTTACCGAATGGATGAATTCCAGGAACAGTTCTTGGAAATATAGAAGGAACTGCAAGCCATTCACGGTCAGGATTTATTTGGAAAGGACGTCGCAGACCTTTGTCTGGTCCCCAATGTCAAAGTTTCGCACAAGTTCCAAGTGCCCGACTTTGAAAAATACAAGGGTAACTCTTGCCCTCAGAGTCACTTGGTGATGTACGCTCGACGAATGTCAGCTCAGACAGAGAATCAAGACCTGCTAATTCACTACTTTCAGGATAGTTTAACCGGTGCCGCCTTAAAATGGTACATGGGTTTAAACCGCGCCACGATCATCACTTTCAGGGATCTTGGCACTCCCTTTGTCCAACAATACAAATACAATCTGGACATGGCACCCGACAGAGATCAACTCAGATCAATGTCACAAAAGGACAAGGAAACCTTTAAGGAGTACGCTCAAAGATGGCGTGAAATTGCCGCTCAAATTTGTCCACCTCTTGAGGAAAAAGAGATGACAAGGGTCTTCTTAAAGACCTTGAGCTCATTTTACTACGACAGAATGGTCGCCAGTGCGCCCAGTGATTTCACCGAAATGGTCGGTATGGGGGTTCGTCTTGAGGAAGCCGTCCGAGAAGGACGTTTGGCAAAAGACGCTGGATCATCGAGTAGTACAAAACAATACGGTAATGCTCTCCCTAAGAAAAAAGAGCAGGATATTGGGAATATCTCTCTCGGAAAGCAAAGGCGACGTTATCAACCAGTAGCAGCGGTAATGCTTGCTACCAATTCCGCACCTATTCCTATGTATCAACCTCAGGTTGCGCAGAACCAACCTAATCAGCAAAGGACACAACAGCCTCTTCAGCAGGCTCGTCCTCCATACAATAACAACCGTACAACGCGGCCACAAGGATTTGATCCTATACCCGTATCGTACGTAGAACTATTTCCGTTACTACTGGCCAAGGGGAACATCCAGACTAAGTCTCCTCTTACAGTATCGGAAAATCCGCCTTTCTGGTTTAAGGTGGACCAGACTTACCCTTATCATCAAGGAGGATCGGGGCATAACATAGATAATTTCCTCAATTTCAAATATGACGTGCAAAAGCTTGTTAGGAGCGGGCTCTTATCTTTTAAAGATACGAATCCTAATGTTCTCACGAACCCGCTGTCTCAACACGAGAAAGCTGCAGTCAACCTGATTGAGAAAGAATCTAACAATGTTTATCAAATTCATGATGTACTCTTGTTTGGGACCAATATGGTCAAGATGCATTGTAGACAGAGTGGATATGGCCATGTGCCACCTCATAATTATCATCAATGTGATGTCTGCTCTAAAAGCAATCAAGGATGTTCGGTAGTGCAATCAGCTCTACAGGAACAAATGGATCTCGGATGGATCCAAGAGCACCGAGTTCGTGGAGTTAACATGGTCTATACGAATTCTAACGTCATTCAGAACCACGACATCCGTGCAATGAATGTCAATTTGGTGTTGATGCACTCAAGGCAAAGCCAATACCATAATCTGCCGCGGTACGATTATAGTTCCTGTCCGACTTGCTCGGTAAACAAACAGGGATGCTCTTTCATACAAGAGGCCCTCCAGCGTCAGATGGAACTTGGATGGATCCAAGACTACCATGATAGGAACCCTTATCAAATCAATATGGTTCAGATTTTTTATATCCGCGTGATGAATACCAACCTGGTAGAGTTACATGTTGAGCAGGTCCGACTCGGATTCTTAATATCACATGATTACCAAAGCTGTAAGGCGGGTTGCGAAAATGATCGAGGTTGTACCCTTGTCCAGGAGGCACTTCAGCACTTGTTAAATCACTGGTGGATGCCAATCTATATGGATGAAGATACTCAGCAAATTAGTATCAATAACAGGAATCCTACTCGGCGTCAGAGTCAGGATGTCCGATCTGTGGAAACTAACCTAGTGAGGTTACATTGTATTCAAAGTGGGCGTGGCCAGATGCCACCACACAATTATGATCGTTGTGGAGTCTGTTCAGAAAGTAACCAAGGATGCTACCTTGTGAGGGCAGCTCTTCAGGGTCAGGTGGATCGTGGAGAGATTCGTCCATATCCGAGTTTCGGACCCATCAACTAGACGCCGAATTACCTTGCCGATCAAATTGAGGACGTTGTCGTAATCTCTGATCATCAGAGGACTAGAGATGTTTGTGCCATCATCCCTCTGTTTGACAAATCAAAAGTTCCTAACCAGGAATGGATCGAGATTACTTACGATGGTCAGAAAAACCAGAAGGTTCCCATAGTCATCTATCTACTGGGACCATTACCGTATGAATCAGCTAAGGCGATCCCTTACAAATACGGTGCAACAATAATTGAGAATGGAAAGGAAATTCCATTACCTTCCATCGTGAATATTGCAGACATCAGTCGTGTAACACGGCGCGGTCGAATCTTCAACCAAGGAGTTGGAGAACTCAACAAAGAAAAGGAACCTCAGGCAGAAGTTCCTAATCCACAAGTCGGTCAATCCAGTGATACTGACCTTTCAGAAGACAAAGATGAGATACTGAAGCTCATCCAAAGGAGTGAATACAACATTGTTGATCAACTGTTACAGACTCCTTCAAAGATCTCGGTATTATCATTGTTACTCAGTTCAGAAGCACACAGGGAGGCTCTACAGAAAGTCTTGGAGCAAGCCTTTGTGGAACAAGATGTAACGATTAGACAATTCGATAACATTGTCTCTAACATCACTTCCTGCAATAATTTGGGATTTAGTGATGAGGAATTACCCGAAGAGGGTCGCCGTCATAACATGGCACTCAATATTACAGTCAACTGCCAGGACGATGCTTTAGCCAGCGTACTGGTAGACACAGGATCAGCCCTGAATGTTATGCCGAAGTCCACTTTGATGCAATTATCATTCAAAGGCCCCCCGACGAGAATCAGCGAGGTTGTCGTCAAAGCATTTGACGGATCCAGAAAAACGGTTATCGGCGAAGTCGATCTTCCCATAACTATTGGACCTCACACTTTCCAGGTCATGGACATCCGGCCAACGTACAGTTGTTTATTAGGAAAACCTTGGATACATCAGGCTGGAGCGGTCACTTCGACTCTCCACCAAAAGCTAAAGTTCGTCAAGGGCGATCAACTTGTCACAATCTGTGGGGAACAGGCCTTGTTCATGAGTAACTTATCATCATCTACTTGTGTAGAACCCGAGGAGGTTATTGGGACGCAGTTCCAAGCACTGTCGGTGAGCAAGGACAATCAATCTGAAGGAGGAAGCTCGATTTTCTCATACAAAGATGCTATTAAAGCGGTCGAGAGTACCGATACTACAGGATGGGGACAGCTTGTCATTCCTGCTGACAATAAAACAAAGAAGGGTCTTGGTTTTTCTGCAACCTGCACCCAGACAGCTGTCAACGATGAAAGTCTTCATCCCATTCAGAACTTCTTCCATAGTGGACGCTTCCTCCAACCAGTGACTCAAGCAGTCCATGCTATCAATGAAGAGGATCCCTTTGACACAGATGAGGAATGGAAGTCCTATCTTAACGAGGACGGTTATATGTCTCAGGACAAAACGCAAACTCCATTTTGCTATCCTACACAGAGCCCGAGATTTATACCCAGGTCAGACGTCGAAATGATATATGGAGGTTGTGATCCGGAAGGATGCCGTGCTCCACCAAATTCATTAGAGGAAGACACTCCGATGAAGGACAATTTTGATTATACCTATTATGGCCCGATGGATGGTCTGCCAATGTGGCAACCTTACCCAGGAGACTTGGGGCCAGAAAGTCAGCCGAACAATGAAAATTAGCTGAGCATCATTGAACAGAATACCTGTGTCCCCACCATGTCATGGGATCAACAATCAGGTCATCCTGAAAATACCCAGCACGACGATGAATTCGCAACATTTGCAGGACTTGAATTCATCAACTATGCTTTTCCCGAGGTCAACGTCATCGAGAGGGATGACTCCTCCAGTTCTAAAGAAGTGTGGGACACCTTGGGGCAACCAAGTGGAAAATTTGATTATATGGTCAAGTACACCGCTCCCGAAAGCTCTCGTATCAGGCTCGAAGATATCTAGCCAACTGGATGGGGAGATACACCTGAGAGTACAAATACTATGTAAAATACAACAGAGGAATCCTCTTACGACAACTCTGCCTAGGAGACAGATTCCAATGATCCTGCTCCACCAGAAATCAGCGTTATTTTTGAAGACAAATTGAGGAAGGTGCCAGACTTTGTGATTCACCGAGGAGTTCGCCGCCAATGGGTCCATGTCGATGTTCCGAAGGTCGTTCACCAGTCAAAGTAATTGCCATCTTTAACCTTTCACCCTGCCCAGGTGAAACAGATGTTTTGATAGGGCTCACTTTCTGTAAATTTTCCCTCTTCGCTTTGCCCAAGGCGACAGAGTTTTGTTTTATAGGGCTGTAGTTTCAAGATTTGACTTGTTCATTAATAAAATAACGTCGTTCTGTAAGTTCCGCATTTATTGATGTTTTCTCTTTTTGCTTTTCTTAGAAAATGGTAATCCTAAAAAAAACAAATAATAAAAACAAGCAGTAAAAAAAAAATACACTGCACACACTCGCATTTTCTCTATCTCTTCTAAAACATAAATCATCACGTCATGCAGATTGCTTGTTTTAAACCCTGTTGAAACATACGATCTGTTGCCTTCTCCCGACTTTGAGTTCCCGGTATTTGGGGCTGAAGAAGAAGTTGACGACGAAATTCCAGAAGAGATCTCCCGATTACTCAGACAGGAGGAAAGGTCCATTGAACCTCACAAAGAGCCGTTGGAAACGGTAAACTTGGGTTCGGAAAAAGAGAGAAAAGAAATCAGGATTGGGGCACTGCTCAGTCCAACTGCCAAAGAGAGTTTGATAAAGCTTCTCAGAGAATTTCCCGATGTATTCGCTTGGTCCTATCAGGATATGCCAGGGTTGGATACCAGCATCGTGGAACATCACTTACCATTGAGATCGGAATGTCCGCCGGTAAAGCAAAGATTGAGACGGACTCATCCGGACATGGCCATCAAAATCAAAGAGGAGGTACAGAAACAGATTGACGCAGGTTTCCTCGCTACATCTGAATATCCTCAATGGTTAGCCAACATTGTACCTGTTCCCAAAAAGGACGGAAAGGTCAGAATGTGTGTCGATTACAGAGATCTAAACAAGGCTAGTCCAAAGGACGACTTTCCTTTACCACACATCGACATGCTGGTTGACAGTACAGCAAAGTTCAAAGTTTTCTCCTTCATGGATAGATTCTCGGGCTATAACCAGATCAAAATGGCGCCGAAAGACATGGAGAAAACTTCGTTCATTACCCCATGGGGTACCTTTTGTTACAAGGTAATGTCGTTCGGCTTGAAGAACGTCGGGGCAACCTATCAAAGGGCCATGACTACTCTGTTTCATGACATGATACACAAGGAAATTGAGGTATATGTCGATGACATGATTGCAAAATCTAAGACAGAAAAGGAGCATGTGACCCACCTGTCAAAACTATTCGAGCGTTTGAGGAAGTATAAACTCCGCTTGAATCCCAACAAATGCACCTTCGGTGTCCGTTCAGGGAAACTCTTAGGGTTCATCGTCAGCCAGAAAGGAATTGAGGTTGATCCTGACAAGGTCAAGGCCATTCAAGAAATGCCTTCTCCGAAAACTGAAAAAAAAGTCAGAGGATTCCTGGGACGTTTGAACTACATCTCCAGATTCATATTCCTTATGACCGCGACATGTGCGCCGATTTCCAGGTTACTGAAAAAGAACCAGGACTGCGTTTGGACAGAAGAGTGCCAAACTTCCTTCGACAGTATTAAGGAATGTCTGTTGAATCCGTCGATTCTATCACCTCCAGTGGAAGGGAGACCACTGATCATTTATCTCACAGTCCTAGAGGACTCAATGGGATGTGTACTTGGCCAACAAGAAGAAACCAAACGGAAAGAGTCTGTCATTTACTATCTGAGCAAGAAATTCACCGACTGCGAGACTCGGTACACGATGCTCGAGAAAACTTGTTGCGCTTTGGCTTGGGCAGCCAAACGTCTTCGTCAGTAAATGATTCGTCACACTACTTGGTTGGTCTCCGAGATGGATCCAATCAAGTATGTATTTGAAAAGCCTGCTCTCACGGGAAGGATTGCCCATTGGCATATGCTACTATCAGAATATGACATAGAATACCACACTCAGAAAGCCATTAAGGGGAGTATTTTAGCCGATTATTTGGCTCATCAACCGATTGACGATCGAGAATCAATCGGGTTTGACTTCCCAGACGAAGATGTCATGTATCTAAAAATGAAAGATTGCGATGAACTGTTACCCAGTGAAGGGCCAGAACCAGGTTCCCAGTGGGGACTTATCTTTGACGGAGCAGTTAATCATTACGGAAACGGAATTGGGGCAATCATTGTTACCCCTCAGGGTACCCACATTCCTTTCACTGCCCGACTTATGTTCAAATGTACGAACAACGAGGCCGAATACGAAGCTTGTATTATGGGTCTCGAAGAAGCAATTGATTTAAGTATCAAGAACTTGGACGTATACGGAGATTCAGCCCTGGTTATCAACCAGATCACAGGAGATTGGAACACATAATAATCAGGATTGATTCCTTACAAAGACTATGCAAGAAGGTTGTTGCCTTTCTTCAACAGAGTTGAGTTTCATCACATCCCTCGTGGTGAGAATCACATGGCTGATGCATTAGCCACTCTCTCTTCCATGATTAGCGTAGGTCGATGGAATAACCTACCTAAGATTGACATTATGCGCCTTGAACGACCTGCCTATATCTTCGCGATTGACGCAGTCATAGATGACAAACCTTGGTATCACGATATCAAGTGCTTCCTTCAAAAACAAGAGTACCCACTTGGGGCACTAAGGAAGGATAGAAAGACCCTCAGAAGACTATCAGGCAGCTTCTTCCTGAGCGGCGATATACTCTATAAGAGGAATTTTGACATGGTCTTGCTCCGATGCATCGACAGACCAGAAGCAGACATGCTGACAAAAGAAATTCATGAAGGATCCTTTGGCACTCATGCCAACGGATACACAATGGCGAGAAAAATTCTAAGAGCAGGGTATTACTGGTTGACAATGGAATCCGACTGCTACAAGTACATGAGGAGGTGTCACAAGTGTCAGATATACTCTGACAAAATCCATGTACCGTCAGCGCATCTCAAAGTTCTTTCTTCCCCGTGGCCTTTTTCCATATGGGGAATCGACATGATTGGCATGATTGAGCCCAAGGCTTCGAACGGACATCAGTTCATCCTGGTAGCCCTTGATTACTTCACCAAGTGGGTCGAAGCGGCGTCGTACACCAATGTAACCCGACAAGTGGTGGTCCGATTTATCAAAAACAATCTCATCTGCCGTTATGGTGTTTCAAGTCAGATCATTACTGATAATGGATCTAACTTGAACAATAAGATGATGAAAGAGTTGTGTGTTGAGTTCAAGATCGAACACCATAACTCATCTCCCTACCGACCCAAGATGAACGGCGCGGTAGAAGCGGCTAACAAGAACATCAAGAAGATTGTTCAAAAGATGGTTATAACCTATAAAAATTGGCACGAGATGCTACCCTTTGCTCTTCACGGTTATCGTACATCTGTCCGCACTTCAACAGGGGCTACCTCTTTCTCTCTAGTATATGGCATGGAGGCAGTGCTCCCCATAGAAGTAGAGATCCCATCAATCCGGGTATTGATGGAGGCTAAGCTTACAGAAGCTGAATGGTGTCAAAGTCGACACGACGAACTCAACCTGGTCGAAGAGAAGTGAATCACGACACTATGTCATGGTCAATTGTATCAGCAAAGAATGAAGAGGCCGTTTGAAAAAAAGGTCAGACCTCGCATCTTCAGGAAAGGAGACCTTGTGCTCAAGAAGATGCAATCTTTTCTCACTGATTCTCGGGGCAAGTGGACCCCGAATTATGATGGCCCTTATGTGGTCACGAAAGCTTTCTCAGGCGGTACCTTGAGACTTGCAACCATGGACGGAGAGGAATTTGCCTACCCCACGAATGTTGATGTAGTCAAGAAATACTTCGCCTAAAAAAAACAAAAAAAAAACGTCTCGGTGGATTGAAAACCCGAAAGGGCGGTCCAGGAAAAAGTTAGAGACATGAAAAAAAATCATCCCGGTGGATTGGAAACCTCAAAGTACAATCCAGGCAAAAGTTAGGGATAATGGCAAGTAACTATGTTCAACAAAGGCAAGTCCCTCAGCAGCAGTTACATCATCCATCGGAGGAAACCTCCAGTCAAGGTCATCTTCGACAGAAGCTCAGGATGTCCCGAATTCAAAGTTGGTAGAAGGATAGTGGTTGTTATGTTTCAACGTAGCCCTTTTCCCTGTAAATTACCATTTTCTAACTTTGTAAATACTCTTTGGAATCACGCGTTTGGCTGATCTCCATCTTATCAATAAAATTTGAGCCCTTTTGCTTTTGTTTGTAATTCTTACTTGTTTTAGCTTTACAGAATGACGTTTTTAACATGATTAACGATTCTTGAAATAAAACAAAAATAAATTTACTTGTAAAACTTTTTCTGCTTTAAAATAAAGATGGCAAATTCTTTTGACTGTTGAACATCGAAAGAACATCGATCGCTTCTCCAAAGGTGTTCGAGCTTCAAAGTGCAGAATCAAAGTACTCCTTCTAAACCAGCACACCTGAATGAAGGATCAGCTGTATCAGATGCGGCTTTCCCATCTGATACCCTCGGCCAAGTTCTCATCTCCTAAGTCCGACCAACATAGTTCCCCACGGGGACTATTTCTCCTAAGCAAGGTGGAATTGCTATCTTGAACCAGTGGTACTTCTTCGCCCCGCGATGGCCGAGTATCCAGTCATGTTCATCTTTTAGTTTGTATGTTGTGTCAGTTTTGTCAGCATAACATACATACATCATGCATCATTAATTTACATGCATATTCACTATCATTTAAGCCGGTCTTACCCTGTCGTGATAACTGTCCTCTCGATCGAGTTTGTCAGTTCTTGCTTCGTCAGGAAATATTATGTCCGAGCGAACTCGTCTCCGGTGTATTTTTAGATCAAAGTCGGCACTTGACCACTTTGATAACTTGAACCTCTGAAAGACCAGAGAACCTTCAACAAATGTCACTCTTCACCATTGAAGATGATACCCTTGCTTTCCCGGATTAAGGAAAATCCTTAGAGAGAGCCTCTCGAGCAGAGATTCGGCAGTACGACAGTTTTTCTCTAAAAGACCGCTGATGAAAAGGTCATCGGCACCTCAAAGTTGGATCCCATCATATGGCATTTCTCCGGAAAGATCCCGAGAAAAGTATGATGTAAGACTCCAAGCAGAAGTAGTCTCCCAAGAGACTCGCTTTCCCCAGTAGAAACAAATGGCGTCTCCAAACAGAGAAGTTTGTACACCTCTACAACTCAGACGATTGGGTTCCCCAGCAAGTCTGACATCAAAACTTTTTCCACTCAAATGGCATCTCCCTAGGAAAATTCGGCGAGAAGTTTGAGGAAAACCGCTACGAGTAGCGTCCCTTGTCAATAAAGTTTATTGACAAAAGAAACTAAGACCAGTTCCTTGGTAGGAAACCAGGATCGAGGGAAAGTTTACTTCAGAAACTAAGACCAGTTCCTTGGTAGGAAACCAGGATCGAGGGGAAGTTTACTTCAGAAACTAAGACCAGTTCCTTGGTAGGAAACCAGGATCGAGGGGAAGTTTACAAAAGAAACTAAGACCAGTTCCTTGGTAGGAAACCAGGATCGAGGGGAAGTTTATTTTAGAAACTGAGACCAGTTCCTTGGCTGAAGACCAGGATCGAGGGGAAGTTTACCTTTTCTAAGCATCATTGCTTAGCGAAAGAGGATGAATGCGTAAGCTACCATTCATAGACGCCGTCAAAATTTTGGATATTCTGATATTTAATCCTCTTGCACCTCGAATGCCCGAATACTTTCGTCATTCACACCTTTGGGTCCAAGAAGATTAAATAGGGGCATCTGTCATACCCCAAATTTTGACCACTTAGATTCCAAACATTGTGCAAATCATCATCACAATATGGAGGAACCATCATACCTCATCAGTCTCCCCAAAGATGGGTGAGCATTCACTACAATCAGAATTAGGGTTTTAATCCCTCTCTGAGCTCTTAGACAAAGGATCAATCAAGGAATGACATGATCTTCAACTTGTCTAACCTCTCAAACATCTACAAAGGATCAAGAGGACTCTCACTTCAAGGATTAAGCACAAGGTTGTTCCCTTTCAGGTGGATCAAGCTTCAAGATCGACAGTGTCACCAGATTAGGGTTTTGGTCGACCAGGGCCTCCAGGTGGAAATTTTCCTCTGAGCACAAGCCAATCATCCAAAACATAACCTAATATACTCCATGGAACCTCATGGACCCAATCATCAAGTCAATTTTGCCTTAAGGGATGCATTCATCAAAAATCTGGAATTAGGGTTTCTTGACCTAATTCACCCCTAAGTTGACTTTTGGGACAAATCATGAACCAAGACCTCAAGACATGATTTGAGGATCTCTAATATACCATATTGATCCATTTGGAACAATGGATTAATCCAAGAAGCTTGAGCAACAAGTTTCAATTTCATCTGAACCACAATTAGGGTTTTGTGAGAAAAGTCAACTGTAACTTTGACTTTTGACCAGGACATGCTCCCAAACCCTAGGACATGATTCAATATACCCTATAACACCCATGGAACATGTCCATCAAGTTTGATTTAGGTCAAGGACATGATTTCCTGAAGGATTGCACAGTTTGGAATTCATCTGACAAAAAGTCAACTGTGCACAAAAGTCAACTTTGACTTTTTGAGATTTTTCACTAAAATAGATTTTTAACCCTAAAATGATGTTAATGTATGATTTGAATCATCATTCATTAAGAAAAATCAAATAAAGTGGGATAACTTGTAAAAGGGGTAACCATAAAAACTTAGAAAAATTTCTAAGTTATGGAAAAAGTGACACTAATGCACCAACTTTGGAGGACCATAACTCCTAAACCATAAGGCCATTGTTCCCCATTCAAAGCTTGATTTGTAGATCACATTTCCCTCTACAAAATCTTCATACTGACCTATGTCCAAATTCCTCATGGATTTTGAGTTATGGAGTGATCAAAATCAAGAAAAGTCACTTTGTTCCAACACTTAGTGAAAATTTCACTAAGTCAGAATCTGCCTTCACTTTTTTCCAAATGTAGGGGGATTTTTCACTTGGATTCAAAAGAGATCAAAACTAAACATGTTCAAACAGTTGTTGTATCATGTGAGGGCTTTCCAAAATGGCCAAGAACATCACCAAATTCAACTTGGGCCATGAGATACAACATTGGCAAGTTGCCTTGTTGAAATCTGTCAAGGCAAGGCAGATTTTGCACTTTTGCTCGATTTGCCAAAATTGTGCAAATCCAAACACTCCTATCCACTTGGACACCTCTGAGGATTGAATCTAAAGGGGACAATCACTGAGCCAAGCCTCCAAAGTCCTTGGAACAAGAAATAGCATGTTGAACCTAGAATTGCCTAAAATAGGGACAAGACTCCAATTTTGGATTGGAGCATTCAATGGAAGCACCAAGGTGGCATGGACTGAGCCATTCTCAACTGAATTCAGTCAAGACTTATCCAAGACCAAGGGAACCAGTAGCCTGTGCCCTAACCTCTAGTCAATGGCTAGAGGAGACTTGGATTTTCATTTGCCAACATTGGCCAAACCTACTCAGCAGTTGCCATTCACTATTCCTTGCAAAACAAACTTGCTCTACTATAAATGGAGCTCAATTGTGATCAGTTTAAGTACACCAAAGGCCTACAACACTTGCCTTTCTCAAAATCTCTTTCTCTTGGCAAAAATTCCTTTCTTATCAAGGTAGATATCGGGTTTTGAGCTAGAGGGCAATTCCACTCAAACCAATCACACACACACCTCATATACATCACATATGAGCTGATCAAACACTTAAACAACAACTGGAACACTGATTTCTCAGAATCACCAGTCAATTTCTCAAGGTTTTAACCAAAGTGCAGTTGAGATGCCATGAAGTGATCCAGCCAATTTCAATCAAGTCCAAGCATTCAAACACACTCCATAGGGTGTAGGGAAGCTGTTCAGATCATCACCACTCATCTGTAACACCTCTAAATCAAAAATCATATTGCACTTGCTGTCACGACCTAGAGGTAAGCCTAAACTTGGTCATCTCTCAATCTATGCATATTTCCTCGCACAATAATTTTGCCAAATGTTCATAATCATGCATGGAATGTTTCCCCTCAATTGATTGCATTGTTTGAATCGTGTATCAAAAATCCCAGCCTTCATGCAGAATCTAGGGTTCTTGAGGATTTTTCGTGATTTCTTGTTATATGTTTAATTTAAATGAAATTAAATGCCACAGACATGATCGTGAGGTTAAAACGAGTTGATTGATATGTGGATTGCATGATATGATTAAGTATTCAGTGAGATTGGATAGAAAATGTAAATCTGGGCAAACTGCAAAATGCGCGTGTTCTTGCCCTTGTTCTTGGCGCCATTTTCCAACTTTTGAATATTTGAATTTTGTGATTTTATTTAATTGATTCAAAAATTAATTTCTCTCTGAGTTTTAATGATTTTGAGTTGATTCTTTTTTAATAATTCACAAAAATGTTAAAATATTTTATTTTACCCAAAAATCCCAAAAATATTATTTATTTCATATAATTGATATTTTTGCAAAGAATTAATGTTTTATTTGTTTTTAACATTTAGAATATTTTTTCCCTCTTGATTTAACAAAGATTAATGACTTCTAATTATTTTGTAGGTAAACAATTGATTTTTGAAGCATTAATCCAAAATCATAATTTGTTTCCCACATGTTAAACAATTTTTTATCATTTTAATTGAATTTTTATTCAATTAAGATACATTTTGGAAATAAATTAGGGTTTTTGATTAATTCAACCCTCACAAATCATTTTCAAAACACTTTGGGCCTCTAATAGAGTGTAAGACCCAACCCTTTGTAAATACAACCTAATTTTGGGCCTCACTTATTGTATAAGTCCCGTTGTATTTCAAAAGTGCGGCGCGACCGTCGCCCGTTTAAAATAAACCCTGCGCCTCTCCTTGAGCTATAAGACCCATTCAAAACTTTTGGGCTCTTGAGAGAGTGTAAGACCTAACCCCCCCCCCTTGTACAAAAACCTTTTGGGCCTCACCTATGGTATAAGTCCCTCTGTACAAGTAAACGGTACGACTGTAGTCCGTTTAAAACATCTGGGCCTACCCTCGTGTAGTAAGACCCATTTCTTTTCTTAAAACTCACCTGGGCCTCTATTAGAATGTAAGACCCAATCCCTCTTTTAACCAAAACCATTTTGGGCCTCACCTATTTTATAAGTCCCTTTTCGTTAAAATAAAACCTCGGCACGATCGCCATTTTAAACGAAAAATCATCTGGGCCTACCCTCGTGTTATAAGCCCCACTCTTTTTCTTTAAAACTTTTTGGGCCTCTTGAGAGAGTGTAAGACCCATCCCTTTGTACAGAAAACCTTTCTTGGGCCTCAGTCACTTGTATAAGCCCCTCTGTACAAATTCAACAGTGCGATCACTGATAAAACCCTGGGCCTCTCCTTGAGCTGTAAGCCCCAAATCTTTCTTTTTCAAAGCACTTTCTCCTTTGATTTTGAATATACTGTTGTTTTCAATCTTTCTTTGTTGAACAATTAACCAAACAGCATGGAAGCTCTACAACCGAGTAAGTGTTTATACGCTTTCATTTACTGCTTTCCTATACATATAATTGTATTGTGGGGCTGCTTCGTTGTAAGTCTTCTTTCATAAACTCATATCATCTGTGTAATAATAGTATAGATATTTAGAGTTTCCCCGGCAACTACGTCTAGCACTAGGTAAAGCCGTTTCGTTTGTTTGTAGAAATAGACAGCTAGATCCCAAATAGGATCACCAGATACAGTCTTCTCTTCGGTTGTCCTCATTAGGAATTGTCAAGAAACTCTACTCCCAAGGATGAATGTATTCTCCGTGAATGGCATCTTTGAGTTTCTTCCAAATTCTCAAACTTTTCTGGCTTGATCTATTCCTTGTGAATAGCCTGTCTGGAATTTCTCGGGGTTTGGGGACCCACAGGCTTCCTAAAAGCATCCCCGCCTCCTCTTGGGCTTAGTACAAGGACCCGTCGGCTTCTTAGAAGTATTCACAGCCTCCTCTTAGGCTTCGTATAATGATTCTTCCTCCGGGAATGATAGCCTCCTCTTGGGCTTCATACAAGGACCTCTCGGCTTCTTAAAAGTTTCCAGCCTCCTCTTGGGCTTCATACAAATTGTCCCGACGACCTCCTAGAGGTATAGGAACAGAAATTAGTCATCTTCATAGAACAGTCCTTTCAAAGAGTCTACTACTGTTTCTCAAAGCATAGTACAAAAGATAAAACCCCAGACTTGGACAGTCTATTTTCCTTGAGTCTCAAAGATATTCTCAAGCCCCTTTCAAAATAGGGAGACACCTGTAGACTCGGACAGCCTCGATACCCTTTGGATTTCCCCGTTTCCTTAAAGAACAGGGAACAATCCCAACCCCCAGATCAAATCCATGAGTACAATGTTACTCATATAAGAACTGATTTTCTCTTTAAAATCAGTATACTGGATTTGTCACTTAACTGAGATAGCAAACCTTTTGGCCTCCATCTCGGGCTTCGTACGAGATACAAAGACTCCCTCGTTGAGTCAAACAACTTTTAGCCTCTCTCTCAGGCTTTGTATGAGACACACAAAAGACTCCCTCGTTGGGTCAAACAAATCTTTAGCCTCCATCTCGGGCTTCGTACGAGATACAAAAACACTCTCTTGTTGAGTATAAAAGATTCTCCTGTTGAGTCAACCCTTTTAGCCTCTCTCTCGGGCTTCGTACGAGACACATAAAAATTCCCTCTTGTTGGGCCAATAGCCTCCTCTTAGGCTTTGTATAAGAAAACCACTGGTTGATCCAATCAACCTTTTAGCATCAAAATTGTGCCTCGTTCATAGTACACAAACATCAACAACTCCTCCCTCTTCATCTATTCGCTGTAAGCGGCAAGCCTCTAGATTATTTACATCCACGCCACTGTGCCTCTTTTAGCATGAGAAGTTCCTAAGGAAAGATGGCATTGCTCTACACTGAGTTAAAGTCTTTTCCTTCAGGTTAAAACCCCCTATAAAGGAAATTATGTCATTGTCGGATTCACACATCCCGGTTAAAGTAATTCTCCTTTCTAAACAGACAAACCCTTCTTTAGAGATGACAAATTCTCTCTAAAGTCGAGACTTTCAGCTTCATATCTTGGGCTTTGAACAAGATACAAACAACCTTTAGCTTCACGTCTTGGGCTTTGAACAAGACACCAAAACACCATTTCCTCCCATAGAATAGGAGGAACTACGAACGCTCTGATTTCCCTGTTTAGGCAAACGGGAATACGTAGGCATAAGATTGAAAGAAAAATCTTAGCGAGCACACTAAACAAAAAATCCAAATCCCATACCTTCACATATCAAATTGAAAGCATCAGTCCTAACATCCTAATCCTTGTTCCCCGCCAGAAATTTGTCATTCTGTCAAAATAACATAAGAGAGGCCCCACTACCACATAGCATCCGTAACCTAATAGACCGCTGTTTAAACTCGTTATGCAAGCAGGGTTAATTGGAGACATCTATTTCCCTTCCTTCATCAGCTTTAATAGGATAAAAAATGAATCGACCTGTAGTCCATCCAAAAGAGCGACAGTGCTTAAGAACCACGTCCAAAATCGCTCGCTACATGGTGATCTTGAGGCTTAATCCACTTGGAATGCTGCAGCCTTGTGCTTGATCCTTGATGTGGGAGTCCTCTTGATCCATTGTGGGTGTTTGAGAGGTTAGACAAGTTGAAGATCATGTCATTCCTTGATTGATCCTTTGTCTAAGCGCTCTGATAGGGCTTGAAACCCTAATTCTTTGATTGTAGTGAATGCTCACCCATCTTTGGGGAGACTAATGAGGTATGATGGTTCATCCATATTGTGATGATGATTTTCGCAATGATGGGAATCTTAGTGGTCAAAATATAGGGTATGACAGATGCCCCTATTTAATCTTCTTGGACCCAAATGTGTGAATGGCGAAGGTATTCGGGCATTTGGGGTGCAAGAGGATTAAATATCGGAATACCTGAAATTTTGATGGTGGTTATGAATGGCAGTGTGCTCATCCATCTTCTTTTGCTAATCAATGATGCTTAGAAAAGGTAAAAACTTCCCCTCGATCCTGGTCTTCAGCCAAGGAACTGGTCTAGGTTTCTGAAATAAACTTCCCCTCGATCCTGGTCTCCTACCAAGGAACTGGTCTCAGTTTTTGATACAAACTTCCCATCTATCCTAGTTTCCTACCAAGGAACTGGTCTCAGTCTTTGATAAAAACTTCCCCTTGATCCTGGTTTCCTACCAAGGAACTGGTCTAAGTTTCTGTAGTAAACTTCCCCTCGATCCTGGTTTCCTACCAAGGAACTGGTCTAAGTTTCTTTTATCAATAAACTTTCTTGACAAGGGACGCTATTTGTAGTAATTTTCCTCAAACTTCTCGCCGAATTTTCCTGGGGAGATGCCATTTGATGGGAAAAATTTTGATGTCAGACTTGCTGGGGAACCCATCTGTCTGAGCTATAGAGGTGTCCAAACTTCTCTGTCGGAGATGCCATTTGTTGACTCTACTGGGAAAAATGAGTCTCTTAAAAGACTGTTTCCTGCTTGGGGATATTACATCATATTTTCCTTCGAGATCTTCTCGGAGAAATGCCATATGATGTGATCCAATTTGGAAGTGCTGATGATCTTATTTGATAGCAAATTTTCAGAGGGAAACTGTTGTGTTGCCGAAACTTTGATAAAGGGGCTTCCTCTAGGGATTTTCTTTAATCTGAGGAAGCGAAGATATCATCTTCAATGGTGAAGAGTGACACTTGTCGAAGGTCTTCTTGCCTTTCAGAGGTTCAAGTTATCAAAGTGGTCGAGGACCGGCTTCAATCCAGAAATAAACTAGAGGAGAGATTGTTCAGACGATTTTCTTCCTGACGAGGAAAGAACTGACAATTCGATTGACAATAGGACTTTTATTACTAGGGGATAAGACCGACTAGAGTGATGGTGATGCAATATGAATATGAATGCGAATAAATAATGCATGATGTATGTATGTTTATGCTGATAAAACTGGCACGACATACAAACTAGTGGATGAACACGACTGGATACTCGGCCACTGCGGGGGACGAAGAAGTACCACTAGTTCAAGATAGCAATTATGCCTTGCTTAGGAGAGATAGTCCCTGTGGGGAAAACCGTTGGTCGGGCTTAGGAGATAAGAACTCTACCGGGGATGTCAGATGGAAGAACCATATCTGATACAGTTGATCCTTCATTCAGGTGTACTGGTTTATAAGGAGTACTTTGATTATACACTTTGAAGCTTAACCGCCTTTGGGAGAAGTGATCGATGTTCTTTCGATGTTCAACAGTCAAAAGAAATTGCCATTTTTATTTTAAAAGCAGAAAAAATGTTGACAAGTAAATTCATTTTTGTTTTATTTCAAGAATCGTTAATCATGTTAAAATGTCGTTCTGTAAAGCTAAAACAAATGAGAATTGTAAACAAAAGCACAAGGGCTCAAATTTTATTGGTAGGATGGAAATCAGCCAAACGCGTGATTCCATAGAGTATTTACAAAGTTAGAAAATGGTAATTTACGGGAAAATGGCTACATCGAAACATATCGACCACTATCCTTCTACCAACTTTGAATTCTGGACATCCTGAGCTTCTGTCGAAGATGACCTTGACTGGAGTTTTCTGATGGATGGCGCGACTACTGAGGAGTTGAACTGATCAGACGTAATTACTTGCCATTAATCCCTAATTTTTGCCTGGATTGTACTTTGGGATTTCCAATCCACCGGGATGATTTTTTATTATGTCTCTAATTTTTGCCTGGACCGCCCTTTCGGGTTTTCAATCCACCGAGACGTTTTTTTTTCATTTAGGCGAAGTATTTCTTGACTACGTCAACATTTGTGGGGTAGGTAAACTCTTCTCCATCCATGGTTGCGAGTCTCAAGGCGCCGCCTGAGAAGGCTTTCTTGACCACATAAGGGTCGTCATAATTCAGAGTCTATTTACCCCGGGAATCAGTGAGAAATGGTTGTATCTTTTTGAGCACGAGGTCTCCTTTTCAGAAGACGCGAGGTCGGACCTTTTTGTCAAACACCTTCTTCATTCTTTGCTGATACAACTTACCGTGGCATAGAGCCGTTATTCATTTTTCTTCGATCAGATTCAGTTTGTCGTGTCTGCTTTGACACGACTCAGCTTCTGTTAGCTTAGCTTCCATCAATACCCGGATTGATGGGATCTCTACTTCGATGGGGAGCACTGCTTCCATGCCATATACTAAAGAGAAAAGGGTTGCTCCTATTGAAGTGCGAACAGGTGTGCGATAACCGTGAAGAGCAAAGGGTAGCATCTCGTGCCAGTCTTTGTAGGTTACCACCATCTTTTGAACGATCTTCTTGATGTTCTTGTTAGCCGCTTCTACCGCCCCGTTCATCTTAGGTCGGTAGGGAGATGAGTTATAGTGTTCGATCTTGAACTCTGCGCATAACTCCTTCATCATTCTATTGTTCAAGTTAGATCTATTATCCGTAATGATCTGGATTGGAACACCATAACGGCAGATGAGAATGTTCTTGATAAATCGGACCACCACTTGTCGGGTTACATTGGCATATGATGCTGCTTCGACCCACTTGGTGAAGTAATCAATGGCTACTAGGATGAACCAATGTCCGTTTGAAGCTTTCGGTTCGATCATGCCAATCATGTCGATTCCCATATGGAAAAAGGTCATGGGGAAGAGAGAACTTTGAGATGTGTTGGCGGTACATGGATTTTGTCTTAGTATATCTGACACTTGTGACATCTCCTCATGTACTTGTAGCAGTCGGATTCCATGGTCAACCAATAGTACCCTGCTCTCAGAATTTTTCTCGCCATTGTGTGTCCGTTGGCATGAGTGCCAAAGGATCCTTCGTGAATTTCTTTCATTAGCATGTTTGCTTCTGGTCTGTCTACACATCGGAGCAAGACCATGTCAAAGTTTCTCTTATAGAGTGTATCACCGCTTAGGAAGAAGCTGCCAGCCAGTCTTCTGAGAGTCTTCCTGTCTTTTCTGGATGCCTCAAGTGGGTACTCTTGTTTCTGAAGGAAGCATTTGATATCGTGATACCAGGGTTTGTCGTCTATGACTGCTTTAATCGTGAAGATGTATGCAGGTCGTTCGAGGCGCGTTATGTCAATCTTAGGTATGTCATTCCATTGACCTACACTAATCATGGAAGAGAAAGTGGCTAATGCATCAGCCATGTGATTCTCTTCACAAGGGATATGATGAAACTCGATTATGTTGAAGAAAGGTAGCAACCTTCTCGCGTAATCTTTGTAAGGAATCAATCCTGATTGGCATGTGTTCCAATCTCCTTTGATTTGATTGATAACCAGGGGCGAGTCGTCGTATACATCCAAGTTCTTAATTCTCAAGTCGATCGCTTCTTCGAGACCCATGATACAAGCTTTGTATTCGGCCTCGTTGTTGGTACACTTGAATGTCAGTCGGGCGGTGAAATGAATGTGGGTACCCTGAGGTGTTATGATGATTGCCCCAATTCTGTTTCGGTAATGATTGACAGCTTCGTCAAAGATTAGTCCCCATTGGGAACCTGGTTCAGGCCATTCACTGGGTAGCGGTTCATCACAATCTTTCATTTTCAAGTACATGACATCTTCATCTGGGAAGTCAAACCCAATTGATTCCTGATCGTCAATCGGTTGATGAGCCAAATAATCGGCTAAAACACTTCCTTTAACGGCTTTTTAAGCGTGGTATTCGATGTCATATTCTGATAACAACATCTGCCAACGGGAAATCCTTCCTGTGAGAGCAGGCTTTTCAAAGACATACTTGATTGGATCCATTTCGGAGATCAGCCAAGTAGTGTGACAAATCATATACTGGCGAAGACGTTTGGCTGCCCAAGCCAAAGCGCAGCAAGTTTTCTCAAGCATAGTGTACCGAGTCTCGCAGTCGGTAAATTTCTTGCTTAGGTAGTAAATGGCAGACTATTTCCTTTTTGTTTCGTCTTGTTGGCCAAGTACACAACCCATCGAGTCTTCCAAGATTGTGAAATAGATGATTAGTAGTCTTCCTTCCATTGGTGGTGATAGAATCGGTGGATTCAACAGGTATTCCTTAATACTGTCAAAGGCGGTTTGGCAGTCTTCTGTCCAAACGCAGTCCTGATTCTTTTTTAGTAATTTGAAGATTAGCGCACATGTCGCGATCATGAGGAATATGAATCTGGAAATGTAATTCAAACGTCCCAAGAATCCCCTAAACTGTTTCTCAGTCTTTGGAGAAGGCATTTCTTGAATGGCCTTGACCTTGTCAGGATCAACCTCAATCCCTTTTTGGCTGACGATGAATCCTAACAGCTTCCCTGAACGGACACCGAATGTGCACTTGTTAGGATTCAAGCAGAGTTTGTACTTTCTCAACCGCTCGAATAGCTTTGACAGGTGGGTCACATGCTCCTATTCTGTTTTGGATTTGGCAATCATATCATCGACATATACCTCTATCTCTTTATGTATCATGTCATGAAACAGAGTAGTCTTGGCCCTTTGATAGGTTATCCTGACATTATTCAAACCGAACGGCATTACCTTGTAACAAAAAGTGTCCATGGGGTGATAAATGAAGTTTTCTCTATGTCTTTCGGCACCATTTTCATTTGATTATAGCCCGAGAATCCATCCACGAAGGAGAAAACTTTGAACATCGTTGTACTGTCAACCAGCATGTCAATGTGTGGTAAAGGAAAGTCGTCCTTTGGACTGGCCTTATTTAGATCTCTGTAATCCACACACATTCTGACCTTTCCGTCCTTTTTCGCAACTGGTACGATGTTGGCTAACCATTGAGGATACTCTGATGTGGCGAGGAAACCCGCGTCAATCTGTTTCTGTACTTCCTCTTTGATTTTGATGGCCATGTCCGGATGGGTCCGTCTCAACCTTTGCTTTACTGGCGGACATTCTGATCATAACGGTAAATGATGTTTCACGATGCTGGTATCCAACCCTGGCATATCCTGATAGGACCAAGCGAATACATCGGGGAACTAATTGAGAAGCTTTCTCAAATCTTGTTTGACGGTTGGACTGAGCAGTGCCCCAATCTTGACTTCTCTTCTCTCTTCTTCTGAACCCAAGTTGACCGTTTCCAACGGCTTTTTGTGAGGTTCAATGGACCTTTCCTCTTGTCTGAGTAGTCGGGAGATCTCTTCTGGAATTTCCTCGTCATTTTCTTCTTCAGCCTCGAATACCGGGAATTCAAAGTTGGGAGAAGGCATTGGATCATATGTTTCGATAGGGTTTAAAACAAGCAATCTGCATGACGTGATGATTGATTTTAGAGGAGATTGAGAGAATGCAAAAGTGTGTGCAGTGTATTTTTTTTTTTGAAAAACTGCTTATTTATTGTTATTTGTTTTTTAGGATTACCATTTTCTGAAAAAGCGAAAAGAGAAAACAGCAATAAATGCGGAAATTACAGAACGACGTTATTTTATTTATGATTTTGTCGATTCTTGAAACTACAGCCCTATAAAACAAAACTCTGTCGCTTTGGACAAAGCGAAGAGGAACATTTACAGAAAGTGAGCCCTATCAAAACATCTGTTTCACCTGGGTCGGGCGAAAGGTTAAGATAAAGATGGCAATTACTTAGACTTATGAACAACTTTTGGAATGTTGACTGCAACCCATTGGCGGCGAACTCCTCGGTGAATCACAAAGTCTGGTACCTTCTTTCTTGGCTTGTTTTCAGAAATAATGCTAATTTCTGGTGGAGCAGGATCATTGGAACCTGTCTCCCAGGCAGAGTTGCCGTATGAGGATTCCTCGGTTGTATTTTGCATAGTATTTGTACTCTCAGGTATATCTTCCCATCCAGTTGACTGGATATCTTCGAGCCTGATGCGAGAGCTTTCAGGAGCGGTGTACTTGACCATAAAGTCGTATTTACCACTCGGTTGTCCTAAGGTGTCCCACACTTCTTTGGAACTGGAGGAGTCATCCCTTTCGATGACATTAACCTCAGGGAAAGCATAGTTAATGAATTCTAGCCCTGCAAGCTTTGCAAATTCATCGTCGTGCTGGGTATTTTCAGAATTCCCTGAGTGTTGATCCCATGACATGGTGGGGACGTAGGTATTCTTTTCAATGGTGCTCAGCTGATAATCATCGTTCGGCTGATTCTCTTGCCCCAAGTCTCCTGGGTACGGCTGCCAGATAGGCAGGCCATCCATCGGGCCATAATAGTCGTGGTCAAAGTTGTCCTTCATCAGAGTGTCTTCCTCTAATGAGTTTGGTGGAGCACGGCATCCTTCTGGATCACAATCTCTGTATATCATCTTGACGTCTGACCTTGGTATATATCTCGAACTCTGTGCAGGATAGCAAAATAGCGTAGGCACATCTCCCTGAGACATATAACCGTCCTTATTGAGATAGGATTTCCATTTTTCCTCTGTATCAGAGGAATCTCCCTCGTTGATAGTATGTACTTCTTGATACACTGGGTGAAGGAAACCTCCACTGTGGAAGAATTCCTGAATGGGATGACGACTTTCATCGTTGGCAGCAGTCTGGGTACAGGTTGAAGAAAAACCAAGACCTTTCTTCGCTTTGTTATCAGTAGGAATGACAAGCTGTCCCCATCCTTTTGCATTGTTACTCTTGATCACCTCGAGAGCATCTTTGTACGAGGAAATCGAGGTTCCTTTTTTTGATTGATTATCATTGCTCACCGAAAGTGCCTGAAACTGAGTTCCAACAACTTCCTCGGGTTCTACACAAGTGGACAATGATAGGTTACTCACGATCAAGGCATGTTCTCCGTAGACGGTGACGAGTTGGTCATTCTTGATGAACTTCAGCTTCTGGTGAAGTGTCAAAGTGACTGCCCCAGCCTTATGTATCCAAGGTCTTCCTAACAAGCAACTGTATGTTGCCCGGATGTCCATGACCTGGAAAGTGACTTGGAAGGTGTGAGGGCCAATAGTTATGGAAAGGTCGACCTCGCCGATAATTGTTTTTCGGGATCCGTCAAATGCTTTGACGGTGACCTTACTGGCTCTCATCGGAGATCCTCGGTATGATAGTCGCATCAATGTAGATTTCAACATTACATTTAGAGCTGATCCAGTGTCTATCAGTACGCTGGCTAATGCATCGTCCTGGAAGTTGACTGTAATATTGAGCGCCATGTTATGACGGTGGCCCTCTTCCGGCAGTTCCTCATCACTGAATCCCAAGTTATTGCAGGAAGTGATGTTGGAGACGATGCTATCAAACTGTCTGATTGTTACATCATGTTCCACAAAGGCATGCTCTAAGACTTTCTGTAGAGCTTCCCTGTGAGCTTCGAAACTGAGTAAAAGTGATAGCACAGAGATCTTTGAAGGAGTTTGCAACAGTTGATCAACAATGTTGTATTCACTCTTTTGGATGAGCTTCAGCATCTCATCGTTGTACTTTGAAAGGTCGGGATCATCGGATTGACCGACTGGTTGATTAGGAACTTCTGCTTGAGGTTCCTTTTCTTTGTTGGGTTCTCCAACTCCTCGGTTGAAGATCTGGCCGCTCAGTGTTACTCGACTGATGTCTGCAATATTCACGACGGAGGGTAATGGAGTTTCCTTTCCATTCTCAATTGTTGTTGCACCGTATTTGTAAGGGATAGCCTTAGTTGATTCATACGGTAGCGGTCCCGGCAGATAGATAACTACAGGAGCCTTCTAATTTTTTTGACCATTGTAAGTAATTTCAATCAGTTCCTAGTTAAGAACCTTCGATTCGTTAAGTAGAGGGATGATGGCACAAACATCTTTGGTCCTCTTATGATTAGAGATCACGACGACATCTTTGATTTGATCAGCAAAATAGTCTGGCGTCAAGTTGATTAACCCAGAACTTGGACACGGTCGAATCTATTTGTGGTCCAACTGACTTTGAAGGGTTGCTCGCACGAGGTAACATCCTTGATTATCTTCCGAGAAAATTCTACAACGTTCATAATTGTGCGGTGGCACCTGGCCACGTCCGCTTTGTATGTCGTGTAACCTTACGAGGTCAGTTTCCATTGACCGAACATCCTGACCTTGATACCTAGTAGGGTTCCCGTTAGTTATGCTGACTTGTTGGGTGTCTTTATCCATATAGATCGGAAGCCACCAGTGGTTTAACAAGTGTTGCAGAGTCTTTTGAACGAGTGCACATCCTTGGTCATTCTCACGGCATACTGCACAGTTCTGATAATTATGCGAAGTCAGAAAACCGAGCTGGACTTGGGTAGCGTGTAACTCCACCAAGCTGGTAATCATCAAGCGAATATCAAAGATTTGGATCATATTCACTTGATACCGATTTCTATCGTGGTAATCCTGAATCCATCCAAGATCCATCTGACATTGGAGGGCCTCTTGTATAAAAGAGCATCCATGTTTGTTTACCGAGCAGATCAGACAAGAATCATAATCGTGCCGTGGCAGATCATGATGTTGGCTTTGCCTTGAGTGCATCGCCACCAAGTTGACATTCATTGCATGGATGTCGTGGTTTTGAATGATGTTGGAATTTGTATAAGTCATGTTGACATCACGAATTCGGTGCTCTTGGATCCATCCGAGATCCAATTGTTCCTGTAGAGCTGATTGCACCACAGAACATCCTTGATTGTGAGCAGATATCACACTGGTGATAATTATGAGGTGACACATGGTCGTATCCGCTCTGTCTACAATGCATCTTGACCAAGTTGGCCCTCAATAAGAGTACATCATGAATTTGATAGTTGTTGTTAAACTCTCCTTCTATCAAATTCACCGCAGCCTTCTCGTGTTGAGGTAACGGGTTTGTGAGAACATTAGGATTTGTATTCTTGAAGGATAAGACCCCGCTCCTAACAATCTTTTGCACATCGGATTTGAAACTGAGACAGTTTTCTATGTTATACCCTGGTCCTCCTTGATGGTAAGGACAAGTCTGATCCGTTTTGAACCAAAAAGGCGGGTTTTCCAGAATCGCAAGAGGAGCCCTGGTTTGGACATGCCCCTTGACCAATAGTAATGGAAACAGTTATGCGTACAACATTGGTATAGGGTCGAGTCCTGGTGGTCGTGTTGCACGGTTGTTATTGTATTGAGGACGAGCCTGTTGAAGAGGCTGTTATGTCCTTTGCTGAGATTGTTGTTGATTCGGTTGGCTCTGAGCAACCTGAGGTTGATACGTAGGAACGGGCGCAGGGTTAATAGTAGGAGTTACAGCTGCTACTGGTTGATACCGTCGCCTTTGCTTTCCGAGAGAGATATTACCAATATCCTGCTCTTTTTTCTTAGGGAGAGCACTACCGTATCTTTTGGTACTGCTTGATGATCCAATGTCTTTAACTAAACGTCCTTCTCGGACCGCTTCCTCAAGACGAACTCCCATGCAGACCATCTCAGTAAAGTCGCTGGGCGCACTGGCAACCATTCTGTCGTAGTAAAATGAGCTCAAGGTTTTCAAGAAGATTTGTCATCTCTTTTTCCTCAAGAGGTGGACAAATCTGGGCGACAATTTCATGCCATCTCTGAGCATATTCCTTAAAGGTTTCCTTGTCCTTATGTGACATGGCTCTGAGTTGATCTCTGTCCGGTGCCATGTTCAGATTATATTTGTACTGCTGAACGAAGGCAGCGCCAAGATCTCTGAAAGTAGTGATCTTAGTGCGGTTTAAACCCATGTACCATTTGAGTGCGGCACCGGTTAAACTATCTTGGAAATAGTGGATCAGTAGCTGGTTGTTTTTTGTCTGAGTTGACATTCTCCGAGCGTACATCACCAAATGACTCTAAGGACAAGAGTTACCCTTGTATTTCTCAAATTCGAGCACCTTGAATTTGTGCAGAACTTTCATATTGGGGACCAAACAAAGGTCTACGGCGTCCTTTCCAAATAGATCATGACCGTGAAGGGTTTGCAGTTCCTTCTGCATTTCCAGGAACTGTTCCTAGAACTCCTTCATTTTCTCATCCATACTTTCGTTTCCACCAGAAGGTATCTGGGGAATCTGTCCTTCTGGGACAGTGTGTACTACAGGTGGTGGTACAGTCATTACGGTAGTGAATCTTCGTGCTTCCCGAAGTTTGTAACCTTCAAGAGTTGTTGTCATGCCCCTGGCATCTTCGCTTTCCCGAAGTTTGTAACCTTCAGGCCCAGCGGTTCCTGCTGCAGTTCCCTGATCTTCGGTGATCGGCGGAATATATCCTTCTGGGATATAGTTAATAGGCATGCCCCAGGGACGATCTTTCGACATGTTACACCTAGGATCATACTTCTCCATTATGGACGTTGATGTGATCTCTGAAATCACAGTCCTTTGTAGCTGGGCTTCTGCCAGAGCTTGCATGTCACTGTGAAGCTTCCTTAGATCTTCTTTCAGAGCGTCGATTTCTTCTCTCAACTCTCTATTCTCTTCCTCGAGATTATCCATCCTTTTCTGACGACTGGCCCGAGTATTGTACGAATGAGACAGTTTGACTCTAGAATCGAGGCACAAACGTGAGATTCGTAGGTAAGAAGAATGCGCTTAAGTGAGAATGATGAATGATATGCAATGATTATATTAATTAATTTTTTGTTTAATTAAAATAAACTTCGACAATTAGATTGCAAATATCAAACAGTGGGGAAACCCCGTTTTATTGAATTCAAAGATTGCGGAAATGGAAATACAATAGTTTATAAAGTGTTGCAAAGGAAATGTCTAAGCTAATGGATCCAGAGTCCTCTCTGAGGAGAGCTCCGGTGCTGGTTCTGGTACTTTCCTTTTCTTTTACCGGGGCTCTTGAGCCGTTGTCGGGTCGTCATTCCTTTACCAAGTGAAAGGAGCGAGCAAATTCCTTTGGTCTTCTTGATTCTCTACAGCATGTTGGTCTAAAATATCGATTAGAGCATCTTTTTCCTTTAACACTTATTGTATTTTGTTACACTCCACACTGAGAATACGGTACTTGTTCTTCCAATAGCTCCTCTCCTGTTGAACTTTATTGAGAGTAACCTAAAGCTTTTCCGTATCAAACATGAAATAAAGGACAGGATCCTTTGATGGAAGAACTTCTTGACGAGGGTAAGGCATCCTCAGCTTGAGAGCTCTAGTTTATACCCAGTGGAGATAAGGTTCCACCGAGACACAGTCCGGTTTTCCTAGAGACTCTCGTCCTTTCTTATGAACATGTTTCTAGGCGTGCACTATTTCTGTCTTTAGTGCCCTGTCATTTTCTCCTTCCTTGAAGAAAAGACCTTCCAGATGAACATTACGCGGGACATGTCTCATCGGGCATCCAAATTGACGACGAACTAAAACTGGATGATAATTGATTCCTCCTTTAGTTCCGATGAGAGGTACGTTAGGGAAATTTCCACAACGGTCAATGATTTTGATTCCGTCATAGATTCGATTGTACCAATCGATGTCAGAGTTGGTAAGAGATATGATCCTCTGTGACCAACGCAAAGCACTCTTATGATCCCAAAAAGCGGTAGACTTTGGTAAATGGGAAGTGAACCATTTGTATAGCAGGGGTACACAGCATGTGATCATTCCTCCACTGTACAAATTCCTTAAGTGTACAGAATGATACGCATCCGCGAGCAAGGTTGGCACAGGGTTTCCAATCAGAAAAACCTTAATGGCATTGATATCAACAAAGTTATCAATGTTGGGAAACAGAAATAACCCGTAGGTGAGCAAAGAAAAGATGCTTTCAAAAGCAATCGCGTTCCCTATACTAGCGAAGTACAGAGCTTTCTTTATCAAGAACTTGGCTGGCAAACCTTGGATTCCACCCTTAGTGGTCATGTGAGTCCGGACGTCTGACTCGTCCAAATAAATTGCTCTTGCAATGGTTTGATCCTTTAGAATTTCTTCCAGTCCAGAAAAGGGAGCTTGATCAGTAATGGGTAAATCAGTCAGGTGAGGGTACTCCTCCAGTGTTGGTGCTAGTTGATAATCCGGGAATGTGAAACAGTGATAGACCGGATCGTAGAACTGGATGAGCGTAGCCAGGATTCCTTCAACTACATGGACCCTTAATAGAGACAGGAGTCCTTCATGTTTAGCTCTGAAAGCATCAGGGTTGGTGATCATCCTCGCCAAACCTCTCAAATCCTCTAATTTTGGAACCTTGAAGGTGTACTTGTGAGTATTCCTTTTACCGAAATCCATAACGCAATCCTTCTCTCTGATATTTGCAATCATTGTCTTAATTTAATTTGAAAAAGAGAGACTAGAAGAGAATATTTTTCTTTGTTTAATGTTTTTTAATGAATGAATGCATGAATGCAGCACACAAAAACATAGAAAAAACATGGGGTCAAAGGTTCGGTGTCATGAAGTCAAGGCTCTACTCATCCCCAAAGGTTTATACTGGTGATTTTTTGTACCTGTCCTCAAAATCACTGACCCCTCTTGGGATAACGACAGCAAGCGGATCGCCAGAGAGTTGTAGTATCTTAGAGTAGTCTCAAATGAGGGTAGTATCGCGTGACAACTATTTCCGATAGCTTCCGAACTACAAAATGGTTTCAGTCTACTAAAAACCTCAGCTTCTCAGATAACCCAATCGAACAATCTGCTTTCAACAACCGAAGTCGTATAGGCATTGAATCCACAAAGGGCATCTCCACTGATTCGATGGTCGACCGGGATTTCTTATTTGGGAGTCACTCCCTGTAAGATTACCCATCTAATTCCATCACTTATCTTAGGTGTATACTCAATCTTTCCAGATGCAGCATCACACGCATTCCCATTAGCAGACAAATAAACATGGATATCAATTAGGAAAAGCAGTATATATATTTGTCCTAACATCCTAGACCTCTAGTCCTATGATCCTATACAGACAATAACTCCCCAGCAGAGTCTCCATTTCTGTGGTACTTTGTGAACTTAAGGTTTCTACCTAAGACTGTAAGAAAGAGGACTCCCACTGTGGTCGCCATTTTTCTGTAGCGCGGTTTTTGTGGTTTCGAATCACTATCGCTTTGGTACTACAGTTCGATTCATTTTTTATCCTATTGAGCTGATTAAGGAAGGGAAATAGATGTCTCAAATTAACCCTGCTTGCATACTGAGTTTAAACAGATGACTGTTAGTTTATAGATGCTATCAAAAGGGGGGTCTGTCTTTGGTTATTTTGCTTAAGAATACAGTGTCTGGACTATTTGTGAGGCTTTTGGTAAGGTATTGGATCTGATGTTTTTTGACTGATGGGTGTAGAGGTACTGGATTTTAGTGTTTTTTGATTAGTATGCTCGCTAAGATTTTTCAATCTTATGCCTACGTATTCCCGTTTAACGAAACAGGGAAATCAGAGCGATCGTAGTTCCCTCCTATTCTAAGGGAGGAAAAGATGTTTTTGGTGTCTTGTTCAAAGCTCAAGATTGAAGCTAAAAGTGATTTGTATCTTGTTCAAAGCCCAAGACATGAAGCTAAAAGGGATTTTAACTTCGTTGGGGAGAATGTATCTTGTATAAAGCCCAAGATAGAGGCTGAGAGGGTTTGACTCAACGAGAGGGTACTTTTATCTGTCCTGTATAAAGCCCAAGATGGAGGCTAAAAGGGTTGACTCAACAAGAGAGTCTGAAAAGGTGGTTGACTCAAAAAGAGCATCTTTTATACTCAACAAGAGAGTGATTTGGTGTCTCGTACGAAGCCCGAGATGGAGGCTAAAAGGAGATTGACTCGACAAGAGAGTCGTTTATACTCAACAAGAGAGTGTCTTATACTACACAAAAGAGTGTTTTATACTCAACAAGAGAGTGTTTTTATGTGCCTTGTACAAAGCCAAAGACGGAGGCTAAAATTTGACTCAACAAGAGAATCTTTTATACTCAACAAGAGAGTGTTTATTATATGTCCTGTACAAAGCCCAAGACGGAGAATAAAAGTGGTTGACTCAACAAGAGAGTCTAAAAGGGTTAGCTCCGCTGGGGAGGAATCATTTGTACAAAGCCCAAGAGGAGGCTGACTTCCTGAGGAAGGATTATTATACAAAGCCTAAGAGGAGGCTATCTTCTGCTGAGGATTATTGTGATCCAAAAACAGGTCCAAAAAGATCAGATGCCTTGAGGTTCTGATTTGAGATAGTGTTATCATGATGATAAATTGATCCTGGTTAGGGAACTCTCATGAGAGAGACTAGGTTTAGGTTCTCCTGGAGATTTTCCAAGATGACCAGGGTTTCTACAGTGCTTGAGAATGTCTTTGAGACTCAAGGGGGTTAGACTGTCCAAGTCTAGAGTTTTATCTTTTGTACAATGCCCAAGATGAGGCACGGGAATTAAGGGATGAGAATCAACCCTAAAATGGCCGAAGTTTTGACATCGGGATGACTGCTCTAGCAAAGGATGACTAAGTTCTATCTTATACCTTTAAGAGGTCATCAGGGTCCTTGTATTAAGCCCAAGAGAAGGCATAAGAAACTTCTAAGAAGCCGAAGGGTCCTTGTACAACGCCCAAGAGGAGGTGGGGATGCTTTTAGGAAGTCTGTGGGTCCCCAAACCAAGAGAAGTTCAAGAAATACAATTCACATAGAAGAGATCATTCCAGGAAAGTTCGAGAATTTGGAAGAAACTCAAGAGATGCCATTCACGGAGAAAAGATCATCTCTGGGGAGTAGAGTTTCTTAGACAATTTCTAAGGGTGACAGTCTGAGAAAAGTTTCACCGAGAATAGTGCCTTTCTCTTTGTTCCATATTATTTAACCCCAAGAAGAGGGAAGACTGTATCCGGTAATCCTATGGGGATCTAGTTTTGTTTGTATTTAAGAGTGACCAACATGGTTTTACCTAGTGCTAGACGTAATTGCCGGGGAAAACTATAAATAACTATACTAGTATATATATAGTTGATATATGACAAGTATATAGGAGGGTGTGAAATAAGACTTACAGTGAAGCAGCCCCACAATACAGTTGTATATATATGAAAGCAGTAAATGAAAGCGGATAAACACTTACCCGTTGTAGAGCTTCTATGTTGTTTTGTTAGTTGTTCAACAAAGAAATTAAAGAAAGTTTTGATAACAACTGTATATTTGGATTCAAAATCAAAGGAGAAAGTATTTGGAACAGATATTGGGGCTTACAACTCAATGAGAGGCCCAAATTTTAACAATGAACGCACCGTTGTTTTGAATTTGTACAGGGACTTATACAAGTGATTAAGGCCCGAGGAAAGGTTTTCTGTACAAAGGGGTGGGTCTTACATTCTCTTAAGAGGCCCAAAAGTGTTTTAAAGAAAAGAAATGGGACTTACAACACGAGGGCAGGCACAGTTGTTTGTTTGAAAACGGTGATCGCGCTGAGGTTTTTGAAAATACAGTGGGACTTATACAATGACTGAGGCCCAAAATGATTTTGGTTTTCAAAAGGGGTTGGGTCTTACACTCTATTAGAGGCCCAAAAAGTTTGAAGATGAATAAAGATGGGTCTTATAGCTCAAGGAGAAGCCCATGGGTTTTTGTTAAAGAGGCGACGATCGCGCCGAACTTTTTGGCAGTATTGGGACTTATACAATGTACTGAGGCCCAAAAAAGGTTTTTATTTATAAAAGGATGGGACTTACACTCTACCAAGAGGCCCAAAGGGTTTTAAAAGAAAAGAAATGGGACTTACAACACGAGGGTAGGCCCAGTTGATTTTGTTGCTTAAGGCGACGATTGTGCCGTGATTTTTGAAAATACAGTGGGACTTATACAATGTCTGAGGCCCAAAATGTTTTTGTATTTTCAAAGGGGTTGGGTCTTACACTCTATTAGAGGCCCAAAGTGTTTGAAAATTTTTTTTGAGGGTGGAATTAATCAAAACCCTAATTTGTTTTAAAAAGGAATTAATTTTGTTTAAAAATTAATAAAAACTTATGGAAACATGTGAAAAAAAGAGTGGTGATCTTGGATCAATGTTTCAAAAATCAAGTTTTTATCCACAAAATGATTGGAAACCAATTAAATTTGGAAAATCAAGGAAGAAAAAATATTTTAAATGTTAAAAAACAAATAAAAGATTAATTCTTTGCAAAAATATCAAGTATATGAAATAAATAATATTTTTGGGAATTTTTGGCAAAATAAAATATTTTAACATTTTTGTGAATTATTAAAAAAATAATCAACTCAAAATCATTAAACCTCAGAGAGAAATTAATTTTGGAATCAATTAAATAAAATCACAAAAATTCAAATATTTGAATTTTCAAAAAAGGGCGCCAAGAACACGCGCGTGTTCTGAGTCTTGCCCAGATTTGCATTTTCTCTCCAATCTCACTGAATACTTGCTGAAATTACACAATCCACATATCAATCTGCTCGTTTTCACCTCACGATCAAGTCTATGGTCTTTAATTTCATTTATTTTGAGCATGGAATAAGAAATCAAGACAAAACCTCAAGAACCCTAAAATTTGCATGAAGGCTGAGAATTTTGATACACGATTCAAACAAATCAATTAATTGAGGGGAAACATTCTATGCATGATTATGAACATTTGGCAAAAGTATTGTGCGAGGAAATATGCATAGATTAAGAGATGACCAAGTTTAGGCTTACTTGAAGGTCGTGACAGCAAGAGCAATGTGATTTTTGAGTTGGAGGTGTTACATATGAGTTGTGATGATCTGAACAGCTTCCATACACCATATGGAGTGTGTTTGAATGCTTGGACTTGATTAGAAATGGCTGGATCACTTCATGGCATCTCAACTGCAGCTTGGTTGAGAACTTGAGAAACGGGCTGGTGATTCTGAGAAATCAGTGTTACAATTGTGTGTTTAGTGTTTGATCAGCTCACATATGATGTTTATAAGGTGTTAGAGCAATTAGTTTGAGTGGAATTGCTCTCTACTGAAAAATTCGATAGTGACTTACTAAGAAAGACATTTTTTAGAGTGAGGAGATGATTTTGAGAAAGGCAAGTGTTGTAGGCCTTTGGTGTACTTAAACTAAGCACAAATGAGCTCTATTTATAGTAGAGCAAGTTTGTTTTGCAAGCAATAGTGAATGGTAACTGGTACAGGTCTGTGGCCAATTGTGTCACTTTGAAATCTTAAGTCTCCTCTAGCCATTGACTAGAGGTTAGAGCACATGCCTTTGGTTCCCTAGTTCAGAGATCATCCTTGACTCATTCAGTTAGAATAGGCTCAGTTCATGCCACGTTGGTGCATCCATTGAATGCTCCAAAACAAAATTGGAGTCATGTCCCCCTTTTAGGGTTTTTTAGGTTTGGCATGCTACTTTTAGTTCCAAAGACTTGGGAGGCTTATGGATCAGTGTTTGTTCCTCCTTGGTCTCCCCCTGAGGTGTTCAGATGGATAAACTTATTTGTCATTTGCACAAATTGCTCAAATCGAGCAAAATGCACAAATCTGCCTTGTTATGACAGTTGCAGCAAGGCATATTGCCACTGTCATAACTCTTAGCTCAAATGGAGTTTCACGAGGTTCTTGGACATTTTGGAAAGCTCTCATATGATACAACACATGTGTAATCATAGTTGGTCTTGAGACTTTTTAGATCCAAGTGAAAAATGCCCCTACATTTTGAAAAAAGTGAAACAGATTCTGACTTAGTGAAAATTTCACTAAGTGTTGGAAAAATGTCACTTTTGTGTTTTCAGCCATTTTGATCATTCCATAACTTAAAATTCATGAGGAATTGGAATGAGGTATAGTTGACACTTTTGAAGTATGTCATGAGAGCTATAAATCCATCTTTGGATCAGCCAAAATGGTTGCTTGGATCACAAGTTATGATCCTTGGAAGTTGGTACCCCTAGCCACTTTGTTCCATAACTTAGAAAATTTCTAAGTTTCTATGGTTACCCCTTTTACAAGTTATCCCACTTTCTTTGATTTTTCTTGATGAATGATGATTCCAATCACACATTAACATCATTTTAGGGTTAAGGGACCATAATTGACCAAAAAGTCAAAAAGTCAAATTTTGACTGTTTGGTATAGTTGACTTTTTATCAGATGAATTCCAAACTGTGCGATCCTCTATGAAATCAAGTCTTTGACCTAAATCAAACTTGATAGATGTATTCCATAGGTGTTATAGGGTGTGTTGACTTATGTCCCAAGGTTTGGGAGCATGTCCTGGTCAAAAGTCAAAGGTACAGTTGACTTTTTCTCAAAAACCCTACTGTGGTTCAGATAAAATTGAAACTTGTGAATCAAGCTTCTTGGATCAATCCATTGTTTCAAATGGATCAATGTAGTATATTGGAGACCCTAAAATCATGTCTTGAGGTCTTGGCTCATGTTTTGTCCCAAAAGTCAACTTAGGGGTGAATTAGGTCAAGAAACTCTAATTCCTGATTTTTTATGAATGCATCCCATGAGGCTAAATTGATTTGATGATTGGGTCCATGAGGTCCCATGGAGTACCTTGGGTTATGCTTTGAAGCATTGGCTCGTGCCTAGATGAAAATTTTCATCTGGAGGCCTCAGTCGTCCAAAACCCTAATTTTGTGACACTGGTGATCTTGAGGCTTAATCCACTTGGAATGTTGCAGCCTTGTGCTTGATCCTTGATGTGGGAGTCCTCTTGATCCATTGTGGGTGTTTGAGAGGTTAGACAAGTTGAAGATCATGTCATTCCTTGATTGATCCTTTGTCTAAGCGCTCTGATAGGGCTTGAAACTCTAATTCTTTGATTGTAGTGAATGCTCACCCATCTTTGGGGAGACTAATGAGGTATGATGGTTCATCCATATTGTGATGATGATTTGCACAATGATGGGAATCTTAATGGTCAAAATTTGGGGTTTGACACGAAGCAGCGGCGTAAGTCCTAATACAAAAAAAAATCAGAAATTCCAGCAACGTTCCATGCTACGCCTCTTGGCTTTCGCCCGGCGCAAGACCGGGTCGCCCGGCGCTCAAAGCGCCGCCCGGCAATGCGTACCAGAAGCAGAAATTTTCTGCTGCGCTAGTTGTAACGCCCCGATTTGGTTAATCATATTTATTTATTTCATTTATGTGAATTTTGTGAATTGTGTGAATTTATGGTATTTTACCTGCTAATTGAATTAATTGGTTAATTTCTCTGATAGGTAAAATATTTGCATTAAATTATATTTTTCTTTTTAACTTTGATTGCACGATATATTTTTCATCGTTGTTTATGTTTTATCGCAATTTGAGATTTGAGCAAAAGGGTAAAATAGTCTTTTGAGGGGTTAGATATTTTGTTATAAAAAGGGGAAAAGAGAGAAATAGAGAGAAAATAGGAGAAAAGAGAAAGAAGAGAAAGAGAAGAGAAGGAAAAGGGAGAAGAGGAAAAAGAGGAAAAATCGAAGAAATCTCCATTTCAATTGCGATTAATCGGGTAAGGGTGAGAAGTTTCGATTATATTTCGATTGTATATGTATATGTATGTGTTTGTTTGGTTTGATTTTGGTTGAAAATGTTAGGGTTTTAACATTTGATAGAAATGGTAAAATTGAATGGAAATTGATGTTTTCACGGTTGAAACTCGATAGAAATCGCGTAGTATAGTCGGGATTACTTGTCGGTATGATTGGGTATGGTTTTGAGGGTGAATTCGGGGTTTGGATGTTGCTGTCAAAAAGGGGCATTTTTATGCATAACGCAATGCGCGCTTAGCGCGGTAGGCCCGCTTAGCGCGGCCTGGAGAAATTTCGCCTCTTCCAGGCAGCGAGTAGCCCGCTTAGCGCGGGTAGGGCCCGCTTAGCGCGACCTGGAACTGAGAAAAATAAAATATTATTTTCACAAATTCATAACTTTCAAACCGTAAGTCCGTTTTGACCGCCGTTCGAAGCGTTGGAAAGCTAGTAAAATATTCTTTCTATTAAAAATGGTTTGGAGGACAGTAGATGATTTATTTAAGTCTTGGTTTTGTAAAAGTGTTGTGTTGTCGGATTTTTATCACGCAAAATGCGTGCAGTTGGTGTTTGATCGTGTGTTATGCTATTGCCATATAAATGTGGAGCTTTGAGGCTATTTATATGATGTTGAATCTTGATATCAGATGTGGTTATTGAATGATGGCCTTGTGGCATAAAGGTATGGAATAAATGAATTTCAACGTATGATATCGTATTGATGTTGTTGTGGGTAGCCTTTGTGGCGTGAATCCTAGAGAATTGTATTTTTGTGCAGGTGATAATGGTTATGGTTTTTTGTGGCCTTATGGTAAACTACATTGTATAAATGAATATCAATGTATAATGTGAGCAGTTCATTGTGTGTATTATGATGAATTGATTGAATAGTGTAGTAATACTAGTGTGTATTACGGTGAGTATGTATCTCACGTGTGATCAAGGGGATCGTGAAGAGGTATAATTGTTATTATACTTATGTTTTGTGCATCATTTGTGTCATGCATTTCATGATGTGTCTGGTGGAGACATCTAGGTGGGAATCCATGATGGGTGCCTAGTATTGTCCGGACTCCAATGTGGAGTTGTATGGAGATAAATCATTGCTCAGTGGGAGTGTATGTGATTTATCAGGATTCCATTGGGAATCGGGTTCGATTGAGTGAACCATAGTGGGTGGTGCCAGGAGATAAATCATTGCTCAGTTGGAGTGTATGTGATTTATCCGGATTCTAGTGGGAATCGGGTTCGATTGAATGAACCATAGTGGGTGGCACCACGTGCATTGTGTCTGTGTCATTGAGTCACATTTCATTATTATTATGTCTTGGTTGAATTATAATTAAAAGTGATAAGTGTGTCGTGAGCCTGTTGGGGAGTATAGCGACAGGATCATCGTAAGCCTAGTGGGGAGTATAGCGATGTATCCATGGTTCCTGCGGGAATGGGTGGGTTCTTCAAGAACCACTTTTGATGTGTTACATATATGTCATATTTGTGAATATGAATGTATGTTGTGTTTTGGTGTGAGACATATATGTCCTATCTGTGAATATGAATATATGAGATGTGTTGGTGTTTATATATATATATATATATATATATATATATATATATATATATGTCATAACTTGTGTATATGAATATATGATATCTTTGTATGTTATATGTGTTAGCATGTGGTGTGTGGGTGAGTTGAATAATATATGTGAATTATATGTTTACATATTATTATGCAATCTTGATTTAGTTTTTATTTCTCACCCTTCTGCTGGAATATGCTTTTTATGGCATAGTGTAGATTGGCCGTTGTAGAGGCGTGGAGGCAAGTGGAAGAGTTAGATCTTCATTTTGCTTAGTTCTTTGGTGTCTGCTCTGATACGTAACACGGGAGTCGGGGGAAACAAATTATTTTGTAAAACAAGTCAATTATGGACCGTTCCACTTTATTCCATAATTGAACTTTTCTTTTATTGGAAAAAAGTTTCTTGTTATTATTTATTCCATTTTGTGTTATGTATCAAAGTTATGCGCAGGCGGATTATGTCTTGCTCAAATGTGGCATCCTTATTTCTGTCGAAAATTTTTTTTTATTCACTCTGATATAATTATGTATTATTTATCCGCGATGGGAATTGGGGTGTTACAGTTGGTATCAGAGCAGGTCGGTCCGTCCGGCCAAGTTGTTGAGTATGTGTGGCATGACAGTTGAATACTGTCGATGTTGTTTGTTCCTTAGTACGTGATATGTGTGTGAAACACTGTCAGTGCTTTCTGGTTTTCTAATCCTTTGTCTTCAGGATTGAGAATGAGATAAGTGGGGGAGAAGTCGGTGCTTCTCCAAGTTGCTTCAGTTGTGGAGCGTTGGCTTAATGTGTCATTGTTTGCAAGATTATAAGTGTTGTTTGGACAGTGTTGTTCCCGATTCCAGAGGGAATGCGAAGATAAGGTATGTCGACTAAGGATTTGTGCCTTAGGTAGTTTTGTGCACAAGATGCAAGAAATGCTATTATGGTCTGATAACGATGGTCTATGCCCCATCATGATTGTCGGCTGTCTATTGACAAATTGAGGAACTGATCACCCTTAATCTCTTGTTGATAGTAGACGAAATTATGTTGGATGGAATAGACGTGTCTTTTCGGCTTTGATAGTGTGTGCAATGAATTGTTTGGAATTAAGGAAATGATTACGGATTGTTTTGATGAGTCGATGAAGATTCTTATATCGGAAGATGAGGCGGATTAGAGGCTTTGGTATGTTGATCAAGTCGGGATGTCTCTGGGGGAGAACGATCGGGCATTTTGATGGTTGCTCCTCAGAGAGTAGAGAGTGAACTTAAATTGGACGAAGGTGAATAGTTGAGGTTTATATCTGCTAAGTAAGTAGAAAAACTCTTAGGAGATGAGACTAAGATATTTGTTCTGTTTGTGATAATAGTGTTCTGGAATTGACAGGAAAGCCACAGTGAAGGGTTGTCAGTTGTGCGTGATTTCCAGATGTGTTTCCGGATGGAATAACAAGCATGATGTGTATAATGGTATTGAGGCTATGGAAAGCAAAACTTAGAGTTTTGATGAGTTTTGGAGTTCTTAGAGTTTTGGGGCATTAATGGAAATTTTGAGAACACCCTTGTGTGTGGATGTAATATTGAGATTGAGAGTTATTTTTGGTTGATTGTTGATACATGTTGGGATTTGTGGAATTTGGATTGTCCAGAGAATGAAATTGTGTAAGTTGAGGCTTTGATCGATGTCATGTGACTGATTATGTTTTTTATCATAGGAATAGGTTGGTATTTACTCGGTTAAGCTTGTATGTGAGTCTGGATAAGTTTGGATGAGGTTTAAATTGGTTGGGCATTACAATGTACAATGATGTTGTTCGGTGTTAGTAATGCGTCTGGAAGGTTTGTGGAGTATATGAATCATATCTACCATATTTAATTGGATAAGTTCGGAGTGGTGTTCATTAGGGATATTCTGATCTATTACAAAATCAGAAGGAGAGTATGTAGGGTGTTTGAGCATCGAGTTGCAAGTGTTGAAAAGAAAGGAATTTTTATGCTAAATTATTCAAGTGAGAATTTTGGTTGAAAAAGGTTAGTTTTCTTGGATATGTTATTTCTGATGAGGGTATTGTTATGGATCCATCGGAAGTAGATGCAGTTCTACAATGAGAGACTTTGAAGTCGGTTTCGGTGATTAGTAGCTTTTCGGACTTTAGTTGGTTATTACCGGAGGTTGTGGAAGGCTTTTCCAAGTTAGCATTTTCGTTACTTCAGTTGACTTGCAAAGGGTAAGTCGTTTGCTTTGGATGTTCATCGTGAGGAAAGTTTGAGAGGGCTAAAGTAGAATTTGTCTACGGCTCGAGTTTTGATTCTGTGTGATCCTAATAAACCGTTTGTGAGGTATTGGGATGCGTCTATGATGAGTTTAGTCAGTGTGGTAATGCAAGATGGTAAAGACGTGGCTTATGCTTTATGACAATTGAGGATTCATTATTTCTAGATGGCTGCGGTTACTTTTGTGTTGAGAATCTGGAGGTATTATTTTTATGGTTTTGAGTTCGAAGAGTTTAGTAATCACAAGAATATTGAGTACCTGTTTAGTGGGAAATAATAGAGTATGAGACAACGAGGATGGTTGGAATTCCTGATGAGTTATGACTTTAGCTGGAATTATCCTATTGGTGAAGTTAATGTCGTGCCTGATGAGTTAAGTCAAAAGTTTTTATACATGTCTGTTTTGATGATCAGAAGATTAGAATTATTTCAGTAGTTCAAAGACTTGTGTCTGGTGTGTGAGATAACACAGTAGAGTGTGAGGTTGGGTATATTAGAAATGAACTATGATTTTTCTGGTGAATATTAGAGAGAGTCAGAAGTTGGATATATAATTGGTAGATTTGATTGTGGCGAGTAATCAGAGTGCGCATCGAAAGCGTGATGTGGCACATTTCGTATATGCGTGTGTGACTTGTAAGAGTTCATAGGTTGAACATTGGAAACATGTAGGAATGATGAGACCATTGGACGTTTCAAAATGGAAGTGCTAGGTGAAAGTTTTAAATATTATTCATGGGCTGCTATGTAGATGGATGTTTTGGTTATATGTTCGATCGGTGAATTGTAGCATTGTTGTAATAATGTTGTGTGACAAGGATGTTGGTATTATGGTTATGTAGAGGTTGTTGAAACGATGTTGTGTCGTGGGACTTTATGTTCTTGTTTTTGTTGTTGCCTCGTTTTCGTCGTGATGGTTCGAGTACGAGTAGCTAATTCCTATGTGGGGAATTAGGGGAGTGTTACATATGGTGAGGGTGACGATCTTGTTGTGTTTTGGTTCTAGAGTAAACCTATGTGTGTTCGTAACTTGGGTATTCTTTGAGTCGTGAGTTAGTCGTCAAGTGCATTGTATGGGTATTGCATCTTGTTGTTGTTGTAGTTTTTGTTAGCAAGGTGGTTTGTCAGTTTGTGTTATTCGTGGTGTGCCTAGTGTTGGCATGATAGTTGGTTAGTCGGATGCGAGAGTCGTATCCGGAGTTGTTCGTCTCAGTTATATTTTCGAGGACGAAAATGTCTAAGTGGGGGAGAGTTGTAACGCCCCGATTTGGTTAATCGTATTTATTTATTTCATTTATGTGAATTTTGTGAATTGTGTGAATTTATGGTATTTTACCTGCTAATTGAATTAATTGGTTAATTTCTCTGATAGGTAAAATATTTGCATTAAATTATATTTTTCTTTTTAACTTTTATTGCACAATATATTTTTCATCGTTGTTTATGTTTTATCGCATTTTGAGAGCGTTTGGGAGATATTTGAGCAAAAGGGTAAAATAGTCTTTTGAGGGGTTAGATATTTTGTTATAAAAATGGGAAAAGAGAGAAATAGAGAGAAAAAAGGAGAAAAGAGAAAGAAGAGAAAGAGAAGAGAAGGAAAAGGGAGAAGAGGAGAAAGAGGAAAAATCGAAGAAATCTCTGTTTCAATCGTGATTAATCGGGTAAGGGTGAGAAGTTTCGATTATATTTCGATTGTATATGTATATGTATGTGTTTGTTTGGTTTGATTTTGGTAGAAAATGTTAGGGTTTTAACATTTGATAGAAATGGTAAAATTGAGTGGAAATTGATGTTTTCACGGTTGAAACTCGGTAGAAATCGCGTAGTATAGTCGGGATTACTTGTCGGTATGATTGGGGTTTGGATGTTGCTGTCAAAAAGGGACATTTTTCTGCATAACGCAGTGCGCGCTTAGCGCGGTAGGCCCCGCTTAGCGTGGCCTGGAGAAATTTCGCCTCTTCCAGGCAAAGAGTAGCGCGCTTAGCGTGAGTAGGGCCCGCTTAGCGCGACCTGGAACTGAGAAAAATAAAATATTATTTTCACAAATTCATAACTTTCGAACCGTAAGTCTGTTTTGGCCGCCGTTCGAAGCGTTGGAAAGCTAGTAAAATATTTTTTCTATTAAAAATGGTTTGGAGGACAGTAGATGATTTATTTAAGTCGTGGTTTTGTAAAAGTGTTGTGTTGTCGGATTTTTATCGCGCAAAATGCGTTTAATTGGTGTTTGGTCGTGTGTTATGCTATTGCCATATAAATGTGGAGCTTTGAGGCTATTTATATGATGTTGAATCTTGATATCGGATGTGGTTATTGAATGACGGCCTTGTGGCATAAAGATATGGAATAATGAATTTCAATGTATGATATTGTATTGATGTTGTTGTGGGTAGCCTTTGTGGCGTGAATCCTAGAGAATTGTATTTTTGTGCAGGTGATAATGGTTGTGGTTGTTTGTGGCCTTATGGTAAACTACATTGTATAAATGAATATCAATGTATGATGTGAGCAGTTTATTGTGTGTATTATGATGAATTGATTAAATAGTGTAGTAATATTAGTGTGTATTACGGTAGTTTGTATCTCACGTGTGATCAAGGGGATCGTGAAGAGGTATAATTATTATTATACTTATGTTTTATGCATCATTTGTGTCGTGCATTTCATGATGTGTCTGGTGGAGACAGCTAGGTGGGAATCCATGATGGGTGCCTAGTATTGTCCGGACTCCAATGTGGAGTTGTATGGAGATAAATCATTGCTTAGTGGGAGTGTATGTGATTTATCCAGATTCCATTGGGAATCGGGTTCGATTGAATGAACCATAGTGGGTGGTGCCAGGAGATAAATCATTGCTCAGTGGGAGTGTATGTGATTTATCCGGATTCCAGTGGGAATCGAGTTCGATTGAATGAACCATAGTGGGTGGCACCACGTGCATTGTGTCTGTGTCATTGAGTCACATTTCATTATTATTATGTCTTGGTTGAATTATAATTGAAAGTGATAAGTGTGTCGTGAGCCTGTTGGGGAGTATAGTGACAGGATCATCGTGAGCCCAGTGAGGAGTATAGCGATGTATCCATGATTCCTGCGGGAATGGGTGGGTTCTTGAAGAACCACTTTTGATGTGTTACATATATGTCATATATGTGAATATGAATGTATGTTGTGTTTTGGTGTGAGACATATATGTCCTATCTGTGAATATGAATATATGAGATGTGTTGGTGTTTATATATATATATATATATATATATATATATATATATATATATATATATATATATATATATATATATATATATATATATATATGTCATAACTTGTGTATATGAATATATGATATCTTTGTATGCTATATGTGTTAGCATGTGGTGTGTGGGTGAGTTGAATATTATATGTGAATTATATGTTTACATATTATTATGCAATCTTGATTTAGTTGTTATTTCTCACCCTTCTGCTGGAATATGCTTTTTATGGCATAGTGCCGTTGAACCGTAATTTTTACCCCTAAGATTTCACACATTTCATTTGCATCCCATACCACAAACAAGATCACAATCTTTATTTCTCCTGTGTATCTGTATATTATTCATTACTTGCTTCTGTTTATCTAACCTCTAACCAAAATACCAAAAATGCTGCAGTTTGCCAGTTTCTCTCTCTGTGTGTTGTGCAGGTTTGTCAAAGGCAATGAAGTGGTTTCAAGTTAAATGTGACTGTTTGTTCTTAATCCAGTTCAGGATGTCTGTTTCAGTAGGCTGTTTCTCAAGCAATAATTGACAAGTTGTTGTTTGGTGAAATCCATCAAATTCATCTAAAATCATCAGTCCAGATTAGGTTCATCTGTGGATTTATTTTCCTAGAGATTGATTCAATCAAATTCATAGTGACTCAAGTTTCATTTTGATCAGTGATTCAGAGGATGACAAATTCAAATGGTTGTTGTTCAATAGTGGTTGTTCAGTAGTGGTTGTGTATCAGATGCTTTGTGGAAAATTTGAAGTGGCTTTGGATTAAAATCGAGGTTTCATGGTCGTGTGTGGAAAATATTGGTGAGGGTGCATATCCATTTGCTAATCATCTTCCTATCCATTTTTGTCCAAAATTCTCATTTCTCCAAATTTCCATATCCATTCTAATATCCATATTACCCTTCAATATCCACATTTTCAAGTCCCATTTTTTTCCATATTTCAAATTCCAATTATCCCATTTTTCATCCAATTTCTATCCCATCTTTTTTTTCTTCTTCTTTCATTTCCAATTCTTAAACCAATTTAATTCACATTTCTAAAACATCCATATTTCCAATATCCAATCCCATTTTTTTTAATCCACTTCATTATCTATTTCCAACATCCACTTTCAAAATTCAATATCAATAAAAATCCATTATCCATTCCAATACAAAATTATCCATTTTTTTTATTCCAAATTTCTAAATCCATTTTTTATCATAACCATTTTCTTTCTATAAAAAAAAACTAAATTTCTTAAATCCACATACAAAGCCCATTCATAAAAAAATTGTACTCTTGAATTTAGAGAGGCCCATTAGATTTTCTTTAATTACAACAAAATTGAAAAAAAGAAAGATGGAATTTTAGAGAGCCACAGGAAACAAGTTGTAAGCCACAAGTTTCAGTTTCCAAGCATAGCCGTATGAAACAATCTCCAAGCAACAAGAAAAATCCAGCCGTACCAATGCTTCATGTAATAAGTCGTACAAACTCCCAAGCTGAAGTTTTAAGCCACCACTGCTACTATTTCCATGAGTCATTCACTACAAAATCCAAGCGCAAATCCCAGCCGTTACCGCAAGCTCTCACCAAGTCAATGCCAAGCTACTATCTCCATTTCAAGCCGTGAAGCCGCAATACACAGTCACGCATCAAAAACGACACAGAAGTAGTTTCGAAAAAGAGAATAAACGGCAGCTCACTACATCTCCAAACCGTTGCACACACGAGCTTCAAAACGGAAACAAAACGCTGTGCTAACATGAATAAAACGCAGGAAAATTCTCACGCGTAATCACCAGTCCAAAACGCAGTAATACGCAAAGAAACGGCAACGGATTTGCAGCTCCCAAATTCACCTCAAATTCACTTCATTCTCCTATAAATACACCCTCTTCTTCATTCTAATTTCAAGCTAAAAAACCAAAAAAATTCTGCACTTTTTTCTACGGAACTCTCCTTACAAAACCGTTTTCGTTCTTATTCTTCCTCTAATTGTTTTTCTCCAAATTCACTCAAAATCAACCTCCAATTCAAAGTAAATCCCAGCCATAACAATAGAAGAAGCAAGAAGAAGAAGTTTCTTACACTTACTTGAGACATTGAAGTTAGTTCGAAGCGTTTCCGTCATTTACGGTCCGAAATTTTTCGTTGCGAATCTTTAAACTGCTTATAGCGTTGTGTAGTGCTCTGCGTTACGATCGATTTGGCGTAAGTTTTGAGGTCCGCCGCTGCCGGATTGAGCTCCGAAGCGGCGGAGAAAGTGTTGGCTACGGCGGTGCTACAGTGGCCGCGTCTTCTCATTCTCACGATGAAGAAGATGACTTTCTTTTCCTTTTTCTTTTTTGATTGTTTATTTTGCATTTAATCTTTTTTTTTTTTTTTAAATATTATGTAGCATTTGGGCCTAGAGCCCGTGTGGATTAATCCACTAATCACCACTACTATTTTACTTACATAATCTCCCTTTCTTTCTTTTTTTCAAAAATCTTCTTAAATTTTCTTTTATCTTTTTTCATATAAATTTCTTCTTAATTTCTTTTTTTTATTATTATTTTAAACCTTGATTCACTATTGTTTTTTTTAATTTGTTTTAGAAACATTTCTTAAAAAAAGTGATTAAAAATATTTTAATTCTTTCTTCTTTTCATTTTGATTTTCATTTTCTTTATTGTTGGTTGTGTGGATCATAAATGTTAGGTCCACTTTTCTTCATCTATTTTCTTTTTGATCGATGAAAGTCTAAGAGATCTTGGAATTCCTTTGTTGAATTTCGATCAAGACTAAATCGTTACCATTTTTCTTTTCGTGCGGTATTGCTTTCGGATGACAATTTACATATCGTTCATCTAGCATGCATTAACACAGAGATCTATTGACCGACCTCATTTGTAGGGTAATTACTCCGTAAATTACTCGGCGATTGCTTAACATAGCGCAATATTTGTCCCGTATCAGAAAACTATCAAGAATGATTGATTATTTGTCTTTTGGTTCAAAACTTATGAAACTTGTTGTTAGGAGACTTTGGTCTTATCAATCCTCTAATGAATTCTCATTAACCTTGACCTAAGTGCAACTATTCAATTATTATTGATCACTTACTCTAACAACTAACAACTAATCACTAACTTCTAACTTCTAATCATTTACAATTTCTTCTCGCTCCATATCTCTCTTTTACTTTTATGCTTCATTTTTATCATTTCATATCATGTTTATGCTTCCGCAATTTTTCCTTTGTCCGTTGGACATATGTTTATGCTTCCGCGCTTTTTCCTTTGTCCGTTGGACACATGTTTATGCTTATGCCTTTTTCTCTTTGTCCACTTGGACCTAAAACATTAATAAAGGTCAAAACCTCTAAAAAAACTTCTGCTTCTAATCTTGGACTATGGTTACTATCCTTTGCAATGGACATGGAGTTTTGCACCTAGACCTTGGACTTCAATGCTATTCTTGAATCCTTGGACTAAGACCTTGGACATCCAATGCAATTCTTGGAACCTTGGACTTAGAACTAAGACATTTTCCCTTTGCTTTGGAATTATGGTTCGAAGACTAAGGAGCTTACTTGTGTGGTTAGGCTATTCTTATCCTTAGCTTTTACTTTATGCTTTAGGATAGTCACTTCTTCTCCTCCCCATTCTTCAATTTTCAAAACTCTTTCCCTTTTTCAAAACTTTCTTGATTTCAAACTTGAACCTCTTTCATAATCAAACCTTGACTTTGTCAAGTGATTTTACTCTTTTCTTTTCATTTCTTAACAAATGCTAAACTACATAAGAATGTTGACACTTTTTTTCAAAAGACTTTAAAAAACATCAAACTCATCAAACTCTCTTTTTGTGCCCTCGTGCATTTTTTCCTTTAACGTTTTCATAAGTTTAGACATGATGCATTTCTTTAAGCGGAATTATTCGCTTGGAAATGACGACTTGTCTTTACATTTAAAATCAACCAAAACAAACAAATTTCATTCTTTGTACCACGAACTACGGGGTTTTGATCCTACATTGCACATCGTGGGTACGTAGGCATGAGGCGACAAGTCTCTCCAAACACAAAAATCTTGAAAACAATTCCTCTTCTCATCTTCTCAATCACTTTTCAAGCAAACATTTTCAGACCAAAAAGCGGTAGATATTTCAAAGGGCTCATATAGAGCACTATAGACGTTTTGGGTGCTAACACCTTCCCATTGCGTAACCAACCCCCTTATTCAGACTCTCTTCACTTGTTCTTGTTGTAGAGCTTGTGTAGGTTTTGTTCGCTCTTTTTCCTTTCCTTTTTGGATAAAATAAAAGTGCAGTGACGACTCTTGCTTTTCGAGTTAAGTTAAGCAAATGCTTTTTATGGCATAGTGCAGATTGGCCGTTGTAGAGGCGTGGAGGCAAGTGGAAGAGTTAGATCTTCATTTTGCTTAGTTCTTTGGTGTCTACTCTAATACGTAACACGGGAGTCGGGGGAAACAACTTATTTTGTAAAACAAGTCAATTATGGATCGTTCCGGTTTATTCCATAATTAAACTTTCCTTTTATTGGAAAAAAGTTTACTGTTATTATTTATTCCATTTTGTGTTATGTATCAAAGTTATGCGCAGACGGATTATGTCTTGCTCAAATGTGGCATCCTTATTTTTGTCGAAAATTTTTTTTATTCACTCTGATATAATTATGTATTATTTATCCGCGATGGGAATTGGGATGTTACACTAATGGAGTTTCAAGGCTCCAAAAATTCATCTTTTCCACACCAATTTATTCCAACCCACAAAACAAGTATCAACAAATGATCATATGCATATTACGACTATACTACGCAATTTATATCGATTTCCAACCGTTAGGTTCATGATTTTAGCATGATTACTCATTTTCTCACAATATCCAACCTAACTCTAGAACTCAAGAAACTCTACAACTAATGTCTCTAACTAGAACCCACCTTGATTAGAGGATGATGATGAAGAAGATGAGATGATTTGATGAAGAAGAGATGATGATCTTAATCTTTCCCTCTTCTAGGTTTTCTTCTCCTTTCTTTCCTTTCCTCTTCCTTCTCTCTACTTCTTCTTTCTTTCTATTTTCTATCTTTGTTCCAAATGAAGAGAAAAAGGAAAATGAAATGATATAGATAAACTCAATTAGATAGTAACACTACTAAATGTCCAAAAGTCTCTATAACCCCAAAAGTTAAAACCTCAGAGTCAGAAAAATATTAATTTTATCTGCTCTGAGCTCATCAGTTTACTCTAATTATTTTATCCAATAAATTCTCAGAGTAAACCGAAACCCAGTTGATCAAACGAATATTATCCAGAGTAAAATAATTTACGGGGTATTACATTTATGAGGAACATATGTCTGTAAGGTTGTTTTGATATTGCATGTTAATGATTTACCATTTTTAGTGAGGGATTTAGTGTGTTTTGAAGTCCATTTTCCCACTGATATGGCAGTTGTGTTTTAAACTCCATATTCCCACTGATATGCAAGTTGTGTTGTTGTTGTAGTTCAATTGAAGCTGAAAGGGCAGAAAAATTGAGACGTCTCCAGGTTGAATTAGACAAATTGGAGTATGAAGAGTTCTGTGAGTTGAATAAACGTAAGAAAAGTGTGATATCATTTGAAGAGTTCAGAGTTACTAAGGAGAAAGGTGAACCATCCCACGCTACAGTCGGTGGTGAAAACCCACAAATGTAAGGAAAATCTCCCTGTACTAATGATGGAAGGTCGTTAAGGATCCATGGAACAACATATTGTTGTGAATAAATGTTAATGTGTACTATCAACACTAACTGATTGTAATATTTGAACTGTTAACAATGTTGCAGACCGAATAGTAGCTTGGACCAACAAAATACTGAAGGTGGGAAAAATGAAAAATGTTACTGCATCTTCTCACATTTCAATTCGCTCGGACAATGAGAGGTATTGCAAGAACCTATGTTATAGTTATTATATTAAATAATGGAATTGTAGTCGTTATAGAGTGTAGTGGATGTATGATATGTATAGATGTAACGATATTGTTTGGTATACAGTTCTGGTGAAGAATTAACAAATCAAGAATTGGAGACGCATGCTGTAACGACCCGAAATATCTAAATTATTTATTTAATCATGTAGTTAATTAATTTAGAAGGAATTAAGGGGTTTGTGATGATTTTGGAGAATTATGGATGAAAAGTTACATTTTAAATAATTTTAATAAAAGGAATAATCATATATTATTTATGTTATTATTGTTATTATTAAAATTTAAAATAAAATGAGGAAGGGCAAGGTGGTCTTATGGGAAAATAAGAAAGGATAGGATAGGAAGTTCATAAACTGGGATATATGACTAAAAGAGAAAAGGGAACGATCATTCTAACTGATCGTGTTCTTGGTGAAGGAAACTGAAGCAGAGAAGAGGAAGAGGAAACCTAAGGGGCTGAGGAACTTCGAGAAGAATCTAAAAGAAAGGTTTCAGATTACTTTAAGGTATGGGGAGAATTCCTAATTCTTTGTAGTTTATGAAATTGGAGATTGAATAGATTAGGATTGTGTGAAATTGTGTTTGATTTTGATGATTTTGATGTGAAATGTATGAATATGATGGGAATATGATGAACTTCACTAGTATATGTTGATATATGTGTGTTTTATGAGTATTTTGATCAATTTTCGTGTAGAACATTGGTTTTGGGGGATATGGGAATCAAAATTGCAGAAAATCAGATTTTTGGAAAAAGTGGGTTTTGTCGCACTCTAACACGGGCCGTGTCACAGGACACGGGCGGCCGTGTCAGCTTGCTGGTCGTATATGAAAAAGTTGAATTTTGGAAATTGGTCTCAGACCTTCTGACACGGGCCGTGTCACAGGACACGGGTGGCCGTGTCAGGCTGCTGACTTGTTAAATTATTTTGATGTTTTGAAATCGTGTCTCAGGTTCCCTGACACGGGCCGTGTCACAGGACACGGGCGGCTGTGTCAGACTGCTGGTTGTTTTATATTTTTGCTGTTTTCTTCGAGTTCTTCGATGTTTTCTCGCGTTGTTTCCTTGGGGTAGAGGTATTGATGATATATAGCTGAGGAAACATGATCCTTATGATGAATAATGTTGAAATGAAATTAATGATGCACATGTCGATATTTGGATGAAATGAGGAGTTTAGCATCATTGCATTTCATGGCATCTTTTTATGTTGGGGCTTCGGCCTATTGGTAGCTTCAATCCCATAGTGTGGATTGGAGTGATATGTTGTTATGTTGTGCTCCCATTATGGAGGGTTGATGGGCAGTGTCCATCACATGGAGAAAAGTCGGTACCGCATTGCATATGTTGCATTTTCATTGAAGTTGACATTGCATTTTCTTATGAAGTAATTGTGATAAGTTGTATTATGAATTCTAAGTTGATGATGATGTGAATGAATGTGGATGATGATCTGTTGTTGTTGCTGCTTAATTTATTTAATTTCCATGTCTTGTATTACTATATTGAATTATGTTTTCTCACCCTGCCTACTTGGAAATGTTGCCTCTCATGTGGGTAACTTGCAGATAACCAAGAGTAGCTTCGAGGTGACGAAGGAGGTAGCTTTGGAGCATTTCGTTTATGTCGTTTAAGTTTAGGGGTGTCCTGCTCTGTGTCATGTAACATCGGGTTGGGATAAATTGCGAACATTCGTGTTCTTTTGATTTATGTTGGAATTTTATACTGATGATGTTGTTCTAGATTGGATAAGTTTCTTATGAAGTTTTTAATTGAATATAAATGATAAGTTGATTCCGCTGCGAGATTATGATTTCTTTTGACGATGTTTGAGTAACCCGTGTTACGGGACAGGACTATGAGAATTATATGATGTTGTTTTTGAAAATGTACACCCGTGTTTGTGGATTTTACTTTGATAATATGATTTATTTCTCTAAAATTGTATGTGGGGTAGAAGGGTGTTACATTAGTGGTATCAGAGCAGGTCGGTCTGTCCGGCCAAGTTTTGTGTAGTCAGTCTGTTGTCAGTCGTTACTTGTTAACGATTATTTGTTTTCTGATGTGGTATATGTTGTACAGAATGGCTGGAAACAACACGCGTGCTCTGGCTGATGCTATTGCAGCTCTTGCTCGGAACCATGCTCCTGATGAGTTTCGTGTGTTGGAGAAGTTTCAGAGGAACAACCCACAGAAGTTTGAAGGAACTCATGACCCGGCGAGCGCACAGAAGTGGCTCAAGGCGATTGAGAAGATTTTTAGAGTGATGGGGTACTCTGATGCGCAGCAAGTGCAGTTCAGAACGCATATGCTGGAAGAGGGGGCCGAAGACTGGTGGGATAACACCCGTCAGAGGCTGCAGGATGTTGGCACTGTGGTGACCAGGAATGTGTTCAAGCAAGAATTTTTGGGCAAGTATTTTCCTGAAGATGCTCGTGGTAAGATGGAAGTGGAATTCATTGAATTGAAGCAAGGGAATATGACTGTGGCGGAATATGCTGCCAAATTTGAGAGGCTTGTGAAGTTTTGTCCTCATTACAATCGTGCAGATGCTGAACTTTCTAAGTGTCTCAAGTTTGAGAATGGGCTGAGACCAAAGATTAAGCAAGGGATTGGATGCCAACAAATTCGCAGGTATGCAGAACTGGTGGATAAGAGTAGAATCTATGATGAAGATAGTCGAGCTCGATCTGCTCACTACAAGCAGCTAAGTGAAAAGAAAGATAAGGGTCAGTTTAGAGGAAAACCTTATGCGACCCCAGGTGATAAAGGGAAGCAGAAGGTATCAGATGAGAAGAAGTCAAGTAGGGGAGCCGCTAATGCACTTGCTAAGTGCTATAAGTGTGGAGTGTCAGGTCACAAAGCGGATGTGTGTACTAACAAAGTTCTGAGGTGTTACCGTTGTGGCAAGACTGGGCATAGAATTGGTGATTGTCCGAATGAGGGTCCGACCTGTTTCAATTGTGGTGAACAGGGGCATATCAGCACTCAATGCCAGAAACCAAAGAAGACTGCTACTGCTGCCCAGACTACTGGAAGAGTGTTTGCTTTGGCTGGCTCAGAGGTTCCCAAGGCGAACAACTTAATTCGAGGTACTTGTTTTATTAACAATGTTGAGTTGATTGCTATTATTGATACTGGAGCTACGCATTCATTTATCTCCCTTGAGTGTGCTACTATGTTGGGTTTGAATTTGTCTAACATGAATGGTAGTATGATAATAGAGACTCTGGCTAATGGTTTGGTGACTACTATGCTTGTTTGTTTGAAGTGTCCTTTGACAATCTTTGAGAAGGATTTTGTGATGGATTTGATGTGCTTACCCTTGCACCAAATCGATGTTATCCTTGGTATGAACTGGTTGGAGTTCAACTACGTTCATATTAATTGCTATAGCAAAACTGTGAGGTTTCCTGAGTTATGTGAGGATGGTGAACTGATGTTCTTAGCTACTAAACAAGTGGATGAACTTTTATTAGATGAAGCGTTGGTGTTCGCAGTGTTTGCATCGTTGCAAGTTGATGGTGAAGCTGTCAGTGTTGAGTTGCATGTGGTTTGTGAGTTTCAAGATGTGTTTCCTAAGGATATAAGTGATTTACCTCCGGAACGTGAAGTTGAGTTTACTGTGGACTTAATACCAGGTACGAGTCCAGTGTCGATGGCTCCTTATCGGATGTCTGCTTCGGAATTGAGTGAGCTGAAGAAACAACTAGAAGGATTGTTAGAAAAGAAGTTCATTCGGCCTAGTGTTTCTCCGTGGGGTGCTCCGGTGTTGCTCGTTAAGAAGAAAGATGGTAGTATGAGATTGTGTGTCGATTATCGACAGTTGAATAAGATGACCATCAAGAATAAATATCCGCTTCCGAGAATCGACGATTTAATGGATCAACTCGTGGGTGCTTGTGTGTTCAGTAAGATTGATCTGAGGTCCGGTTATCATCAGATTAGAGTTAAAGTTGATGATATTCCGAAAACAGCTTTCAGAACGAGGTATGGTCATTATGAATATACGGTGATGCCATTTGGAGTTTCTAACGCGCCTGGTGTGTTCATGGAGTATATGAACAGAATCTTTCATGAATATCTTGATAAATTTGTAGTGGTTTTCATAGACGATATCTTGGTATATTCTAAATCAGAAGAAGAACATGCAGAACATTTGAAGATTGTGTTACAAGTGTTGAGGGAAAAGAAATTGTATGCTAAGTTGTCAAAGTGTGAATTCTGGTTGAAGGAAGTGAGTTTCCTAGGCCATGTGATTTCAGGTGGTGGAATTTCTGTGGATCCCTCGAAGATTGATGCGGTGTTGCAGTGGGAGACTCTGAAGTCTGCCACGGAAATTCGTAGTTTTCTTGGATTGGCTGGTTATTATCGTAAGTTCATTGAAGGTTTTTCTAAGTTGGCTTTGCCTTTGACGCAATTGACTCGAAAAGGGCAAGCGTATGTATGGGATGTCGCTTGTGAAGAGAGTTTTGTAGAACTAAAGAAAAAGTTGACAACTGCTCTGGTGTTAGTTTTGCCAGACCCGAATGAGTCCTTTGTGGTTTATTGTGATGCTTCAAAGATGGACCTTGGGGGAGTTTTAATGCAGAATGGTAAAGTGGTCGCTTATGCTTCTAGAAAGTTAAGAGTCCATGAGAGGAATTACCCTACACACGACTTAGAGTTGGCTGCTGTAGTATTTGTGCTGAAGATTTGGAGGCATTATCTTTTTGGTTCGAAATTTGAGGTATTCAGTGATCATAAAAGTTTGAAATACTTGTTCGATCAGAAAGAGTTAAACATGAGGCAGAGAAGGTGGCTAGAATTGTTAAAGGATTTTGAGTTCGATTTGAATTATCATCCAGGTAAAGCAAACGTAGTGGATGATGCTTTGAGTAGAAAGTCTTTGCATATTTCGATGCTTATGGTGAAAGAACTTGAAATGATTGAGCATTTCAGAGACATGAGTTTGTTGTGTGAGACGACCGCTGATAGTGTGAAATTGGGCATGCTAAAGCTGACTAGTGGGATTTTGGAGGAAATTCGGGAAGGTCAGAAATCTGATTTGAAATTAGTTGACCAATTGATGAAGATTAATCAAGGTAATGGAGGCGAGTTCCGAATTGATGAAGATGGAGTTTTGAGGTTTCGAGATAGAGTGTGTATTCCGGATATTTCTGGGATCAAAAAGAGCATTTTGGAAGAAGGGCATAGAAGTCGATTTAGTATTCATCCTGGTGCTATAAAGATGTATCAAGACCTGCGTAGATTGTTTTGGTGGCCAGGTATGAGAAGAGATATTGCTGAATTTGTGTATGCATGTTTGACTTGTCAGAAGTCCAAGATTGAACATCAGAAGCCTTCGGGTATGGTGCAGCCGTTGAATGTTCCTGAATGGAAATGGGATAGCATTTCCATGGATTTTGTGACTGGGTTACCGAAGACTGCAAGAGGTAATGACTCGATATGGGTGATTGTGGATAGGTTAACTAAGTCGACGCATTTCTTACCGATGAGAATTAATTACTCTATGCAGAAGTTATCTGAAATTTATATTGATGAAATCGTGAGGTTGCATGGAACACCTTCGAGTATTGTATCAGATAGAGATCCGCAGTTTACGTCAAGGTTTTGGAAAAGTCTACAGGATGCTTTAGGTACTAAGTTGAGGATGAGCTCTGCTTATCACCCGCAGATAGATGGTCAGTCGGAAAGAACAATCCAATCTTTAGAAGATTTATTGAGAGCTTGTGTGCTGGATCAAGGAGGACCTTAGGACAGTCACTTACCGTTGATTGAGTTTACATACAACAACAGTTTTCATGCTAGTATTGGGATGGCTCCATATGAGGCGTTGTATGGTAGACGTTGTCGAACTCCATTTTGTTGGTATGAATCGGGAGAGAGTACTGTACTTGGACCTGAGATTGTTCGAGAGACAACGGAGAAGATTAAAATGATTCAGGATAAAATGAAGACGGCGCAGAGTCGTCAGAAGAGTTACCATGATAAGAGAAGAAAAGCACTTGAATTCCAAGAAGGAGACCACGTGTTCTTAAGAGTTACTCCGATGACTGGTGTGGGACGAGCTTTGAAGTCTAGAAAGCTCACTCCACGCTTTGTTGGTCCGTATCAGATTATGAAGAGAATATGAGAGGTTGCCTATCGGGTGGCTTTACCACCGTCACTTGCAAATTTGCATGATGTGTTTGATGTGTCGCAGTTGAGGAAGTATATTCCGGATTCGTCACATGTAATTCGGATGGATGACGTTCAGGTGAGGGATAACCTGACAATAAAAGCATTGCCTGTGAGGATTGATGGTCGAGAATTGAAGCAACTTCGGGGTAAAGAGATTGCTTTAGTGAAAGTATTGTGGGGCGGACCAGCTGGTGATAGTTGGACTTGGGAGCGTGAAGATCAGATGAAGGAGTCGTATCCGACTCTGTTTACTTCAGGTAATTTTCGAGGACGAAAATTCTTAAAGTAGGGGAGAGTTGTAACGACCCGAAATATCTAAATTATTTATTTAATCATTTATTTAATTAATTTAGAAGGAATTAAGGGGTTTGTGATGATTTTGGAGAATTATGGATGAAAAGTTACATTTTAAATAATTTTAATAAAAGGAATAATCATATATTATTTATGTTATTATTGTTATTATTAAAATTTAAAATAAGATGAGGAAGGGCAAGGTGGTCTTATGGGAAAATAAGAAAGGATAGGATGGGAAGTTCATAAACCGGGATATATGACTAAAAGAGAAAAGGGAACGATCATTTTAACTGATCGTGTTCTTGGTGAAGGAAACTGAAGCAGAGAAGAGGAAGAGGAAACCTAAGGGGCTGAGGAACTTCGAGAAGAATCTAAAAGAAAGGTTTCAGATTACTTTAAGGTATGGGGAGAATTCCTAATTCTTTGTAGTTTATGAAATTGGAGATTGAATAGATTAGGATTGTGTGAAATTGTGTTTGATTTTGATGATTTTGATGTGAAATGTATGAATATGATGGGAATATGATGAACTTCACTAGTATGTGTTGATATATGTGTGTCTTATGAGTATTTTGATCAATTTTCGTGTAGAACATTGGTTTTGGGGGATATGGGAATCAAAATTGCAGAAAATCAGATTTTTGGAAAAAGTGGGTTTTGTCGCACTCTGACACGGGCCGTGTCACAGGACACGGGCAGCCGTGTCAGCTTGCTGGTCGTATATGAAAAAGTTGAATTTCGGAAATTGGTCCCAGACCTTCTGACACGGGCCGTGTCACAGGACACGGGTGGCCGTGTCAGGCTGCTGACTTGTTAAATTATTTTGATGTTTTGAAATCGTGCCTCAGGTTCCCTGACACGGGTCGTGTCACAGGACACGGGCCGTGTCACAGGACACGGGCGGCCGTGTCAGACTGCTGGCTGTTTTATATTTTTGTTATTTTCTTTGAGTTCTTCGATGTTTTCTCGCGTTGTTTCCTTGGGGTCGAGGTATTGATGATATATAGCTGAGGAAACATGATCCTTATGATGAATAATGTTGAAATGAAATGAATGATGCACATGTCGATATTTGGATGAAATGAGGAGTTTAGCATCATTGCATTTCATGGCATCTTTTTATGTTGGGGCTTCGGCCTATTGGTAGCTTCAATCCCATAGTGCGGATTGGAGTGATATGTTGTTATGTTGTGCTCCCATTGTGGAGGGTTGATGGCCAGTGTCCATCACATGGAGAAAAGTCGGTACCGCATTGCATATGTTGCATTTTCATTGAAGTTGACATTGCATTTTCTTATGAAGTAATTGTGGTAAGTTGTATTATGAATTCTAAGTTGATGATGATGTGAATGAATGTGAATGATGATCTGTTGTTGTTGCTGCTTAATTTATTTAATTTCCATGTCTTTTATTACTATATTGAATTATGTTTTCTCACCCTGCCTGCTTGGAAATGTTTCCTCTCATGTGGGTAGCTTGCAGATAACCAAGAGTAGCTTCGAGGTGACGAAGGAGGTAGCTTTGGAGCGTTTCGTTTATGTCGTTTAAGTTTAGGGGTGTCCTGCTCTGTGTCATGTAACATCGGGTTGGGATGAATTGCGAACATTCGTGTTCTTTTGATTTATGTTGGAATTTTATACTGATGATGTTGTTCTAGATTGGATAAGTTTCTTATGAAGTTTTTAATTGAATATAAATGATAAGTTGATTCCGCTGCGAGATTATGATTTCTTTTGACGATGTTTGAGTAACCCGTGTTACGGGACAGGACTATGAGAATTATATGGTGTTGTTTTTGAAAATGTACACCCGTGTTTGTGGATTTTACTCTGATAATATGATTTATTTCTCTAAAATTGTATGTGGGGTAGAAGGGTGTTACACATGCAAAATACTATGTTTGGAAAAAAAGATAAGTTCCGGCAAGACAGCTAGGAAAAATGTTTTAGTAAGTTCTATTGTAATACCCCATATTCTCTAAACGCTCAATTGGATATCAGATGAGATCAGATGAGTATCTATGTGCTTTATCTTTGGTTAATTGTATTAAAGGAATCCTCTAAGTACTTTAAGTATTATCAATTGGGATCAATAGAGCAACTAATGAACTCTGAAGAGATCAATTAGCGATGGAAGAGTCGAATTAATTATTTGAGTTCAATAAAAGATTTTAAGGTAACTTTAATAACTGATCAATTGGTTTGAGACGATAAAATATCAATTGGAGATATTTTACTATATTGGATTATATTATATAATAATAGTATTATATATATATATATATATATATATATATATATATATATATATATATATATATATTTGTAAAGAGAAAGAAAAAGAAAGATAGTAAAGAAGAAGAAAAACAGAGAAAGAGAGAAGGAAGAGAAGAGAAAGCGGAGAAAGAGGAAGAAGAGAGGAAAGCTCATGGATCATCTTCAATATTCATCATCTTCTTCAACCTCCTCTTCAATGATAAGGTGGGTTCTAGTTAGACACTCTAAGTTCTAGAAATATAAGTTTAAGAACTTAGGTTAGATTTGAGAGAAAATGATTAAACGGATAAATCAATGAAATCTAACGGATGAAATGTGATATAAATGCATGGAAATAATCGGGAATATTTGTTGATTATGTTGGAACATGTTTTGGTTGATATAATATGAGTTGGAAGTGTTTTGGGTGAAGAAATGAGAGAGTTTGGCCCAAATGACATGTTTTAACGCTACTGAGAATTCTGGGTTTCGCAGGGTTCGCCTAGCGAACCCAAGGCGAAGGGGAAAGCGAAGGTTTCTCGAGGGTTCGCCTAGCGAACCCCAAGGCGAAGGTTTGCCCAGAGTTCGCTTAGCGAACTTTATGCCCTTTTTGTTCTGCCTTGTTTTGCTGAGTGATTCGCTTTGCGAACATGGCAGCGAACGTGACAGATTTTCCCATTTTGTTTCCTTCATAACTTTTGAACCGTGATTCCGATTGAAGCGTTCTTGGTATCGTTGGAAAGCTATGACGATCCTCTACCCATTAAAAAGTGAAAATTATGGGTATGATATGGGATTAATTATTTAATGGAAAATGAATGTAATGAATGTGAATGGTATGGATCCTTATTCCTACCGAAATTCATAAATCGAGAATCCGATTGATACGAGTACAAAGCCTTTGGAAAGATGATCCAATAAGGTAGTGAATGGTAATGTTAGACCATGATTTAACCAAGGATGTTTGGTAGAGGATAGTAGTGGCTTGTATGCCTTAAAATGTGTGTGAACTACTATGTGGATTATGTTTGACTTGTTATGTTATCATGTGTGTTTATGGTTGATATTGTTATGTGCAAATTGTGTTATACCATGTCTAATATTGATGTTAAACATGATTGAGAGTAAATGCATGTTAAAATATGGAATAGGTAGAGTGAGGAAACTTTGCCCTGAACTTATGTTAGAACCTAGTAATAAGCTAGGAGATTGATGAATAACTTAATGACGACGCTCGTGCAGAAGAGGCCGAGGCGTGTGTCAAGTACTGAATGGAATATAAAGAATAAGACACTAGTATGGAACACGTATAATTATTATGTTTATTTGATAAAGGCAAAAGAGGCCTAAAGGCTAACATGGCCTATAAATGTTGAATACAATTATGGTTGTATATGAAATCACAAAATCGCAACCATTCCACATTATTGTGTCGTCTATAGAGTAACAAGCTCCTCTGGAATAAATGCACGATTACTTGGTAGGTTTGATTCCCAATGTTATAGTACGAATGGAGCCTACGGGTAAAGAGACTTGTGACGTTGTACGGGTCGTGTGAAGTGACGAATTAAGGTGATAATATGTCCCTTAGTTTCGAATCCATCTCGTATGCCAAGTAATCTACGAGGGTCCATGACTCGTTCCGACTTCTAGACGTAGAAGAGGACGGGAAAAGGGGATGCCTTGATAGGGTTGACGATAGTGATAACTTTTGAGTTAACAGACTCAATAACGTGTTTCCATATAGCGTGCGTGAGTACTCAAGGTCATTTCCCTTCCCTTTTGATTTGGGTTAGGATGATAAAACCCTGTAAAGCTGAGAGAATCCATAAGATAGGGAACTCACTGAGATTTAATATCTCACCCCATTGTTGTTGTTGTTTTTCAGGCGTTGTTAGCAGGTTTGATTTACAAGTGGAGCTATGTTGGATGTTTCAAGAGAAGCTTAGTTGAGCTTATTCCGTTGTGTATTATTTCCTTGTACAATGAGGAATATTGTACCTTATTCTTAGACTTTCTTGTTTTGGCTAATTTCCATGCCTTGTACCATAGGTTGTATTTATGTATTAGAAATGGTCAAGTATGTGAATCATGCCATTAGGCACTTAAGATTTTGTCAGTACCAAACAAAAATGCTTGTATATTATTATTTTAGGTATATATTATACAGGGCATTACACCTATAGTCTCCTCTAAGTGATATAAGTGTATTAATATCTGCAATTTTGTATATATGTTGACACAATATTTTTGTTTATTTATAGAAAATGTCTTAAAAAGTTATTAGGGGGTCATTGAAAGATGGTTACAGTCATATACAGTTGGTTGATTATGATACCAAAGAAAGTTTTGAATGTGAACTGCAGATGGACGAAAGGAAGTATTGTGTTGAAGATTCATAGGACATGAATGGTATGAGTTTTTGAAGAAGAAGGGGCTGAAAAGAGGAGATGAGCTAACATTTTTATTGCGCGACCCACCCTGTGACAGAGTTGTTGTGAAGGTGTTAAAGCGTTGAAAGTAGTTTCTAATGATGTTGTTAATTATGGGTGATGATAGGGTATTTTGTTTGTGTTTGTATATTATTTAAAAGACATAGTTAAGTTGGAAGTGTTTATTAAGCTAGATTGAGGAATGTATTTTGTTAAATGGATATGGTTGTGGTAGTGGCATGAACACTGGCTGATGTATTACACGTTATGTTGATTTATTATGGTGTAAAATATATTTATAAATAGCAGTATATGTGTTTGGTAGCATTTCATTGCAATAGAAACACATATAGAATAATAGTGTTCAAAATATATCCCCAGTAAAAATCAGTAAAAAAAATTGTATACAAAAGTGTATAAATAGTATATTCAAACAATATGTACTGTCAATAAATTATCTATACATAATACTATTGAAACAATAGTAGAATGTGTAACAAATTTTTGTAATGAGGAATAATAATTAAATCTTTTTAGACAAGTATTATGTTTAAAAGTAGGTAAAACAAAGAACAATTTTAAGGGTCTAAATAATAGTGTACAAAATGGTTTATGATATGTAATATTAGTATTGAAATAAAAAGTATGAAAAAAATATGAAACGTAAAAATTTATTTCATGAAATATTAGTATAAAAAAATGTGTACACTAAATATTTACAGATCAGATGGGTCCAATAAACATTAGCAAAATGGTTTAGATATGAAAATTAAAGGGTATAAATAATTTCATTAAAAAAATAATTACATTAAAAATTTGTATTTAAAAAATATGTACAATAAGTAAATTATGTATAAATAATATTACCTCCGTTCCTTTTTATAAGAGACAATTTACATTTTAAGTTCATTAAATAATCAATCTATCTAGTCTATAAACTGACCAAATACATTGATTATTCAATGAATCTAAAAAGTGAGTTGTCTCTTATAAAAAGGAACGGAGGTAGTAGTATTGAAACAATAAGTAATACATAACAAAGGTTGTAAAAAGAGTAAAAACAAAAAAGTGTTTTATGATAAGTGCATTATCAGATCAGATGGTCCAATATAAATTATCATAAATGTTTAATAATAATTTAAGTGGGCCAATATATATTATTCAGAACATAGTGGGCCCAGTAAAGACATTATTTGTTAGGGTTTCAACTTTCAGTATATATGCAGTAACAAAAACGCAAGTGAAAGTGGCAGAACACCAAAAACGGCGTGCATCACCATCCGAACTAGTTCAATGGCACACAAGAAATGAACATCCAATGTGACAAGGTAATAATGTATTTATTAGGATAGTTTGTGAAAGAAGGACGTTTAGGTTTTTAAGTTACTGTGAAATGATGTTCATATTAGGATAGTTAACGTTATGAATGGGTAAATGGAAAAGTATTTCAAACAAAGGGAAAGGGAAAGCTGAAGCTTATGTTACTGGAGGGTCAAGTTGCAAGACGGAAGGAAAATATGGAGGATCATCTCGTGGTGGGAAAGATACAAAGGGGAAGAAGCCTGCAACTGAAGATCGTGTAAATCAGAAGGGAAAGAAGCCTGCAAGTGAAGTACCTTCACAGTCTCACATATCTATATCATCAGACAATGATAGGTAAGTGCTGAAGTAATATGGTTTGAAGTAAATAAGGGGTAATATGTCAAATATACCATATGGTTTAGTAGGTCTCCATTTTATTTATTTTGTAGTTCTGATGAAGAGGTATGTGCTAAAGTAATGGGTAGTCGCCGAAAGTATTATGTATGGAAAAGGACGATTCGTTCTGTGAAGACTGCCTAGAAAAACGTTATGCTAATATCTAAATATTCCATATAATTATTGAAGTGTATAATTGTTTTATAGTCTGTTATATCATGTATCTTAATTTTGTTGATTTATAGCAAATACCTCAGAAAGTGATTCGTGAATGTCTGATAAACGGGGATAGTCAAATGCAATTGGTAGACGGAGATATGAGGGAAAGGTATGAATGTGAGCTTCACCGCTCGGAGAGGAAGTACCATACTGAAATGTTCATTGGTCGCGACTGGTATGAGTTTGTTAGAAACAGACGTCTAAGAAGTAGTGATAGGCTTGCATTTATTCTTCTAGTTCCTCATGCAAACAAAATTGTTGTAAAAAATTTGATTCAGTAAAGAGTGGCTAGCATGCAGGAAGTAGGTTTATAATGGAGTGGGGGATTTGAAAGTATAACATCATAGGCTTTTTGTATTTGGGTGATGAAGTTAATTTGAAAGTTTTTTGAAATAATATGTTAAGTTTTTATTGTTGTTGCTTGTGGTGTTTATTTGTATTAACAACAAAGTTATATAGACACTCTATGCTGGTATTTAAAAATTTAGTATTGCTCCGGTGTTTTCATATTTTGATGTTTGAGTAATTATATGGTTGGTTGCTTCGTCATTTACGTATAAGTAATTAAGTATGTTGTTTTATTGATTGTTATATTATATTTGAAGTGATTTGACAATGAAAATGAATTTAAATAATAATGTAAAGTTATTATATAGTCGTGTATATATATATATATATATATATATATATATATATATATATATATATATATATATATATATATATATATATATATATATATATATATATATATATATACATAATAATGAAGGGAAAAAAAGTCAGGAACTTACCACCAACACTGACCACATAAATAATTATCATATGTTTATTCAATGGAATTTTAAAGCAGTAGCTACAAAAAAAATACAATGAAATTTTAAAGCACTTTCCATATAAATTAATTAGCATATGTTTAAACAAAAAAATACAATGAAACTTTAAAGTTGGTTTAATCCCAGATGGTGTGAAACTTTAAAGCACTTTTTACATACTATGTATTTGTATAATATTTTTACACAAAAGCATTGTACACAAAAAAGTTGGTTTAATCCCAGATGGTGTGAAACGAACAGTAAGGTTCCATAGCAATAATAAGTTCCAATTACAATTCCTGAAACAAAAGCAAGTGAAACCGCATATGTAAGGGTTTAATATTTGTAGAAGCCAAATAGTACAAATTAGAAAGCAGTTGCATACCTATACCACGTTGTGAAAGACTTCCTTGAAGACCATATTAGTTGTATGGTTTAAGGGATTCTTGTCTTTGTCATGAATTAAGATTTTCAATCATGCCTTACTTTTGATTCTGGACATAGCAACTTATAGTTGGCCGTGACTGAAAACATCTTTTAGCAAATATAGACCAACGTAGTCTAACGATTGTCCTTGAGATTTGTTTATTGTCATTGCAAATGAGACAATGATGGGAAATTGCCTTCGAATAAGTTTGAATGGCCAAGGAGACTGTGAAGGAGACAGAGATATGCGGGGAATGTAAATAGTGTTACCTAAATGTGTGCCAGAAATAATCTTCGCTTCGATGACATGATTTCCAAGCCTTGTGACTGTCAATGTGTGCCATTGCAAAGCCCCTCAGATTGGTCTAAATTTCGGATTAACATGATTGTTATTCCAATCTTTAATTTCAAAGAATGGTTTGGCAATCTAGATGTTTTTAAACAATTTAAGAATTAAGGTGTCAAATGTTCGAAAGCATCGTTGTCATTTGCTTCGGATATGTCAATGGAATCACTACTCAAAAACTCCTTAGCGTCACCTAATAAAAAAATATTGGTAATGAGAGTAAGTTATTAAAAATATAATAAAGAATAGTATTTAAGAAAGAATAATACCCGGAATGAGATTTGTAATGTAATCATTTATTTGACCAACTATCTCAATTGTTGAAGCTAAAATAGCTCTACTTCTAAGGAAAGACGAATCTGTGCAGTTTTCCAATAAATTAGGATAGGTACTTGTAACAATTTTTTCAATTGGATCCACAAAATTCGTCAGAAGTAACTCGGGTGGAAAAGTAATTTTAGCATAGCCATCATTTGGTTCATTTATTTTTCCATCTCCAACCTGTAAAATCCACTTAGAGAAGGTTTCAATATCTCTTGCACTGTTTGAAGTAGACCCAAATTGCAAAACGCATATTTTTTGTAAGCATTAGAACTTTGCAATGTTCCCAAATGTATGAGGCATTAATTGTTGAATGAACAATATCAGACCTGGTTTCTCTGGGTATAACAGGTAGTATTTGCCTAAAATCACCACCAAAAACAACTACTTTTCCTCCAAAGATTTTGTTGCATGGTTCTTTTCCATTTCCCATGATATCTTTAAGGGACTTGTCTAGAGCCTCAAAACAAAATTTATTTGACATTGGAGCCTCATCCCAGATTATCAACTTTGTGACTTGCAAAAGGCCCGCAAGGTCGGATTTTTTTTCAATGTTACAAATGGATGATTCCAAACATGGAACGGGGATTTTGAATCTTGAATGTGTCGTTCTTCCTTCTGGTAAGAGTAGACTTGCGATTCCACTTGAAGCAACATTCAAAAAAATATCACGTTTCGAACGCAAAGCTACTGATAATGTGTTCCACATGAATGTTTTTCCAGTTCCACCGTAACCATATAAAAAAAATACGCCTCCGGTTTGTTCACGCACTGCTTCTATTATCTCAGAAAAAATTCAGTGTTTCTCATCTACATGGAATAATCATGGAGTTAGAAAATACGAACAACATATAGACAAGATAGATATAAATTATAATGACACAATTCTTTTTTGAAAATACTGCAACTATTGTTATAAAATTAATCATGGTGAATTATAAAATATGATTATTCATCATCAATTTTAAAGTATTGTATAATATGTAATGATCATCAACAATAGTATTTTTCAAACATGCAACAAATAAGTGTATCAGTACTGCCACAGTTGTATTTAAAGTATGAAAAATTAATGGTTATGTACAATTGTAGTTTTCCTCCTTTTAAAAAAACAACTATTACGTGAAATGGTCTTCTACAATTAATGGGTATGCCACATTTACAATAAAAATGTTACCTGGAAGTGTATTAAAAGAAGGAAGACAAGTCACATTTGAAAACAAACAACTCTTACCAAAACATTAAATGGTTGCATTTATTATTTGCACATATAAAATTCTATAGAAAGCATTTATATATAACAATCAGTTTCCATTGAATGATAGGTACAATATTTAACAATAAGGTAATATTCATCCTCAAGTGATATTTATAAACCATTTAAATGTCTACATCTCCTATTCAAGTTTCCAGCAAGTCCAGGTAAAGCATCACTATGTTTTGTTGTTATTTTATTTGCATGCATCTTTTATGGCTTACAACAATTTGTGTTTATCATTATTAGTTTCTCTCAAACGGAATCAGACAGTTCCTCAAGCATTGATGGGTATTTTAGCTCTGGAAGTGACGATGGCTATAACAGTGATGGAAATTACACTTGGCAAGTGAAAATTAAATCCAGAAAACTTGCCAAGAAAAATGTCCTAGTAGGTGAAAATTTGTACCTTGCAAGAGATATGATAAATTAGTGAAAATAAATTTTCATGCAACTAATTTAAGTTTTATTAGCAATGCGATACTATGTTCTTGTATGTTCTTGTGTACATCATAGTTCCAAATATGTTTTTCTGAAAAAGTTGATATTTGCATTTGATCTTGTTCAGCATTTTCCAAGGAAAGCATCGGGAGAATGTCTTCTATGGGATCAAACCTCCATTGAAATGGTTGATTTGGATGTTGGAAGAAGCTATGATTGTAAAATAATTAGTGCAAAACGCAGTGTGTTTGAGAAATACATTGGGAGGGCTTGGTACGTTTTAGCACGATCAAGAAGACTCAATAGAGGTGATATGGTTTTTTCACTCTCATGAATCCTCCTAATAGGTTGTACGTGAAAATAATAAAGAAAGCATGAAAGATGGAAGTGTTGTCAAGGGACGGTACGAAGTTTGTAGTGATTGTGGGCTGTCTATGAAAATATGTGGTCTCATTTTGTTTGTGATTGTTATGTGTTTTGTTTCTTGTAGTAGGGTTTCGAAGGAATGTTGTTGGTTAGTATGATAGAAGTGTTTTGAAGTAATGTTATTGAAGTTATAATCATGTAATATGGTCGGGAAATGCCAAAAACAGTGTTTAGCAGTGTTAGCAGTGTTAGAATATGTGTTGAATGATAAAGAACTTGTACCAGTTAGGTGCATGTGTTGTCGAAAAATGCATACATGCAGTTTGAGGAATGTGTTATGTAGTTGCATTGTTACCATATTAAGAATGTAATTTTTGTGTTATGTAGTTTCAATTTACTGCATGTATTTGTTATACCATGCCATGTTGTGTTCCTATATTTTCGTAACAGTATATTCAAGAAGGATAGTAAAATAATATAAAATAGAAAAATATAATGAAATACCTGTCAAAGATTGAAACATATCTTGGTATTTAGAAGTTTGATCAGAAATATCGTACTGTTGTTCATCGTATATCAATCTATTACCAAGGAAATCCAGCACGTAATCTTTGGGATATGACATTGGCTTAAACTCATTCAAACTCCTTCTGTTTTTTGTAGTTGCTTCTCAATCTCTATCAAAGTCAGATGTTGTAATTCTTGATCAGTTAGTGATAACTCTACAATGAAATGTTAAAACATTGAATTTAGTTAAATAATAATAGGAAAATGTTTAAGAGAATTTATTCCAACTATAATATCAAGGAGTTGTTTAGATTACCTGGAATCATTGACAATCGTCTTTGATCATAAAGAATTCCATCAGATAAGTATTTCCATGTGTTGCGCCAAACATGGTCTGGACGATTCATAGAAGCAGATAACAACATAGTAACAAAAGGTTTTCGCAGAAATAAACCTGTACCCTAGTTATAAGCCTCCTTTATACCCTCGATGAATTCTTTGTCATCTTGCAAAAATTCCATAGCAAAATATGCTTCCCTAAAACTTGAATGTTTAAAACCCTCAACAGTTTTTAGATCATCATAACTTGTTGGACCTTTTTTCACATTTAACAACATCCTCATGTAATACAATTCACCAGTTGTTGGAGGCACCCAAATTAAACGACCAATCGTGTAACATCGTTTCCTAGGTTTCCAAGTTCTTATTTTCTTCATGTAAACAAATTTAGACACAAATTGTCCATATGTCAATAACCTGGCTTCCTCATATTCTCTATTTGCCACAAACCACGAAGTAAACATTGACTCGGTTACACTTACCTTAAGAAGGACATTCCCAATTTGTTCAAAATCTTTATAGTAAACTGAATGCTCTCCTTCCATGTGAAAAAACAATCTTTCTACAACGGGTTTCCTGCCATGGATAGAATAAGAAAATATTCTCCAACATGATTCACTCGTGGATACGTATCTGCAATCAAGGAATTGTTTGATTTCATCAACATCACCAGCACGAGTATTAGTTGGAACTATAATAGCCGAAATTCTATCAGAACCCTTGTTGATGTACTTGAAGAGATACTTGATGGAAGTACTTTGATTACACCACTCCATATTGATGTGTGCTTCATATTTCATCAATAAACTTTGGTTGTGGGGAATAACATGACCGATGTTTACCGTTATGCCATTATTTTCGACTGTATATCCATTATCTCTTCTTCTATAAACCGGATAACCATCTTGATCAACTATGGTGACATCTTGAAATTTCTTTGGGTAATACTTGGAACACCTTCCATCCTTCATGCATGGACATTTTGGGTTTGCCAAACCACATGGCCTATGTACCATGTGATTTTTCACTAAATTATACAATTTAGGATGTTTCAGAGGATCCGGCACCTCAGCAGATATTATTTTATTAATATCATCAGGCGCTGGATATTTATTGGATGGATGCAAGAAGATAAGAATATGTGCATGTGGCAAACCTCTCTTCTAAAATTCTATTGTGTACACATCTGAAATGAAATTGTACGATACGAAAAATATTCTAACATAAATAACACAAAATAAATAATAGTTATTAAAATTATAAAAACTTCAAGGTTTAATAGCCATTTTGCCCCCTGCCATATAGGCGCTTTTCGAAAAATCCCCCTATAAAAAAAACTTGCAAAAAATACCCTAATATTTGAAGATTCTCTCAATTTTGACCTTCATCACATCCAGTCACCAAAAAAGCTGATGTGGCAGCGTTTTTTTGTTGTGATGTGGAAGGCCAAGTGACTTTTTAATTTTATTTTTGATTTATTTAAATGCCACGTTGGCATTTTGTTTTTCATTTTTATTTTTGGTTTATTTTTAAAAATATGTTAAATGTTCAAAATATGTTAGAGATGGGAATAGAACTCGTGACCTCTCAACACAAAGCACCACTTACTACCACTAGGTTATATTGTGTTTTATGATATTATTTGCAACTATAATATAAATAATACATAATTAACTAGTTAATAATTTTTACTAAGCTAAAATCTATTAAATCATTTTTATTAAACTATTTAATCTTTTTTCTTAATATACTGTAACTATTAATAATATAGTTAAAATGTTAAAAAAATAATTAGAATTTAGTTTTAAAATCTTAAAAATTAGGTTAGTTTAAAAATGTTTAAAAATGTTTTAGTATATTAATTTAGTAATAAAATATTAATTTAGTATGTTAATTTAGTATATTAATTTAGTATATTAATATGGTACAGTAATTAACATTTTAATTAGATTAAATAGATTAAATAGATTAAATTAATATTAATATTAAAACATAATAATTAAATAGATTAAATAGTTTAATAAAATAGAATAGTTTAGATTAAAACATAATATTTACAAATATTAATATTTACAGTAAAATAGTTTAGAATACTTACAGTAGAATAGTTTAGAATAAATTAATAAACTGGAATTAAATTATTAACGTTATTAATATAAATTAATAACTATTACTGTAGCTTATTAAAATGTTATTAATATTAATTTAGAATAGTTTACAAATATTATTATTGTAGCTTTTATAATTTATTATAACTATTTAAATTATATTTACAGTAAATAATTAGTATAAATTAATAAATTAAATTATTAACGTTATTAATATAAATTAATAAACTGAAATTATTAATAAACTAATGTTAAAATAATTAATAAACTAGAATTAAATTATTAACGTTATTAATATAAATTAATATTTACGTTTTAATATAAATTAAATCAAACTAAATTAAAAATTATTAATATAAATTAATAAACTGGAATTATTAATAAACTAATGTTAAAATAATTTTGAAATAAATTAGTATATAATTAAAAACGAAATTGCTACACAAAAAACGAAACTAATACACAAATTAATAAACTAATGTTAAAAAACGAAATTAAAATACACAAAAAAACGAAAGGTAAAAATACACTAATTTGAAAAATTAATAATTGTAGCGTTTTAATAAGAGAAAATGGATGATGCACTGACAGTGTAAAAAAGTTTTACACTGTCAACCAATCACGACCATGAATCCCGCCAAGTCAGACTGTAATTTTTAAAAAAATTTATATGACATGACAAAACATTATGTTTTTATTGGATGACAATGTAAAAAATTTTTACACTGTCAGTGCACTACCATTAAACCCTTTTAATAAACTAAAATTGCTACAGTATATTTAACATTAAAAAAAATTAAAACTAAATATATTATTTAGTTTTAATATATTAACATCAATTAACATCAATTAAAGGTAAAAAACGAAAAATATGTATTAACATCAATTAATGGAAACAAGATTACAACATGAGCATTCTAGCCTAGTGGTAAGACATTGAATGTATGAAGGAAAGGGGTGGGTTCAAATCCCACCTTTAGCAAATTTTTGAAGTTTTAACATATTTTCTAATATAAATGAAAAATAAACATAAAATAAAGTGTCAGCGTGGAATTTAAATAAATCAAAAATAAAATTAAAAAGCCACTTGGCCTTCCACATCACAAAAAAAAATGCTGCCACATCAGCTTTTTTGGTGACTGGATGTGATGAAGGTCAAAATTGAGAGAATCTTCAAATATTAGGGTATTTTTTGCAAGTTTTTTTTATAGGGGGTTTTTCGAAAAGCGCCTATATGGCAGGGGGCAAAATGACTATTAACCCAAACTTCAATTTACTTACAAGCAAGAACTTTCCCATGGACACCCTTTTTTGTAACGTCAGCTAAGAGGTTATCAAACTTCATTTTGAAAACCCTCGCTATAATGTCTGGTCTATCACGTGGCTTCAATTTTAGGGAATGCAAGGCCCTATGAATCTCAGGTCAGTTAGGGTTGCAAGTGAATGTAATAAATAGGTCTGGAAAACCCACTTTACTATAAATAGCCATCCCATCATAGTACAACTGATCCATAAATCTCTGACTTCCGACATAAGATGATGGTAATATAACTCTCTTTCCTGTGCTTAAACCAGATGATTCATTTTGGGTTCCATCCTGATTTAGGTTGTTATACTTTGACACCCTAAGCTTTGATTGATTATTTCGTAGCCATCTCAACCTTTCTCCTTCAAGCATTGTGTAACCATCAACCAAAAATTGTTGAAACAACCTCCTAGATGATAAGAGTGTCTTACCCTCGTCAGACCTTTTTTGAATATGAAATGCAAGCCATTCACGAATAGTTAGCCTATTCCTTGGATTATCATAAAAATGCCAAGATCTCTGTGAGCAACATTAGGTCTATAACCATCTTCTCCATACGGAAAGATCAATGGATATTGGAAAGTCATATAGCTTGCATGAAACTCATCAATACGTTTTAGTTTTCCTCTTTGCTTTTGCATAATTATGTCTCTTTCTTCAGCTGTGTCAATGTCATCAACAATTAATGCAACCACCTCAGAAACCGTTGGTTGGTTGTACAATCTGCCATCTGTTGATCTATTTGCAATTAATCGGAGTTTCAAGTTGTGCACATTTCTTCATTTAATCTTTGTCTTGCCATGAGGAAACTCTTTGTATGTGTATTATGCATGTACAACATATCAGACAGTGACTTCACGATTAATGGATCAATTTTATTTTTGTCCCTAAATGCGCCATACAATGAAGGGATGTCTATATTTAGTACAATTAAGTATGTAGGCCATCCATTTAAAAAACTGTATTGATGACAAATTAAGAGAGGTAAGATTAGATACATACCGTAGGCCATCCATTCTATTGGTGATTTCATTTTCTGTGTCAAATATGTAAAGCTGTGCAAATTTAGGTGGATGTCCTTTAGGAGGCAATAAACTTCCGATCCAATGACAGACTTTACCTTGAATGCGTATTGTTGGTGGACCCCGTCCATTATTAAATTTGTTATCCAACTTTGCACCAGGTGATGTGAATCCAAACATCATGTTATAAGTTTGTATGTTTGCCTGGAATGTTTTACACTCTTTTGCATCTTTATTAAATAACAAATGTGATAATTCTTGGGGTGGCTGTTTTAAGTAAGGAAGTTCAACCTTGCCATTTCCACAACATAAGCTGTATTTTGGATTTGTTGAATGTTTATGTTTATCCATTCTCTCTTGGTACTACATCAACGCCTTACAATGGCGACACTCAATCATGGCATCACCCAAATCCAAGTATTCAGTTGCAAATTGCATATTGAGTAAGACATAAATATCTTAAAGAATTTTATGTAAATGGCAGGATTGTATTATATAAGGTAAACCTTGGTTGTTTAAATCTGGTTGGTTGGCATTTGAAAATGGTGAAAGTATGTCTTCATTTTCAAAGCTAGAATCATCATCTAAATTTGGACCTTTTATATTGGAAAAGCAATATTAGGAATGAAATTAGAAATTTTTGAGAATCATCATCAGATTAATGGCATAAACACATAAGTGAGACATACTTAAGAACAAATCATAGTCCGAGTCATCATCATCGTCACTTGCAAAATCCATGTTGACATTAGGCTTAAAAATGCGGTTGGTAGCATGGGTTGTGGATGATTGCAAATTTGATCCAACGTCTACTGAAGTGGAACTACGATGTGTAGATATGCTTCCCATAGGCCTTGAAAAATAAAGTATGTTGTTTGCCATTGGGGAGATATGAATGGTAGTCCTACTTTCAGATAATTACAAATATAAGTGTGATCCATAATGATTACAGCATTTATGCTAAAACATATATTGAATAACAAATGCTTACTCAGTAGGAATGTCTTGCTGGTTTTGCAAGATAGGGGGAATGACATTATCTTGATCGTGGCGCATTAGATTGTGCGCTCTTTCTGGCAAACGAAGCCCCTTATTTGGACGGCCCTGCCCTGTTTGACTTGTAAAGTACTTGATGGGGTGCTAATTGGACAGTGAATGAAAAAGTTAATGTTAAAATATAATAATGTAGTAAACCAAATAGAAGTTGATGGGGAAATAATATTACTTACAAAATAGATGTTGTATAACCATGTAGATTATTTGAATGAAGTTGTCTGCTGCCAGGCTGGAGGAGGTTGGCCGGATTATGATTTTCATTATGTACGTTGTTTTGGACGCTGGAGAACCTAGACAGTAGATTCGCGTCCATGTCTTTAATGTTGCAGAATTTTGGTGGAGTTTTAATATCATGTTTGGATTGAGTAGGCTGAGTATGTAGATAGGGGGAATTCAAAGTTCAATTTAAAGTTCCTGGTGAAATATCTGATAGGGGGATCCTATTAGTAGAAGGGGTAGTTGTGGTAGTCGGAATGTGATGTTTAAAGTGTTTGAATTTCTTCTGTTTCAGTATATGAAATCTACGGAATCTAGCCCGCTTGGATGAATTTTCCCTCCACAAAGTAACATCATTAATTATATAATCGACGTTGCTTTCCCTACATTAATCAGGGAATAGAAATGCAGTATGTAAAAAAATGTGCTGGACTTTAATACAAATATTACAAGGTGTCCAAAATGTATAACTACATGAAACAAAAAACAAAGATTTGTTCCATTATTTTGATAATAATATAACAATGTATGTTTATGCATATACCATGTATGATATGAGGATCATTGAAGGAACTGTTATGAATGGCAAAAATACTAAGTTTTGTCATACCTTTTTTTTAAACAATTGATTCATGATGAGGTTGATGAAATTTTACAATGTTATATAACCTGCAAAATTAATAGAACTAGAATTAACAAAGAGGCAAGGCATTAAAATTGGAACAATTCTTCATGACTTGATGCAATAATAAGGAAATGTTTAAAATATAAAATAAAGTTAAAACAAATTGTCATTCCATTGTTGAAAGTATGAAATGGTAAGCATTAATAACTAGCTAAGGTGAATGACAAAAAAATGCAGCAGTTAGTAAGATTTTGATGGAGGTTCAATTTGACTATATGCTACAATGTTAAAACCATAATGAATTACCTATAGTTAATGATGAAGATCAAGCAAATTGTATTGTGTCCGCTGTTAAAGCAATACTACAACATTGTGTTTGGAAATTGAAAAAATTGTAATATTCAAAGGTAATTTAATTTATATGATGGTCAATAATAAAATTTATAAGTCTCCAAAATAAATCTATTTAATATGTGTATAGTTAATATAGTTATTTATGTATAGTTAATATAGTTATATTCAATCAAAAAGTAACCAATTTTGTTAGCGAGGAGAAAACTGTCCGCTTACTATGTACTTAGAAAAGGTTTAGTTTTAAAAAGTTGTGTTGTTTTATGTGGGTGGTTTGGTGTGCAGCATACTCTAAAAATGCAAACATCGTACCTGCAAACAATACCGTGTATGAAGTGTAAACTATGAGGGTGCACTATCAGACATTAGCAAGTTGGCTTTGAGTGTAGACTTTCAATAAAAAAATCAAAATGTACAATTGGTCATGATGTTGCACGGGAAATAAGGAGAAATAAGCATTAAAATGGGAAAAGAAGTCAAATCACATTAAATTGGCTGGTATTCAAAAAGCAAATATACAATTGTTATTAAAATAAAAAATGAGATATGTTGTCAGGTTCATTAAGTTGATGGTGTAATTCATTGAAAGAAGAAACACAAACTGTACACGCAAGATTTGCAATGTCAGCAACAGATATCATTTGAAGGCAAGTTTCACTACAAATTAATGAGATGAAGCTATGCAATAGTAAAGAAATAATAATGAGAAAAAGCTATCAAATAGTAAAGCAATAATAATGATGACATGGAGCTATTAAGTTATGGAGCTATATAATATTAATGAGATGCAACTATTAAAGTAATTTTCTTCAAAGAATATCATGCTGCACAAGCTATTAAAATAATAAGGAAATATTGTGTTAAGAGCTGCAACTATTAAATGATAAAGTCTTAGAATAATCTCCTTTTACTTTATTGTTGGGTCATAGGAAATTCACGTTTTTTTCGTAAACATGACAACAGTGGATGCATGATGTTGTTATATAAGTAATAGTTAACTCATAATAAATCAATGTAATAAAGTCGCATGAAACCACACGATTCAATATAGCACTGCCATAACATTATCATTTTGTATATGCTCTACTAATCATGTATGCACCTACTTTAATAATGATAGGTCCATACAAGAATGTTTATATCTGATTCAACATAGCACTGATATATGATTTTTGTTGTGGCCATAAATCAATGCTTTATATTATATATGGTTCCAGCAAGAAATAGGAGAAGCGCATAAAGAGAGTACGAAAAACACAAGTGTTATAATATTAAATCTGTCTTGAAAATCACATATTGTTTCCATGACATGGGTTGTTAATTACAAAAAATTAGGATGTACCATAATTAGCAATTCTCCATGCAAACAGTGGTCATAAGATAGGTCCTAAATTATAGTACACATAACATATAACAATAATCTTAAATTGAAAAAGCATAACATAAGCATGTAGATAAAAGATCAGGCTAAATAGATCTGGAAGTTACTTAGATGCTGGTTCCGCGCGGTTTCTTGGCTCAAGATATTCTGATTCCCCTAGTAGTCTTGTTGTGTCTTGCACTTTTGGCTCTTGTACCCTTTGTGGCCGATTCTTTTGGTGCTAACATGTCTGGGAGTTCTGGCTCTTGAGTTAGGACATCTTGTGAAAATATTTTAGAAGGCGTGTTGTTATAGCTTGGTTCGGGGCTCCAATTCTGGGCAGCAGACGAATTACTCTGAAATCGTAAAATATAAATGTAAGTAAAGCGTGAATGCCCTTTTTATGTTTGTAAAAAACATGGATAAAAAATTACTATGGGATTTGAAGTTTGAGTAAGTATGTTGTTATGATTGAGGTCTTCTTCTATCACAAAAGTTTTCCCCTCGCGACCAGCATCCTTTAGGGGGTGACACCGGTATCCTAACATCAATATTAAGAATGTATTTAGTCAATACATGTGTTCAACATTTATAATATGTTTATTATTGCTTATGAGAAAACATACCGTGGGAGGAAGCATGACATCTTCAATCTGTTGCCTGACTTCTTTATCTTGAGTAAGTTTGACCACAGAGGCCTGTTTGTAGAATGATTGATATTTAACACGAAAAGCAAACTTCTTTTCAAGCAAGTTGTCAAGGTGCTGAGGATATATCAAGGGATGGTCTTCGTTGGTCTATGAGGAACAATTGTAAGGGGTTACAATAAACAGTCTGAAACATATGGTTTTATAGGGAATGATTATTCGTAAACTATAAAATGTATATTGTAAGTGGAATCATAATATTGTATGCCTTGATATAACACCCTTTTCATTGATTATTGATTGTAATAATTTTGTAACATATTAATTCTTATTGAATAAAATTTGTAATAAAATTTTTAGTAACAAAGAACAATCCAACCATGGTTTCGCGGTGCAAGAAGTAGCAGTTATGGCTGGGAATTGAAAAACAGATTTCATGTTATTTATAAACAGAAATGGACTGAATTATAATTTATAGAATAATAAATACAAACCTGCTTCATGACTTGTCTTAAAGCATGAGCCGACATACCAACAATTGGTATACATTCCTTGTCCCAGAAAACAAAATTAGCAATCACATTGTCATGTTCAACCTCAATTTCAATCTTGTACCTATAAAGTAAAAAGTTAGAATTAGTTAGAGGTTTCGACACTGATATGAATATAACATATATAATATTTACGCAATTTCGGTAATGAACTAAATTTCTGTAACTAAAAGTGATTACTTAGTTATTGGAGTTGAGTTGTTGTCGGCACAGATGCATTGGTTAGTCTTGTTGCATTTTGAACAAACTTCATAGTACCAACCAAAAGGATTGGACTTGAACCTCATGGTTGTGCCAACTGTATTGCAGAATGATTCCTGCATGAAACATTAAGGCTCATTAAAACATGCGACATATTTTGAGAAAGAATTCATGGATGGCGCATAAAAAAATTGATTGTGGATAACTAATGTTTACTAAATATATCAGTAACGAAATCAAGTAACCTCGTGCATAGCAAGCATCTCTCTAATTCTCCTGACATCCTTTGTAAAGGAAAAAGACCTATCATCAAATGTCCCTTAAGAGCATGAGTTGAGTAATCTACTCTGAGAGGCATCCAGAGATGCGTTTCCGTCAAGATATCTAAGTTTTAAAAGAAATTATAACTGTCAAGAATACCATCAAATGTATAACATTTCAACAAAACAACATCTTAATTCAAATAAATGTTAGGATGCATAGTGAAGATCTTGAATTTGCACAAATTTTTTTACCTTTTCTTGAAATTGACAACTTGAGGATGGTCAAAATTCAGAAGTAGTTTGGACCCGTTCCAAGCATTTAAAAGGTTTAGCTTTCCAGAGGCTGCAGAGGATGGAAAGAAAAACATGAATTAGAAAATAGAAATTTATGTAATTCAGATCAACATAAAAAAAGAATTTTAATCAATACACGAGCTTTGGCGACTCCAAGCATGTGTTAGTATGAGGACCAACTCTCTATTGTCCACATTATACAACATAAATTGTGTTGCATATGACTCCCACAGAGTAACATCCATTTCAGTTCCACTACGAAGACACCATTATAATTCATTAATATGTCATATATTGATAAAGCATAAGTAGGAGGGAATATTGATCGATAAATGTAGTGTATTAAACCTTTCATCAGATACAACTAAGTTTACGCAAGCCTTTTTTCTAGCTCCTGGTTGTTGAGTCTTAACAACTTGCTGAACAACACCGATCACATCTGCTTATGGATGATTTGAAAGTTAATATAGTTTTTGAGAATAACACGGAATGATGGAGAGAACGAAGAAATAAAGTTACCATATAAACGATCAAAAACGAAATCACCATTTAGAAAATCCTTAAAGCATTTAAAATTGAATGTGTGCATTGGAATGTCTGGGATATCTATTGCAGTAACAGTTGTGGCACGATTCCAAAATAGCTTGTAGTCGTTGTCACAGACTTTCAAGGGTAGGTCATTGATCAAAGGTTCACCGTTATAAACCAAGTATGTATTGTCTTCCTATATCGCGTTCTCCCACATTTCAAATTCGCGCGACCGGGTTACTACATAAATCTGGTCACCTTGTTTTTTATTAAAAACACATTAACGCAACGAATAAACAAAATATAAAGTCGAAACATTAATTACTCAACAAAATAAAGGCAAAACCAACACCTTTGCATCCTGTATTATAGCCTCAAGATGTTGCTGACCGTTACGCTCTTTAACACACCATATATCGATGACATGAACAGCCAGTTTCCACATGTTATGTTCAGGCTTCAAGTCTTTGATTAAAATGGGTGGTCTTGACATGATCCTTCAAAGAACTCAAATGAAAAAAGTATACATTAAAATCTTACTTTTAACATGAGTAATCCAAGTTTGTAACTGTTATGAACTCACTAAAGAAGAGAAACACCAAAAAGTATGCAACTGTTATGAAGTTGAACTTGAAAATGAAACCAGTTAATAAAAATGTACTGAAAGAAAACAATATGAGTATCATGTTCTATTTTCCAGATTTGAAATAAGGCTTAAAATAACAGTATCGCATCATTAACTCACGAAAGAACGATTACGACAAAACAGAAACGCCAATTTATCACAACGATACATGAAGTCGAACTAAAAGAGCAAATTTTCTAAACCAGCATGAACATGGAAAATAACTCGGTTATCAAAACACATCAAACTTGGGTTTTTCAATCACATTTTCTCTTCCACATTTCATTTCAACGTTGTGAACAACTGGATATCAAAAAAATCTAAACTTTAGCATTACAAGTTTAGATTATCCACACAGAACCCACATAAACATGGAGACGAGTTACTCACAACGATGTCTGAACTTGAACATCAAAATGCAGGAAAACAATGTAAACATACCGTAGTTGATGAATCCTCGAAGAGTGAAGAAATGAGGAAGACTGAAGATATGACAAGCCAAGGGTGGTTGTATGAATCTAACAGGTTGTGTCCCGTGCGACTTTAAGATAAAATGTGGAAATTTCTTAACATACCACCCAACCTTCTTAGGCACCATGCGCGCTGACGAAAATACCCATGCGTTCCGGATGTGCAAATCCGGACGCACCCTTTTTATAAAAATTTTCAATTTTTTCTAGATGTGCAAATCCGGACGTACCTTTTTTTAAAAATTTTCAGTTTTTTCCGGATGTGCACATTAGGAAAAATTCCTGATCTGCAAATCCGGAAAAAATCAAAAGAAATCCATAAAATCATTGACTTCTAAATATAATTAAATCTAATATAATTAAAATCCAATATAATTAAAATTAATATCATTTTTTAAATATAATTAAATCCAATATAATTAAATTCAATATAATTAAAATCCAATATAATTAAAATTAATATGATTTTTTCAATATAATTAAATCCAATATAATTAAATTAATTTTAGAAGTAAATACCATATAATTTTAATTATATTTTAGAAGTAAATACCATATAATTTTAAATACTAATATAATTAAATCCAATTTTAGAAATAAATACCATATAATTTTAAATCCAATATAATTAAATTAATTTTTTCAATATAAAAAAATCATTTAGAAGTAAATATCATATTAATCATTTAGAAAAAAAATCATATTAATTTTAATTATATTGGATTTAATTAAATTGGATTTAATTATATTGAAAAAATCATATTAATTTTAATTATGTTGGATTTTAATTATATTGGATTTAATTATATTTAAATTTAAAATTATATGGTATTTAAGCTGATTCCGGATCTGCAGATCAGAATTTTTTCTTGATGTGCACATCCGGAAAAAACTGAAAAATTTAAAAAAAACGGTGCGTCCGGATGTGCACATCCGAAAATTGGGGACAAAAACGAAATTTCACGTGGTGTCTAAGAAATATGTGTGGTGCATTAAGAAACCCTCTAAAATATTATTTAAATAGTATAAAAAAATAATTGTGTACATTATAATTGTATTTAAATGCACATTCTGAGTAATATTTATGCATGTTTTCTTGTATAGATCTAACTGTATGTGTTCCGTACTACTCCATAAAGTATTCCAATCACATTTTTAACATTATAGACAATTGCACATTAGTGATAGTGCAACACCTACCAAATAACTGCAAAATTTTTTAACAATGGAAATGAATTGGTTTTTCAGTCATAATACAGTGAAAATATTGAAATACATAATAATAAGATTTTAGACCATTCAGAGCAATATTTACGAATGTTATTTTTTATATGAATCTAACTGGTTGTGTCCCGTGTCAATTCATGAAGTTTTCCTCAATCACCTATAAAAATTAAACTCTATGTGATCACTTATGTCATTAAAATGATCAAGATACATAAAAATTAAGTGCTATATTATATAAATTAATGGAATAACATTTCTCTTATTACTTACATTTCAATTTCAATATGTATATACATCCGGTAAAATTAACAATATTTTTTTTTACAAAAATCAATATAATTCAAACAATTGAATTAACTCATCAAACACGTTCACTAATTTTTTTAATCTCACGGGTAAAATGATTTATATCTTAAATAACTGAAATTACTTTTACTACTCAATTTATTAATGTTTAATCATGATTAAAAAATCTTCTTTCGTGGTTTTCTAAAGCATGAATTGATACATACATACAGTCTTTGCATAATTAATGGTCTAATAAAAAAAGGATTGAATTGTACTTTGTATAGTCAGTTCAAATACACAAAGTGATGATAAGTTATTCTACTATATAAGATTTGATCTACATTATTTAATATGTACATTGTGTTTTGATAACAATTATACGGTCAATTCACAAACGCAAAGAATGGTTGAACTACCAAAATATTATTGAATGTGGACCAACTAATTTAAACTAATGATTGAACTGCAAAAACCTTTTTTTTTATATATACAGATTTTGCTTAAATACTAATTGACTAATGCAAAGAGAAATTCAAGGTGCCTACAAACAGAAATCTTGCTAACTCCAAAATAATTGTTGAAACATGTCATTTTCCAAACCAGTCTAGTATGTATTCATCTATATCAGTATCATTGACGGATTGCGACGGCAGGATTGTGACGGCAGGATTGAAATAACCACCATAGACTGTGATTGGTAACCTCTCATTGACTGTGAAATGGTTAAAGCTAAGCCGGGAACAATTGTTATGCCAACAACTGTGATTGGTAACCTCTCATTGACAAGAGCAGCCCCACAACCAACAAATATAAGAATATATGTACCCACAAATTAAGCAATAGCTTGCACTTGAAAGTTGAAGTTAGAAAATTCACATTAGTCAAATAGACACATTATATATATGGTGTACTTCATGATTAACTTCTTTTGTAGATTACTTATATTGCAGGGGAATGTGTTCAGTAAACAACAAACTAATGCTTCTTTCAACTTGACTCAACTCTTAAGAAAAACATTGATAGTAGTAAAAATTAAACTTACGTGAATAGGTAGAATACAACAATGACCAGGCACCAATGGCTGCAACCGTGGAAACATAAGATAGGTAAAGTTTGCAGTGGACACAAAAAGATGCTTAAGCTGATTTGGATTCTCTAGACAGAAGAGGCTGCATTCTTAGTGTGTCAAGAATTGATTTGCATCCATCTTATTCTGTTGATGATAGGAAGCATTGTTTATGTAATCATGTTGGTGTTTCATTAGCATAATTAAGTGAAATACAATGGAATATGCTTTATTAATGAGATTCACATAACAAAATTTTAACAGCTTTACCTTTAGCAACAAAGTAACCATCTTTCTTTTATTCAATCTTGAGTGGACCTTGAAAAAGTTGTACGCATTTTAGAACCTTTTATGGATTTCAGTAATCCAGTTGCATTGTTCAGAGATCTGGGAGGTTTAGATGATATCATCTCTCGTCTAAAGATTGAAGTCTACCATGTTTTCAAATTTTAGCAAGAAAAACCTTAAAGCATGGACAACTGAGCAGGAGAAGACATAATATGTAGCGGCAAAACGCAATCAAACAAATAGCTAATATACTTACTTCAATTAAAATATTAAAAATGCATATAATATAACAACATGATTCCAAAATACACATGAGTTGAAGTAGATCCTGATAATAATAAAATCTTTTATCATAGATTTCTGAAGAGCCCTAGATGACAATTTAAAAATTTAAATATCAAATCTAAAAGCCCTAGCCGACATAAAGTTACTCCAACCAAAAGGTGCTTCGTCTTCATCATCTGAATCGAATGTACTTCTTCTTCTTATCCTTCTTCTTGCTTTCCTTAATCGTCTCCTGGTTCGTCTTCTTTGCAATGCGACCGCCTGTTGGGCCTGGACAACTTCCTCGGCCAGGACCTCTACACCTTGTTGGATCTGGTGAAGTTGTTGGACCTCTACAACGACATGGATTTCCTGGGGAACCTGTTGGACGTTTTGTGGTTGTTGAACTTCTGAAGTTGGTTGGACCTGGACATCATCATTGGAACTTATTTTGTTTTTTCCTATTCTAAGGTGCTGGTTGTGTGATGATAAGAAGAGAAAATAGGATTTTATAATGGTTTATTTGATTCTTCATATTCTTTTTACATTGGAAATCTTAAAGTTTTTGGTGAGCTGTCATTATTGCTTGGGTAATTCAAAAACCAATGCTGGTTATTGAATTGTGATGGTCAAGTTTATGATTCACGTTTTAATACATTGTTGTTAAATAATGATGGTCAAATTTATGATTTACATTTGAAATGAAAACATTTTAAAACCTCACTAATTACAACATTCACGTAGTAAAGTCATGACTAAGTAACAGAATAACAAATCAACATGATAACAGACAAGGAAAATTATGAATTTACATACTGCAGGAAGATCTCGGTCCTGGACGTACGAAGTCAGTATAAAATAGGGGAGAGAATTACCAGAGTCAAAAGTGTGAAAACATGCAATGTGACATACGTTGGTACCATATCTTGAACTACCCTTTGGAATCAAATGAGCTCTTTGTTCGTCTTGAACATCAACATTATCTTCCTTCACCAGCAAGCAAGAAGGCATGTTTTCATAACTAAGTCTTTTTGGATCATCCTCGGGTTCTGAAACCTGAGTAGGATCTATTTGACTGACATAGTTCCTCCCCCGAGACTATCAATCCCAGAAACACCCATTATATTGGTCACAATAGTTTGACTTGAGGAAATACCTATATCCCTTCTTTCTTGGCATAAAAAGTCATTGTTTATCCTCAATATATGGGAAAAATAATTCAACATGTTGAAATATATCCTTATGAAATAATCTCAAATGTACCTTGTGACCAAAGTAATGACCAACGGGGTCACATTTGTAAAGCTGGGGGCCCATTGTCGTCATCAATACCCAAGACTATAGCAACATTGCAGCACAATAGATTCAAAACCATTGAAATAAAAATGATATCAATAATGCCAGTAAATATTTGACTTATAAAACATTATGCACAATTAATCATATAAACATAGATATAGCTTAAAACAACTTTTAAACGTTTAGTCTTACTTTTTGTAATTAAGTCATTGAAATTGTAACATGATGTGTTTGAATACTAATGCTTACCTAGAAGGTGATTTTACAAGCTTCCATTAGCCACATGCTCATAAACCAAAATCATTTGGTCATCTTCTACATAATAACGAACTCAAGTTTTGGAAGTTTCACCATTCTCGATTAAATTGTACTATATATCTTTATTAACCATAGAAGGAGGAAGTTATAAATGAGTTTTAAGTTACAATAACCCTACCTAGAGAGCGATTATTGCAATAATTTCCGGTAAGCGTTAGGACGAATATATTCCCTGTGACATGAGAAAATCGCGGTAGGACCATTCACAATGTTATTCCAGTTTGGTGATGTGTTTTGTCGACCAATTTAGAGTACAACACTGATCTGTAGACATTATTCAAGCAGCATCAAATTATAACATGGAGATACTTACCTGTAAATTATAATTGAAAATGATGATGAAAAATACAAATGCCTCTAGTTGTTTTGGGGAGACCAAAGTCAAGAACAATGGGTATGATGTTAAGCTCCTAGATAAGGCCAGAAAACTAAGCCCAAATTGTTAAACACAGATTCTACAGTAACATTACAACGCTGAATTATATCTCCGGCAACAACAACATGGGGAAGGCTTTCAGCATTTTCAGCAAAGATATTAACAACCATACGAGTATCGTGATGTGTTTCGTCGATCAATCTTAGAGTACAACACTGATCTGCAAACATTATTCAAGCAGCGTCAAATTATAAAAAAAAATGAATGAAAACTTATTTTTTGACCTAATCAAAGTATTCAATAAAAATCATGAATACATGAAATGGAACATTTGAAGGATGAGTGAAATTGGCTCAGAAAACACATTCAGAAAGGCACAAGTGGATAAAATATATTTAAACCAAATAGCAGTCACGATTGTCAAGAGAGGAAAGGTGACTCTCAAATTCACCTTCTGCAATGTATTCATTTCTGTTGATTTGATAAAAAAATTAATAATTAAAGAAAATGTATTCAAGTTACATTAAAAACCAGGCAATTCAAATACTACAAATCTACTACCACAAAAGTGAATAATATACAAATGCATTTAATAGTAGCTGAACTATCTAATCCTGTTAAAATTTCATCGATAAGTGCTTTTGCTAGTCCTACCAACATTTTCCCTACAAGTTACATCAAAAGCAATCGGTACAGATTCATAAATAACTACAAATGCTAAAAAAATAAAGAATATAACCTGTTGTTACTCGCTTCTTTTGTCCTCCAGAGATACCCCTTCTCATTTCATTACCAACCTTAATTTCAGCACAAATATCCAATCCAAGCATCTGTTAACATGATAAAATTCAGCTTTTACAAAAGTGGATAAGTTTGGATAAACAACCTAATTAATCTTTCATAGCATAATTTCGTATAGATTAAGGCTTATCTATAAGATATTTTTAAAAGAAGATAAAAAAAGTCAAACTGTTTTAATAAGCTACCATATAAATAAGCTTAAAATAACTTATAAACATGTGATCTTTTGTTTCGAGAAAGTTTGAGTACACAACAATGTCCAAAATAGAATCAGAAGCACAATCACAGGGTCTGGTTTGATTCTAGCTTCTGTCTATCCGAGGCCAAGAGCCACAGGAACAGACACTGCATTTCCAACTTGCATGTGCCTGCATTTAAGAAAGAACAATTTAGTGGCAAGTTATACATAATGTTTAAAACGTCATAAAGTAAGAAATTACATTTAGTAATCCTTATAAGCACACCTCTGTTTGATAGGGCCACAAAGTTTATAGCAATCAGGAAATCCCTGTATCCTTGCATTCTCTCGAATACTAAGAACTCTATCTTGTTCAGGGTGGAGAATGGCCGGAAAATGAATAACTTGGAATATGAATAACAAAAACTGCTACTTACACAAGTCCAAACAATGAACATGGCAAATAGTGTAATTATAAAAAGCATACGTGATAATTTCCAATCTATAAGGATCTTGAAAAAGAATTAAAACATTACTCAAATGCAACATTGTTTTGTGGCTATAGGACAACTACATATGAGGCATTAATTATACAAAATATAATGTAAAAAATTAATAAATTACCTGATTCTGAGGTTCTGCCCTAGTTACAACTGTATTCATAATTCCATCCCACCACAATCGACGAAAGGGTCAGTTGGTTTTCAAACAGATATAAGATTTATGTTTTAGACAGAATAACAAATGAACATGATAACAGACAAGGAAATGACACAAACATATATGATTATATCAGTTCTTACATCAAACTCAGTGGGCACGACCGATCTTGATATCGCATCATGAGTTGGTAATGGATAAGCATACAGTTTCTACAAATGGAACAGTAGATGTATCAATAACCTTCTAGAACATCACATCAATATGAATAAAGATTAACTTAAGACGGCTGATTCAAGAGAAAGGCACTTTGAAGAGTAAAATGCAGAATAAATGCAACAAAATATTGGCACCTGTATAACAAACAATCAAATTGCTAAAATCTCAACCAATAACGGTTATAATTCTGCACTTTACCCTTTAAAGTATACCGTTCGTTATAAAGGAGTCAAATTATACGTCTTAATGAACAGGTGTTGCGAGTATACCTGAGCTTTTGTCACTTGCAGGTTGGTTTCATATAACATACGATCTCCCGTTGGGTGTGCCTGCTGCATTTCCAACCGTGTCTTGTTTCTCCTTGCGCACTTTGTCGAAAAATGTGAGTATAGCCATCAGTTGATGCAGGGTCATTCTCATCCCACTCACCAAACTTTGGAATAACAGCACTTCTAGCAGGCTGCCAAATCAAAGTCATAAAACATACAAAAACTCATAAATAATTTGTGAAGCAAAGTTTGATTAAGAGTTAGAAGTCAAATGTTCAAACCAGTGACATGAAATATGTCGGTACTCTTACCCAGTTTCTTACTTCCGCGAGATTCACAGTTCTGCACAGATTTATAATTAAAATATAACTGTGAAAACGAATATAACTGTGAAAACATAATGAAAACGAAAAGGAAAATGAACATGAGAAGAAATATGCTTATGATGAACAAAAATTGATTTCACATATCCATTTGCAGAAATAAATTTACGATGATGAAAACCTAACCTTCTTATTGTTAGCTTGTTTTCGGTGCACCCATTTTACAGATCCATTGTTACCTTGATAACCTAAGCATCGATTTTTGTTGTGTTCATCACTCATAAGCAACAACCATGACTTTTCATTCCTATACCTAGGGTTTGAAGGGAAAAGAAGAGAGGGAGAAAGAGAGGTGGCGAAAAAAGAGGGAGGATGAGGAAAGAACAGAGAGAGAGAGATCTGGGAGACGAGAAAGAGAGAAAGAAAAGGGAGAAAGAGAAAGAGAAAAAAGGGAAGACGAGTGAGAGAGAAAAAATTTCAAAAAAGTTCAGCCACTTAACAAAATGGGTTCCTTTGATTGGATAATAAATATTGATTTAGTCAATTACATTAAAAAGCTTTTAGTAGTGTAAATGAAATTTTATTAAAAATGTAATTTAGAAAGTTTGAGTGTATTTTTTAATCTTAGGTAGATAGTTGATTGGTGGTGGAATTTTGATTGAATAAATTACGAATAAGGAGAACTTACACGGTAAAGTTATTAACAGAGAAAGGGTAAATACCATTAGCATAGGAAGTTGACTTAACATTCTCAAATAATTGAGTTATCCTTTCGTCCCAAAACAACTAGAATTTTCTTCTGCGTTGAATTTCTGAAACTATTCTTACTTTGTTGAACTAAGTTATGTCGAGAGCTTTTGTTGGAGGAACGTTTCTTTCAGGTTCTTTGGATGCGTTAAGGTCAAAAATTGCTTCTGCTACTAAGCCTGACGCTGAGCTGTTGAAAAACCTTGATGCAACACTGATGAGCCTTCAATCTAAACTTGATGATGCTGAGGAGAAACGGATCGAAAATATTGTGGTCGATGAGTGGCTGAATATGTTGCAAGATGTTGTCTATGAAGCTGACGATTTGTTCGACGAGATCAATACTGAGGATCTAAGGTACAGAGTTGAAGCTGATCAGGTTCTTCAAAAGTTTTCTTCTCTTTTTAAAAGGAATAATAAAGATATCGATTCTAAATTGGAAAAGTTATCTGAAAAACTGCATCATTTGAGACACCAAAGTATTGAATTCAGAATAAATGATTCCAACCATGTTTGGAATGTAACTCGTACAAATTCTTTTGTGGGGGATGAATCTGCTATTTATGGCAGAGATGATGACAGAAAGATACTTAAAGAGTTTCTGCTGTCAGAGGATGGTGGAAGTAAAGTAGGAGTGGTTTCCATTGTGGGTATGGCAGGATTAGGAAAAACAACACTTGCTAAACTCCTTTACAACGACGAGGATGTTAGAGAGAATTTTACGGTCACTGGGTGGGCACATATTCCGCCAGATTATGATATTTTCACTGTCACTAAAACCATTCTTGAGTCTCTCACGTCAAAAAGAAATGAGACAGATGACCTCGAGGTTCTACAGCTGCAATTGCAACAAATTTTAAGGGGTAAGAAGTTTTTGCTAGTATTGGATGATATATGGGATGGAAGATATGCTGATTGGAAGAAACTAAATGATATTTTTAATGTTGGGGAAGTAGGGAGTAAGATCATCGTCACAACTCGAGATGAAAGGTTTGCACTACTCATGCAAAATTGTCTCTATGTCCACCATTTGAGATCTTTGGAAACTAAAGATATCTGGTCTATACTAGCAAGATATGCATTTGTAGGGGGAAACTACCAACAACATCCTAATCTAGAAAGGATTGGTAAAGAAATTGCCAAAAAATGTGGTGGCTTACCATTAGCTGCAGTAGTATTGGGGGTTATTCTTTGCACCAGATTGTCAGAAAATGATTGGAGTCATGTATTAAACAGTAGTTTTTGGCAGTTGAAATATTATAATGTGGAATCAGCTCTTCTGCTATTGAGTTATCAATATCTCCCGGGTCCTTTAAAAGGATGTTTTGCTTATTGTTCCATTTTTCCGAAGAACTCAATCTTAAAGAAAAACATGTTGGTTCAGTTATGGATTGCAGAAGGCTTAATACCTTATCCCAAAGGTGAGAAAATTTGGGAAAAAGTTGCAGAAGAATACTTTGATGAACTAGTGTCAAGGTCTCTAATACGTCAATGCTCCAATGATGACGACGGAAGAAACTTTGAAATGCACGACCTCTTCCGTGATTTGGCTATGACACTTTCATTTCCATATTGCATTTGGTTGGACGAACATAAGCCGGATAAAAGGGTGCGACATTTGTCATACAACAGAGCGGAATATGATGAATTTGATGAATTGCATGAATTAAAAGGTCTACGATCATTTTTAGCCATGCCGTTGCAAGAGTCATCGGTGTCTAACTATTCAATGTCGAAGAAGTTATTTCTTGACTTGTTGTCGACAAAGGCACACTTACATGTATTGTCTCTTTCACACTACCAAAATATCACTAAGTTGCCCAATTCTATTGGAAATTTGATATACCTGCGATACTTGAATCTCTCTAGCACTCGGATTAAAAGATTGTCTTCAGAAATATGTAAGCTTTACAATTTACAGACGTTGTTGTTGTCAAACTGCTGGGAACTCATTGAATTGCCAAAGGACGTGGGGAAATTGGTGAGCCTTCGCCACCTTGACATCAGAGGCACTAAATTGAAGGAAATGCCTGTACAAATATCCTCACTAGAAAAGCTACAGACATTGTCGGACTTTATAGTCAGTGTTAAGGATGTTGGATTGAAGATCGGAGATTTGGGAAAATATCCTCATCTACGGGGAAGTCTTTCCATCTCACAACTTGAAAATGTAACTGATCCATCCCATGTTTTTGAAGCAAATTTGAAAATGAAAAAAGAAATTGACGAGTTGGAACTAGGATGGTCTTACGACGCTCCTTCTAATTCACAAATACAAAGTGTTGTTTTGGAACGATTGTGTCCGTCGACAAATTTGAAGGGTCTGGTCATCTCCGGATATGGTGGAGACAAATTACCAAATTGGTTGGGCGATTCTTTATTTGGCAACATGGTGAGATTGAGTATCTCAGAATGTAAAAATTGTTCAGGGCTGCCATCGCTTGGGAAACTAAGTAATCTAAAAGAACTCTTCATTAGTAAGATGCAATCTGTAAAGAGTGTTGATATTGAGTTCAATGGAAGTGGCTCTCCTTCTTTTCAACCATTTCCCTCCTTGAAGACTCTGCACTTTGAATATATGGATGAGTGGGAGGAATGGTCATCTCCCGAGTTTCCTAATCTAACACACCTGTCATTAGGATATTGTCCGAAACTCAAAGGAAACATACCATGCGACCTTCCTAAGCTTACATATCTGTCTGTGAAACTTTGTCCTGAACTCAGAGGGATGACACCCTACAACATTCTTTCCCTTATTGAACTTGAGTTAACTGAGTGTCCTCTACTGTTTGAGACAAGCCTGCTATTTGACGTATACCTGCTATTTGACGTATTCAGCCAATTGACGGGTTGTCTAAATTCTCTTCAAAAGCTGACTTTGAAAAACATCCCTTCTCTAACATCCTTTCCGAAAGGCGGTCTTCCCAAAACCTTACATTCTCTCCATATCGATTACTGTGAGAATTTGGAGTTCCTTTCTCACGAATCTTTTCACAATTACTCTTCACTCGAGCATTTGTATATATCCAATAGTTGTAATACAATGACTTCATTTACCTTGTGCTCTCTCCCAGTCCTCCAAAGTCTACATATTGGCGGCTGTAAACATTTAAAATCCATATTAATTGAAGAAGATGTGTCACAGCAAAACCTCTTGCTTCTTAGAACCATCACAATAGAGTTTTGCAATGAACTAGAGTCGGTTTCCCTAAGGGGATTTCCCATTCCTAACCTCACTCATTTAACTGTACGTCAGTGCGAGAAGCTTTATTCTCTACCGAAACCAATGAACAGATTTGCTAGCCTTCATACGTTAAAAATTGATGGCCTACCAAAACTAAAACCAGTTTCCACAGATGAGTTGCCTCTCAGTTTACGTGTGCTTTATGGATAACACTTTACAATTTCCAGCACTCTCAAGCTCAAGCCGTTGCGAGAAGAGAGAAAGTTCCCTTGTTCTCTTCTAGAACTGAAAATCAATTTGTGTCTGTTATTTGTGCGGAGGAAGCTAGGGAAAGAGTGGCGTAAGATTGCGCACATTCCCACCATACATATCAATTGATCATGATCACAAAACTAACATGTCCAGGTGAGTCACTGAAATATTTCTTTCTGAAAATGTTGTATATGTACATAAATGAATGTCATAGTTGCAGTATACTATCCTAAGGGGATGCAACAGAGAGCATCATATATGTGTCATAGCCTTTATGTCATGTCACTTTGTTTGTTTATCAGTGTTTGATTGAATGATTGTGTTTTTTTCTAAAATGATTAATTATTTAGTTAGTAGCAATATGTTATACATGACTTTTGATAAATTCTTGACAGTCCTGTAATTTTCTCTGAAAGTGATCATGTATGCAGCATAAAATTCATATTCAGATTGATGTAATTTTGATGTTTTATAGTACATTCTAAATCTAAAACAGTAAAACTAATAGAAAATTGTAAATGATTGATATAGCTCATGGAGCAATCTAGAAAAATTGCAAATTACTGATGAATCAACTCTAGAAATCTAGAAATCCAAGAGGATTGCAAAAAAGCCTTTGTATGTGTGATAATGGTTTGCAGCATGTGTTTTGTTTTCGATTTTCCAGTGTTAGTTTTATACTCATTTTTTATGAGTTCAAAAATTGAGTCCATGACGGTTAAACTGCCGCCCCTTAGCTAATATTTTACAATTTTTGTTGGACATTTTTTTTCAGATCTTCATGTTCTGCACCAGAAGAGCTTAGTGCAAGGGAATTCGAAAATCTTTTGAAATCCAGCAAAGGTATGATCCTTCTGTTTGTGTTTTTTAGTTGCTACTTTTGGCAGTGAAAGTCTGCATTTCTAGTTTGAGTTCAATTCTAAGAATCCTTCTGGCTGCATTTGGTGTTTCGCAGTCTTTAAGAAGCGACGGATTGTAGAAAACAGCAAGTTGATCCAAGAAAACAACATTCTCGCAGGTATATATCTAAGAGTATAAAGACATTACTTACAAGTCGGTTACTGATAAATGTTATTTGTTTTATTTTAATCCCCTTCTGTCTATGCAAATCGGTTCTGGGAATTGCTTACAAGTCCACCCTTCCGGCATTTGATATTAGTGAGCGATTGTAAAACATTACTTATAAGGGCATTAAGATGATAATAATACAAAAATAGTATTAGATGTGTGCATTAAACATTCTACATCAACTTATTTACAAGGGCTCACTAACGATACCATATAACCAAAGGGTGAACTCTTTAGCAAAGTGGTTTCCAACTAACAGTAACTGATTCAGGTTCTTGAGGGTGGATACATTGTCCCTTCTACATTCATTGGCTGATGTTCTAATTCTGACATTCTTGTCGTTGATATGGTTGGTGGCCTTCTTATTGGTGCTGTCGCAGAACGTTTAGGAGGTGTGATATAAATTTAGACTATGTTGTCCATTAGATATTGCTAATTTTTTCACATGGCGTGCAATATATTTTGTGGCTACTAGTACTTTATGCAACTTGTTTGAATGTGCGTATACCAAAGTTTTGTTTCTTGCCTCAAGTGTAATTAACATCATTTATTTATTGCAGAATTTTAAGCTCTTTCATATCTGACTTGTTACCACCAAAGGAATCACCTCAACAAAACTCGAAACAAGAGGTCGGCAGCATGGAAAGCCAGTCAATTGTAAGTTGCACTTCCATGATCTTCTGCCATGATTACACTTTTTTTGTTCAGCCAAAGGCTAAATACCACCAATGTACTATCTCAGTTATTTTTGGTGGGCTGTAATATGATTTCTGTACCTTATAGTTTTTCTATTTTATTTCATTTTTATCCAAAAATTGTAATAGTCAAATATTTTTTGTTCTATAAATCTCAATAATAGTAGAATGGTCACTGTTATTGTTTAAATCTTAGTTACTTGCCTCCGCAAATAATAAGCCTTCCTTTCCTAATCCTATGGTTTTCTCCCCTATTTGAAATATTCAAGTAGATGTGATTAAATCAAATAGTAGAACAAACAAAAATTGATTGAGTGGATTTATAATGTAATTGATTTTGAATAATGTAATGTTGATATTGATCAAAAGTGAGTTGAAGAAAAATGATATGTGTTTAAATACTTTTATTTAAAATACTCCTGCTCTTTTGGAGATGGGGGATTGGCTTCTTATTATTCTGCAGCAAACTGATTTGTTCGCAGTGCAGTCCCTCTGCTCGCTCCTTTGGAATGTATGGGCTACTAGAAACAAATTGATCCACAAGAACAAGTTGCAGGTGCCTTCAGCTATTGCTCTTGAGTCACTTTAGAGTGTGCGAGAGTGGACCACAAATGCGCAGAGTGGCAGGAATTCTGTCAAAAGCAACAGGGAGCCTTTGTTGCAAGACATTCCCAGCGGAATCAATATTCTCCAGGTCGATGCAGGTGTGTTTGAGGAGGGTTTTGTGCCCCTTGGTCGTGTTATCAAAGACTGCGACAAGAGGGTCATTCTTTCTGCAACCCAAAAGCGGCACATTGAAGCGGACCCTTGTACTGCGGAGATGCTGGCCATTCGATGGGGTTTACAAGTTGCATTGGATCTCAGAGTTGATTGCATTCTGGTGCTTTCTGACTCAAAAATTCTGTTGATTGTATTAACTGTAATGAGAACTTTGCTACTCTTGATCATTTAGCTCAGGACTGTAGGTCTCTTTTATCAAATTTTAGAGTGTCTTCTGTTTCATTTCTTAGTAGAGATTTACTCTTAGAGGCCCACCATATGGTGAGGATTGGTAAGCTTGTTGGTGCTAGGACCTGGGTTGGATTTATTCCATACCTGAATCTGTACTCCTCCTCTTTTCAGCTTGGTGCTAATTAAATTTTTCTTCCAGTAAAAAAAAAAGTTGAATGGTAGATTTTTAGTGTGAAAATCAAATTTGGACTAAGAAGTTATAGATCCTGGGTTTTAAGTACAATTGTCTTTTTGAGATAAATTCAATTTTAATTTAAAAATATCAAACACATCAAAATTAGAATTATTTCTGCTTCTTTTAAAAGTGGAATCAAAATCGCTTTTGCATCTTTTAAAAATGGAATTAAATGAGTCAAAAAATGTGGAATTAAGTAGGTGTGTTTGGATAAGTTGGGTTGAAGTTTGATTTTGAATTTGAATAAATTGATTTTATAAAATTAATTATGGTTAAAAATGAGTTAAAAATAAAATAATTTATGTAAAACCAAACCGAACAATCATTTTAAGCGTAAAAACCACTTTTAAATCTAAAAGTTATAATCCTAACTTCAAATATAGTTAATTCTAAAGACTTCTGTAGAGAAACTAAAGATATCAAATTTATATATGATCATATTACTAATTAATTGTTATTAAAAAAATTATTACTAATTAACTTTAGTTAATAACCACAAACAAAATTTAGTAGTAACCACATGTGAAACTAATAGTAATCACATGTGAAGTTAGTCATAATTGTCTAATGTGACATGAGTATTCCATGGTGTTATGTTGATGTGGCATGAGTATTCTATGGTCTATTGTACCTCTATTGTATCTTAGGATTCTCTTTGTTGCAAGCAGGTGACATAGACTTGGTTTCTCAGTGTATAAGACCTTTATCTCTTGTTAGTCATACGAGAAGGAGTCCCTCAAGATTCCTTGAAGAATAGGTGGTAAACAATCTCTCTTAGTCATCCTGACTACCTCTAAGGGTTTCCTAAATAATAAGTCCAAGAGGACCTTTCTATATGCTTCTCCTCCAGTGGGAGAAATACGGATCTTAACTCATACATATCACACCTTACGTATTCTTAAGCATCACACTTCTAGATAAGGCATGTCACCTCATGTAATCAAGTCCTCTAAATCACCATAAACACCATCAGGAATTTTCGCCATTGTAGGCAAGTCCTAACCACCATACATCGTAATATACGTACTAAGACCTATAAGTAACCCTTCCATTGCAGGGGTAACATGCACACATGTACAATTAACCGGTATAGTAACGCCCACCGTGAGACCCTATTAAAATTAACACGGGTCAACCTCTTTCATCACAACCAGCATACTCACTGTCACCATCCACTCTTGTACCTAGCCTTTTTTCTCCATGGTAACTTAACAGGAGATCTCCGTCCCTGATGTCAGAGGATACCAGTGGTAGCGGTGACTCCAAAACTCCGACGGAGATGCGCGCTGCCATTGTAGAACTATACCAACAAAATCAGACACTATAGGACAATGTCCACAACATCAAACTGCGCCAACAAGAATCCAATCCCCAATAAGAGATGGAAATGTGGGATCTCCATCCACTCTTAGACAAGATATGGGACACACCTGTTGGGTGAGAGAGAGAGAGAGAGAGAGAGAGAGGTGGAAAGGAAAGAAGGAGAGACACAAGTAGTTATCCTGGTTCCTCCCACAAATCGAGCATAACCCAAGCCCTTTGCGCTTCCACAAGATTTCACTATAATCAAAATTGATTACAATTGCTCAAACACAAAGCAAGAGACTTTCAATGCTCAAACATACACGTAAGAGACTTCTAATACTCAATCCCACAAGCAAGAGACTTTCAATGCATAAACACACAAGTAAGAGATTTCTAGTGCTCAAGCACATAAGCAAGAGACTTCAGATGCTCAAGCACACAAGCAAGAGACTTCATATGCTCAAGCACACAAGCAAGAGGCTTCAGATGATCAAGCACTTTGAAAAAGACTTCTTAAACTCTAACTTATAGTTAAGAGATTGTGATAAACTACACTTAATATACAATCAGAGGTGTAGACATAATACAACACAAAAAGACTCTTTAAGACTTAAGAATTTCTAAGAATATATAAGTGTTAAGAAATTCTAAGTTAAACTTGTGTTTTTTGTTTGATAGAGTAACAACATTTTTATTGTCAATGGTTCATCGTTATTCTTCACATCTTCAGCTCCTTATATAGAGAAGGAAAAGAGTCGTTGAAGAGTTTGCACAAGAGAGTCTTTGAGAAGCTTAATTCAGAGACGTTGAAATGTTTCTTAAAATGGTTAATACCGTTAAAAACTTATTTGAAATCCCTTTTCTACAAAAGGACTTATATGTTGCATCCCAGGTGTCTTCTGCAGATTTTGGTTTAAGTCTCCACTTGATCAGAAGAAGACAAAATATCTTCAGTGTCTGATAGTGACCTATCAAGATCTCCTCGATCCTTGCATTAACTGGATCTTCAAAGTCTGAATCTTTAGAGTCTAGAACTTTAGAGGTTGGCGTCATTCAGAGTATGGATCTTCAGAGTCTGAATCTTTAGAGTTTAGATCTTCAGAGGCTGGCGTCATTTAGAGTATGGATCTTCAGAGTTTAGAACTTCAGAGGTTGACGTCATTCAGAGTCTGGTCTTCAGCGTTTGGAATATGAGAGACTGATGTCATTCAGAGTCTGGTCTTCAGCTTCTAATATTTCATAATCTGGATCTTTAGCTTCTTTTCAAATGTCCATTCTCATTACCAGTACTAAGTTCTCTTCATAAATTTTAGTCTATGGTTCTGCACACTTGAACCTTTGTTATTATACCCTATTGTTCTTTAAATAGTTTATTATCATCAAAACCTTAGAGATATGGTACAAACCAATTTTGTTCCAACAATGGAGACCCAAGATAAAAAGTTGCACTCATAAAGAGGAATGACACGCATGCCATACTCACTACAGTCCTTTGACTCATGATAGCCTTCAACAAAAATATGAAGAATGACCCATGTTGAGGAATGACATGTCAAGACTACCTTCACGAGCAAAGGTAGAGGAAGTTGTCGAAATAACGAGATCGACTAAAAAAGTAGAAGCATTCTCTTTAATTTTTCGACTCATGATAGCCACCACTTCTTTTACTACAGAAAATAGTAAGTTGTAGAAATACAGATAGCGAAAAAGCAAAGCTAAAGTCTCAGGAAACCATAGAATTGACTCTTTAGAGTTCGCGTGATGACTTACCGAAAGAAAGATAATAAGAAATGTCAAATTTTCAAATCGCCTTAGGAAGACACTCATGTACTTCAATTTCCAAAGATCATTGTGATGAAACATACGAAAAGACATATGAACCATGAGGCATATTTAAAACTCGAATTCCCATTGATATCAATGTCATCTCTTGGATTTCTATTCAAACCACGATATGGTTACCATGAAAGGACAAATATGAAGAAAAAAAAGTCCTCGCACTAAAAAGCAGAGGAAATTGCCTGGGGGCAACTATTTTGAGCCGGCCAGAAGGTCCAACAATTGTATCCCAGAGAACAAGAAATTTCACCATGTCACTCGCAGGGTAAGAGTGTTACCCTAGGGTAACCCGCAGGCAATCCAAATCCATGATTCATCCAACGACTCCCCGTATCCTACACGTGAAGATAAGCGGGTTGTTATAATCGTTCTACTGTAAAAAGAGGAGTCGTGCCATTTTTAAGTATAATTCAAAAAACTTCATTCACTCATATTATTCACATAGTGACTTGACGTTGGAGTGCTAACCTTGTAGGTCAGCCCTTCACCCACCGCGTCGGAAGCTCAAGTCCATCGTTGCATCTCACAGCCTCCAATCTTCGATCAATTCTAGTTCTCTAACGAAACATGATGCAAGTCGGTCTTCTAGAAGAAATAAGGCATTTTAGGGATTGAATAACGGAATTTTAAAGCAATACTCATAGAAATGAGGTTTACCCGGGATGCCAAAATTAATTATAGTATTTTTTTAACTATAGTAAAACAATGTTCTAAAAGGGTAATTTTGACCATTGTTAACCATTGTAATCTTGAGTTGGAATAGGTGGGTGTGAAAACGACTTTCTTACAAGAAGATATTCTACACGGAGCAAACTAGAGGTTTTGTAAAGGACAAGTGTAAGGTATATTTATTGAAGAAATATTTGTATGGGTTAAAGCAAAGCTCAATGCAGTAATTTTACCAACATTTTTGAAAAATTTGGTATACAATCATAAATTTTGTAATATCTTTGATTTTATATCAAATTTTTTAAATTAACCGGTATAAAATGTAGGGGTGCATTGAATATTTTTAAAAATTCAGTAGGCTAGTTTTTTAGTAATTTAAAAAAAAAAACAAAGTTGATATTATCAGATTCTTTGATAAATCCAATATGTATTGTAGGGTGCTCGTATTTTTTGAAAAATAAAATATAAAGGTGTACCAATTTTTTTTATTAATTATTTAAAAAAACAAAGTTAATATTATTAGATTTTTTATAAATTCAGTATGTATCGTGGAGTGTTTGTATTTCTTGAAAAAAACTAGAATAAAATCATCATTTGTTTTTCAAATGTATGGTTCTATATCAAATATTTGAAAATTTGATATAAAAAAATGATTTTATGCCGTTTTTTCAAACATTTGATATAAAATCATTAATTTGAAAACAAATTATAATTTTATATAATTTTTTAAAAACTATTATATAATATCGTAAATTTTTGTTGGGTTTTTCAAAAATTTGATATAATATCATAGATTTCATATCAATTTTCAAAATCCAATATCAAATTAAATATTAATTATATTTAAAGTGCTAATAATATGTGGTGCGGTTTGAACGGTTTTGAATGTGCGATTCGATTTGGTTCAGTTGACATTTTAGAAATAAAGTCGAATAAAACCAAACCAAATTAATGTGGTTTGGATTGATCTAGTTTTTACATGATTTTTATTAAGTCATACATACACATATAAATGCCATAATATTGTGTTTAATCATTCGTACGTTTCCATTAAATAAGCTATAGCTGTCAAAATAAATTCATAATTTAATACATAAATATCAATTACGTATTACAATTTTATATTATATTTAAAAAAATATATAAAATTACATTCTTAAATAAATTTGAAATACTATTAATATTTATATATAAATAAATACAAAACTTTTTAATCTTATCCTTATTAATATCAATAAATTAAAAATAAAAACAAAAATAAATATATATTAATTTCATTTCAAGTAAAAATAATAATATTTATAAATAAATAATATTTTATTTTTATTGATATTGATATGTAAATTAAAATAAATAAATAAATATTATTATGAGTGAGGAATTGTGAGAAGAAAATTCTATATTTTTCGAGAATTATTATGCCACAGAATATGCCACGTATGTTATTCTCATGGTTACAATCTCTGCATCTAATTTGTCGTTTTGTGAACTAGTTAAACCGAGAGAAACTCAAAATCAGAAAGATGAAAACAAAACATTCACTTCAATGGCGTCTTCTTCTTCTACAACAATCTTATCAAATTCACTTCCTATCAACCAAATTTCAATTCACAATAGGCTACATGTATCTCCCACAGTTTCACTAACCCAAAAACTTCCAATATATTCCAAAAACACTCTCAAACTTTCAACCACCACCACCACCACCACCACAATACCCTTTGCCTCTGGTTCTGCAGGCAAGTTATTTTCATATAAGCAGCTTTTTTCATAAGCTATTCTATAGAACTTATTGAAATAAGTTGAAAACAATTATGTGACTATGGTTGCACATTAATTATTGTATTATAATTTCCTTTTTCTTTGCATGTACATGTTTGTAATAATGAAAATGATAGTTCTATTGAACATTTTCCTTTTTGATTGCTGGTAATTGTTTCAATGATTGGATATGAACAGGATTTGACTCTCCCTTGCTGAGTGAGGACACCTCGAGTTCATTGGATTTGGTGAAAGTGTTTGATTTGGAAGGAAATGGGATTCCTATTTCTGACTTGTGGAAAGATAGGAAAGCCGTTGTCGCATTCGCTCGTCATTTCGGGTGATTTTCTATTGTTTGATTTACAAATTGAGATAGTTATTCTTTAATTTTGATGTGATTATCTCTTGTAATTGAGTTGTGTAACAAATTAACTATTGAATATGCATGTACATTTTGCAGGTGTGTACTTTGCCGCAAAAGGGCCGATTATCTTGCATCAAAGAAGGTAATTTTTTTTGCTTACTCATGTTGTAAGCTGTATTTTACCATCTCTACTTTTGATTATGCTATATCAACAGGATATAATGGATGCATCTGGTGTAGCACTTGTATTGATTGGACCTGGTAACATTGATCAGGTATACTACATTTTCTGCATTCTCGTAACATCTTAGAATTCTGAATTGATTGATCTAGTTTTGCAGCTAATGCCTATATTTAATACAGGCCAAATCCTTTGCTGAGCAAACAAAATTTAAAGGAGGTACTTTAGATCTGACCTATTAATTGTGCTAGTTTCGGCAACGTAATCATCTTACATCAGCACTTTAAGAGAACCTTGTTACCTGTTCTAGAAATCTATGCAGACCCTGCTCAATCGTCGTATGAGGCCTTAAGATTTGTTTCTGGAGTTTTAACCACATTTACCCCCAAAGTAATGGCTGAGTGATGTATACGCTTATAAATTAGAGTTTTTTTGTTAACTGTACAAAAGACACCTGTGTTAATTTTAGCTGTTAACCACAGGCAGGTCTTAAGATAATAGAATTGTACATGGAAGGTTATCGACAAGATTGGAAGCTTTCATTTGAAAAGGATACTGTTAGCAAAGGAGGGTGGTATGTGAATTATCTTGCAAGAAGTCTTACACTGTCACATTATCTGATTATCTATGCCACTCTAAATGGATCTTCTGTTGTGTCTTCTTTATCATTTCTTGTTTTGCGAAAAATCTTAAAGATGTGTTTACATTGAATCTATGATTTAAAATAGAAGATAGGAGAAGCCCATTCCTTGCTTGCTCATAGAAGAAAACTCTGTTTAGACTTTTTTTTTATTTGTTATGTATGTGAATTGTGATAAAATATATATGGAAACTTCTCCCAATAAATCATAAACTAAATTTTTTTAAATATACAATAGTTATATCATGAGATAGATCTTCTAAGCGATTCTAAATCACTTCTCTTGTAACCAAGTCATCGACACTTAATTGAATCATGCTCTTCAATCTGTGCTGGGCTGAACTTCTCATAGCTTTTCGTTAATATTATGAACTTGCCTCATTGGCAGGCAACAAGGAGGAATTATTGTTGCAGGTCCTGGTAAAGGTAACATCTCATACATTCACAAGGTATGCATGTGAATCCTATACTCCAATCTTTATAAAATATATCTCCTTGGAATATTCATGGTATACCTGTTTAAATTTTTTGATTATGCGAAATTTGTTCATGTGAGTAGGACAAAGAAGCAGGGGATGACCCAGAAATTGAAGATATCTTAAAAGCATGTTGCTCTTGAAGAAAGAAGAGATGCAGCCTTTCTTTTCCTGCTTCATGAAGTGTGATACCATCTCATCACAGAGCATTGTACATCATATTTCGCCGCTTCTTAGACTGAACAGTAACTTTGCCTTGAGGCTCAGTTATTAAGAGATTAATTTACAACCTGTCATTTGTCAAATGACAAGCTTATGATATCGAGTCTTTTGAAAATATATTTCGGTCTCTGTATTTATTTCCTTGAGTCTTTATAAAATTGACTCTGCTGTATAGTTCAAACACAGATTTATCATATTTATCATATGTTTATCTTGTTTACTCTGTTTCAACATAATTCTTGCATATAATAAAACTCTTCAATTTGAAGTGGTATTTGCTGGACTTCTAAAGATAAAAGTTGTTTAATAATTTATCATTCAAAAATCATGTGAAGCGGCCAATCTATTCAGCTGCCTTCTTCTATAGTACTCATATTAAGGGTGTTTGCCATTTGGTTTGGGCAAAAAGCACGCGGTTTCGATCTATTCAGCTGCCTAACTCATATCTTTTCTTGATAAATGGAGAATTGGAAACAGAGTGCATATAGTTTTGCTTGAGTTAACGTTGCAACTAAATAAGTACAATTGAGAAAAAAATTGAAAATACTGATAAAACGTTTGATTTTATTTCAGTCCATGATAGGTAATATTTTAAATACAAAATACATTTGCAGCTATACCATGATTATATATACACATCGAAGCCGCTGCTGGGAGGGTGAAAATTGGCATATCTAACATATGTACATAACTCCCATGAGTTTTTATTTTATAAACAATGAAGAGATTGATTTTGTAATTAAGAAATTGAAGAGGTCGTCAAATACTAATTTTCGCTTACTTTCCTCTGTAACCAACGGAGTAAAGATTTTTTAGTGACCTTCAGTCTTTGTAAAACTGCTGGTCTCCTATTTTGAAATCCTGTTGTTGTGGGTAATTCATCATCTGCTGGAAGTTCTTTTAGGGTGAGATTTGAAAGTTTGGGGTTCTGTAACTTTGATGTGTCATTTGGTGCAAATCTGGTTTTTGCTGGAAGAGCCTCAAGTCCCAATTCATTCCAAAGAAGTTTGATAATAGCCTCTTGCACTTCTAATATCTCTTTGGATGGACTCTCATCTGCTTTGGTAGCTCCTATGATAATCAAGATGTCATCATTCACCGAATGTCCTGTATCCATATAGGCCAACGACATAATTAGCTACGCCTAAGGCCATGCAAAAATGGACGTTTGAAAAAGGCATTGTAGTGTAGCATTTCATACCAAAAGCATAGTTCTCTTTGATCATTCGAAGAACTGCGAGAATGACCAGGCGAGCTTCAACCTATTGACACAAGAGGTTTGATGACAAATAGTAAGAGTTAAGACTTCATAAAGATCAAATATTGCTTGCAAGCTATTGTTTTATTTTCTAAATTTAAGAGATGTGACAGAAACCAAGAGAAGATATGGAAACAATGCTGTCAACAAAAGTTGCAGCTTTGAACCATGCTTGAGACAGATTTATCCCAAATAATAGCAGAGGAATTTATTCACACCTTTGTGAGCCCTTGAACATTAATTGCTAAGATGCCGGCTACTCTCTTTAGTAGATGTGCCGCAATTGTTTCAAGAAGTAAACTCTGAGGTCTCTCTATTTCAGGTTTGTTGCTGTAAGAAAATTCACATTCGTACTTTCTGCTGTCTTGTATTACTCCTTCACACCACTCCTCAATCAGCTCCTCCAGATAGTAGTCATTGGGTTTGTACCTAAAATATAACCCATACACACTATTTAGTTAAAAACTGAAGCAATGTCTGTGTCAAAGGATATTCTGGCCATTGTATTTTATATAGACTGCTGTTCTGTGTATGCATATACCTTGAAACCAATAACGGTATACACGACATTTGTCACGTATACATCGAAAATATAATTAGTCCAAGTTAATTATAGAGCATAAAAGCTAACATACCCTGCCTTCCGCATATCCTGATATATGGCCAGACACTGTTGCACTTCACCTAAGGATCCATATTTGCTCCGTGCCCTTAGAAGTGTATTATATGTCACCTGAGAAGATAATTAACAAAACCAATAGAGATTACTTGATGAAGTATATTCTATTTTTTTTCTTCCAATCCAAGAAATTTGTGATTTCCATTTTCAGATGACTATTTACTCCCTAAGGAGTACTATATGCATTGAAAACTGTTAGAACCTAAATAGAAATGTATTATTGAAAGCTAAAACAGAAAATGGGGAACAAAATTCTCCCCAAGGGTTTTCCACTTCACCAAGGATCTTTCTTATCACTTAAAAACTATCAAATGTTCTGAATGAATCCCTGTAGGGCCTATCTAACCAATTCCATTGCAATCCCTTCTAACTAACTGCCTAACCTAACTCATAAGCTAACTGACTCAAAACAGGTATCCTTATTAATCCTAATGATACACCATAGGGGAAACAACAAGTAAATATATCAATCATACTATGCATATTTTAGATGATTTTAAGGGATGATGATAGGAATGGGCCCGTTAGTAATGAAGGAGACATATTGGCTAAAAGGAAATGTTGGGCCCAAAGTGTGGCGTGTGTATGAGAGAAGACGTAAGAAAGGAGTCTCAAGGAAAGTGTGACAGCTGAGGTGGCAAGTCAGTTAGGATATTTTCCTATTCCTTGAATAAGTGGCGTAGTGGGGGAATTAGTTAGGGAGGATTATTTCTCCATTTCCACCTTAATGGTTCGGCAGTGAGAGACTAGTTCTCTACTGTGGAGCTTTGCTCTGGGTTGTATGTTGTTTTTCCCTTATTCCATATATCAATAAACACTTTCCATATATTCCTTGCTCTCTGCTCTATCAGATGAGGAATCTTAGAGCAGTGCCATCCAAATTGTATTGAGTTAGTGGACAGATCTAAGTGTTTCTTTTCTGTTTGGGTTTGGTGGTTGTGGTGGTTGTGGTGTGCAGTTCTGTCCGTTCTTGTTTTCGTTTGGCTGAGCTGCTTTGGTACCTCTTGTGCCTCTTCCAGCCTCCTCTCATTTGTACTTTGGCTTTTGTGCCTCTTTACCTTTTATCTATATAATTTGTGAAAAAATGAACTAACATAATAACATCTGACTCACCAAATTTGGACGTGTCCCGTAGCTTTTCATTTCTTCATATAGTGTTAGTGCTTGCGTAAAATTCTTACTTTCAACACAAACCTGTGAACGAAAAGGAAAAATTCACATATGTCAAAGCCAGGCAATTTATACATTGTGAAAAATGCCTCTTCCAAGTTGATTTTATAAAACGAAACAACTCATTCAGCAAAAGCTTGAACCTTAATGGCAATTGTATATGCAACAACATCGGGTTTAACTCCAGCATCAATCATGGTTCTCAAAATCTGCAAGGGGACATGGTCGTCTCTTATCAGAGAATCAATATCATATTATCATTACATGAAATTGTTAGACAAAGTAGAATAGTTTGTACTCTACACATATCAATATTCACATAGACGACTATTTTACAGTGATTATTGGAGAGTATGGTTTTATCTTAAACATGACCTCATGGTAAGGTTTTTTAATTAAAGAATGGTAAGATGCCTATAAATGTTTCGACAGATGCAATTTACCCATGATAGTTCCCTATTATTTTTCTTGCAGCTACAGCTTTGCATATACTAAATCTTTAGCATTTGAACATTTGGGAAGGATTTCCTATTCACCTATTCTTTCCCTGCATGGTGATTTCGACAGATGATAGTTCCCTATTATTTTTCTTGCAGCTACAGCTTTGCATATACTAAATCTTTAGCATTTGAACATTTGGGAAGGATTTCCTATTCGCCTATTCTTTCCCTGCATGGTCTAAAACAATTGTCATTTTTCTAATTATTGATCGAGGTATCAAATTATAAATTCAATTGATACAAAACCAAAAACTGAACATGTTAAGCAATTTGTGAGCTTATTTGGTACGACTAAATCGTTCAGCCGGTACATAAAAAATGTCAAATATGATAAGAAACCAATAATTTCCCAATGGCAACATTACCAAAACACCAATTCAAACACAACTTTACCGACAAGGTTTCCATAACATTGATAAGAGTCTAAGTGAAACCATTATATTCAAATTAATCAAATTTTACCTCAACGACACCATCCACGTTTTCTGATCCTCCACATATATCTATCAAAATTGACCAGCTTATTTGATTAGGGGAAAGACCAACTGTTCTCATCTCGTTGATTAGTGCTTTCGCATGATAGTAATTAGTACCACAAGCCTTCAGTAAAATATTGTATGTCGATGTAGTTGGTGCGAAAGGGAATGTCTTAGTAAAACTCAAGAAATGTGAACTAGAAATGCCTGTTGGTACTGTTGTAACATTATGCAAGCCTCCCTGCTCTGAATTGTTATTGTTGCTTTCATCAAAGGACGCTAACTTCTTATTTCCCTTCCAAGAATGGAAAATGCGAAAAGCCCTGTCATACTGATAACCTTTAACACATGCATTTAAAATGATGTTGAAACACTGTGTATTAGGTTCACAGCCAGCCAAAAGCATTTCTTCAAATAACTGAATTGACTGCTCCACAAGTCCTGCATGTGCACATGCATTGATTAATGATGACCACGCAACAGTATTAAGAGAAACACCAGCAGAGAGCATGTCGCGCTTAATTTCTAGAGCCATTTGCCACAATTTTGCATCTGCAAAGACCTGAAATTGGCGGTGGCACAAGTCAGGACATGCCAAAATGTTTGTACAACTACAAGAATGTGTTATATACTTATATGCTTTCAGTGTCAGTGCATAGGGTTGAAGAAGAAGGTTGTAGATACCATGCAAAATCAATGAAATTATTGTTATTCTACTGATCTACAGTAATATACCTTTAAAATTGTGCTGTAGGTATAAACATTTAATTTCAGTTGTCCCACAGATTCCAAATGCTTAAGTTCTTTATACATGTCTTGGGCAAGGTCAACTCTTCCAGCAACGCAGCATGCTTTTAGTAGGATATTATAGGATGTCATATCGGGCTTCAGGCCTAGCTTCTGGATTTGTAGAAGGAATTAGCAAACATATAGCATTTGCTCGGATGCACAGAAACTTTAATGTTCTTGTGAATAATTGGTATCAAAATGAAAGCATGTACTATCAAATATCAATTACTGTGTCAAGTTATGCAGAAGATAATTTAATTAGACTTCTTTTCTCATTTTGCAAGGGAAACAGAATGGACAGTGTTATAGACATGATTTGCTTGTTGCTGTTTAGTTAGTACACAGAACAAAATTTTATGAGAAGGCAGGAACAGTAAGAGCGAGTGATGCCTCAAACAAGTTTTCAGAATCACAATTAAATTAGCTATGCACATCTCTGATCAAGAATTCTGTTTTATTTTCTTTCTGTGTGCCATAATAAATATTTGTGAACAGCAGAAGTCACCTGCATATTCTGAAATAGATTGAACGAGTAGTTGAAATCATGGGCATTCACATTCATGAGACTGTTGAACACGTATTTATTCGGAGTGATTTTCTGATTAAGCAAATCCTGCGTCAGAAAATGTGCTAAATGAATGCTATGATACAGAACTGAGGCGTGAATAAATAGTATAATACTTAAACAGAATAATCAAGTTTAAACTTTATATTTTGAAAATCTAAAAGCCAAATCACATAATAAGTTCATAAGTTATTAATATGATATTACTGTTTCTATGCCCCATACCCTGAGGAGAGGAATAATCACTATCTCATACTTATTACCTCTTCTAATCTTTTTTACTTATCCTAGGGCTGTGACTGAAGAACCAATCATAGGCAAGCTCAAGGTAATGCTAAAACTAAGATCCACTACTATATAAAATACTTATGCTGTAGTTAGAAAATGGCATGTCTAATTCCCTGATGGTCTAATTCACTGAAGCCAAATGGCTATAAGTTGATTTGGTCTCTGTCTGCCAAGAGAATATGTCCTCCACACATTATTCTCAATATAAGCCTTAGGTCATTCTTTATAGGTCTAATTGTATTAAAAGGTTTTAGCTCAATCATATCAGTTCTCTTCCTATTTCCTCCCACGCAACAGAATTCCGCTACTTGATGCTACCTTTTACCGCTTCAAATTCAAATAAACCATGGTGATTGAAGAGATTACATAGTTATTATGAGTAAGCAGCACTAAAATGATCCTTATAGTGTAACGCCAACATGCTAAAACCCTACTATTTCATCTCTATTCTAAGTAGACAATCAATTAGTTGCATACATTAAAAAATTAATAGAAAATGTCATTTGATCTAAATCAATGTTTTTCTTTGCTAAAATAAAACGTGTCATTTGATTCAGAATTCCCTTTACTTCAAGTCTCCGTATACATGTTTAAGCAAGACAGTGTAAACTGATTGAAAAATACCTCATATATGTACCTAGATTTCATGAAATCACCACAGTGACCACAGGCATCAATTATTGCCCGATATATGTACATGTTAGGACTTTCTAAGTTCTTCTTCAATGCATCGTAAGCTTTCAGAGCAGAATCCAAATCCCTACTTTTTCCAAATTCTGAAATGATGCGGCCAAATAATATATGTGCTTGTGGATGACTGGATGCATACCTGAAAAACGAGACACTGTCATATAAAACAAAACTGATCATATAAAGAATACTAACATATACAAACTATGTAGAATACCACAGGAAGCAGGAGTTTAGAAAATATAAATTAATTAATGACACAAAAGAAAAACAAAAGCAACAGAAGAGTAGAACTACTTATTAGAAATCCAAGAAACCACATTCAATAGCATCAATGTGCATTAGAACTGGAAACAATATAAAAATCATATATACCTCACAGCTAAAGTTGGTTTATGACTAAGAACACATCTTTTAATAATGTCATTTGGCTCAACAAGTTTTGCAACTGATAACTGGAAACCTGAAGCAAGAAAAACCCATGTACTTTCATTTATCACATCGAAAAAAATCAGTCATAAAGAAACTAAACTACTCCATTCATAAACATTACACCTCTGTCCAAACCACTAGATTATAGCCCATAGCTAGTATGATTAAATTAGAGCTATTTAGGGTGTGTTTGGATTGGCGGTGAACAGAATTGATTCTAGTAGAATTGATTTTAATAGAATTGAGTTTAGCATAATTGATTTATGTTTAGATAGATTTATGTAAAAGTGAGTTAAACAATAAATTTCAGTGTAAAAATCACCCAGAATCAATTCTTGAGGTAGAAGCTACAAATTCTAGCTTCAAGTATAATCAATTCTGGAGGTAGAATCAATTCTACTTTTGATAAAACAAACACTTCAAAATCATCCAGAATCAATTCTGCACCTCTAGAATTGATTCTGGGTCTTCCAAAAGCCAATCCAAACATAGTAACCGTCTTCTCTCGTGTGCAAGTTTGGTTTCACGTCAGGAGCACCCAAAAAAGATTGTGGGTGTGTAGAATTGATTTTGACACGTTTGGTTGCCGTCGAGTAAAATTGATTAAGCTTTCTAAAATTGATTCTACTTGAAGCTAGGATTTGTAGCTTTTGAGTCTAAATGTAACTTTTACACTGAAATTTTATGTTCAACTCACTTTTGCATAAATTTATCCAAACATAAATCACTTTCCCTTCAACTCACTTTTAGTCTGAATCAATTTTAGGGAAACAATTCATTCAAAATCATTTTTCTTCACCACACAAACAAACACATAAAGCTTTATCAATTTGTTCAAATGCTAATTTTATCAAACACTTTCAATTCAACCTACTAACTAGCTTATCCGCTATCAACTAACTTATCAATTATCCACTAATTTACCCGTCATCCACTACTTTTTACGAAACGGAACTATTATCTTTCCCCTAAAAGGTACTTCAATAGCTGAACGTGAAGCATGAACTTTAGATTTATAAAGAATAACATTACTAAGAAAAGGAGCAAAAGAAGAAAATAGAGAAATTACGTGAGAGAACCTCCATCAATTCAACAGCTTCTTCAATGTGTCCAGTTGTAACCAATTGACGACACTCGTTTGCAAGGACATAAGCATCAAGATGAGCGAACAAAGAAACCATTCCGAGAGCCTCCAGTTTGTTCAAACTCTCAATCACACTCCGGACATTCTTGCCTTTGATACCTAAAAGAACCGCATTGGCTAATTTCTTAGCAGTGACCTCGGAATCAATGTCAAGGGTATCGGATTGTTTGAGTTTGAGAGGGGTTTGAAGAAGGGTGGGAGAATTGTTCCGTGGAGATAGAGGATTGAGCTTTGGATGAGAGGGTGGTTTGATGAAGTGGTGGCGGTGCTGTGGAGTGGAGGAGGAAGAGGAGGAGGGGGGTGGGTGGGAGTTGGGAGGGGGAGTGATGATGGAAGAACCGAGGATCACGAAATCTCTCATCCTTCGCCAAGTGTTTGTTTAGTTGAATTGAGTGAATGAATGAAGGATATATGGGGTTTGTATGAGTTTTGGATTTTATTTTGCATGGATTGAATTGAAATGATGGTGTCCTTAGGAATATTATCGCATGCCAAGATATTTTCTTGTAAAAAAACAATTTTAAATATTTTGCTTTTAGTGTGTAAAAAAAACAAGTTGTCATTCTCTAAATATTAAAATGAACTTAATGCATCTTTTCTTCCTTAATTTAATTTAATTTCTTATGAGAAAATAAGTGATGTACTAGTAGTGTAAATCTACCATATAAGAACATAAGATATTTTATAAAAGACTATTCTGCCCCTTTGGCTCCTAAACTTGCCACGTGGATAGCCTAATTGAACACTAATTCCCTTTTGCTTTGAAAAATTTAAAAAACCATTCTTTTCTACCCTCTTTCTCTCTCGTCCTTTCTCTCTCTCTCTCTCTCTTTCGCTCTCTCTTTTCTTCTTCCTTCTGTATCTTCTTCTTCCCGTTCTTCTTTCTTCGTCTTCCTTCTTCCTCTTCTTTGCTAACGAATCCCTAATCGAAGCCATTGAAACTATCCGAAGCATCTGACACCGATTATGGTCAAGTATAAGTTTTTAACTTTTTTTAGGCTTTATGCTCTTTTGTTTTAATTTTAGATTGTTGGTGTTGCAGGAATGAGGGATGATGGCGGCGGCGTTTTTGTCGATTTTACGGCGTTTAGCGATATCGCAGTGGTAGATTTGTGGTGGATCTTGGTCAAAAAGGGGACTTGAGGTATGAATCTGATGCACTGAGTTTTGAATATTTTGAATGCGTTTTACGACAGTGGGAGGTTTGACAATGATAAATCTGCGGTGACAATGATAGATTTGTGGTGAAACCCTAAGTTTAGGTTTTTTTCAATGATTTTTGTATAAGAAAACGATGTTAATAATCATATTCATGTTCTTTTCATAAATAATAGTTCTATTCTGTTTTATTTGATCCGTTTAGGTTTTGAAATTTGGAAAATGGTTGTTGTGTTTTATAGATTGAAATGTGTTGCAGGAGGGACAATTAGAGACCTTAACATCAATGGTGGTTTGTTCATATTCATTCAACCATTTATATTTCTATTTATAATTGTCATTTTTGTAAATTAAGAAATAATGTAGTATATTAAAAAATAATGATTATCAGTAGATATTCTAATTTTCCTTTCATTTCTCATTGCAGTTATATTTATATGTTTGAAAATAATCCAGAAAAGGATCACAGTGAGTATCTGGTGCAGTTCCTCAAGTCAGGGGTTACTCATAATTATTTCAGAAAGCATATCTTGTGAGTTCAGTCATACATTAATATATGATATTTTGTTTTCTATATATGTATGTTTTCTTTTGTTAAGTGTATATTTATGACACTAAATACATGTAGATTCCAATTTGTGATTCTATTTGGTCATGCTCTTTTGAAGGAGTTTTGAGCTTTTCTGCTTTCTCAGTTCTTTCGTTCTATCGCAATCACCATCGCCATCTACTTCAGGTATTTTAGGACAAATAACTGACTCTCCCATCACCATTAAGATTCCTTCATTCCTTTTCAATTTTATTACTTGATCAACCCTTGAATCCATACAACACTGTTGAACATATCAAACTATTATGTTTGCAGAGTTAGTAGTGGCACTGTTATTATCATTACAGAAATAGCTGCGAGGTGGCTAGCTTTACATGCTGAAGGGAGTAAGTTTTGGCTAAGTATATGCAATTGTGAATAGCTATCACTATTTAAAAGTGTTTTGGCTTTTTCATATTTTACTGTATAGTATCTATTTGATGAAAATCCAAGTTAAATTTTGTATGAATTTTTGGTTTTGTGGCAGCAGGAACTATTGAAGAGGGATGGTTTGATTCAGCTACAGTGTTTGATTCAGACTGTGATGATGATTACCAGAGTGCTCCGGATGGTATGATCCAATAGTTATAATTGATTGACACCGTTAAATATTTTTTCGACATAAGCTTTTCATCTCAGGTGAACACATACTTTTGATCTGTTGTTGGATGTTTGTTTTTGTGGTACTTCGTAACCGTCTTTTCTTGTGCATACCAATGAACTTTATCAATTAGCATCAGTGGCATTCTGTCTAATGGTTGCTTGGGGATTTGTTTTCTATCCATTCTTTGTTTTCAGATTTTGGTTACTTGGTAAGATTGTGTAGTGTTTAAGTGCCCATACTCATGCTAAAGTCTCTGATTGTTTCCTCTCCATATAAGGGGTGGTACTAGGTTTGTAATTTTAATTGATGCAACATCTAAATTATTCAAATTCTGTTGCAATGTTCTATCTTTAACACTTCCAACATTTCCATCCTAATTCCAATGATGGCACTGCAGAATCTGTTGTCACTTCCACCAATGCAGCAAATTGGAATGAGTTCAAGATGGTAAGCATATGATCTTAAGGGTTTTTTTAACTTTTCATTAAAAATTTTAAACATACGACATGTTATTATACATTGTTTATACTTGTGTCAATGAACACAATGTAAGCTCACTCAGAATATTTTCCATTTGCTTTGACACAGACATACAAAGAATTGTGGACAAGTTTTTTTGCCTAGACAAGATTGTTCGATGATTACGAAAATTAATGAACAAACTTAGTAAGTTCTGTAAGTATCATTTACATGTTCTGCTCTGATTCAAATATTTGTATTGCTTTAAAATCTAATGTCAGTGTTTATAATGTCCAACATATTTTATAGAGAATTAGAGGGTTGTAACTGTAATTGTATCTGCAGTTGTAGAATAGGGTGCTGCGATTGCGGTCATTGCGGTTGTTGTAACGCACGTTGCATTCATTACAGCGTGAATTTTGATTGAGACGAGTTTGAAATACACATAGCGTTGTAGGTGTTATCTGTCAATTTATATGATACCTCTAAACTAGCTACTGTTATCCTTTCAACTCAAAAAAGTTCTTTACACATTTTAACATAACTGCAGACCTGCAATGCTCATGGACTTCTTTGTGTTCCTTTATGACAATGCGACAAGATTCTGCCTTCCGATCTCTTCTTGATCACAGTTTTGATTTTGTCAAACTCAAACCCTTTTTATTTTGTTAGACTTATCTTAGTTCTGTTGAGATGAGAATGTTACCATGGATTGGGATCATACAAGATAAGATAAGATTAGAAATTTTATCACTTGAGAAACAATAGAAGTAGCTCCTGTTGTAAAAACAGATGGTAAACTATTGTTTTCGGTGGTTTGGACACGTGTGTTGCTGGCCCATAGAAGCACTGACTTGGAGAGTTGTAGAATGGAGGATAATCCCTATTTAGAAGTAATGAAGGAAAACTATAGGTCAAATTATTAAGAGATATTATGGCAGGACAGGACATCAAAGCATCATTTGTTCTATGTACCCAACCACTCCACAGTGTTGGAGAAGGCTTTGGTTGTTGTTATAGTTGTAGAAAAAAGAATGATGTGTATTGTTAGGAAATTTCTATCACTGAATCTGTGTCAATGGAATACAATAACAGATGAAAATATAAGACGTGCAGAATCTGCTCTTTCCTTTTATCATTTCTCAGTTGACCTTTACTAACTCCTCATATCTCCTCTTGTATCCATTTATGCATCTGACTATGATAACAAACTTGGGTCCTAACAAATAGTTGCCCACTGAAAGATCCAATAGTAGCATTCTAGAATGGCAGTATGACATTTATCAGCCGACAATTGGAATGCAATTTAATCACACTACTAAAACTTTTACAAGTGACCGACTCTGCTCAACTTCACTATTGGTCTCATACTAATGTGCTGACAATATTGTTACTGCTGTATTATTCCTATGCTCCAACTTTTTCAGCAGTGTCTTTACTTTGTTAATATGGTGGAAGTTGTATCTTGTATTTTAACTATTTTATGGTCTATTGTTATGGTCAGCTGAAAGATGAGCTTAGCAAGGAGAATTTGCAGCTTGCAGGTGAGTGATTGAATTTCATTTATTTGCAGTTCTGGTATTAAATGGTTTGCCATCAGTTAAGTATTGTTGAACTTCTCAAACTTTTGTCTCTAATGCAGAGGAAAATCTACAAAAGGAACCTCGTATCATGGAACTTCGGAATCAGGTAAGATCACGATCATCTGCAAGCACGTTGTCAGCAGGTTGTTGGGTTTCAAATATATGAATAACTCGCTTGAAATTTGTTAATCATGATTGGATGGTGCCGACCTGCTGACAGGCAGCGTGAATGCAGAAGATCACTACTTGTGGGAGTTAATATTTAATATCCAAAATCTTATGCTGATTTTGAATTTTTTTTCTGTCCTCTTATGGAAACAGTGTAGAATTATTCGAACAACTGAGTTAGCTACTGCCAGTGAGAAACTGAATGAGCTTGAGAAGCAGAAAGAAGAAATGCTAAAGTTGAATGAGCTTAGCTACTGCCAGTGAGAAACTGAATGAGCTTGAATTAGCTATTATTTTATTAGAAACAAAATCATAATCAATATTATTAAATTTTAAAATACTTGCTATTTACACTTATATTTATGATTTTAATTGTTCTTTATTCATAAGTTTGAAATTTGTATACATATACCTTATTTAAATATTTTTCTATGTCAAAATAAAATAAAATTAATCAATGATAAATGTAACGGTTTTAAAATATTTTCATTTATAAATATGGTAATTATGAGGATATGTTTTTTTATTGAAAATTCTAAATGATTCATATAGAATTATGAGATTTAAATATTCATAATTACATCAGTAAAAATTTAAAATGATTCATATATCATACATGAACTCTAAATTAAGTAATGAATTAGTTGATTTTAGTTGATTTATATCATTCCAACTAACACCAAAAAATTTAATTCAGTGGTAGTTTATTTTGACTGAGTTATAAAATTACTTATATGAATCAGTTGAAAAATGAGTGGTAATTTATTTTGTCATTTGAGTTATAAAATTACTTATATGGAATATTTGAAAAATGAAGTTTCTAAAAGTTGCCATAAGCCATATTATTTTTGTAAATATTTTTTAAATTCAACACAAATTATTTTGTTAAATATCACTTCTTATATTTTTATTCAAAAGAAATATTTTTTCATTGTAACTTGTCATAGAGATAGACAATATATTTTCATTATTAAGAGGACAAAGTTATGTCATATGTCAAAAGAAAAAAATGTGTTACTTCAATTACATATCTAAATTGATTGACACATACAATTTCAACTATTAACTATGATAGACTAGACTTAATGATGCAACTAAATTTTTTCTAATATATCGTTAAAATAATTGATTACTTTATATCAATTTGATATTTTATTTATCACTACTCAAAATTGTAATAAATGCAATTTACTCTTTAATTTAAATTTAAGTTTTCTATCTTATTACAAATTCTTAATAAATATTCATATATATATATATATATATATATATATATATATATATATATATATATATATATATATATATATATATATATATATATATATATATATATATATTATCTTTTAGTATCAATTAAATCAAATACGTAATAAACAAATCATAGGCTAATAATTAAAAATAAAAATTTAATCTTCTATTATTTTGATATTGTTACGTGGAAGAGACTGGTTTTATTAGCTCAAGAATTAATACCTTGATTATTAGTTTATTTGATAAAATAAAATTTTTAAACATAAATATAGGTATTAATTGCCTATAGACATGTAATCATGTTTTCTGAAAAATAGCATCAATAATGACTTCTAAAATATAGCAACATAATAGCATGACTTTTTAAACATAGCTTTAAGACCATATGAACTTTAATTTTATTTTTGTTTTTTATTTAATTATCAATATTAATAATTTAGTTTCTCTTTCTCATTTTTTAATTAGATTTTAATTTATTTTTAATTTATTTTATATCCGGGAAATAATACATGGTTCATTCTAATTATATTTTATTTTATAATTCATATTAGTTAATTATTAACCTTTTAAATAAATGACAAATAGAGAAATTGAAATTGAAGTTCTCTTTAATTTAATTTTATAATTTAATAAAAATTAAAACATTAAAATACTAAAACATTTTAATCAATTATATTAAATAATTGGTTTTTATTTAAGTTTAAATTTATTATTTAATAAAATTAAATGGTAGAATTAAGTATATTTTTAAATCTTTTATATATAACAAATTTCGTTCTTAATTTTTTAAAATAATATCAATACTCTAAATATTTTATCATTAATTTTAGTATATATTTTTGTACGAAATATCAAGTTGTTGCATGTTCTAAATGATTATTTATATAATTTTATTGATAAATATTGAATTATATTATAATTTAAATTTATGATAAATAAAAAAATTATATTGTACAATTTTCATTTATAGTAGTTTTAATTAATGCATTATTTCATTTATAAGTTTTTAAATAAATTAGTTCATTCACTTATGATCATTATTGCCATTTATTTCTTATCCAGCCTTATGTTTGTTTTTCTTCCATTTTTTACTCGATTAATTTTAGTCAACAATATTAAATAGTTATTTTTAATTTAAATTTATAATTTAATAACATATAATTATAAAATTTAATATGTTTTTGCTCTTTATTGTCAATTTTGAATATTTTAGAATATTTAGAGTCAATAACAATGTACAATAAAAGTTTTATAAATTATTTACTCTTATTGTATGTCACATAGTACAGTAAAATTGTTTATTCTTTAAATTTTTTTTATGATTTTTTTTTATCCAGACTAGAATACATGTGAACGCACAGGTTATTTCATTGTTGGTATAATTAAAAAAAACAAAAATATAAATATTTAAAATAATGTATGAATCAAAACACGGGCAAAATGTTTTTATTATATTACTAATATTTGTATTTATTTATGTTACTAATATTTGTATAAACACAATTATTAAAGATAAATGTTTATTGTGCTATTAACACTAATAAATTTAAAATAATTTGACTAATATTTATATATTTTCAAACATATTAATTTATTCATAATCATTATAAAACGTTTTCAATTAAATGCACAATTTTATTATATTACAATAAATAATTGTTAATATGATGCTAATCCAATTTTTTTATATACGAAAACAATTATAAATTTTATATTTATATTTTTTTTAAAATAATATTTATACACGGGAAAAAATTGTTGTTCTACTTATATTTCATCTTCTACATGTATATTTTTAAAAAATAATAAAATTTTTTAGTTAAATAATTTTGTCGTTTTCATTTTATTTTTATTTTTATTACATTTTAAACACAAATATGTGTACTATACCAGTGCTCGTTCGAAAACACGAGTATCCCACTAGATGATCAAATTTAAACTTAGTATATAACACATAGTATAATAAAAAATGCTATAATTGTTGATAAGTGTGTATTTAATTTATATTTTAAGAAAATAAAAATAATTTTAAAGTTGTATAATTGATTTTTTATGTGTTTCATTATTTTTTAAAATAGATTAATCTAAATCCAAAATAAAAAAATTTACAAATAAATTTTATATACGGGAATAAGTTTAATATTTATTCAAATATTTGTATAAATAATTTCAAATAAAAAATAATATTAATATACGGGAAAAAAATATATGGTTGAGTAAAATATTTTATATAGTAGCGCACGAAAAAATCTACTTATAAAATAAAATATCAATATTAAATACTTTTTTATATACAAAAATAATTATAAATTCTACATTTATATTTTTTTTAAATAATATTTATACACAAGAAAAAATTGTTGTTCTACTTATTTTTCATCTTCTATATGTATATTTTTTAAAAATAATAAATTTTTTGGATTAAATAATATTTTTAATATAAATTATATATATACATTTACTAATTTTTAGTAATTTTATTTTTTTAAAAATTTTAAATGTAGACAAATGCTCGTCGCCGACGGGTACCCGTGCGAAGGCACGGGTATCCCGCTAGTTTTTACACTATAAATCAATGACTATCATGTATTTGTCCATCACGTTTATGTTTTAAAATTTTTTTAATGACATGGTATATGATAGATTTAAGATAGATTAAATTTAGATCTATATTGCAAAAGAGAAAATTAATAAAACAACTTTTCTTCATAACATTCAGCAGCTCATACAATGCATATAAATAGTTAGGGTTAGAGAATATAGTTGGGCCATGGGCCTCTCTCAACACTAACAGCAATAATAAACTACTAAAGACACCTCTAATATGTAATAAAGTCTTTAAATAAAACTGACCCCTTTTTTATTCTATTGGGCCTCACGGACTTCCTAACAATACTATTGGGCTCCAAGAGAACCTTGTCCTCAAGGTTCAGATTATGATTGGCCGTTTTGGACGCATGCTGTGAGGAATTGGGCTGAAGAAAAACGTCGTTGGGCTTGGCATTAGTTGCAACCGGTCCATTGTTCAATACCGGGCCATGCGAAATCTGTGGGCAAGGAATTTGAAAAGGTGGATGCAAGCTGGCAGTGGTAAGTGGTTTAGGAATCTGAAAAGGAGATTTAGTGGATATTGGTTGGGGAATGTGTGAGGTGGGATAAGAAAGGTTAGGTGAAGTGGGACAGGTGTGAGGTTGAAAAATACACAGTTTGCCAAGTGGGAAGAGTGGGTAGCCGTTGGGGGTCTGAGCATGCGTGTCTTGGGGAAGTGAATTGTCAGGCGGCCACATGGGGAGTTGGGTAGCACGTGATAACACATTGTCCCAAGTGCACTTTGGAGATTTGTTGTTAAGATCAGTTTGAGGACTTAAAGTAGCATTTACGTTTTTTCTCAAAATATTTTCCTTGACTTCTAAGAGTTCTCCTCCGCCCTTTTGTTTTCTCAAAATATTTTCCTTGGTTTCTGAAAGTTCTCCTCCGCCCTTTTTTCCGAAACTTTTTGCTTCCGTCCCAACCAACTCAATACCTTGTTGCATGCAAGGTTCTTTTCCTTCCTTGTTCGCGTCTGAGTCCAAAGAGGCATGTTGGTCCCCAAATACAAAGTCCTCTTCTAAATCTAAAAGATGATGTTTTTCAAAGAACACAGAGTCAAGTGGAGGGAGACGAACAGTTGTGGTCGTTGGAGTGTCTGGATAGTAAGGTCTGAGGAGCGAGACGTGGACCACCGGGTGAATACGCGAAGAGGAAGGTAGATCGAGTAAATAGGCGACAGATCCGACTCGCTTGATAATTTTGAACGGTCCAAAGAAATGTTTGGATAGTTTCTGCGAAGAACGACGATCCACTGTTGTTTGGCGATACGGCTGCAACTTCAGAAGGACGAGATCCCCAACGCTAAAGGTATGGTCCAAACGAAACTTATTGGCTTGTTTCTCCATTTGCACTCTGCTTTTTTTTAGATTTTCTTTTAACTGAGCTAGTATAGTTTGTCTGTTTTGCATGGATGTGTCTAATGACTCTGTGGTTGCTGCTCCGGCGAAGTAATCTGGAAGGGATGGAGGGTCACGACCGTAAAGGGCTTTGAAAGGGGTCATTTGAATAGCGGAGTGGAAAGAGGTGTTGAACCAGAACTCAGCAAGGTGAAGATATTTGAACCACTGCTTGGGGTGTTCTCCGGCTAGACAACGAAGGTACGTTTCTATAGATCTGTTTACCACTTCTGTTTGACCGTCAGTTTCTGGATGATAAGAGGTACTGTATTTCAATGTAGTTCCCTGGAGTTTAAAGAATTCCTTCCAGAAGGTACTCAAAAACAGAGGATCACGGTCAGAGACGATAGTCTTGGGAACACCATGAAGTCGGAAAATTTCAACAGCAAATCTTGAAGCGAGGTCCTTAGCGGTGAACTTTGATGGTAAAGCCAAGAAGTGTACAAACTTTGTCAAGCGATCACAAATGACCCAAATTACAGTGTGACCGAAGGAGTTCGGCAGATGCGTAATAAAATCCATGGTGAGTTCATCCCAAACTTTATTAGGAATTGGTAGAGGTTGTAACAGTCCCTTCTTTTTCTGAGTTTGGTATTTGTTTGTCTGGCAGATGACATAGTGTTTAACCATAGTCTTAACTGCTTGTGAAAGACTAGGCCAGCTGAAAGATAACTGGATACGAGCTAAGGTAGCCCTGACACCAGAGTGACCAGCAGATGGTGTGGCGTGATACTCCTGCAGGATGCTGTGGCGGAGTTGTGAGACTTCAGGTATAAAGATTATGTCGTTGTAGTAAAGTAGTCCATGCACAAACTTATACCCACTGCTATCTGTTGTATGTTGACATAACTGTTGGACTAATTGCTGACCTGCAGTGTCTTTTTCATAGAACTGGCGGAGCGTGGCTAAAAGACATGGGACAGGAGAGGACAGAGCAAGCAGTTGAGGTTCCTCAGAGCAGTATTTGCGGCTTAAAGCATCGGCGACAACATTTGATTTCCCAGGCTTGTAAGTGATATCAAAATTAAACCCTTGTAGCTTAGAAGCCCATCGATGTTGCTCTGGCGTCTGAATCTTTTGTAAAAGGAGATTTCTGAGGCTTTTTTGATCTGTGTAAATATGGAATTTTTGACCAATGAGATACTGACGCCATTTCTTTACAGATTCCGTGACCGCAAACATCTCACGCACATAAACTGATGCTGCTTGCATTCGTGGACACATCTTCTTACTGAAGAATGCAATCGGGTGTCCATCCTGGGATAAGACAGCACCAATAGCAACACCAGAGGCATCTGTTTCGATGATAAAAGTTTTTGTAAAATCTGGTAGAGCCAAGACCGGCATGTCGGTCTTATGTAGTTTTAATTCTGTAAAGGCCAAAGCTGCCTCTGTACTCCATGTAAATTTAGTGGAACGCAACAGGTCGGTGAGAGGAGCGGCGAGTGTGGCGTAGTTACGCACGAAACGACGGTAAAATCCAGTGAGGCCTAAAAAACCGCGGAGAGCCGTGAGAGAACGAGGTGGGGGCCAATCCAAAATTGCCCTCACTTTTTTCGGATCTGGTGCAACACCACCAACAGAGATCACATGACCCAAATAGTCAATAGTATCCACTGCAAACACACACTTTGACAACTTGACAAAAAAAGCATTGGATTTCAATAATTCAAAAACAACCTGCAAGTGAGCTAAATGGTCCTGCAAATTTGAACTATAGATTAAAATGTCATCAAAAAAAACTAAAACAAATCGCCTTAGATATGGTCTCAAAAGATCATTCATAGCGGATTGAAATGAGGAGGGAGCGTTTGTAAGGCCGAAAGGCATCACAAGAAACTCATAGTGTCCATCGAAAGTGCGAAAAGCTGTTTTATGTGTATCTTCCTTTGCAACACGGATCTGGTGATAACCGGATCTCAAATCTATCTTTGAAAAAATGTTTGCTGAGCCTAACTCATCAAGTAACTCATCAATGGTTGGGATAGGGTATCTGTCTTTAATGGTGACTGCGTTTAGGGCTCTGTAGTCAACACAAAAGCGCCAGGTACCGTCTTTCTTTTTAACTAAGAGGACAGGGGAAGAAAAGGGGCTATGGCTAGGAATAATTGTTCCTTCTCTTAGCATTTCTTGAATTATAGTGGTCATGGCATCCTTTTGGGAGTGAGGGTATCTATAAGGCTTCACATTAATGGGAGGAGTGTTGGGTAGAAGGGGAATATGGTGATCATGGGGTCTGTTAGGAGGTAGGCTGGTGGGAGTTTGAAAAATTGAATTGTAATTATGGAAGAGGGCAGCAAGTTTGGGGTCAAGGTCAGGTTTTAGTGTGAGTAATGGTGAAGGGTTTGGGTCCTCAATGTTTTGTGGGCTGGGACAGGTTTGCATGAACATTAGGTGACATGAAGCAATGGAGTTGGTATGAATGAGATGGCGGAGTTGATGAAAGGTAGTGTGAATAGGATGGGCAGAAGTATCACCTTTCAAAGTAATATCACTTTTTTGATGGTTAAATGTAATAGATGGGATGGAGAAATCAGCCTTAATGGGCCCTAAGGTGCGCAACCACGCCATTCCGAGAACTATGTCCGCACCTTCAATAGGTAATAGGTAAAATGGGAGTGTGAAGGGTTTGTTTTGAAGGTTAAGTTGGACATTTTCACAAATCCCTTCACATTGTAAATGGGAACCATTGCCAACCATAACCGAAAATTGGGAAATAGGTGTGGTCTTAAGGTTAAGGTGGTGAGCAATTCTTGGCTGCATGATGTTGTGAGTGCTGCCTGTATCAACCAAAACCATAACCGTAAGTCCACCAATAGTCCCTTTGAATTTTAGTGTTTGTGGTGAAAACAGTCCTGTCAAAGCTTGTGTAGATAATTGGAAATATGTATCTCCAAGATCATACTCCACTTTAGATTGGTGTTCAGTTTGTTCAACAAGAGGTTCATCTAGGATTTCATCTTCGGCCAAGAGAAGAAGAAATCTACTAGTTGTACATTTGTGGCCGGGAATAAATTTTCATCGCAATTAAAACATAGGCCTTGAGCACGCCTTTCTTGAAGTTGGGCTTGGGAGAGGCGTTTAATTGGAAATTTGGAGGAGGCTGGGCTGGATTGAGTATTAGGGCCAGAAGAAACTTGTGGCTGGTTGGTAGGAGCAGTTTTGGGGGGTTGGGTGCTGGTGCTGGGACTGGGGGTGTTTGGCTTAGAATAATAATTTGTGAAAGGTTTGGATTTGGGTTTGGAATCCTTGAGTTTTGCTTCAATCAGCTTGGCAAGCCCAATAGCTTGTGATATTGTTGTGGGGTGGTGGATAGCCATTTCATTCTTAATTTCAAGTGCTAGGCCAGAAATAAAACAATTTAATATTGCATCTGGTGGTAAACCGAAAACTTTGTTGCCAAGTGTTTCAAAAGCCGCTTGATATTCTGCGACTGTTCCCATTTGTTTCAGCTTGAAAAATTCTTCTTGGTGATTATCATAGGTAGAGGGCCCAAAGCGTAATTTTAATGCCTTAGTAAAGGAAAACCAATCACTTAAAAATTGACTTTGATGCATCCACTTGAACCATCCTAAGGCCTCTCCCTTCATATAAAATGAAATTAAAGGTAATCTACTTTCAGGTGGGATATTATAAAATTGAAAAAATTGGTCAGCTTGAAATAACCAGTCTAAGGGATTTGAGCCATCAAATAATGCAAGTTCAAGTTTTGGGGTTCTGAATGGGGGTAAAGGTGACATTTGAGGGTAGGGAGGGTTTTGGATATGGGAATAGAGGGGAGGGTTGTACTGTTGGTTTGAATAAAACGCAGTTTGTGGAGATTGTGTGGAGTGAAGAAATGGTGGGGGCTGCAAGTGGGAAGTGCTGTGCTGGGTTGTGATTGTTGTGAGGGGGGGGGGGGGTTTGAGAGAAAATCGTGTGGGTTCGAATAGGTGTATTTGTGGGTGTACGAGTATGGGGTGGGGGTGTAGGTGACGAAGAGACAATGGGGGGGTTGTGAGTTATACCTGATGAGCTTGCTGCCATTGAAGTGTGAGGGGGATGTTGAAGCTTTAGAGAGGACAGCTTAATGGCAGCCATTACTTGTTCAAATCTGGAATCTTCCAAATGTTTGTCATTCTCCAATCTGGTATGTATATGGCCAATCTGTTTTTCTAAATCTGCATCAACTCTCTCCATTTTCTCATCTAGCAGCTGCTGATGTTGAGCCATCACATTATCTATGTGAATTTGGGCTGTTTGGACAGCCTCTTCCACTATTTCTTTAGGGGTTGGATTAGGTGGTTTGGGGGGAGCCATGGATTCAGCAAGATGAAAGCACCAATGATAGATTTAAGATAGATTAAATTTAGATCTATATTGCAAAAGAGAAAATTAATAAAACAACTTTTCTTCATAACATTCAGCAGCTCATACAATGCATATAAATAGTTAGGGTTAGAGAATATAGTTGGGCCATGGGCCTCTCTCAACACTAACAGCAATAATAAACTACTAAAGACACCTCTAATATGTAATAAAGTCTTTAAATAAAACTGACCCCTTTTTTATTCTGTTGGGCCTCATGGACTTCCTAACAGTATATTATTGATTTTTATTACATGATATTGTAAAATTATTTTACACTGTTAATGCATATCTATTAAACTCATTTCTTATTTAATAATCGTTTTGTTATTCACATTAATCATTTATGTTAAATTTTGTAAAAAATCGTTAACTTGACAGACGTGGCACTCAAATTTACTTATGTTGACAGAGAATTATTTTAATTTAGAGTTTAATTACTATGCACTGACAGTGTAAAAAGTTTTACACTGTCAATATATCACCATCATCCGTTTGGGTTACTTTACAGATTATTAAATTAAAAGTCAAACTCCTCTTTACATCCAACGGTTATAATTAACTGACAGTGTAAAACCCTTTTACACTGTCAATGCATTTCAATTAATTCCTTTAATTTATTAAACATTATTTATCTACATTTTATTCTTATAATATATAAAATAACCACCTTCTCTCTTCTTCAATCCTTAGTTGTCACCTCTTTCTCTTTTTTGGTGAAGAAAGCCAAATGAAAGATCTTGTTTGGATTTCAAAGTTTCAATTTTTTGGGCTTTCTTCATCTGGCAAATGGGTCTTGTTGTAAATCTGGAATTTTATTTTGCACAGTTGCACATGTATAAAGGCACTATAAAGGCAATGTGTGAGAAGAGCTTGGCTTAACGAGAAACCACTAATAATAAATCTTCTAAGTCAAGGATTCCTTCACCACCTCAAAGTTCAAGTTCTTCTACAACTCCAGTTTCAGTTGTTACTGGTTTGTTCTTTATTTTTATCTATCTTAATTCACAATAATTATTAAATTGAAAATTGATTTGTTTTTTTTTTTTACTTTTATGATTTTACAGCACCAAAGAGGAAAAAACTGAGATTGGTAAAGCATGAGATGAAAATCCAACAATTTTTAGTGTTCGTATCAACCTCGTATCTTTGATTTCGAAGTTTAAAAATGATCAACCAATAAAGATGGAATCTTATTTGTCAAATTCAGATAACTATAATCAGTGACGTGTACATGAAAATCTGGGTAATCTAGATATGCCTGAGCCGATTAAGTCAAAAAGCAACACTTCCGTGGATGCTAAAGTTTTGACGGAGGAACTAGAGAAGCAATTTTTTCTATTGTTTCTTTTCCTTTTCTTTATTTTGCTTGTTTATCGTTTGACATTTTGGTGAATTTCGCTCTAATTAATCAAATCGGAATCTTGATATAACTTTATTGATTTTTAATCAAATCAAATATGTTTTCTATATATACACGCTTATACAATCATTTTATAATGGTCATTGCTATTAGTGTTGTTAGATTATATGTGGGATCATATCATGCACTGAGGAGAAGATATGCTAACATGGATGTGTTGGTTGCGTTAGGCATTAATGCTGCTTATTTTTACTCATTGTATATTGTAATAAAAGCGTTGAGTATGGAATTGAGACACTGATACAAACATCATCGCAGAGACTAAAATTGTCACTCAACTTATTCAAAAGAATAACATAATTCAAAAGAATGAAATTGCAACAATCTCTATCATTGTCTCGAATGAATATGGAATTGAGTGGCAGTAACCGATCTACCCCTTCAAACATGACATCTAGTCTGCCTCATCCTCAAGACAACCCTTTGCTCTATGTAATTTTTCATTATATGTGGTTTATCATTCTAGTTAGACTGCTTTAAGTTTGTAGGTTGATAAGTTAAAGAGGAAGCTAAGACTTGATTCAGTAAATGATCAATTGTATTCATTATATATCCTAATAACACCAGTACTAGAAGACTTTGATGTATGCTTAACTCATTAGGTGCAATATGTGAAGGAGCTATCTCTAGAATCACTTTAAAGTCATTGAATGAAAGGTGAAAACGTCAAAGAAAATAAGCATTAATGAAAAGGGATGACACACCCATCATACTTGCTGCATGTCCTATTTTTCTCTTTGAGGGGAAGCATTCCCTAGTCTGAGGAAGGAGCCACCTCGGTGAAGGCATGATCCATACCACCCTTACCACCCTTACTGGAAAAGGTGAAGACAGTATCTAACGTTTCTTGATCTATCCACATGAATGAGTTGACTTTTATCGAGTCTCAGGCTCTTGGACGAGGCTTATCCATTTTAAAAGTTTTACCAACATATAAAAAGAAACGAGCATAATAAGAAGCACAAGGTCGATATAAGTTCAAGTTTCACACCTCCATCTAAGTTATATATGGCGAGGGATTTCATCAAGTTTAAGAAAAGAAGGGTCAGAAACCTTAACATCATTCTAGAATAAATGTCACCATCCAACGTGTCCATCGATGAAAGAAAGGTTGCACGCTAAGTGCTAACAAATCATGAAAATGTTAAAGGAAAGAAAGGTTTTTATGTGTTATCTATAAAGAGATAAGCTTAAAGACTTACACGCTAAGTGCTCCATCATAAGAGGTGGCACAAATGAGTTGAAATGATGACCAACTTGGGGCTATTGACGAAGATGAAAGAAGTTGTAAACACATAAGAAAAGTTCTCAAGATCCACAAGCAACGAAAAGGGATATGGTAACCCCAAGACTCCTAATATATCCTTCAATAAAAGAAACCATACAATCCACAATAATTGATATTTGGAAGCATGAATTGCACCACCAACAATCGAGATCTTACGTTGGACTGTTCAAAATACTTGAATACCTTAACACACGAAAACATAGGCCTACATGTTGATATTCCTTTGTTGAATGTTACCAATCACGAGAGAGCCTTTTAATGTGCATGGTCCCAATGTTATCGACGTCCCATCAAAGCCCTTCTACTTCCTTCTGCCAGACGCCGAACATGAGACGTACATGACAAACCATCATTCTACAAATGTGAACAAAAGTTTGGGGAAAATTGTTATGGGTTGCTCGCAAGGCCCACGATGAAAGTTCTAATAAACAAGAATCACACGAAAAGGTGTTTGTAAGAGGCGAGACCTCATTCCAGCCAAGGACACGTGATTTCGACCTCCAGTTCACTTTCCACCGTTGGATCTAATCGGACGCCGCATGAGGCGGTAGGTCTCATGGAGGCGATTTTAACCGCCCAACCTATATAGAGGACATCATGTTCTCACTCATTCACTAACTTGGACATAGAAATGTAACCTTACACGTAAATCTATCTTGCTCCGTGATACCATAAACTCACTCCACCATATCAGATCTCTGTATTTCTTTATTTCTTTTTCTAGTGCAGAACAATATCAATGAACGTTTTTCAATGTCTAAGTTTGTTCAGTTAAAGAAATTCTTAGGACTGAAATTGAATCAAGTAGATCAAGCAACGAAAACATAAAGGAGAAGCCATCAATTACAAATATGCATTTTGTGTGAGACAAAAATTTCACACATTCAAATTGTATAGTTGAATGAATTACTTGTTGATCGGCGCCTGAAGGGTATACAACAAAAGAAAAATGAGAATAATAAGTGCACCACCTAGAGTAAAAGTAGGACTATTCCAGAACTTGAGGTTTGATCTCTCTGTTCTCTTTATAGGATCAACCTCCTCAGAAAGTGGGAAATCTGAACGCCTAGGATTCCAACTCACATACTTATCAGCAGAAAAATTTGAGAATAGTGTTTTCTTCCCTTGCTTCTTGAACTTTGACCATGCCTTGTCCCAATCCGTTGAAGATTTATCACCTGAGACACATTTCACAAAAAAGTTAGAGTCAATCACGTAGAGTTATAGTATGGAAAAATGAAGGGCAATGATAATTGAAGAACACTATACCCTTGTTATCACCGTTTCTTTGAGATTCGTCTCTTTTGGAACAGACAACTTTGAAGGGGAAATAAGAAGAGAAAGTTTGGTTACTTGAAGTGAAACGATGAGATGGAAAACTTGGTATGGGAATGTGTGTGTGAATATCCATTTGAATGGTGATGAAGGTTGAAATTTGGTTCTTGTTTTGGGGAACTGCAACCGTGGTGGAACGGTCTTCACCTCTTCCAGTCTTCCTTATCCTCTGCGAATCTCACAATTTTGTTTACCACATATTATTACACGTGGCCTCATGGAAATCAACATTATGATTTATGATTACGTGAATTTATTTATTTAATTATTAAAAAAAAAACTTGAATACAATTAAATTTATTTATTTATTTAATTTAATTATTTATTTATTTAATTTAATTATTTATTTAATTATTCACACAGGCTATTTTCTAACAAACTAGTAGTAAATTACCCTATTTGATATTGTGGAATTTTTACCCATATAACCATGTTTCAGTGTAACATTTTTCAAAATACCCAAGTTTTCTTCCAATTTTCCAATGTACCCATGTTTCAAAAAAAAAAAAGGTGTATTTGTAGGGGGGCGCCATCAGGTTTGGCTCCCCCATGTAAAATTGTAGGGGGGCGCCAATGCTTTTGGAGTCACCCTTTATATTTAAAGGGGGGCGCCATTCCATTTGGAGTCACCCTTTAAATATAAAGGGGGGCGCCATACCCCTTGGAGTCCTCCGTTTAATTAATTTAATTTTTTTATAATATATTATATATTAATTTTTGATGAAATATTATTTTATTTGATACACCTCCTATATAAGTAGATGGCACTCTTACACATTCATTCACAACAAAGTTGTTGTTGTATCTTAAAATTTTTAGCAGATTTAGTCATGTATCTCAGAAGATACGGTCATGTGATTTTTTCAAGAACGAAGCCGCCGATAAGGATGCTGTTTTGGAATATCCAAAGCTTAGAGCAACTACGAAGGAATTTGAATCGATGGTTAGAAGGAGACATTGCAGATGGTGAACAAATTAGAAGTATTGAAAGACTTGTTTCTTACTTCTCGATCGAAGATGGAAATATTCGACGTGAGTGGCTACGAATTAGAAATGACAACGACGTTAGGTCTATGATGTTTGGAACTGATGATATTGTTTTGATTGTTGTAATTTCTTAGTTTATGTTGTATTAATTTTGATATAATTAATGGATTAAGTGTTGTTGTAGAAGTATTTTAGTTTGTTTCTTGTAACCAGTAGTTGTTATAAATATTAAATTCAAAGGTTACAACTTTCTATTGACAAAAGTAAATTTATCTAGAACTTGTTCCAACATTTGGACATTTTTTCCGTGTATGCCCGGGTAGACGACATATTCCACATAGTCTTTCCATTTTCTCATAAGTGTCCATTTCAGTTCTAATTCGCGTGCTTTTGGGGCGACCCTTTTTGTTTCTTCTCATGGTTTCGTTGTGGTAAATTGTGTCCCCATGATAGGTTGGCCAATAGTCCTCACTAGCTACCACTGGAAAGTTGTTACTGTAGATACCGAATAAGTTCATGACCTTGTAAACTTCTGATAGCTGCAAGAACGGATCATGACGAGCACTAGAACATGCCGCAATGACATGTGAACAAGGCATACGGAGCGCTTGAAACTTTCCGCAGTCGCACCAATATTTATGAACTTCCACCCTGTATTGTCCCATTGGTCGTCCCTCATTGTGATCCTTTGTCTCTTCAACCATGAAGCTGTAATCGTGACGGTCAAACGATGTAACTCGATGTGAGGTCGCTTTATCAGTTTCTTCCTTTATAAATGTCATGCAGCTTTCGCTGAATAACTGCCCTGATTCCAAAACAACGCCCCATTTTTTGCCTCTTGTTGCAAATAGTGACCCCAACCTGTAATAGGTTGCTCTAACTAACGCAGTGATGGGTAGGTTTCTAGTTCCCTTGAAAATGTTGTTCAGGGATTCTACAAGGTTGGTGGTCATGTGACCCCATCGACATCCTCCATCAAATGCCCTTGTCCACTTTTCCACCGGAATGTTGTCCACCCAGCTTAATGCTTCTGTGTTTGACAATCTTATTTCTTCGCGGTAATACCTGAATGATGGTTGGTTTAATGCATACCCCGCGTTCACGAATTGCTTCTTGAGGTTTTTGTCTTTAAATTCCCGCATAAAATTCTGCGACATGTGTCTTATACAATAAACATGGACAGAAGGAGGATTATGCCAACCATTTGCAGGATTATTGTAAGCGCTGACAATAGAGGCGTGCCTGTCGGAAATCAGACATAAGTTGGGTTGTGGGGCTACATGTGTTCTGAGATTTTTGAGGAAGAAACTCCAAGCCTCGCCTGTCTCACCTTCTACCAGAGCAAATGCAATTGGGAATATATTATTATTTCCGTCTTGTGCTACCGCCATCAGCAATGTTCCTTTGTATTTTCCATACAACCATGTGCCGTCCACTTGAATAACAGGTTTGCAGAAAGCAAAACCTTTGATGCACGGTTGGAATGCCCAGAAGAGGCGAGAGAATATCCTACAGCCATCCACACATGTTCCATTAGGAGTGTATGCTGGAAGCGATTCCAATATTACAACCGTACCAGGAACATATTTTTGAAGTGCTAGCAAATACTGTGGAAGTTGATTGTAAGACTTTTCCCAATTCCCATATACATGTTCAACCGCTTTAATTCTTGCAATCCAAGCTTTTCGGTAGGATGGAGTATAGTTGAAACGTGAAACGACATGAGAGATAATCGTGCTCACCTTCACAGAAGGATCTACTCCCACAAGATGTAAAATCTCTTGGCAAATTAATTGGGAGCTAAGTTTTCCATGATCTTGCCGATTAATGTTGGTTGTACAAGTGTGGAGTGGATCAATTGAACCTATCTCCCAACAACCACTTCTCTTCCGATAGGACGCTGCTAACCGAAACTTACAAAGTTTGTTTCGACAAACAACGACATATCGATTTGAGTCATTGCGGTTTACCTCAAAATCAACAAAGTTTTCCATGTGAAACCTTATTATAGCTTGCATGCACTCCGCTTTTGTGCGGTACTGGTTCCCCACTTTCAAAACACCTTTGACTTGTTGAGAAGGATTGTAGAACAATTCCGAGGATGGCTCGTCTCCACTCAATTGCAAATTTGTCATGTGCTGTGGAGGACAGTAGACTTGATTTAATGGTAATACGTCTTCAATTATGTCATCAAGTGGCGTGATCGCTGTGTAGTCTCCAGTCCCAAACAAATTCACCATTTGATCAACAATTGCCTCTGGTTCTTCTTCCTCCTCGTCAACTGCATCGACTTCGTGATGTCCCAACGACTGTGACTGATCTATTACCTGAGACTCACCAAACACCTGGGATTGTTGAGTTTGGCAGAGTAACAGATACAGCTCAATATAGTCGAACCCAGAGTTCTCATGGCTTTCAAACATGCGTTGAACATCATCATCGTCCTCTATTTTCTCTTGAAAATACTTGACGTGACCATGTTCAAATAAAACTGGGCTTCTATATGTGATTTGCAATATTGGACCTGACATCTTTGACTCTATTCGCTCTTTGAAGTGCAAGAAATTGGACTTCCTGCTCGTTGTTAATCGGGTAACATCTGTATTTTGAAACTCGAAACCGGAAACATCGGAAATGAAGGTGTCTCCATTACAATGAGCATGTACAACATAATTTGGTGTTCTAGACATAGTTCTATATTTTGAAGTGTAGTTTAAGGTGATAGTTCTCATTTCTAATGTGTAGTATAAATAATGTGTAGTATAATAAAAGAATAAGAATAAAAAAATGGCAAGTGTCGTATGACTTTCAAGAGGGGCGCCATTCAAAATGGAGTTCCCTATAAATAATAAAGGGAGGGCGCCATTCAAAATGGAGTTCCCTATAAATAATAAAGGGAGGGCGCCATTCAAAATGGAGTTCCCTATAAATAATAAAGGGAGGGCGCCATTCAAAATGGAGTCCCTTACTTAAATTTTCAAGGAGGGCGCCATTCCAAATGGAGTTCCCCAGAAAATTAAAAAAAAAGAATCTTGCATGCATGCATACGTACAAGTGTCATAGCTCTTCTATCATTTCATCTACCAACATTAATTTTACTACATGACCAAATTAAATTCGTGTAACCTCCTCCAACTTCCAACATTCAAATTTCACTCCATATATACTTGCACCCTCCAAATTTCACTTCATCAAATTTCATCTATTACTTGTTATTATAGCACTCTGTATCTTTGTTAAAAAATGTCTCTGTTAACAATGGGAGAGGAACATCGAGGAACACCAAACAACATCGCTTCTTACGTAAGTATAATGTCTCTTTTTTTTTGTATATTAACTATGTCTCTCCTAACTATGAGTTTACTAACTATTTTTTTTTGTAGGATACAAATGACTTCCGCACTCGTAGTCATAGATATTTTCCTTACGACCCGATTATTGAACCGTATTTGAGGCGAGCCGGTTTTGGAGAGGTAATAGATATAAAAAGTTATTCAGTAGATTCGAAGTTTATCTTAGCGCTACAAGAAAGGTGGCGACCCGAGACACATACATTTCATCTACCGATAGGTGAATGTACCGTCACACTCGAAGACACATACATGCTCTTGGGTCTACCTATTGATGGTAAGGCGGTAAGGGGTGACACAAATATTGTTGGTGATTTGGTAGCAGAACTTTTAGGGGTTGCCCCAGAATACGCACAGGTGAGGGGCTAAAAATTATTAATGTCATGGCTCAAGAGCATGTATAGCGCAATACCGTTAACAGAAGACTCTCCAGAAATATTTAAAGAAAGAAAAACAAGAATTTATTTGATGTTATTCTTTGGTTTATTTTTATTTCCGGATGCAAGTGGTAATTCTGTGCATCCTATGTATTTACCGTTATTAAGAGACATAGACAGAATAAAAACTTATAGTTGGGGGTCTGCCACGCTCGCCCACCTATATAAGTCTCTATGTAACAATGCATTTGCCGGTTCGGGTAATTTTACTGGATGTGCTGTTCTTCTACAAGCTTGGGGTTGGTCAAGAATGACCAACTTAGCGCCTGTCAGCACCAATAATTTCGGTTTTCCATACGCTACAAGGTAATGTTCTAAACCATTTCTTTAAATATCTAGTTTTCTGTCTTTTAATTTATTGTATTACTTAAAAATGTTGCCTTTTCAAAATATAGGTGGTCTGCACTAGGGATGAATTACGACAAATGTCCCCATTACAGCATCACCCAGTACCGAAATCTTCTAGATCATTTGGGTGAACATGATGTATTATCACTAACCTATCTATTAATGGTTATAGTCACATTTAATATTAACACGTTATTTAAAATATACTGAATATTTTTCTTCCACCTGCAGTTTATTTGGCGGCCATATCTTGGTCTAGAGGTCATCCATGAAGCTGACGTACACCACTCTGCTGTGTGGACTGCAAAGGTACCGATCATCCACTTCACAACAGTTGAAATGCACAACAGTGATCGTGTCAAGCTTCAGTTTGGAATGCTACAAGATATTCCCGGTCCCCCAAAATGCATCGACGACAGATGGCACACAAGCATCCTCTCTGACTTATGGCACTATAAGCCATGGAAAACATATGCAAAACATGAGTGTCGTGAATGGAAGTTTCGCAACCATTTTGCTTTGACCGACAATGTTTTGCCATATGAGAGCAAACCGTCTGTCCAGTACATGACTTGGTATAGGTCGGTTTCCATTGGTTTCTTTTCCCATCCTAGATATCTTGTTGACCCACGCCAGCAAGCCACATCATCACAAACTCAACAGCGGACCGATCAACCAAGCCAACATCCAACCCAACCCCCACTCACACAACCACAATTCCATGAAAACACCCCTTACCAATCCACCCCATTTCAACATGGTTATACTCAATCGACATACCAACAAAACCCACCACAAAATCAAGCATACTCCTATGACACTACAACCCAGATTAACACGGACTATCAAACACCTAACCAAACCTTACCCACCCAGACATTTACACCCTTGCCCGATTACGACCAAGCAGGCTATCGTCCTGACATATCATCTAGCCAACCACCCCGACAAAATTATACAGGCATGGGAAACACCTTTAATGTGGACGACTTGCCTAATATTGACTCGTCTGCATGGTCACTATTTCTTCAGCTGCCGAACCCATTAACAACATCCGCACCTATGGACCCGACGTCGCCGCCGCCGCCACCGCGAAGAGAACGAAGACACGTACGTACACGAGGATGTGGTACGGGCGGAAATTTGCCTCGACCTCGTCGACAAAATTAGTGTACTGTGTTTCGCCTTTTATCTATGTAATTTGTAATTATTAAAAAAAAATATTTCGAATGAGTAATACTATTAAAATTATTAAATATTATTTGTGAATTATGATTATTTATTTATTAATGTAAATTTATTTGAAAAATATTAAAAAAAATTCGTTCACAAATGGGGGCTCCAGATGGTATGGCGCCTCCCTTTAAATTTCAAGGGGGTAGCCATTACCAATGGCGCCTCCCTTTTGGATTCAATGGGGTAGCCATTTCTATTGGCGCCCCCCTTCAATGTTTTTTTTTTTTTTTCGAAACATGGGTATATTGGTATTAATGGTGAAAACATGGGTAGAATGGAATTATATACTTGCAAACATGGTTATTTAGGGAAAAATTCCTGATATTGTACATATAATTTGTTTACGTATATAGTTAAATGATAAACGTAATTATCTTAAAAAATAATGATAACCGTGCATCTGTATAGGTTAAATTAATTTTGTATAATTTATTTGTATTAAAATGCATATTAAAAGTAATATTAATGAATGTTTTTTTTTACTCCCTCCGTCCCACAATGAGTGATCCAGTTGACTTTTCACACAGATTAAGAAAAAATGAATAATTGAAGGAGAGAGAATGATATTTTTACTAAAATACCCTTATGATGTATTGGGAATGATGAAAGTAATATTAATTAAAGGGTAAAATAGAAAAAGTTGCATTGAAAATTGAAATGGGTCATATATTTTAGGACACCATTTTATTCTAAATGAGTCACTCATTATGGGACGGAGAGAGTATAAAATTTAAAATTATATAGTTGCAGTTTTTCACTATTCAATTAGAGTTTGATTCATTCATATAAATCTGTCTGTCATGTCCAAAAATAGGATTTCTGCTTTAAATTAAGAACCTATATTTTTTTTAGGTTTTTTTGGTTAAGCTTTGAAAAATCTGCTATCTATTAGAACTAATAAGTATAAACTGTGAGTAATTTATTAGATTCGTATAGATATAAATTTAAAAGAAATTATATATATATATATATATATATATATATAGGGAACGTATCATATGAGAATGTCATTTTTATGTGAGAACATGAGAATGAATCAGAATCATTGGATTTTAAAATAAATGGTGGAGATTATGAATCAATTTTTTTTCTCTCTCCTCCATCATTTATTTTAATAATGGAGGAGAGAGAAAAATAAAAACCACATATAATCTCCACCATTTATTTTAAAATCTAATGATTCAGATTCATTCTTTATGTTCTTACATAAAAATTGCATTCTCATAGGATATGAACCCATATATATATATATATATATATATATATATATATATATATATATATATATATATATATATATATATTATCTTACTCTAAAATAATATATTAATTTTTCTCACCACACTAAATTTTATCTCTATTCTATTCAATCTTTCCCTTTTAATATATCTATATCTATTGATTTTTTTAGTATTCTATCAGTTTCTCTTATGTTAAATTTTCGAGTATTACTTTATACAATTTAGACATGTATCGTATTTAAAAATACATTATAGTATTTATTAAAAATAATATAATACTTAAAAATATATTAGTTTTAAAAAAATATAATTTTTAATTTCATTTATAATAAATATTATGAGATTTTATTTTAATTTTTTATTTAAAAAAATTCATTTAAGGTTGAATAATCCGAAGGCCATCTAAGATTTTTTTAGCCCAACCATAAAAAATCTGAGGTCTGCCAAATAGCTCTTGCTCAAATACAATTTGAAAAAATCAAAGTAAACAGTGACAAGATTCTCGATTAAAGAAAATAAACACTTTTGGATAAGAGATTAAAAATTGATAATGTCATTTGGTTGATTTAGTTAGGGGTGGACAAATTTGAACTGAATGATTGAAACCAACTGACTTGTTGTCTTTTTTGTGCAAATGGATCAAGTCAGATTGGGTGTCGGGTTGATTCGGTTGTTTAATTTGAATAATATAAGGTTGTTTCGGTCGGGCTCAGATACTTATTTTGAATCCGCTAAAAACCGAAATCAATCGAACTTAATTGTTATATATATATTTTTTAGTACTATACAACTAACTCAGTATAAAAATGAAATTCATATTGTTGTAAAGATATTATTATTTTTATAATTTAATAATGATATTGAGTATCCTAAAAAATAAAAGACATGTAATATAAATTTTTTTAGTATTATTTAGTTAATGGTTTAAAGTATGATAATGATCAAAATTAATATTAAATAATATTGAAAATATTATTTCGTAATAATAATTTTTTTTAATAATAAAAAAATAGTTCTATTCTGAAATTTGATATTTTTTATAAAAAAAAAAAAAAAACCATTTTTATGAATTTGTTTTAATAAATATTAAATCGATTAAACCGACCCGGTTCAACCGTCAAAACGACTTAACCGAATATGATGAAAATCGAAATTTTATCGGTCGAAATTGGGCCATATAAATAAAATCGTGATTTAGCTCGAATTTATATTTTGGGCCTGAAATCCAACGAAACCGATCAATTGTCCAACCCTACGTTTAGTTATACTCCCCTTCGACTTTTAGGGAGGTGACATGTGGAAGTTCTTTAGAGCATGAATATCGATAGTATTGTCACCTTGTCAGAAGATGATGAATATTTAGGTGATGTTAGCGTTCGTTATTTTGCAACCGTTCTGCTGCCCACAAACGTTCTGTTCTGGACTGGACCAACGGCTAGAATTGGCCCAATCCGCCTCTGCTCCAAAGCGGCCCAAATTGCCTAAGCCCAATCCACAGAGGGGCAATAACGACATTTTTGCCCCTCCAACCGGGCAAGGAACGCAACGTCCTCCCCGGCTTTTATGCCCGTACGCACGGCTTCCTCGCTGCCCGAACAGCAAGGGACAGGTGCCCGAAACTGCATTTATACCCGACATAATGGCTAGTTTCTGGCACCCTGCCCGACATAACGGCTAGTTTGGGCAGTTACCTATTCTTTGGGGAAAACGGTTATTTCGCCCCGAAAATAGGACCGTTGGCCACGCGTTGGGGGCTCTATATAAACCCTCTCGCTCGAGAGGGTCAGGTATCACATTTTCACCCTAAGAATACACTTTGTACTTGCCACTTTTCTCTGACCTTTTCTTACTTGAGCGTCGGAGTGCCTTGCAGGTACACCCCCTCCTCTCCTCATTCACAAGCCGAACACCTTGCACGCCTGACGACCAGCATCCGCCCCGAGCACCTTGCCATCTGACGACCAGCTTACGTGGACTTGTTCGAATACTCCGGATCAGTGGCGCCGTCTGTGGGAACTCCTTGTTCTCCCCTTCTTTCTTTCCTCCTCGGAAACTAAAAGATCAAAACATACTTTCTTTGATCCGCCCACATATGGCCGCTCAGAACTCCACAAAAGGTGCTGACGCTATGGTTCTCGTTCCCGTCAACAAGATGGACGTTGACGGCAGTTCTTTGTTACTTTCTGATCCCCATTTCCTTCGAGACGGGGCCACTGCGTCTCCAACTCCTCCTCCCACCGAGCAAGGAGGCAAACAGCTAACGTCGGGTGAACGACCAATTCCTGGCCCTCCCAGTGCCGACCTGGCCGTTGCAGCTCTTCTGGAAGCTGTCAACCGCACAAACCTCCTTATCTTGCAGCAAGGAGAGAGAATAAGAGCTCTCGAGGAAGCATCTCTTCCAAGATCCTCTCCTCCGAAGAGTAAACACCGGAAATCAAGAAGCCCGCCACCTAGGCGCGGGGAAGACCGTGTGACGAGTCGTGAGCCTGAACCTCAACGCATTCGCAAGCGCGACCAGATATCCCCGCGAGATCGATCATCACCAAGACACAAGAGAACGAGGCAGGATAGGCATTCTCCACCGGTCAAACCTCGCGACCGGCCACGTTCACCCTCACCTCGCAGAGACCGCCGTCGTGAGCACAGACAACGGTCACCATTAACTCCAAGTTCGGACAGCGACGAGGAGCCTCGCGGCCCGTTGTCCCGCAGGATTCTGGCCACCCGTCTCCCTAAAGGACTAGAGAAACCTCCGTCTCTAGGGACTTACGATGGAACCACTGACCCAGATGAGCACATAGAAAACATAGATGCTCTTTTGAACTACAGAGGTGTACGAGGAGCCATCAAATGCCGCCTGTTCCCAACCACGCTCCGGAAGGGAGCAATGACATGGTACAAACAGCTTCCAGAAGAATCCATTACATCCTGGAGACAGCTGGGGAGGATTTTCTCCCGCCACTTTACTGCATCACAACGTCATCTAAAGACCGAGACGTCCCTCGAAGCTGTCGTACAAGGAAGAGATGAGCCTCTTCGGGCCTACATTGAGTGGTTCAACAAGGATGCCGTCCAAGTGCCAACGACCGACGAGATGAAGAAATTCCTTCTCGAGCAGGGATTACGTCCTGGCTCAGACTTCGCGAAAGCCATCGGCCTCGATCCACCGAGGAACCTTAACGCCCTTCTCCTCCAAGCCCAGTCACATATACAATACGAAGAAAAGGTTATTGCCCACTCTGTCCGAGCCTCTCGAAACCAAGAAGGTGCCCGGTCATTCAGAGCTGAAGAACCCTCGACATCCCGTCGAGGAGATAAAAGACGCGACGATCGGCCTCGCGATGCACGCGAACAAAAGGGACCTTCTGGGCGGTTCCATGATTATACCCCCTCACTACCTCGAGGGAGAAAATCTTGTCCGAATGTGCCAACTCAGAATTCAAGCAGGCGGGCATCCGTTTCCCCAAACAGCTGCCGGCCAGACCAGGTGTAGACAAATCCAAGTATTATCGCTTCCACAAGAGCCACGGTCATACGACGGAAGAATGCATCCACCTCAGAGATGCCATAGAAATCCTCATTCGTGACAGCCACCTGAAGCAGTTCGCGAAAAAGAAAGAGGCTCCCCGGCAAGAAACCCAGGAGAGCAAGAAGGCTGCAGAAGAGACTCCGCCCTCCGATGACACCAACGTACAGGTCGCTATGTCCATAACTCGGCCAGAGGACTTCCGCATCCCTGAGGGTTTGCCCGTCTCCACGTACTTCGCTGCTCGAAGCCCGTGGGAGGCCTTCCCGTCGGCCATGGTCATCTCCGGTGGTGGATTCAACAAAATCACGGTCGGTTCAGTCAAGAGGAGATTCGATCAACTGATCAGCAAAAGCTCCAATGAAGTCACCACGCTGGATACCACTCACAAAGGATCCGCTCCTATTTCCTTCTACAAGGAGGAGCTCCCCGGCGGGGCACCGAACTCGAGCATCCCGCTGCTTATCCGGGCAAGGATGGCAAACTTCGACGTTCGCAGAATACTCGTGGACCAGGGAAGTTCAGTTGATATAATGTACAACCACTTGTTCGAAACACTGTAGCTGGACGACTCTCACCTTACTCCATAAGTTGGATCCGACCTGCAGGGATTCAATGGAGCAGTAACAAGGCCCCGAGGTTACGTAGAGCTCATCGTAACCTTCGGTTCAAGAAAGATAACCCGAGCAATCAAAGCACAGTTTCTGGTAATTGAATGCCCGTCACTATACCAGTGCATTTTTGGAAGGCCAACTCTGGCAGAGTTGATTGCAGTGCCTTCCACCGTACATCTCAAGAAGAAGTACTACACTTTTGAAGGGATGGTCGCCACCCTCCATGGCGATATCGAAGCTGCCCGTCGATGCTTTGAAGCAGCGTCAAAAGGACTAAGCACCATCTCAGCAAGACCGAGAACTTCTGGTCGTCCCCCTCTGCCCAGCAGCTCCGAGCAGCCAAAACCGTTCCCCCAGGTCGAATCTATCGACTTGGACAGCCGTTTCAGCGAGGAAGATCACGCCAAAGACCCAACGACTTCGGGCAGCCAGTCCAACAACAGCGGCCATCTCCTACGCCCTGTCCCAGATGGCAACTTCGAGATCGTTCCGTTCGGAGAAGACCCCCAACGGGGAGTGAAGATCGGAGCAGACCTCCCCGACCTGGCCAAGAGACAACTAAAAGCGTGCCTCCGGGAGAACGCAGACTTGTTCGCATGGAGCGCTGCTAAAATTCCAGGATTGGACCCCTCCGTCGCTTGCCACCAGCTTACAATTGATCCGGCCGTCAAAGCCGTTACCCAGCGCAGAAGGAAGCAGTCCCCGGAGAAAATGGAAGCTGCAGAGAAAGCTGTCAAAGACCTTCTAGAAGCTAGGTTTATTTCTGAGGCCAAATACACTACATGGCTCTCAAATATTGTACTTGTAAGAAAAAATAATGGCAAGTGGAGGATGTGTGTTGATTATACCGATGTTAATAAGGCCTGTCCGAAGGACGCCTACCCCCCCCCCCCCCCCCTCCAAATATAGATAAGCTCGTAGATAACTCAGCGGGTTTTAAACTTTTATCGTTCCTCGACGCCTACTCGGGCTATAACCAAATACCAATGGCCGCGAGCGATAAAACTTACACGGCCTTCATGACCAAATCGGGCAACTATTACTACAACGTAATGCCCTTCAGGCTGAAGAACGCCGACGCCACATACCAACGAATGATGAACAAAGTCTTCCAAGGACAAATAGGCGATATGCTCGAGGTATACATGGACGACATGATCGTCAAGTCCCACGAGGAACTAGATCATGTCGCCCATCTTCGCAAAATTTTCGAGCAAGCAAGAAAGTATCAAATGCATTTTAACCTAGAGAAGTGCACGTTCGGTGTACGGGCAGGTAAATTCCTCGGCTTCTACCTAACGGAATGAGGAATAGAAGCTAACCCCGACAAATGTCGGGTATTCTCTGAATTCCCAACACCCACGTCTAAGAAGAGCATCTAGTCCCTCAACGAGGTACTTACCTTGTTGTCCCGCTTCGTCGCAAAGTCCGCCCAACACACCCTTCCTTTCTTCAAGCTCTTGCGAAAAGAAGCAGCGTTTGAATGGACCGAAGAATGCGAAGCATCCCTCCTTCACTTGAAGCAAGCTCTGTCGAAACCGCCCGTGTTATCACGGCCAGATACCGGGGAAGTCTTGTTCCTATACTCGCCGTCACTGCCGAGGCCGTTAGCGCCGTTCTCATTCGCGAGAATCCTGGCGGGCAAAAGCCAGTATACTTCACGAGCAAAGCATTGCAGGACGCGGAGTTGCGATATCAGCAAATAGAGAAGGTAGCATTGGCCCTCGTCAACGCTGCCAGACGACTGAGACACTATTTCTTGGCTCACACGATCGTGGTAAGGACGAATCAACCCATCAAGCAATTACTGGGACGACCAGACATGGTCGGGCAAATGCTCCAATGGTCACTGGAATTGTCCGAATTTGACGTCCAGTATGAAAGCAGAAAAGCTCTTAAAGCTCAGGCCTTGGCCGATTTCGTAGCGGAAGTAACCTTCTCAGACTCCTCGTCCCACATAGCAAACAGATGAACCATCTACGTGGATGGAGCATCCAGCTCGAGCGGCAGCGGGGCAGGAGTAATTCTGGAGAACGACGAAGGGACCATAGTCGAGGCTTCTCTCACATTGTCCTTTCCCACGTCGAACAACCAGGCCGAGTATGAAGCCTTCCTCGCCGGGTTGCGCCTAGCCGAAGACCTAGGGGCTGAAGAAATCGTCATCTGCACGGACTCTCAGCTCGTAGCCCACCAGATATCCGGGGAGTATCAGGCCAAAAACGACAGTCTCTCTGAGTACCTCACCCTAGTCAAGGAAAAAATGTCGAAGTTCAGAACGGTAGAAGTAAGACATGTTCCACGCGAACACAGTGTGCGAGCAGACGTCTTGTCTAAACTAGCAAGCACTAAGAGGAAAGGCGGAAACAGGTCAGTCATCTAAGAGATACTTCCCCGGTCCAGCATCGATAAGGGATCCTCGACCCTACACATGCACGCGATCGGGGACAGCGATTGTTGGATGACGCCTGTGTACAACTACCTCACCAGGGACGAACTTCCGGATGACCCCAAGGAAGCCAGCACCATCAGACGAAGATCTTTCTCATACGTCATCCTCGAAAACAAACTCTACCGACGGGGCTTCTCCATCCCACTACTTAAGTGCATAGAGGAGGAGGTTGTCCCCCACATATTACGAGAAATCCATGAAGGCATTAATGACCAGCACCTGGGAGGAAGGTCCCTTGCCCGCAAGGCCCTCCGGGCAGGGTATTATTGACCAACCATGCAGCAAGACACCAAGGAGCATGTGAAGAAATGCGACAAATGCCAATGGCACGGGGATATGCACCTAGCTCCACCTAACGAACTGAAGAGCATGACCTCCCCGTGGCCATTCGCCTGGTGGGGCCTAGACATCCTAGGACCCTTCGTGACGGGGTCCAGCCAAAACAAATACCTGATAGTGGGCGTAGATTATTTCATAAAATGGATAGAAGCAGAAGCCTTAGCAAAGATAACATCACTTAACATTCTGCGCTTTTACAAGCGGAATATCCTTGCCCGTTTTGGGATTCCCCAAGCAATTGTCACGGATAATGGAACGCAATTCACGGACAAGAAGTTCCAAGACTTTGTCGCCCATCTCGGAACAAAGCAACATTTCGCTTCGGTAGAACATCCCCAGACCAACGGGCAGGCAGAAGCGGCCAATCGTGTCATTTTGCGTGGCCTCAAGCGAAGACTGGATGAAACAAAGAAAGCCTGGGTCGAGGAGCTCCACAGCGTCTTATGGGCATACCGCACTACTCCCTAGTCCACCACCGGGGAAACACTTTTCCACTTAGCATATGGTACGGAGGCTGTTTTACCCATCAAAATCCACGTACCGTCCAGGAGGACCGAATCACCTCTGGACGAGGAAATGAATGACGAAGCGATAAGATAGGAGCTCGACCTTGTCGAGGAAATCCGAACAGGAGCAGCCCTCCGCGAAGCATCTCTTAAGCAAAAAATAGCAATCAGGCACAACGCCAAAGTCTTACGACGAGAGTTCAATGTGGGCAGCCTTGTCCTGCGAAGAAACCACAAGGACTCTCGCGAAGGCAAACTAGCAGCCAACTGGGAAGGGCCATACAGAGTCCGTGCCAAAACGGGGAATGATGCATACTTCCTCGAAAACCTCAACGGGGACGCAATTCCTCGACCGTGGAACGCTGAAAAACTTAAGCAATACTACAACTAAAGTAACTATAGGCTTCCTCGCATCAAAGGACCACCTAACGGTCATCATGCTCGTCCAGGTACAAACGACGCATACGCACAAAGTAGAATCCCGCTCAAGTAAATAAGCCGGAGATCTGCTCGTCAGCGGTCCTCAACCGAGCATCGCCTTCACCCAAGTACCATGATTGGCAGAACCCCAGCTCGCGATGGGACGTTTACGCTGCGACCTCAAGCCTCAATCGCGACCTGAGATCTGCAACCTCGCCGGGACCTTCCCCGGCTATTCGACCAGTTCTCTGCACTGACGAATCAACACACAACGAGCTATCTTTCAAAAAGAAAACTCCGTTAACAGACACACCCTCCGACGGGCAGTCATACATGCACAACTAATGTAAAGTACAACAATATGAACAAAAATCGTATAAATACCATAAACCGGGCATTAAATAAAAAAAGGCCACAAGGGCCAAAAATTGTGCGTATTACATAAAGAAGGGGGCCACGCCCCCCCAAAACCAAATAAGATTACAGACAAATCAACGGCACGCAGGCCGGACAAAATACAACAACATCAGAATAACAAAACTCCTCATTCTTCCGTATGCTCGGTCGACGCGGGCTCAGGTCCCTGCTCCTCCACGGGCTGGTCCTCGGTCTGAACTTCGGGGGTATCAAGAACAAGGCCTGCGGGTAAGACGATGCGACCATCCTCCACTCGCACAAGGTAGTGGATACCCTCGGTCGAAATCTCAAGCCCAGGGTTCACCATCTGCAACTGGGCCACGACACTTTCGAAGGACTCCACTGCCACGGCGATACCGTCATCCTCGGCCTGCAGAATGCTGGCGACCAGCTCAGCCCTGGTTTTCAACACTTTTATCTCATCCGGTTCATCAGCATCTGGGGCACTGGCCGCCATCAGCTCTTTGTTCAACTCCTCGGCAGCCTTTTTCTCCGCCTTCAGCTTGGTGACCTCCTCTTTCAGCTTGGTCGTCTCCTCTTCGCCCTTCTTCCTAGCCTCACGAGCACCCTTGACCTCCTCCTTCAAGGCCGTCTCAGAAGCCCAGGCAGCAGTAAGTTCAGCCTCAAGCGCAGTGTCCCCTTCCGCATAAACGGCCTCCATCTCCAGCATCCTCACAAGGGCAGAAGCATCCTGGGCTACCAGCGCCCTCTTGCTCGACCGGTCCATGCCCTCCAAGCTAAGAGACTATGCCCGAGGAACAACCAGGGTGTTGCCCTAAAAAAATCTCCTGTCAAGGATGCACGGGGGGAGCTCAAATTTCCCCTTCTCAGGCTCCCGAGTCAGGTCAACAGCATCTAACGTCCGTGGCCGCTTCGCCCGCCCGGTCAAAGGCAATGGAGAGTCCCGTGGACCAGGAGAGGACGTAGAAGAGGTCCCCGGAGCAGTTTGAACAAGGGAAGGAGCACGAGTACCAGCAGCAGTCCGGGTCTTAGGGGGAGCCGCTCCAGCCTTACCCCTCGCCATGGCGTTCCTCACCACACGATCACGAGCTTGAGGCATCTCACATGCACAAATGAAAACAAGCACGTTAGTTACGGGGAAAGGAAATAACACAAACAAAGTCTAAACAACTAAGACTACCGAGCAGCTCCTCGACATCCGCGGGAGTCTTGCACTCCAGCAGCGCCTTCACATTGATAAACCTGCGCTCAACCCTCTGGCTACCATCCTCCTCGAAGATAGGGTTACCCTTGCTCGTCCAGCAGCTCGCAAGACTAAAGGAGTTGACCCACTTCACCAGCGTCTCATAAGACACGACATCCTGCCCGCGTAGCGCGCTCGGCTCGAAGACGTAAGCACTGGGCTTCTTTGAGAAGTGGTCAGGTGTCCAGCGGATCGGGAACTTGTACAACCTCTCCCCGATATACTTCCCCTCCTGTTGAGCAAGCTCCTCTCCGTTCTCATCGACCTCTATCTCCCAGACATACGTGCTGTCCTGGGCAGCTTCAGACACTGGCTCAACGATGAAGTACTGTCCCTTGAACGTTCAGATTGACTCCGAGAACGGCTTAAACAACTTCTTGGGCTGCTTCAAGGAAACCCATCCGTACTTCTTCCCCGCCAGCTGCCGTTGAAGATGGAAAATAGCAAAAAACAGAGGGAGAGTGGTTCCCAGTGTGAGGTGCTCGCACACCAACTCAAATGCCCGTATAAAGGCCAGCGAATTGGGGTGGAGTTGCGAGGGCGCCAGCTTAAGATGCTCAAATACCGACCGCTGGAAGTCAGTGAAGGGCAACCTCAGCCCCAACTCCTTGAAAGCGTACTCGTACATCGTGAAGCGGTCTCCGAACTCCGAGCAGACCCGCTCATCCACGGTGGGAAAATGCACTCTCCAATCCCCCGGTAGGCCCACCTCTGCAAAGGCGTCCGCCACAGATCTGGCGAACATGGAAATATGTTCGGAAGGCTCGGCCACCTCCCACTCCTCCGGGCAGAACCCTTCAACATCCTCCTCAATGACATCCAAATCCTCTTCCTCTTCAACTTCGCTCGAGGAGCTCGATGCCGTCGAGCTCGAAGACGCAGAACTCGAAGCCGTTGCGCTGCTATTCTCCTCGGAGACAGTTTCCTCCTCGGATGTGACTGGGATAACTTCTCTCTCTGGCTCCATCGCCATTGAGATCACCTGAAAAAGCAGAGAAAGACAGTGAATTCGACAGGAAATCAAATCCACCCTTCCACCGCTAAGTCAAGTGAAAGGGCGCGCAGAAGGCTAAGGACAACGTCCCCGGCCTAAGCCCTAACATCAAACGAAAAAACCTCCCTGCGAGGAGATGCCCGAGACATACCATCTTCCTGCGAAGAACCTCCCCGTGCTTGTGCCCAGATTCAGTTTGAAGCTCCACCGGAAACTGCAAGGCTCCACCGGAATCTGGAAACGTTCTACCGAAAAATTCACCATTCCATCAGAAGATGATAAGACGCGGTGGTCACGACTCGCAACCACGACGTGGACCACCACGTTCAACAAACGCACTACCTACTCCGGCGAGATGCTTGAAGCAGCAGAAGGGCAGAACCACCGCCCACCACCAACACTCGCCAGAAACCTACCTATTTTGTCGCCTAAAACTAACCCTAGCCGCATGCAATCTACCACTAACAACAAGAGAAAGTAAAACAAGCTGGAAATCAGAAAACTTACTTGATTTGAGTAGAAGAGGGAGACTGCTCGAAACTTGGCACGGTGGTCGGTTGCTCTGAAGACGGCGACGGGCAAGAACGCTGATGACGGCGAAGAGAAATCAGAAGGGAAAAAGTGCAAAATGGGACAACCTTCCCCCTTTTATACTGAGGGGCACGTGAACACACGCGCCCGTAGGCAATAATGACTGCCCACTAACCATAATTACCTATTAACTGCTACACAGGGCTCGATGCACACGTGGCAGCCCAACGTTTCCCATTCTGTCTGACGCTTTATCTCCCCGAATACCGGGTAATAGGGTCACGACCACGAACTTCACGGACACAGAGGGCCACGAGCACCTCGAGACAATCATCCCCGTCTCCGCGCTAGCTCCCTTGAATGACGAAGCAGTCCTTAAGTCATCACTCCCATGCTCGGGAGCAACGACTTGGGGGGCTCCTGTTCTGGACTGGACCAATGGCTAGAATTGGCCCAATCCGCCTCTGCTCCAGAGCGGCCCAAATTGCCTAGGCCCAATCCACAGAGGGGCAATAACGACATTTTTGCCCCTCCAACCGGGCAAGGAACGCAACGTCCTCCCCGGCTTTTATGCCCGTACGCACGGCTTCCTCGCTGCCCGAACAGCAAGGGACAGGTGCCCGAAACTGCATTTATGCCCGACATAACGGCTAGTTTCTGGCACCCTGCCCGACATAACGGCTAGTTTGGGCAGTTACCTATTCTTTGGGAAAAACGATTATTTCGCCCCGAAAATAGGACCGTTGGCCACGCGCTGGGGGCTCTATATAAACCCTCTCGCTCGAGAGGGTCAGGTATCACATTTTCACCCTAAGAATACACTTTGTACTTGCCCCTTTTCTCTGACCTTTTCTTACTTGAGCGTCGGAGTGCCTTGCAGGTACACCCCCTCCTCTCCTCATTCACAAGCCGAACACCTTGCACGCCTGACGACCAGCATCCGCCCCGAACACCTTGCCATCTGACGACCAGCTTACGTGGACCTGTTCGAATACTCCGGATCACGTTCATAAACTTAAATTGGAGGTAGAAATATATATATATTTATAATTAAATTAGGGGTATATTGTACTGTTTAATGAGACCCATTTTAAAGTTTTTGATAAATTATATAAATATTTATAAAATATAAATGAGTTGTTTAAATAATTGAAAAGTATAAAATAATATAAAATATTTAGTGGAGTCTTTTTAAATAACTTAAATGGATTCTTTGGATGTGGATGCTCAATCTCGACCAAATTGGAGCAATGAAGGAGATGGGCCGTACCAAAGATAAATTGGTACAGATGAGAAAGAGTGCAACTGCAAAAGATAAATTAGAAAATTTGAAAAAAATAGACTTCTTTTGTAAAAATATACTATAGATCTGTTTAGTATTATTTTGGGATGTTAAAATAAAATATTAATGAATTTTTTTTCAAAAAGATATATATTTTTTCTGTATTTGTAATATTGTTTTGACTATATACAGAAATTATGATCAATAATTATTATTTTATAATAATGATGATTAACTATGATTTGATTTTGTAATAGATTGAAAAAAAATGTAAAATTTCTTCCATTAAATGAATAAAAATTTACGCTTGTTGTACCTATACACTGAACTTGAAAAGAAGTTAAAAAAAAAAAAAAAACATGAAAAGAAATACAAAAAGTATAGATACATAACTAGTAGAATTCTTCTTAACATTACCATACTACTATTTTTTTATTTATTGAAACTATACTAATATTATTATTAAACTGGCAAGTAAAGGGAAATAAATGTACGGTGTGTAAGATAAAATTTGTAAATACTAAGTAAGGGTGTGCATAGTTTTTAAATTAATTTAAATTTAACCACATATATGGTTTGATTTAGTTCTTAGAACCGTTTATATATGATTAGTTTATGTTTTTAAAACCAACTTATATTTGAATCAGTTTGGTTCAAAATCAGTTTCTACCAAAAATTAATTTTTATTTTGAAACCGTTCTAAAACTGATTTTATACAATTCAATTATATTATAATTACTTTTCTGGCATTTACAAATTAAATTATTTTTCAAAAATTGATTTATTTGTTAAAATACTTTCAAATCTGTTCATAAAGTTGAGTAAATTTTTTTTGAACGTAATATTTATTTTTAAGGAGCAGAATTTATTCATTTATGGGTATTAAAAAATTTAAGTTAAAAATTCTTTCTATTTTTATCCACATAATGTATAAAAATTAGAAAATATTTGAAAAAGAATTTGTTCTATTATTTAAAAAAAAAGTAATACAATGAAAAGAAAACAATAATTTCTAAAAATTAATTGAGAAAAAATAACAAATATTTATCATGTCAATCAAATAAAAAAACAATTTGTATTCAACAAAAATAAAAACTTAGAAAAATGAAAACGACAAAGCAATTAAAGAAGCAAATGGAGAAAGCTAAAAATAAATCAAATGTATAGGAAAAAAAATTTAAATCACATCTAAAAACTCTATCAATATTTGGGGTGTACAAAAATTAAGTGAGTAGAAAGATACAATATAAGTGAGAAAAAATTAAGTTAATTGATTTAAAATTGGTTTCTTATAATGGATATCGGTTATAATTTGATTCAATGAAATGGATTTGGATAATTTTTTAAGTAAAGTGGTTTGGATTTTTGAAATTGGTGCACTAAATTTTCTAAACCAGTTTATATAAACTGGTTTTTTTCACACCCCTAATAATAAATTTAAGTTTAAACTATGTGGCAAGTGAAATTAAGCTATTTCCGAAATCAGAAATTAATATAGGACATATAGATCCACAAGATCACACGTCTCACTCTCTCAAGTTAATCCCCCCATTTTTCCATCTTCGAGATCATCATCCAAAGAAAAAACAAAGATTAATTCTAAATTATTTAATATCATTTATTTAACCTTAAGACTTGTACTTAAGTACTGCATTAGTAGTTTAGGTGCTTATGCTAGAGAAAATTAACTCCTAAATAAGAAATTACACACATTTTTTCTATCTAAAAACTAAAAGGAATGTAGAAAATCTTTCCTTTACGTATGTATTAGAACAAAGAGGTTATATTTAATTTGATATTTTCAAAGATGTTTGAGGAGCTACGACATCAATTGCTTTTCTTTGAAAATATAGTATCATGAACCTCATTTTCTTGGGATATTTCTTCAGCTAGAGCACCATGAGCAATTACAACAACAACTAAATCAGAATTATAATGAACATCACATTTGCTCAAAATGTATTCAATGGCTTTTTTTTTCTTCATTTCAACAGCCCGTACTAAATGTGCTTGCAATCACTAAAAAGAAGAAAAAAATTATTACGTCTCTCTTGAAACAGCCTATAAAGTGAAAACCATTCGAAAACTAAATTTCAGTAACATCGATGCAACCATACATAATAAGTATTGGTACACAAGATGAAGAAGATGAAGATGGAGGAAGAGAGAAGAAAGAGAATAACAAACTTCCATTACTCTTTCAAAACGGTTACGGTGAATAATTACGCCACTACACTATTGACATATACACTTGTTTATATACACAAACAATAATGCCATGTATGTAGAATGTTAACCTACACTAGCTAAGTTAAGCTTAACAAAACTAATACTACTACTGAATATAAATTACTTTTAACAACATTCCTTAATTCATATTTAGTTAATCAAAACTAATAACACCAATTCCATCACTCAAGTGGAGAAATTGATCAGTCTTGACTACTTTCGTCAGAACATTTGTCGGCTGCTTATATGTGCTACAGTGCATAACTTCTAACACTCTATTTTGAACCTGACTTCTCAGAAAATGAAAATTTCTCTCAATATGCTTGCTTCTCCCATGCAACACTGGGTTCTTGGCAATACTGATTGAAAAAGTGTTATCACTCATCAGCTTCAGAGGCTTGTTTACCTTGATCTTCAGATCCTACGGTAAATTCAGAAGCCAAACAACTTGACATGCAACCATAACACCTGCAATGTATTCAGCTTCGCAGGTTGACAAAGTAACAACTGGTTGGTTCTTGGAACATCAAGAAATAGAACCTCCCAGATACTTAAACAAATATCCATAAGTACTGCTTCTGTCAATTATGTCTCCACATCAATCAGAGTCTGAGTAACACATCAACTCTGAATTAGTCTTTCCATCAGAAAGGAACAAAACTCCATACTTCAAATCCCTTTAATATACCTCAGGATCCTGATAGCAGCTTGGTAATGAGACCACTTTGGTTTACTCATGAACCTACTAACCATTCCAACTGCATGACAAATGTCAGGTCTGGTATTACACAAATATCTTAGAGAGCCAACCAACTTCTTAAAATTTGTAGCATCTGCATCATCACCCTCGAGATCAGAATCCAATTTGTGATTTGTCTCTGAAGGTGTGACGACAGCCATACAATTCAGCAGCTCAAATCTTTTCAGAAGTTCAAGTTCGTACTTTAGCTAATGCAAAGTTATACCTTTCTCAGAGTACATAATCTTCATCCTTAGAAAATATGTCATATTTCCTAGATCACTCATCTCAAACTCATTCATCAACACCTTCTTGAACTTAGCTATCTCATGTTCACAACTCCCTGTTAGCAATATGTCATCAACATAGAGACACATCAGAATCATATTGCCTTCAGAAGTATGCTGAACATGAACGCCATACTCCATCTCATACTTTCTGAATCCTTGGCACTTGAAAAATGAATCAATTTTTAGATTCCAAGCTCTAGAAGCTTGTTTCGGTCCATACAACGCTCTATGTAACTTGTACACTATCCCTTCCTGATTCTTTTTCATAAATCCAGGAGGTTGTGACACATATACCTCTTCTTGCAATGGACCATTCAGAAAGGAAATTTTCACATCTAAATGCATCAGAGGCCAATTCCTGTTAGCGGCTATCACAATCACCAGTTTGATTATCTCATGTCTCGCTATAGGAGCAAACACCTCAAGGTAACCTAACCTAGGTTTCTGTAGAAATCCTCTTGCTACCAACCTTGCTTTGTGTTTGCCAATTGATCCATCTGGCTTCAGTTACACCTTGAAAACCCATCTGACGCTGATGGCTTTCTTGTTCTTTAGAAGCTCTGTCAACTCCAAAGTCTTGTTTCTTTATTTAGCCTCAAGTTCTTCTTTTATGGCCATTAGCCAAGCTTTCTTCTTGAGAGATTCTTCTGTACTCACTCGTTTAAAGTTTACTAACATGGAACAATGGATGACTTCACCTTCAGAGTCTATTTTAGTATCTTCCAACATGTCAAACTCTTCAAATCTTCTTGGAATGTTTCTGATTCTTTGTGGCCTTTGAACATGTTCAGAATCTTCTTCGGACACTGGAACAATATCAGATGTTGGAACCCCAGAAGTACCACCTTTAGAGGCATGACCACCTTCAGAGTCTGAAATATTCCCAGAGTCTAGATCTCCACCAGAGTCCGAATCACCGTCAGAATCTAGATCATAATCAAATTCACCTTCAAAGTTAGACTTGCCTTCAGACTCTGACTAATCTTCAAAACCTTCTTCAGATTTTGAAATATCTTCAAAAGTTAACTCAAGTGTTAACACCACACCAGAGTTGGATTGAGACTTGTTCCAATCCCACGTTTTTTATTCTTTCATAACGACATCTCTATTGAATTTAACCTTGTTAGTGACTGGACAGTAGAGCGTATAAGCACCTGTACTGTGGTACCCTACAAGCAAATTAACTCTGCTTCTGCCATCCAACTTCCTTCTCATAGCATCTGAAACATGTTTGTAATAAACAGGATCAAACACCTTCAGATGGCTTATACTTTGCTTATCTCCAATCCACTTCTCTAAAGGAACAATTTCCTTTAGCTTCTTGGTTGGACACTTGTTGAGCACATATGTTGCAGTGGGAACAACTTCTCCCCCACAAGGTGTGAAGTACTTTCTTCTCCTTCAACATGCTTTTTGTCAAATCAAGAAAAGTTCAGTTTATTCTTTCAGCAAAGTGTATGGAGCAGTCACCTCATGCTTAATTCCATTTTCCTCACAGAACCTTTTGAACTCTATAGAGTTATACTCACCTCCACCATCAGTTCTGAGAACTTTCAACTTCTGACCACTTTGTTTTTTAACCTTCACCTTGAACTTCTGAAACTCAACAGACACCTCATGCTTAAACTTGATGAGTGCTCACTACAAGAAAAAAGTTGATTTACGACGGTCTTTTTTAGAGGTTACGGCGGTTTAAACCGCCACAAATTCATGATTGCGACGGTTTTTCAACCATAGTTAATGTTGGTGTCGCAAGCATGTTTTGCGACGGATCTATAAACTGTCGTGCAAACCGACGTGAATTGTTACAACAATTTAAAACTGCCTCCAAAATGAAGTTGCAACAGTTCAAAACTGTCGCAAATTAAAAAAAAAAGTTTAGATACATAATTATGGCAGTTTGTAACCGCCACTATTAATTAACTTTTTAAAAAAAATTAGCAGCAATTTATTCTTCAGATTTATCTAAAACAGTCTTTATTGTATTTCATTTCTTCATAATTAAATATGCATATAAAATATCACAACCTAATCTTTAAAAACAAACCAACCATCTTATAGACCATTCATCAAACTCATGCATGTAAACTTAAGTCAAAATAGATATTGAGAAAAGTAATAAAAAATCTCATAATATATATATTCAGCTAAAAGTTAAAGAGAACATATTAACATGGTATTGGTCTTATATTTAAAAATTCAATAAAAATAATGTACCATATAGAAATCCGACACTCCAAAATTGAGTTCTATAATAGAAAAAAACTACAAAATAGGTGGAGGTCACAATTCATGAAAATGTAGCATGCAATTTAACTCTCTTCTCAATCTATTCAATCAAAAATGTTTGTTCCTCTTCTTTACACCAAACATTGAAACTTTGAGGCTCCTATTAACTGCACTCAACCTTGCCAGAGCATCCTTCTCGAGGTCAAGTCGGTAGTAGTAATCTGCCAGCTGTATCACATCAAGAGAAACTTATGAAATTATCATCATAAAATAAGGCAATTAATTAAGCTTGGGAATTACATTAAATAAAGGGGCGAGTTTTAAACATAAACAAGATGCAAATTGAGATTTACAATTTTTCATTCATTTAATTAATCTTATTCATTCAAGGTCTAAATATCATAGCTCCTAAGACATGTTGAATCATTCATCCATATTATTACTATTTCTTATATCTATTCATTCATATACCTTTAACTCTCAAACCTACATCTTAGTACATCTCTATACCACACATGCAAACATGAGTAAAAATATGTACACCTTTAACTTCTCCTTTTCATCATTCAATTGTTTCAGCAACATATATATTTGTTTTTTGTAAAGTACAAACCTCCTACAAGTAAATTCATAAATTTAATGAACTAATTTAATCACTAAAATGTTCGATAACAATAAAAAAACTTCCATACATACCTCCTACATGTATGTATCCTGCGTGATTGGGAATTGAAGGCCTTTCAACAACATTTTAAAACAGTGCAGTATTAAACTTTAGATAAACAACATAATAAACTTTAGATAAACAAATACCATTGCCACACACTGAAGTGACCACACTATAATCAATGGCTATTGATGACTCTAGTTTTGAACTAGAATAATAGTCTGTATTTTGCAAGGTCAAACCTTTGTTTCAAAACCTCTAGAAATTTGCAACCCTTTGTTTCGAAACCTCTAGAAACAGTTTCCCTTGGTAGTTAAAGTATTAATGACAAAGATGGCAATTTTACATTCAATCCTTTCAATAAACCCCATGGTTCAGTACCACTGCTGGAGCAACACACACTACAACATAAACCTTTCAATCCTAAACATGCTACTATACAAGATTTTCCACACATTGAACCCGTCCCTACACGCAAATTCCACCAAAAAACCAACATAAATAAATATAAACACATATAACAACTTAAGAAAATGGAAATAATTTAATGTAACTACATGTTTACACTAAACACCTCTTTTAATATGAATTGTCATGCAACATTTTATGAACTATAAGTAATATTTATGAAACATGTTATGTCTCTGTAGGGAGTGAAAAAGGTAATATTTTAGTAATAGTCAAGTGTCATGCAACATTTTTGTGAACTCTTTCTAAGTAACATTATTATTGAACAAAACAAAACCAATGTGCCTTGTTGTTGAAAGGATTGAATTGTATCTCTTCTGTAACAACTAATGAACATATCTGTACAGTATAAAATAACTTCACGGGCAGTGGTAGAGCTAGTTAGGAAGATGCTTACAAGTTATTAAAGCTAAAGTTTGTCCTCATGATGCTCATATGTGGAAACTAATTTAATCACTAAAATGACTCAGAACAATAAGTAAACTTCATACATACCTCCTAATTGTATGTGTCCTGCTGAGGAAATTGATTCTACATCCAGTTCTATGATACATGTAATGAACTACTATTTTCCTAATAGTTTCATCAAGTGTCTTATTTGTCTCTATCAAAAGTTCCAATTAAAACACCCAAAATACAAATTCATAAAACTAAGGAAATACAAAAGAAAATACTTCACATTGCTCATAAATACATTCAAACGAAAATGTAAGAAAATAACCTTAGAATCGGCCCCGGAAACCAAATAACCATCATAAGGACAAACCCTAGTAGTACTCACTACATATATCAAATACTAGTTGCAATATAAATGAGTATATTGTAACTGAAAAGCTTCGTTCAAAACCGAGTTAATCTGAAAAAGTTAACACAACTACCACAAACTCCAACTACTTAATGCATATTTCTACACTACTACAAAACGTGTAAATAACGACGTCATGCTCACAACGGTTCATCCCTACACCGTTGTGACATATCTAAACTAAGACGCGGTTGTATTTTATTTGTTTATTGAATAAAAATTATCTGTATATAACAACGGTTGATAAACCAACCATGGTGATTATCTGTATATAACAACGGTTGATAAATCAACCGTGGTGATACCATCAAGCTTTCATGTGTTCGAACCTCAGCTCCATCATATATATTATTCCTTTTATGTTAAAGTGCGCATTTTCTTTTTTATTTACTTTTAATTAAAAAAATTAAAAGTTATGACTACGGTTGTTTATTTACACCGTTGTGATATATTTTGTATGTTTTTTTAATTTTTAATTCTAAATATAACTCTAACGCTTTAATATGAAATTTCATTATGAAAATAATACATCATAACGGTTTAGAATGTTGATCGTCGCAGTAGCTTTTCAATATTCTCCAAGCTAGCTAGTTTCATTGTCTCTTCAGTGTCCTTTTTTCCATTGAAAATAGAAATCAGACAAAACGTTACACGATTTCAACCCTAAACCCTAACGTTCAATACTGTGAAACAATACACGATTTCAACCAAAGCTTGCATCATCAGTATCCATTCTTCACCGTGTTATTGTCATTTTCGTCATCATCGTCACGATCATGAAGAAAATAGAAGATTACGCACCTACCAACACCGTCGTCATCATCGTCCCCGTCGAGAAGGAAGATAACAACAACACCGTCGTTGTCGTAAGGAAGGAAGACAACAACAACACCAACACCAACATCATTTACTTAGTCGTCATGTTTAGGGTACGTAAAATATTTTCCCCATGCATCTACAATAACCTCATTTGCCATTGTTGTTCATGTTGTTGTTGTTGTTTTTGAACATAGATGTCGACCTTTTCGAGTTCTACATCAGGAAGCAGCGAAGATGCTCAAACGATTGAGTGTTCTGCGAATACAACTCAAACGATTGATACTCAATCGAAAAGATCACAAAGAGGTGTCACAATGATGTCCCGATTCACATCAGTCCGCAACTCATCAGGTGTAAAAATTCCGATCGAGTTTGATTCGCACTACAGATTAGTGGATTGTCCACATTACGCTACTTTTAAGAGTTATGTTGCGTTCCTTGCACGTAGCAAAGTCAGTATACTGATTGATGATTGGAGAGAAGTGGATGTTAATGTCAAAGACAGCATATGGACAGACGTTAAGGTATTTCATACTATAATTTTCATATATTTGATATCGCTACCTATAGTTTCTAATTCATACTTATATATTGATTTAATGTAGTTGAATTTTGAGTTTACCGATGATTCAAAATTGAAAAGAAAGTGGATAACTTATGCCGGTGTTCGTTGGAGGGGATTTAAGTCACGGCTCACGGCTGACTACATTACGAAGCCTAAGAGCGGTCTTCAACCTCCATGGATTCAGTATAGTTTTTTATCAAAGAAGGTGTGGCACAAGTTTGCGAAGAAACACCGTTCTGAGGAATTCAAGGTTAGTACTAGTCTTATGTAACCTATAATGTTATGCTAATGAGATATAGATACTAATCATACACATTTTTCACTATGTTAATAACAGGCTAAAAGCGAAGTAGGAATTCAAAACAAGGCGAAAAACATGTACCCCCATAGATTGTCTCGTGGGGGTTACAGGAAACTTGAGAAGAGGATCATGTAGGAAAAACAACAAGAAGGAGGAGATGGTGACATCCCATCTCCACCTTCAAGCCATGAGAAATGGAACAGGGCTCGATTAAGACCTAATGGAGAGTACACCTCTGAGGCTTCAAGAGTAGTTGCTGAGAAAATTGTAAGTATATGTTTTGTTTAAATGCCTTTGCTTATGTAAGTTGCTCATGAGTTGGTATTTAAATGCGTTTGGTTATGTAAGTTGCTCATGTTGTGTAGGATAATTTGGTTGTGGTGGCCCGTGAAGGCACATTTGTTCCGGAAGCACGACATGACATATTAGTCGAAGCTATCAGAACAGCTGAGCATAGAGGCCGTGTCCGTGGTGTTGGAGATGGTGTCGGCTTGAGGTCATACTTTGGATCTCAAAGAAGAAGCACCGAAACCGCTGAATTTCTTACTCAACGACAAAAGATTGAGAATGTTGAGAAGCAATTGGGAGAGAAAAGGAGGCTATTTGAAGAGGAGAGGGAAAAAAGGGAGAAAGAAGTGGAAAAGTTACAAGAGTTGTATTCGATATGTGTCGTAAATCACGCTTATTTTTGTATGATATATATTGTATGTTCTAATTGAATATATTGTGCTTATTTTGTTTTATGTTTTAATTGAATGTTATGATGTAGAGATTAAGTGAAAACCTCGAACAACGAACTAATGAAGATCATCGTTGCGTTGGTGATGATCAAACTCCAAGTAGAAGTGTAGTAAATCACGCTTCTACAAAAGGAAGTAATTGTACAACCCCTCCCCCTGTAGATAACCGCAATGGGATATTGGACCCTAGTCCAAATGAAATAATAAGTTTATACTTGTCCATTTCAACAACAGACCTTGCGCAAGCTCTCCCGCTAGAACATTGCCCGAAATTGAATTTAGTGTATTACACTCCTGAAGATGTGAGGGATTTTCTCGCAGGATTTAAGTGGCTTGACATAGCTATTTTGCAAGTTTGGTGCACGTAAGTATATAGTCGAATATACATGTCATTATAGAACATTATAATTTTTGTATTTCTCCCTTAATTTATTCATTTTATTTGACCATTTAGGTATATTCACCGTATTTGTATAGAATTGAATAAATCAAGTACCTATGGAATCTTGGATCCAAGTTTTATTTCTTGGGCGTATAATGATAAAACTATCAGAGAAAAGTACTTGAAAAGCCGGCTAAATGACGGAGGAAAAGAATGTTACCTTGCGCCATTCCTCTGTGGGTTAGTATTGTTGTAATTTATTTCTATATTCTATATTTAGTTTTGTTTTAGTAATAACTAATAATATATATATATATATTCTCGTGTTCATTCACTGGTCATTGGCAATTGATCATAATATCATTTAGGACAAATACGGTGACATTACTGTGTTCCTTGCACGATCCACTCCACAAACCAATGAAAGATCTTGTATTAACGTAAGTGTCTTTGTTTAATATCATTTTCTTTGGCATTAATTGTAATTAGTTTATCATGTAATATGTTTAATTCAATTTTCAATGTGCAGTATTGTGGAGCAAGTTAATATAATGAATAATGTTAGAAAAAAGCCCACATACCTTGCTCCTAAAGTAAGTGGCCCGATTACCTGTTTATTTCATTTACATTCATGCATGTGTGGTTGTATTCATGTTTTTATATTCATGTAATTTGTAGACGAGGAAACAACGCGGGACTTACGAGTGTGGGTATTTTATCATGAAACACATGTTAAACATTGTCCTTGCCGGCACTGTTGATTCATGGGATACGATATATATTCCATAAAATGTTTACATATATTAATATATAAGTTGACTATTGAATTATTATCATGCATGATCTTTAATTTTTTGCTCTTATGTAGATGTTTAACGACGAAACCCCATTCCCCGTTGAGGACTTTGTGGATCTTCGTAAATGTTGGGTGTATATCCACAATGCGCTTAAGGGTGCTCCTGCTGTTTGATATATCAGCAATAATTTTTTATGCACATATTTTTGGCTTTTGATGCACATAAAGTGAACAATAGTTTTGGCTTTTGATGCACATAATGAAATCAATAATATTGGCTTTTGATTTAAACAATGTTAGCAGTTTAAATCTCTGATTCATTTAGCTTTTGATGTAAATTACTTTTGATGTAAATTCTCTGATTCATTTATAAGGATAAAATATAGGAAGAATTGTGTTTGATGCACATATTGTGTTTGCATGTAAACAGAAGCTGTTTTGACAGGATAAAATATAAGAAGAATTTGATAAGCAGATAATTTTTATATTTAAAACAGACTATTTTTGGCAGCGGTTATAAAACCTATCCGTAGTTGTATGTCAAACGCTGACCAGAATAATATAAATAAAAAATGTTGTTACTGAGAATCGAACCAGATCACCTTTAGTTATATCACAACGGTTGAGTAAACTAACCGTTGTGAAATAGTGCGCGCATACTGGAATACAACAACGGTCCCAGGACCGTCATTGTACGTACCTCATATACAACAACACTCTACATAACAATGCCTTCGCCCCCGTCATTATATGTTATTTCCAACCGTTGTTAAATGGGTTTTTCGTAGTAGTGTCACGACCCTGAAAAACTAGTAGCTAGTGTCTTATTTTTATCTTCAATTGAGAATTGCTCACTGGGTATTCTAAAAAATATTAACCAAGGGTTAATCTTTCATTTCATAGAATAAGCAATGCATTCAGTAAGAGGAAAATGTTTAATTATAAAACTACATACAACCATTTAAAGACACGTACAGAACTTTGATAAAACAAAGCTTGAAATATTATTCCTCTTCACAATATTCCAAACAAGTGGTCCTGGTACGGTTTCCATCTTCTTTTTCTTCTATGTGAAAACCTGAAATGCTTGAAATACATATCAAAATTAACATCAAATTGGTGGTAAAAGAGAATCCCAATAAAACAGGCACTAGAAAACTCAATAAAACATTTTTCTTGTTGTTGAGATAAATAGATTTGAGAAGAAGAGTAAGCTACCAACCAATATATGTAGAAATAAGGATAGAATCCAAAACCCTAATTCAACTTTGTAGATAGACTGTTGATGCTGGGTTGAAACATCTATAGCCCAAGGGAAATAGACATTTGTTAATAGAGGGGAAAAACCAACCATACTCCTGCACGATTGATTGCTTCTCAGCCCCAATTTCGATATCACACAGAATATGTTTTTTTAGATCTTAAAGAGATGAATGAGTATGAGTTTTGGGTTTTGTGAAAGAAGATAGATTAAAAGAGTTATAGGACGAAAGCAGCTAGAGGTGGTGGACGGTAAGAGAGCCGGAGGTGGTGGAAGGTAAGAGAGATTTTGGTTGAATGAAGACTAGGTTTTTGTTAAGTTCTGGAAAACATGGTGTATGGTTTAGTTTGTAAAAGAGAAAAAGGTATAGACAAAAAGTAATAAATAAATAAATAAATAAAATATAAATCGAGTGTTTTCTTTATTCAATATTGCCACTTATTTGCTTTCTTTGTTATAATATCGCGACAGTTATAAAAAAGTTCGCAACGAGTGTCGCAATTTACAATTAAGGACATTTATTATAGAACTGTCGCAATTTTTGTGTCGCAAATTTAATAATTTCTTGTAGTGGCTACCCATATCATTTTTTTGAACTCGTCCACAAACAACATAAAATACTTGTTTCGTCCAAGTGAAGGTGCTTCAAATTGTCCACAAACATCAGAATGTACTACTCACAAAACATGATTTGCTCTTGGAGCTACTTCTGATGCAAATATAAATCTAGGTTGCTTGCCTTTCATGTATATCTCACATGACTTCTTAGGCTTCACAATCTTGGGAATGCCATATACCAGCTTCTTAGAATTCAGATGCTCTAAGATTCTGAAATTAAGATGTCTCAATCTCTTGTGTCACAACTCACTGTCAGCTTCAGCGCCTTATGCATTATGGCATTTAGTTTTAATTGTCTCCAAATTCACCTTGAATCTTCTGTTTCTTCCCTTCTTATATGGCATAATCAGCTTCTGATCAGAATCATACAACTTCAAGAGATTGTTTTTCATGGTGACTGAGAAAACTTTCTCAATGAGCTGATCTACACTAATCAAATTGCTCCTCATGCCAGGAACATACCAAACATCCTTGATCAGAACAGTTTTAGCATTCTTCACATTGACTTTGACATTTCCCATACCTTCAGTGTTGAGGTATTTATCATCAGCACATTTGATCTTTGCCCTCTTTCTGGAGTCAAAACTAACCACCCATTGTTTGTTTCCAGTTAGGTGATTTGAGCAGCCAGTGTCCATGTACCACTAGTCTACCAAATATGCACCATTAGATTCAGAAGCCATCAATAACACATGTTCATCAGCAGAATCTCCTATGCCTATGTTTGCTTCTTTTGAATTCCTTTCCTTATTTGACCAACAATCAGCAGCGAAATGACCAAACTTCTTACAACAGTAGCATTTGAAGACATGAGCTTCCAAATTGTTTTGATTACAACAATGTTTCAAGTATCAAGTTAGATCAACAAAAAGAATGGTCAAAGGCATCAAGATCAAATAATGAAGTTTTAACTAATTTTTAGCAAGACTTGATGATTTCTAAAGTTTGGATGCAAATATTATGGTATAAATATTCAATCTCTATATGGTAATATAAGGGTTCTAAATCATCTCTATTACAAGTCATGTTCATTGGAAATTTAGTCTGCATCAAATATTTCTCAAGCATTATGGTTTCAGCATTTTTTTCAAAATCTGGCTTGAGTAATCGATTACCCAAATGGAGTAACCGATTACTCTGATGGAATTTTAAAAATATTTGTACGTTGGAAGTGAGTAACCGATTACCCACTTGGAGTAATCGATTACCACTGAACCAGTGGCATAATTTCTTGTTTTTTTTTTCATGTTTCTTGTTTTAAATTTCCTTCTAATGAACCATGACATCCTTTGGTTATTTGCATCTATTTGTAGAGGTGTCTAGGCATTATATAAACATCCTTATCTCAGATTTTAACTTCACCTCCTTACAAAAAATTTTCAAATCAATTACTCATTAACTTTAAAATTCCAAAATATTTCCAAGTGTTCATCAGAATTTTCCTAAAGTGAAACTTTGCATAAATCTTCATTCTAAGCATCATAGTTTCATTTGCATACAAAGAACACTTGTATTATTGTCTTGAGTATTGAGTGCTACAAGGAGAAGATCAATCTTTAGATTGATACATTGAAGATTCAAACTTTCTGCACACATACAAAATTCAGATTTGTGATATTTTGATTACAACTTATTTTTAGGATTGTTAAAGATAAGTTTGTAAGGTTTTCCTTGTGATCCTGATTGTGGATACAAGAGGTCCATTTGTGAGATATTTATTCTCGATTGGACTTTAAACATTTGTAAATCCAAGAGGAGTGTTCTTGGTTGTTAGAGTAGTATAGAAAGACATAGTTTTGTCTTGTCTAGGAATCTAACATTATAGTGAAATTCTCTTTCAATTTGAAAGGGGAGTGGAGTACTCTCGACGTGTGAGGGGAACCACTATACGTCTTGGTGTTCATTTACTTTCCGCATTTAACATTTCAATAATTAGAAATCTTTAGGAAAGTAAAAATCAAAAATCGTCAAAAATCGGGATAATCATCTAAGAACCTAATTCACCCCCCTCTTAGGCTCACATATAATTTACAATTGGCATCAGAGCAGGTTAGGTAACCTGTTCCGACAAGATCCAGCATGGCTTCCGCAAGCACGAACTCGGTTTTCAAAGACGGTGGAAGTAGTAACAAGCCCCCACTTTTCTCTGGAGAGTATTTTGATTTTTGGAAAATTCGTATGAGAGCACATCTTGAAGCACAAGGAGAAGGTATATGGGAAGCTATTGAGAATGGTCCACATAATCCTGTGAATGTAGTCAATGGTGTTGGTACTGCAAAATTAAAGAGTACATATGATGAAGAAGATAAGAGAAAAATTCTAAATGAAAAGAAAGCTATCAATCTTCTTCAAAGTGCCTTAAGTATTAATGAGTTATTTCGTGTTTGTCAATGTAAATCGGCAAAAGAAATATGGGATACTTTGGTAGAAACACATGAAGGAACGACTGAAGTTAAAAGATCTAGACTAAATACTCTACGCCAAGAATATGAAATGTTCCGAATGCAGCCCGGAGAAACCATTGTTGCATTACAGAAAAGATTTGTTCATTTGACTAACCACTTAATAGCACTTGGTAAGACATTCTCAAATGATGAACTAAATCTCAAAATTCTAAGATCTTTTACAAGAGAATGGCAACTAAAAGTAACGGCAATATCGGAAAAGAAAAGCCTCTCTACGATGACTTCCGCATCTCTATTTGGAAAACTTCAAGAACATGAGTCAGAACTTGGACAACTTGAAAAACATGAACTTCAAGACAAGAAGTCCAAAGGTATTGCTTTAAAGGTAGATGCAAAAGGAAAACAAAATGACGACTTATCGGAGGAAGACGAAAATTTCATGCTTCTAGTAAAAAGACTTGGAAAATTCTTTGGAAATAAAGATAAGTCCTTTTATACTAAAAGGAAGAAACATTTTAAGAAAAAGGATACTTCAACTTCATCTCAAGACATTACATGCTATGAATGTGGGAAGCAAGGTCACATAAAACCAAATGTCCACAACTTGCAAAGAAAGGAAGTTTTAAAGGCAAGAAAGAATCAAAAAATAAGAAGGCATACATTGCATGGGAAGACAACGAAATTAGTTCATCATCCGATTCAGAGAGCGATGAAAGCGCAAAACTATCACTTATGGCTACACATAACTCCGAAGATGAAAATGACGAGGTTAGTAGTAAATTTTCTGTTTATGATAATGATGCACAAGAAGTCATAAATGAACTCTTAAGTGAATGTAAGATCTTATGTAAAACAATTTCTTCACAAAAAAGACAAATAACATCTTTAGAAGAAAAAGTCGATGTTATGGAAAAAGAGTCAAAAGATGAAAAACAAAAGAAAGCAAGTGAAGAAAAACAAGAGTTGGTATGTAAAAATTGTGAATCATTTTCATTCCAAATTGTTCAATTAAAAAGAGTATTAGAAAGATATGAGAAAGGACAAATTGGTTTAGAAGCGGTCCTTAGTCAACAAAGATATTCAAATGATAAAAGTGGACTTGGTTATTCTAAATTTTCTAAACCAAGTTCTAGTAAAACAATCTTTGTTAAGGCTAGTGACTAAACTTCTAAGGAGAAAGTGAACAAACCTAAGAATGTGCATCCTTATCCTAAAAAGAAAAGAACTCCCATTAAGAAGATATTTCCTAAAAGGAAATCATATGTTCCTAGATATAAAAGCAATTTTGTTCCTACTTGTTTTTATTGTGGTATTATTGGCCATACACCTAATGCTTGCTATGTAAGAAACTTTAGTGTTGCAAGTGGGCATTATGTGTGGGTAAAGAAAGATACTAATTATGAAGGACCCAAGGCTATTTAGGTACCTAACAAAATTTAATTTGTTTTGTAGGTTTGCTTGAAGACCACTTCTAATCTATGGTATCTTGATAGTGGTTGTTTGAAGCATATGACCGGAGATATAAACAAATTTTCAAGTCTAGTGCTCAAGGCCAAGGGTTATGTTACTTATGGAGATAACAATAAAGGAAAGGTTCTTGGCGTAGGCAATGTTGGTTCACCACCTTTCACAATAATTGAAGATGTGCTTTATGTTGAAGGCTTAAAGCATAATCTTATTAGTGTCACACCCTAATTTTTGACCCTAAGATCCCCGCTTTCCCCTTTTCATAACATATTAGGTCAATCATTTGTGCATATCTAACCGATTTATCTAGCTTTGTCTGTTTGTTTCTCTTTAAAGGACAGGTGTTGCTGTAGAAGATTCAAGGTCCTGAAGGTTGTGCTATGTGTGTGTTTGTGAAGGTTCTCTGGTCTTTGAAAGATATGTGTTGGACTCCTGTGCGATCGTGTCCTAATTCCTTTGGTCCCTAAGCCACTACCAAACCTTTCTTCCCTCAAGACTTCTCAGAAGCCTTCTCCCCACTGTAGCGAGCGATTTTGGACGCGGTTCTTAAGCGCTGGTCGCTCTCTGCGGTTTGAGCTTACTACAGGTCGATTCATTTTTTATCCTATTGTGAGCTGAATAAGGAAGGGAAATAGATGTCTCCAATTAACCCTGCTTTGCATACTGAGTTTAAACAGCGGCCTGTTAGGTTACGAATGCTATCAATGTTGGGGGGGCCTTTGTACTGGTTATTTGTATTTTCGCCAATATGGTTTTCTTTCTTTTTACCTTGACAGAAGGTTTCTGGCGGGGAACAAGGATTAGGATGTTAGGACTGATGTTTTTGAATTAGAGAGTATGGGATTTGGGTTTTTTGTTGATTGTGCTCGCTAAGATCTTTTCTTTCAATCTTATGCCTACGTATTCCCGTTTACCCAAACAGGGAAATCAGAGCATTCGTAGTTCCTCCTATTCTATGGGAGGAAATGGGTGTTTTGGTGTCTTGTTCAAAGCCCACGACGTGAAGCGAAAGGTGGTTTGTATCTTGTTCAAAGCCCAAGATATGAAGCTGAAAAGTCTATTTGTATCTTGTTCAAAGCCCAAGATATGAAGCTAAAAGGTGTTGACCTTAGAGAGAATTTGTCATCTCTAAAGAGGGGGTTTTTGTCACAACTGTTTATAAAGGAGAATTACTTTAACCGGGATTTGTGAATCCGGCAATGCCATAATTTCCTTTAAAGGAGGTTTTAACCTGAAGGAGAAGACTTTAACTCAGTGTAAAGCAATGCTATCTTTCCTTAGGAATTTCTCATGCTAAAAGAGGGACAGTGGCATGGATGTAGATGATCCAGAGGCTTGCCACTTACAGCGATTAGATGAAGGGGAAGGAGTTATTGATGTTTGTGTACTGTGAACGAGGCACAACTTTGATGCTAAAAGGTTGATTGGATCAACCAGTGGTTTTCTTATACAAAGCCTAAGAGGAGGCTATTGGCCCAACAAGAGGGAGTTTTATGTGTCTCGTACGAAGCCCGAGAGAGAGGCTAAAAGGGTTGACTCAACAGGAGAATCTTTTATACTCAACAAGAGATTGATTTTGTATCTTGTACGAAGCCCGAGATGGAGGCTGAAAGGTTTGACTCAACAAGAGAGTCCTTTATACTCAACAAGAGAGTGTTTTTGTATCTCGTACGAAGTCCGAGATGGAGGCTAAAGGTGGTGACTCACCAAGAGAATCTTTTATACTCAACAAGAGAGTGATTTTGTATCTCGTACGAAGCCCGAGATGGAGGCTGAAAGTTCGACTCAACAAGAGAGTCTTTTATACTCAACAAGAGAGTGTTTTTGTATCTCGTACGAAGCCCGAGATGGAGGCTGAAGATGTTTGACTCAACAAGAGAGTCTTTTATGTGTCTCATACAAAGCCCGAGAGAGAGGCTAAACGTTGTTTGACTCCACTGGGGAGAATCATTGTACAAAGCCTAAGAGAAGGCTAACTTCACTGGAGAATGATCATTATACAAAGCCTAAGAGGAGGCTATGGTTACTGTTTTAGTTGAGTGACAGGTCCAGTATACTGATTTTGAAAGAGAAAATCAGTTCTTATATGAGCAACACTGTACTCAGGGATTTGATTCAAGGATCCGGGTTATTTCCTTTTCTTTAAGGAAATGGGAAATCCGAAGGGTATTGAGACTGTCCGAGTCTGCGGGTTTCCTTCCTATTTAACGAAGGGGTGCTTGAGAATGTCTTTGAGACTCAAGGAGATTAGACTGTCCATGTCTAGAGTTTCATCTTTTGTACCATGCTTTAAGAAATAGTAGTAGACTCTATGAAAGGACTGTTCTATGCAGATGACTAAGTTCTGTTCCTATACCTCTAGGAGGTCGTCGGGACAATTTGTACGAAGCCCAAGAGGAGGCTGGAAACTTTTAAGAAGCCGACGGGTCCTTATACTAAGCCCAAGAGGAGGCTATCATTCCCGGAGGAAGAGATCATTATACGAAGCCTAAGAGGAGGCTGTGAATACTTCTAAGAAGCCGTAGGGTCCTTGTACTAAGCCCAAGAGGAGGCAGAGTTGCTTTTAGGAAGCCTGTGGGTCCTTGTACGATGCCCAAGAGGAGGCCGATTGCTTTTAAGAAGCCGATGGGTCCCCAAACCCCGAGAAAGTCAAGGCAAGCTATTCACAAGGAATAGATCAAGTCAGGAAAGTTCTAGAATTTGGAAGAAACTCAAGAGATGCCATTCACGGAGAAAAGATCATCTCTGGGGAGTAGAGTCTCTTGACAAGTGCTTTTAAGAAGCCCGTGGGTCCCCAAACCCCGAGAAATTCAAGGCAATGCTATTCACCGAGAATAGATCAAAGTCAGGAAAGTTTGAGAATTTGGAAGAAACTCAAGAGATGCAATTCACGGAGAAGAGATCATCTCTGGGGAATAGAGTTTCTTGACAACTTCTATGAGTGACAATCTATGAAAGGGTTCACAGAGAATGCTGCCTTTCATATCTCCATATTGTTTAACCCCAAGAGGAGGGAAGACTGTGTCTGGTAATCCTATGGGGATCTAGGTTAGACTATTTCTATGAGTGATCAACGACTTTACCTAGTGCTAGACGTAGTTGCCGGGGAAACTCTAAATATCTATACTATTATTACACAGTTGATATGAGTTTATGAAAGAAGACTTACAGCGAAACAACCCCACAATACAATTATATGTATATGAAAGCGGTAAATGAAAGCAATAACCACTTACTCGGTTGTAGAGCTTCCATGCTGTTTGGTTAGTTGTTCAACAAAGAAAGATTGAAAACAATAGTATATTCAAAATCAAAGGAGAAAGTGCTTTGAAAAAGAAAGATTTGGGGCTTACAACTCAAGGAGAGGCCCAGGGTTTTATCAGTGAGCGCACTGTTTGAATTTATACAGAGGGACTTATACAAGTGACTGAGGCCCAAAAAGATTTTCTGTACAAAGGGATGGGTCTTACACTCTCTCAAGAGGCCCAAAAGTGTTGAATGGGTCTGATAGCTCGAGGAGAGGCCCAGGGTTATTTTTAAAAGGCGACGATCGTGCCGTTTATTTTTTACGGTATCGGGACTTATACAATACACTGAGGCCCAAAAATGATTTGGTCAAAAAAGGATTGGGTCTTACACTCTATTAGAGGCCCAAAGTGTTTTGAAAATGATTTATGAGGGTTGAATTAATCCAAAAACCCTAATTTGTTTTCAAAAATGTATTTAATTGAATAAAAATTCAATTAAAATGATCAAAATTGTTTAACATATGAAAAACAAATTGTGATCTTGGATTAATGCTTCAAAAATTAAGTATTGACCTACAAAATAATTAGAAAGCATTAAAAGTTGCAAAATCAATGTGGAAAAAATATTTAAAATGTCAAAAATAATTAAAATATTAATTCTTAGCAAAAATATAAATTATATGAAATAAATAATATTTTTGGGATTTTTTTATAAAATAAAATATTTTAACATTTTTGTGAATTATTAAAAAAAGAATCAACTCAAAATCATTAAAACTCAGAGAGAAATTAATTTTTGAATCAATTAAACAAAAATCACAAAATTCAAATATTCAAATTTCTGAAAATGGCGCCAAGAACACACCAAGAACACGCGCGTGTTCTGAGTTTCCCAGATTTGCATTTTCCATCCAATCTCACTGAATACTTAACCATATCATGCAATCCACATACCAATCAACTCGTTTCAACATCACGATCATGTCTATGACACTTAATTTCATTTAAATTAAACATAAAACATGAAATCACGAAGAAACCTCAAGAACCCTAATTTCTGCATGAAGGCTAGGATTTTTGATACACGATTCAAACAAAGTAATTAATTGAGGGAAAACATTCCATGCATGATTATGAACATGTGGCCAAATTATTGTGCAGCAAAAATTGCATGGATCATAGAGTTAGAAGAGCTCATGCTTACCACTTGCAGCTGGTGATCGTGATTTGTGTAGGAGGTGTTACAGTTGTGTTGTGATGATCTGAACAGCTTCCCTAGGTGCTATGGAGTGTGTTTGAATGCTTGGACTTGATTGAAATTGGCTGGATCACTTCATGACATCTCAACTGCACTTTGGTTAAAACCTTGAGCAATTGACTGGTGATTCTGAGAAATCAATGTTCCAGTTGTTGTTTAAGTGTTTGATCAGCTCATATGTGATGTATATGAGGTGTGTGTGTGATTGGTTTGAGTGGAATTGCCCTCTAGCTCAAAACCCGATAGTTACCTTGCTAAGAAAGGCATTTTTGCCAAGAGAAAGAGATTTTGAGAAAGGCAAGTGTTGTAGGCCTTTGGTGTACTTAGACTGAACACAATTGAGCTCTATTTATAGTAGAGCAAGTTTGTTTTGGGATCCACAGTGAATGGCAACTGCAGCAGGTGTTTGTTCAATGTTGGCCAATGGAAATCCAAGTCTCCTCTAGCCATTGACTAGAGGTTAGGGCACAGGGTTGTCGTTCCCTTGGTCTTGGATAAGTCTTGACTGAATTCAGTTGAGAATGGCTCAGTACATGCCACTTTGATGCTTCCATTGAATGCTCCAATCCAAAATTGGAGTCTTGTCCCTATTTTGGCCATTCTAGGTTCAACATGCTATTTCTTGTTCCATGGACTTTGGAGGCTTGGCTCAGTGATTGTCCCCTTTAGATTCAATCCTCTGATGTGTCCAAGTGGATAGGAGCATTTGAATTTGGCTGATTTTGGCAAATCGAGCAAAAATGCAAATTCTGCCTTGCCTTGGCAGATTTCGGCAAGGCAACTTTCCAATGTCATATCTCATGACTCAAATTGAATTTGGTAATGTTCTTGGCCATTTTGGAAAGCCCTTACATGATACAACAACTGTTTGAACATGTTTGGTTTTGATCTCTTCTGAATCCAAGTGAAAAATCCCCCTACATTTGGCAAAAAGTAAGGCAAAATCAGACTTAGTGAAATTTTCACTAAGTGTTGGAACAAAGTGTTTTCTCTTGATTTTGATCACTCCATAACTCAAAATCCATGAGGAATTTGGACATAGGTCAGTATGAAGCTTTTGTAGAGGGCAATGAGATCTACAAATCAAGCTTTGAATTGGGCACAATGGCCTTGTGGTTTAGGAGTTATGGTCCTCCAAAGTTGGTGCATTAGTGGCACTTTTTTATGACTTAGAAAAATTTCTAAGTTTTATGGTTACCCCTTTTACAAGTTATCCAACTTTTCTTGATTTTTCTTGATGAATGATGATTCAAATCATACATTAACATCATTTTAGGGTTAAAAATCCATTTTGGTGAAAAATCTCAAAAAGTCAAAGTTGACTTTTGTGCACAGTTGACTTTTTATCAGATGAATTCCAAACTGTGCAATTCTTCAGGAAATCATGTCCTTGACCTAAATCAAACTTGATGGACATGTTCCATGGGTGTCATAGGGTATATTGATGCATGTCCTAGGGTTTGGGAGCATGTCCTGGTCAAAAGTCAAAGTTACAGTTGACTTTTTCCTTAAAACCCTAACTGTGGTGCAGATGAAATTGAGACTTGTTGCTCAAGCTTCTTGGATTGATCCATTGTTCCAAATGGATCAATATAGTTCATTAAAGACCCTCCAATCATGTCTTGAGGTCTTGGCTCATGATTTGCCCTAAAAGTCAACTTAGGGGTAAATTAGGTCAAGAAACCCTAATTCCTGATTTTTTATGAATGCATCCCCTGAGGCAAAATTGACTTGAGGATTGGGTCCATGAGGTTCCATGGAGTATATTAGGTTAGTTTTTGGATCATTGGCTTGTGCCCAGATGAAAATTTTCCATCTGGAGGCCCTGGTCGACCAAAACCCGAATTTTGTGACACTGTCGATCTTGAGACTTGATCCACCTAGAAGGGAGCAACCTTGTGCTTAATCCTTGAAGTGGGAGTCCTTTTAATCCATTGTGGATATTTTAGAGGTTAGACAAGTTGAAGATCATGTCATTCCTTGATTGATCCTTTGTCTAAGAACTCTGAGAGGGCTTGAAACCCTAATTCTTGATTGTAGTGGATACGCACCCATCTTTGGGGAGACTGATGAAGTATGATGGTTCCTCCATATTATGATGATGATTTGCACAATGATGGGAAATCTAAGTGGTCAAAATTTGGGGTATGACACCCACACAAGATTAAACCCTTATACCCTCTGACATGGGGAATTGGTCCCTAAAGACTGTTCTCTGATTGTGTTACAAGTTTGCATCTTTCCCCCTGTCTGCTCCTCAAGATTTAAGATTTGTGTTTGCTCAATGATGTTATGTTCTTAAGTAATGAAGGTTAAATTTGGAAGGAATTAGAAGTTTTGGAATTCAAAGTGCAAATTCAAGTTCTTTGTTGCCACAAGTTTACAAGATCAAGATGCTAAGGAGGCACGAGTCATGGTGCAAAAGTTGTAATTGTGGGTTCATTAAGATTAAGGTCTGGTTACGTTCTCATTTACTTGGATCTTAAAACCAATATGGTTTGGATTCGGGATTAAGATACCTATTCAACAGTGCTTCAAGTTCAATATTTACAAAGTAACCAAGTGGTATCGATCCGACTTATAGATTCAGTATGGCATCAAAGTTTTTGATTCCTATTACTTTGAACTCAAATGATTCGATTTAATTGGGACATGCCGTGTTTGGAAAGGAGATTCATATGGATTCTAAGTCACACGTGTCGAGTTCAATTCTTTTCTTCATGACAAATTACAAGTTTAAGCGTAAATTTTGGATCGATGCCATCCATCATCAGTCAAGTGAATTTCATCCAATATCAAAATCCAAGAATTCATTAGATCGAGTCACAAAAGGATATTTTCAAGCAATTAAGATCTAAGAAGATTAGGTCTCACCAAGAATTCAGGATCTTTCAGGATTTGATTCATAAAGGTTTCACGTGTTGGATTTGAATCATCATTTCTACAAAATTCATTTCGTATTATAAGGTGTGGAGTGGAAGAATACCATGTTAAGTTCAAGCCAAGAATTCAAAATGCAAAGGGTCTGTTCTATTACAAAGAAGTTTAAATAGAAGACTCACTTTTAAGTCCAAGCTCAAATTTTATATTTGGAAAGAAACTTGTTTTGTGGGATATACCAGTTGTGATTGCTCTGTGTTTCATATTAGGCAAACTTGTAATGTCATCATTCCATTTCCTTTGAACATTACTAGTGAAATAATTTTCTGCCACTAGCAATTTAGACGAGGGATTTTCATAAGCCTTATTATAAGAGGATAATACCCAAGCGTGTGAATACTAATGTTATGCTGGAAACTTTGATAACAACCATGTTTGGAGCTTGCGGAATACATTTGCTAGCAAAAACATTGCACTATTCTATCAGCTATTCAAGTTCCATTTTCCATACACAATTTACAAAAAGCATCAGCTATTCATAAACCTTCATCAACCTTCAATCATTACACAAATTCTAAACATAAACCAAAGCCCTATGACAAGCTAAAATCCAATTAAGAAGGAAAAGTGGGGCCACGGCAGATACAGTTGAAATGAGTGCTAAAGCCACAAAAGCTAAGGGGTTCACGCCGCCTTGGTCTTTATGGAGGTCCCCCAACATTTTGAAATTCCTGCAAATTTAAAAGCATTCCCATCAATTACTGTTGTATTAACTAAAACACAGCTTATTCCTCTGACTGGAATGGAAGAAAGAGTATATGGATAAGAGACTCACTTGATTGATGCTTTGACGGTCGAGGAAATGGATGGGAGTATTGTACCTCGATGACCAAACATTTCTCCGAGAAAACCTGAAAGAGAATGAATTCTAAGGTGTTAACCTGCTGCAAATTACAAATAGAAATCTCAAACCAACTTTTACAAAAATGCCTCACCCATTACAACACGTACGAACCTGCTGCAGAATATAAAACAACAAGACCAATGTAACTACCAACAACAGCCAGATCAGACCCTTTCAATGCTCCCAAGCAACCTGCAAATGACACAACCATAGCCAAGCCATAGACATGTTAACACCACAAGATCTTTGACAAAAAGTCCTGACCCAATGATTTACTAACTACAAACTATGGCTATCAGAACCAACATAAACATCAAAGTCACAACAACCACGACCATATGAAGAAAAGCATGAGTCGCAGCCTTGTCGTCACCATGAGCAGCTATGTCACGAGTCTTTTACCGCCAGTTTCCAAATGCATCTCAGCAAAGTGATGGCAACCGGCAACGATAGTAAATCCAAGCATTCAAGAGCCACAAACTTCCTGAAAGAAACAAAATTTGAGAAGTAAGGCAGAGCATTCTAAAATTGTGCAATCGAACGAAGGTCATTTGGTTGAGAAAGAGTTTTGAAATTCGTATTCTACAAGAAGATGCAAATTACCTGAAGAGGAACTAGACAGAGCTTTACGCACTCAAATAGCAATTCTCATCTTGCGTGAATGTATTTGGGGATCAGAGCAACACAATTTCTCCCTTCTAGTTGAGCGTCGGAGGCATCCAACATGTCTGACGGACTGATATCTAAGGTAGAGAATAGCAATGCCCAAAAGCAAGTTGATGCAAAGTTGTCGTCTGGGAAAAAATAACCTGCCAAGGATTGCGTCGCTTCAGGTGTTAAAAAAAACTCTTGACAATAACAGTGAGCATTTGCCAGAATAAAACATGAAAGATGACCGAAAGATTCTGAACGATAGACATGACAAACCTCAGGAGGAAAATCCTTTTGTTGGAGTTTTATGTGAGGACCAGCAAATTATTAATGATCTAAGCTCTCTCACCGGAACAACACCTTTTTTATTTGACACTCTTCAACGCTGCTGAGAATTTGATGTACCAATAGCAACGTTCCAAATCCTCCTGATCCATGTAATGTTGGAATCCCTGTCAAGAGACGGCGTCGAACAGAAGGTGACGTACAAGCTAGCTGCAAACAAATGGTCACCAATAACTACAGCTAATACATTTTGAATCGTGTCCCCTACAAGTCAAAACATTCCTAAACACTTCCAAACACAATCAAGACTCTTCAATTTTTGAATCATCAATAGTTAATGTGGTTCACCAAATGTGTCAAGACAAGAATCAGACTGTTTTTCAAGTTTCCTAAAATAGAAATAACAATATAAGACAGCTATATTAACTTTCCAAAACCAATTTCAAACATGTTACAAGTTAATTCAATCCTTTCCAAAACTGTACCAAATATAGTGAGATGGAAAAGGAAGTTCTCTAAACAATATCAAACACGATCAAAATATAAAATCGACAACATTCAAGTCAAGAATCAAAGCTCATGTCCACTGAGGCTATATAAACACGCATCATTATAGAGGGAGGGGACAAGGGAAATCTTACACAAACTCACCAGAAACTCAAGAACCCCAAACACGCACCCATCAGCACCAAAATTCAAATCCTTCATTAACAATTCCCTCGACATTATACTACCAAAATTCACAAATCACAATCAGAAACAAAACCCTTTCATCAATATCATTCATCCCCAAACAAGTTCAGAAACCAAACACCATAAATTTTATCATATCATCAACCAAAATTTCATATCATACACAAACCAATTCATCAAAATCTCACATCAGTTCATCATATCAAAACCAGAACATCCACACATACACACACAAGGCTAGGAAAACGCAGCAAACACCACACATACGCAGAAAAGAAGAAGAAGAAGACTTATCTTCGGAGATCGTGGGCCTCGACCGCATCCTTTCATCTTCAATCGCCGGCAGCTTCCTTTTCCTTTTTTCATGCTTTAAATCGATTGTAACTTGTAAATCTCTGAAATCATAATGAAATCGGGGTATGGGCTGTGTGGGGTGGGGTTTTTGCTGCGTGATTTGTTTGATCGTGAGAGAAATCGAGTGAACGAACGAGAACGGAGATGGCGGTGAAAGAGGTTGAGAGAAGAATCGAGAGAGGACTCCCCCTGTTCCTTTTTCTTTCCGTTCATTTTTTATCTTTTTCTTTATTTTTAATTTAATTCAAAACTTTTTTTCTTAAGTAATGATTAAAATTAAAACAATTTTCTAATTAATTCAAAACTTTTTTTAATAATGATTAAACTTAAAACTTTCCTAGTTAATCCAAAAAAACCTTTTATTTTCATAATAATTAAAACTTTTAATAATTAATTTTTTTTTAACTTTGTTATAATAATAATTAGAATTAAAACTTTTTAATAATAATTAATTTAAAACAATTTTATAATCATAATTAAAATTTAAAGCTTTTTCATTATTGTTTTTTTATAACCAAAATTAAAACTTTTATAATTAAATTAAGATCTTTTTTAAGATTAAAAAAATAAAAAAAAACCTTTTATTAATAATCTAATTTAAAGCTTTCCTTATAATAATTAATTCAACTTTTTATAAATTAACTTTTTTTTATAATCAATTCAAACTGTTTAAAATTAAAACTTCTTAAACTTCTTTTTATAATAATTAATCTAATTTGTCTATGTAACCTAATCTTTTTTAATAATATTCAAAACTTTAATAATATTTAATTTAAACTTTTTCTTGATAACAATAATTTATCCGAAACTCTTTTTCATAATAAATATTAAATTGAAAACACTTTTATTAATTTCCGATTAAACATTAGAACAACATTGAACTTTCAAGAATACACTAAGTCTTTTCTATCTACACTCTTTTTTTTTATTCTAAGAACTAAATAATAAGAATCCCTTTTTATTAATTATAAAAAAACTTCTCTAACTTCCTCAGATAATAATAATAATAATAATCTCAAAATAAAAATAATAAAGTTAACTTTTAGATCGCCTCCGTTTAGAAACCTCTTACCACGCTTAGTCATACGTGTGAGGACGTTTCGTTGTTATGTCTTGTGTTTATCATTTATTTGATTGTTGCTTGTCTTACTTCAAAACCTTTTCAAAACAATATCAAAATTCTCGATCCAAAGTTGAGCCCATTTTCTACCCATGTAAGTCGATCGCCTTTAGGCATCGCATTCAACCTTTTGGTCACTAGACACAAGACTAGACCACTTTGCTAGCACCCTCGCCTAAATAACAATAATTTAATCGCATTAATATCCAAGGGAAAATCCCATGCATGATAATCATGTTATTGTGCATGGTGCATATCATTTGCATCATAATCGACACCCTAAGATAAGTCAATTAGATAACTTAGGATAGATTTCCTAGATTAGTCCCCCCATAATTTTGATTTCACAATCAAACTTTAGCTCACCTAATTCTCCACACAAGAGAATTAGATGTGAATCATCTCAAAGAAGGGACATACAATCCCATACCCCACAAAATACAAACATCTTCAAAACTGTGGTGGTTTTCTTAAGATGATGACTCATCTTCTCTCCTAAACCTTTAAAACATTTTAGTAACCTTAATGAGGAACTACAAGTGCTCTGATTCCCTCCTGACAGGATATGTAGGCACAAGATGCGATATCTTGTCGAGCACACTTAGGATTAAAAATAATAAATCACCTACCCTTAAACCCTTAGCAAAACAGATAACAAATAACATAAAATGAATCAAGAGGTTCCTGTAGAGTACTACAGATATCTAGGATGCTAACACCTTCCCTAGGTATAACCAACCCCCGAACTTAGAATCTTAGTGCATTTGCATTGCATTGTGGGAATTCGGTTTTTCTCCCTTCCCTTGGATAAAATCAAAGACCGGTGGTGACATTAAAAATGCGATCCTAGTTAACAAATAACTATGGTATCTAATTTTCACCGCGACAATTAGCATAAGCCAACTTTCTGACAAAGGATTCAAAATCAAGTTCACTAAAGATGAATGTTTGATAGAAGACGAAGTCACTAATGAGGTAATGCTTAAAGGTAATAGAATTAACAATATTTTTATGATTTCCCTTGATATCACTTCTTTGAAGGTTAAATGTTTTATGGCAAGCAATAATGATTCATGGCTTTGGCACAAAAGGATTGCTCACATTCACATGGAGCATTTGAATAAATTAATTAAGCATGATTTAGTTATTGGATTACCAAAGATAAAATATGTCAAAGATAAGTTGTGTGATGCATGTCAAAAGGGGAAACAAACCAACTCAACTTTCAAATCTAAAGATGTGGTGTCCACTTCAAGGCCACTACAATTGTTGCATATGGAATTATTTGGTCCATCAAGAACAAGAAGCTTCGGAGGTAATGTATATGCTTTAGTTATTGTTGATGATTTCTCTAGATATACTTGGACTTTCTTTTTAGTGCAGAAAAGTGATGCATTTAAAGCACTCAAAAAATATGCAAAGCAAATTCAAAATGAGAAGTCACTTTCAATTGCCTCCATAAGAAGCGACCATGGTGGAGAATTCCAAAATGCTTCCTTTGAAGAATTTTGTGAAGAGCATGGAATATCTCACAACTTCTCGGCACCAAGGACTCCTCAACAAAATGGAGTGGTGGAGAGAAATAATAGGTCATTGGTGGAACTTGCAAGAACAATGCTTAGCGATTCAAATCTTCCGAAATACTTTTGGGCGGATGCGGTGAGCACAACATGTTTTGTAAGTAATCGTGTTAACATTAGGCCTATTCTAAAGAAGACCCCCTATGAACTTTTCAAAGAGAGGAAACCAAACATTGCTTATTTTCACATTTTTGGATGCAAGTGTTTTGTCTTAAACAATGACAAAGACAATCTTGGTAAGTTCGATGAAAAATCGAATGAAGGTATATTTCTTGGCTACTCACTTTCTAGTAAGGCTTATAGAATTTATAATAAAAGAAATTTAACAATTAAAGAATCTATGCATGTTAAGTTTGATGAATCTAACCCCTTCAAGAAGGATATTGTTTTGTGTGATGATGATGATGAAATTGTAGAAGTTCCTCAAGAAGATACTTCTAGAGAAAATCAAGTGGAATACCAAGAAGAACTGATTCAACAAGACACGAACTTAAATGATCTACCTAAGGAATGGAGGACTCATAGAGATCATCCTATTGACAAAGTTATTGGTGATATTAGTCAAGGTGTAGCAACAAGGTTAAATCTTAAAGATGCATGCTTAAACATGGCGTTTGTCTCACAAATTGAACCTTCCAAAGTTGGAGAAGCCTTAAGTGACGACCATTGGATTATTGCTATGCAAGAAGAGTTAAACCAATTCGAAAGGAATCAAGTTTGGGAACTTGTTCCTAGACCAAGTAATAAACACATCATCGGTACCAAATGGGTGTTTAAGAACAAACTTCATGAGAATGGGATAATTATTCGAAACAAGGCAAGATTGGTCGCTCAAGGTTACAATCAAGAGGAAGGCATTAATTTTGAGGAAACATTCGCTCCGGTTGCAAGGTTAGAAGCTATCCGTTTATTACTTGCTTACGCATGTTCATTAAATTTTCAGCTTTATCAAATGGATGTCAAAAGCGCATTCTTGAATGGCTACATCAATGAAAAAGTCTATGTCAAACAACCCCCGGGCTTTGAAGACTTCAAGAATCCCTTACATGTCTTCAAATTAAAGAAAACTCTTTATGGCTTAAAGCAAGCACCAAGAGCATGGTATGATCGTCTTAGCAATTTTCTTTGTGAAAAGGGATTTGTAAAAGGCAAAGTTGAAAAGACATTGTTCATTAAGAAAGCAAAAGGTAATACTTTGTTAGTCAAAGTCTATGTTGATGACATCATATTCGGTTCAACGAACGAAGATCTTTGTAAAGAATTCTCATTGATGATGCAAGGAGAGTTTGAAATGTCAATGATGGGAAAAATGAATTACTTCCTTGGACTTCATATCAAACAACTAAAGGATGGTATATTCATCTACCAATCCAAGTATTGCAAAGAATTTTTGAAAAGATTCGACATGGATAGTTGCAAGGCTATGGCTACACCAATGGGATCCGGAACCTATGTTGATCAAGATGAATCGGGTGCTTCCATTGATATTACGAAGTATCGAGGTATGATTGGTTCTTTATTATATTTGACGGCAAGCCGTCCTGACATAATGTTTAGTGTGTGTTTATGTGCCCGTTTTCAAGCAAATCCAAAGGAGTCACATCTCACCGATGTGAAAAGAATCATGAAGTATCTCAAAGGAATGACGAACGTTGGTCTATGGTATCCAAAAGGTAGTATGTGTAATTTAGTTGGTTATTCTGACGCGGATTATGCAGGTTGTAAAACTGATAGAAAAAGCACGAGTGGAACATGTCACATTTTAGGAAATGCTTTAGTTTCATGGTCCTGTAAGAAACAAGCATGTGTTGCTCTTAGTACGGCTGAAGCAGAATACATAGCAGCAGGGAGTTGTTGTGCACAAATTCTTTGGCAAAAACAATAATTAAGTGACTATGGAATCAATCTAGGATGCATACCACTTCGATGCGACAACACAAGTGCAATTAATATTACAAAGAATCCCGTCATGCATTCAAGAACCAAACACATAGACATTCGACATCATTTTCTACGTGATCATGTGCTTAAAGGAGATGTTGAAGTCACATTTGTGGATACACATAATCAACTCGCGGACATATTTACAAAACCACTTCCTCGGGACGCTTTTTTTAAGATTCGTCGAGAACTTGGCATTTTAGATGAAGGCGATGTATAAATCTTCAATTATTATTCAGTATACAAGCCAAGGTACACATTTTTTAATTTTTAAAATTTTTTGCAATATCCTTTTTATCATGTATTTTTTTGTAGAAATATGTTTTTCATAATTTTCTTCTAGTTAATCTAATTTTCATGATTTGAGTTTGTGTCTCAAAATTGCATTTCTATATGTTTTATCATGTCCAGCAATTTTTTTTGGAAAAATCACTTATTTTATGAGTTGCAAAGCTTCAGTTTTTTCCTCTCTTCAGTCAAGTAATCTATTACTCAAAGGGAGTAACCGATTACTTCATCTTTTCGCTGGCAAAATTATCTAAGTTATGTCGAAGTAATCGATTACTCAAAATGAGTAACCGATTACCACTGTAACTCTCAGATTTTTTTTTAATTAATTTCTTTTATCGGAGAGAATGTGTTAATGTGATTTTATTTAAGTTTCCTTACACACTCATTGGGACTTCATCCTCCTCATTTCCCAAAACTCTACTCTTCTCATCTTCCTTTTCCTCCAAATCCTAGTAAAAAATATTAATCACCACTCACTCTTTTTCTCTCTATAAACTCAAATCAAATCCGAAAATCTACACAATCCTTCACACTCTCACCAAATCTGAAAATCCCCAACAAACCTTAAACCTCTCAAAGCTCTTCAATGGCACCAAAGCTTGACAAAGGTAAGAAGAAAATGGCCGCAGAAAGCTCAGAACACATTGAGGAAGAACATGCACAAACAGTCAAGGTCAGAAGATTAACCTCAGCTGTCAGGAATCGCATTCTGTTGCCGGTAAAGTATGTTAACCTTAATGATTTCCCTAACCATAGCTTTACTTTTCCAACCCTTTTAAAAGATTCTGGTGTAGAAGGATTAATTTCTGGTGTTGGGTGTTACTATCCGGATTTGGTCCGTGAATTTTATCACTCTGTTAAGTTCGTAACTGATGATTTTGATGATTTAGTGTTATCTGCAAAAGTGAAAAATAAGGATATTTTTATGGATTTGAAGAAATTAGGAGAAGTTTTAGGTGTTCCATATGATGGTGAGAAGCTACGTCAGGGGACTCAACCTGGAACTGATTTTTGGGAGAAATTTAATCCCATGGAATACTTTGTCAACATTTCTAGAGGGACTCATAACGATTTAATGAGTCGACAAAAACAGGAATCTTCAAGGATTATTAAGTATGCAAATTTGTTGACTGTGAGTGACTGTATGCTTCATTACGTGCTAAGTTATGTGTTGGTTCCAAAAGGATCCAATCATTCTCAAGTGAGTGATTTAGAAACTCAATTAATCCGCTGCATGAAATTGGGAAAACCTATCAATTGGGCTTATGTGATTTACCACCATATGAAGTATTTGTTAAGGCTTAAAGGTGGTCTCCATATGCTAGGTATGTGTCAATGATTTTGGAGGCTTCTGAGATCTTGCTTCAGAGAGAGCCAAAGGTGGAAATGACGGCAAGAACATGTGAAATTCATAAGGGAACTTCTCTCAAAAATATGGGAATCATTGTTGGACCTAATGGTGTCTATCGATATCGGGATCCAATAGCTCAAGCTCCTCAAGGCCCTATGGCACCTCCACCTATACCGGAAGGAGGAATAACTAATGAGTTTCTTTACACTACTATGATGCGACATCACCGTGAAACCACTTGCAGTATTGCTTCTCTCCGTAGGCTCTTTAGAAACATGAACCGTTCACGACATGAAGTTGAAGAAAGTGTTGAAGATGAAGAAGAGAGTGATGAAGAGGGAGAAGATGGAGGAAGTGGTGAAGAAGAGAATGATCCCATGAGTGACTAGTGTTTCTATGGTGTTTTTTTTTTGTTAAGTTTTTTTAAATTCTGTTTTATGCTTTAAGACTTGTCGTTTTGTGAACTTTGTGGAATGTTGTTTCTATGCAAGATAATGTTGGTATTATGTTCCATAGTATTTGTTATTTTGCTTGCATAACATCCTTTTCCCATCCTTTTTGCTGATGACAAAGGGGGAGAAGAATGTTCATATTATTTCACTAACAATTGCAGAATTTTTAAGCTCCATAAAAAGTGTTGGATTTAGGGGGAGCATCTATTATGGGGGAGATGTTTCCTAAAGTAACTTGCTTGATCTTGCTTGGTTCAAGTGTTTAAGTTTAATGGGTTGTCATCCTAAAAAGGGGGAGAATGAAGACATGAGCTTCCAAATTGTTTTGATGACAACAATGTTTCAAGTATCAAGTTAGATCAACAAAAAGAATGGTCAAAGGCATCAAGATCAAATAATGAAGTTTTAACTAATTTTTATCATGACTTGATGATTTCTAAAGTTTGGATGCAAATATTATGGTATAAACATTCAATCTCTATATGGTAATATAAGTGTTCTAAATCATCTCTATTACAAGTCATGTTCATTGGAAATTTAGTCTGCATCAAATATTTCTCAAGCATTCTGGTTTCAGCATTTTTTTCAAAATCTGGCTTGAGTAATCGATTACCTAAATGGAGTAACCGATTACTCTGATGGAATTTTCAAAATATTTGTATGTTGGAAGTGAGTAACCGATTACCCACTTGGAGTAATCGATTACCACTGAACCAATGGCATAATTTCTTGTTTTATTTTCATGTTTCTTGTTTGAAATTTCCTTTTAATGAACCATGACATCCTTTGGTTATTTGCATCTATTTGTAGAGGTGTCTAGGCATTATATAAACATCCTTATCTCAGATTTTAACTTCACCTCCTTACAAAAAATTTTCAAATCAATTACTCATTAACTTTAAAATTCCAAAATATTTCCAAGTGTTCATCAGAATTTTCCTAAAGTGAAACTTTGCATAAATTCATTCTAAGCATCATAGTTTCATTTGCATACAAAGAACACTTGTATTATTGTCTTGAGTATTGAGTGCTACAAGGAGAAGATCAATCTTTAGATTGATACATTGAAGATTCAAAATTTCTGCACACATACAAAATTTAGATTTGTGATATTTTGATTACAACTTATTTTTAGGATTATTAAAGATAAGTTTGTAAGGTTTTCCTTGTGATCCGGATTGTGGATACAAGAGGTCCATTTGTGAGATATTTATTCTCGATTGGACTTTAAACATTTGTAAATCCAAGAGAAGTGTTCTTGGTTGTTAGAGTAGTATAGAAAGACATAGTTTTATCTTGTCTAGGAATCTAACATTATAGTGAAATTCTCTTTCAAGTTAAAAGGGGAGTGGAGTACTCTCGACGTGTGAGGGGAACCACTATACGTCTTGATGTTCATTTACTTTCCGCATTTAACATTTCAACAATTAGAAATCTTTAGGAAAGTAAAAATAAAAAATCGTCAAAAATCGGGATAATCATCTAAGAACCTAATTCACCCCCCCTCTTAGGCTCACATATAATTTACAGCATTAACCCTTCCTCTTTTCATACTTCTCCTTCCCCTTCTGAGCACTCTTCTGCCTTTCAGTAGTTGAGGTTTTTGACTTATGAACACCATCATATTTCTTCCTGGCTTTTGACAAAGAATGCTTCTGATATTTCTTACCAGAAGCTGCTTCCAGAGCCTGCTTCTCTACCACTCTTTTAGAGTTTCTCTCAGTCAGACGCAACTCTTGTGCCTCTAGACTACTTTGTAGCTCTTCAATTATCATGGTGCTAAGATCCTTAGAATGTTCAATTGCTACCACAATGTAATCCAACTGAGTAGTATGAGATCTAAGTACCTTCTCAATGATCTTTTCTTTAGAGAGAGTTTCTCCACACGACTTCATCTCATTTGTGATCAGAATACTCTAGAGATGTAGTCAGGTACCTTCTCATTGTTCTTCATTCTGAGATTCTCATATTGCTTATGTAGAGACTGAAGCTTCACCTTCTTCACTAATGCAACACCGACGTAGCACCATACCAGTGTGTCCCACGCAGCCTTCGCCATCGCCGAATCAACGATTTTCTCAAACATGTTCGCATCCACACACTGATGGATGTAGAACAACACCTTCTGATCCTTCTTCCTTATATCACGCTGATCATTCTTCTGCGTATCCGTTGCATTTTCTGGAAGTGCAACCAGAACGTAACCTTCTTTGACGAGATTAAGAATATCTTGAGCGCCAAACAACACATACATCTGAATCATCCACTGATTTCAGTTTTTGCCATCGAACACTAGAAGCTTAGTACTTAGATTACTATTTTCGTTCATCTTCAACCTTGTGCAATTCACTCATATCTCACCAAGCACCAATGTTTCCCAATCCCGCAAAATCAAGAGATGTGACTAAAAATTCAACACGAATTCAAAAAATAAAATCAATCACATAACGCCTCACCGTTCACTCGTGTTTCCCTGTGTTTCTCTATGGATCTGAACTCGAGCTCTAGATACCAATTGTTGGTGCAGAAGATGAAGAATATGAAGATGGAGGAAGAGAGAGAAGAGATAAAATAACAAATTTTCACTACTTTTCCAAAACGGTTACAGTGAATGGTTACGCCACTACACTATTGACAACTACACTTGTTTATATACACAAACAATAATGCCATGTAGGCAGAATACTAACCTACACTAGTTAGGTTAAGCTTAACAAAACTAATACTACTACTGAATATGAATTACTTATAACAATAAGTATGCTTATACATGAGATACAACCATACACATTGAGTGTAAATGATGGTGTATCTCACATTAGTTGTAGATTCTTCAAAAGCCCTGAAAAGGTGATTAAAAAAAATAAATTCTCACTAAGTCAAATTTACCAATTGAAGTAAATAAATAAATTCTTCCTTTCCTCAAATTTTACTTAACAAAATCAGTAAAAAATTCAAATAATGAACAAAAATTGAGAACCAATTAAAAAAGAATAGCAAAAACAATATCCAAAATCAAACATAAATCAAATACTAAAAGTTGAGAACTAATTGTCAGAATCTAATGCACCATTATAAATTTGAATGAGAAGGTTCATTGTTTTACCATCAGAGAAGTTGACTTTGATATCAAGAAATTTCACAACCATCATTGTCGGTATAATCACTTTATTAGCTACAGAAACCTGCATGACACAAATACTAATAAATATGACATACTCTTATCTCGTACACCTAATATTCACTTTCACTCTAACCAACGCATCCCTGTCACTGGCTAATTAGACGATGATGCGCATTGAAATTCTGGTACCAGACGTGTGATGTTAAGGTGCGATGTCACAACAACACACTCTGCAATAATGGACAGAATAAGCAACAGGAAAACACAAGGAATTATTCACCCAGTTCGGTCTAACTACCTACGTCTGGGGGCTACCAAGCCAGGGATGAAATTCACTACTTGTAGATATAATTTACAGACTCAACACACCAGTTGACAATCTCCTAAACTTATACTCTACTAGTGACTTTCTACCTAAGAAACCACTTAGATATGAGAACACTACTCAATCCCCTAAAACACTAAAAGAACACCCTCTTTGAGATCCCTTGATCTTGCTTCCTAGCTTCGATCAATCAACAACTCTCTATTGCTTCACAGCTTCTAGAGAGGACAGAAAATTCAACACCTATTCAACCTAGAATAGTGTGATTACAAGTACTCTAAACAAACCCTAGACTCTAAGCCTCCAGCTCTTGATCTTCAATCTATTTTCTGTACCTTCTTCCTTGGTCTTGTGCGCTTTATATAGCTCCTTGAATTTGGATTGGATTTGTCACAATATTTGATCAGATTTGTTAATTAAAAACTGAATCTTTTAAAACAGATTTTATCCCCAAAATCTTTTTAAATCTTCCACCTTTTAATTCTCCAACAAACCTGCAATCAAATCTCCCATGTAACAGAAAATATCTAGCCCAAGATATTCTCATCCAACGAGTCAACACTCTCCACAATTCCAGCTAATACGCGACCCTAATAACAACAAGCCCATGCTGTCATTAGCTTCAGTTCTGCAGGTCTGATGTTACAACATCACCTATGTGACATCAGACATCCACTTCAGCAACTAGCAACCTTAACACAGCCCAGTGTTAAGTGCAATGTTATGACATCAAGCCCATGACATCAAACATAGTTAACCTTCACAACTTAGTACAGCCCAGTACTAAGACTCAATGCTGCAACATCAACACCATGACATCAGCATTGAACACCTTGTTATTTTACCAAAATTCCAGCCAATCCAGGAACTTACACGCATGAATTGATCAAAATAATATACGACTAACTGTTGTTGGAAGGGATTCACATGGTTTTGTTTATAGATTTAGTTCAGGACTTTGGCATGGTCTGCAGCAAAGTCAACCATTTAGTGTTTTAAAGACAAACAATTTCATCCCTAGTGCTCTTCATTTGATAATTAAAAAACTGACATGAATGCCACAAATTAGGTTGTTCCCGTGCAAATTCTACAAACAAAAAATGCCACAAATTAACATAAACCATGATGTCTCCGGATTAAAAATACGGTAATCACAAAAATAAATGAACAAAATGAACATACAATACTTTAAAATAGATGATTTACCTAAACTCCCTTGCAAAAAAGCCCCTTCAACGATGAACTTGAGATGTTATCCCTATTTGAGAAATAACATGTATTAAACAATTTGCAAGTTGATTACTTAATAATCAATTTTCAAGCTCAAAATATAAAATGACTAACTAAATTAGAAATAAATAAGAAAATGCAAAACAACTTTCATGAATAAAGGAAAGAAAAGGGTAAAACTTCAACATAAGAATTTTGTCAAACACATGGTATGCATTTATAACACTGAAATATAGACATATAAATCAACATGAAGTTGAAAGAAATGGGTTAAGAACAAACATATAATTTTGAGATATGGGTTAAAAAAATACATGAAATTGAGAAATAAAATAAAATAAATCAGAGACGGGAAAATAATATCAAACATGTACATGTGTTGTTTCTTCTTCTTTTTATACTTTTGACCCAAGAATTCATACATTCAAAATATAATAAAATTACACGTATGAGACAAGTGAGATTCGGGCGACTCAAACATTTTTTTTCTTTCCTTTTTTCTGGGATGATAAAATGGAGAGGAAGAATAGTTGCAGAGTTATGAATGGAATGGTAAGATGGAAAACAGATTAAAGATGTCTAAAAATACATACCTTATGCATCCTCAAGAAAACGTTAAACTAACTACGTTGTTAGGGTTTACTTTCACTGTCAGTGCTTCATTTTCATCAGCATTTGTTAAAACAGAGAAATCCACAACACCATCTTTCTCTTTCAATGGTGATGACAACGACGGAGATGATAAATCATCAATACATACAATTTTGATGTTGATTTTGCTGATGTATTCGGATTAAATTATGATAAGTTTAGTTTTCGTTGATTTTGAGAACTTGTTTAGCTAGTTTCAATGATGTGTCTAGTGTTGAAGGAAAAAGAATGGGAAAAGGGAGGAGAGAGAAAAGAAAAGAGAAGAAGAATCTGGAAGAGAAGAGAAAAGAAAAGGTGGCAGCTATGTTAGGGTTTGAGAGAAAAAGAGAGAAGAAAATACATAAAACGGGGGAATGGAAAAATTGAAATGGGATAGAAAACTAGAGAGAGGTATCAAAAATCAAAAGGAGTGACACGTCCTTGCTAGAAAGCTTTGGTTTGTTGATTAATTGGTCCATTTGATAATTACTCATTAGTCCTTTATGTAGTGTAAACATTTTTGAACATAAAGAATAATATAGGAAATGCATGCAATTAAATTGTTATAAGTAGATAGTAGATACATCTAGGTTACAAAGACAAACATTAATCATAAATGGACTAAGGTTTTAAATTAGGAGGTTCCCCAGTTACACATGGCACTCTATATTAGTAGTTTTTTTTTATCTTAATACCTTTTGCGAATGTTACGTTTTTTAGAAAAATTTATAATGTGTTACCGAACTTTTGGAATATTTATGATGTTTTACAGGATTTTTGGAGGAATAATATGAGTTTTTACCAGATTTTTTGGGGGACATATATGAGTTATTACCAGATTTTTTAAAATAGGTGTAAAAAGTATACTTTTTACACCTGTTTTTAAAAAATAGATGTAAAATAATATAATTTAAAATTATACTTTTTGTACTGGGTTTTTTAAATATGCGGTATAAAATCATAATTTTTTTGGAAAAAATATGATTCTTTACCGAATTTTCCAAATATGCCGGAAAACTACCATAAATACCGGATTTTTTGAAAAAATCACTAATGTCAATTTTTTTTTGCTTATCGAAAATGAACTACCAAAATTTTAAAAAATCTAGAAAATTATCAAAGATACTTAATTTATCAAAAATCTGATATATTAAATTCGTTTTTTTTAAAAACGGTAAAAATGCATACTGAAATTTTTTAATATACTACAGAATTTTTCAATTTTTATCAAAAATTTCACTTATTCAACTAGATTTTTCGTTCAAACTTTTTGATAAAGTTTTGACAAAGGAAATATAGGTATTATGAAAATATGTGGGGGTGTCAGATGTGAATGTGAGGTGTCAGGATAAAACCTCTAACTAGAGAGGTTCATTAACTACAACAAATCGATATCGACATTAGAAATTACAAATTCACCCATTACGACGGTAAAAAAATCACAACCAAGATGAAACGTCGTTGTTAACCTAACGTGACATAATTGTTAATTAAAATAGATAGAAAATATCAATTTAAGTATATATCTAAACAAAAATTTTATTTTATTTTTTTAATTATTTCTTACTTCTTAAATTTTAAATTTGTTCTTTTATTTTATTTTTGATTTTGTCTTTCTATTGCAATGTGATATGAATTTGACCCTTTTGGGTCGAAATAAATCAATTGAAATACAAGAGTACTGATCGTGAAGGCTGATCAGATCCTGAAGTGGGTCAAGAAGAACGTCTATGATGCTGGATGTGTGAGATGAGAAGGGGATGTACCTGCAAGGCACTCCGATGCTAAAGTAAGAATCGGGAGAGAGAAAGGCAAGTACAAGAGTATGAGTTTCTTAGGATGATTTAGAATACCTGACCCTCTCAAATGAGAGGGTTTTTATAATGCCCCCAGTGCGTGGCCAACGATCCCTATTTTCGGGGCGGACCGTTTCCTGAAGAATAGGTAATTGCCAAAAACTAGCCGTTATGACGGGCAGAGATGCCCAAAACTAGCCGTTGCCACGGGCAAAGGCGTAGTTTCTGGCACTGGCGTCATGACCGTTCTTGGATGATGGAGTCGTGCGTAACGGGCAGGAATGTCGGGGAGAAGCAAATGACCTTGAGATTCATCTGCCAATATGTGCCCGGTAGAGGGGCATAAAGGTAAATGTTGTCCCACCTCAGCTGGACTTAGGCAATTGGGTCGTTCTGGGAGCAGAAGTGGATTGGGTCATGTCTAGCCATTGGTCCAGTCCGGAACAAGTACTGTATATAATGTGTTATATAACACTTGTGCTTAGTCAAAAAAACTCTTAAAGCCCAATAACTTCCTAACAGAAAAACAAACCCAATAATAGAAAATAAATAAATATAATAAAATGATTAGGTTTGTAATATCCCCCATAAGCTTAAGGGAAAATGTAATGAACTCGAAGCTTAGAGAGATTGAGTTGGAAGGGCTTTAGGTCCAGAGGTTTCATGAGAATGTCGGTGACCTTCCGAGATGAAGGAACATGAAGCATGTGGCAAAGACCTTGTTGAAGCTTCTCTCAAACAATATGATAATCCAAGTCACTGTGCTTGGTACGTTTATGGAACGAAGAGTTACTAGCGATACGACGAGCTGAAGCACTGTCACAATAGAGCAAAGAAGGTTGAATAACAGAGAGATGAAGTTCACGCAAAATGTTTGTAAGCCATTGTATTTCACAAATAATTGAAGACATTGTGTGTTATTCTGCCTCCGTAGAACTACGAGAAACAATTGCATGCTTCTTGGATTTCCATGATATAAGAAAGTTGCCTAAAAATATGCAATATCCACTAATAGATCTTATGGTACTGGGGCATGTAGCCCAGTCCGAATCCAAAAATGCCTTGAGTTGTAGAGTAGAAGATGAGGGGAAGAACATATCCCGAGCAAGAGAATTCTTCAAATAACGAAGGACATGAATAGTTGTGTTGTGATGAGTTATGGTAAGATTGATCATGTCTTCACCTTATTTGTTGGATAAGAAAAGCAATGTTTAGGTGGGTGTTGAGTAGGTAAATTAATTGCCCAACCAAACGTATGTATGAAGTGGGGTCTATCAGAGGTTATGCTTCATTGGATTATAAGCGAGTGTCTCTCGTCATTTGAGTAATAGCGTGTTTGCAACCAAGCAGTCTAACAGTTGACAGAATATCCAAGACATATTTTCTTTGATTAATGTTGATTCCTAACTTGCTTCTTGATACCTTGAGTCAGAGGAAATACTTCAATGTGCCAAGGTCCTTGATGTGAAAAGGATGTTGTAATGTGCTTTTGATGTGTTGAATGATATCTAAATCTGTACCTGCAATGATGAGATCATCAACATATATAAGTAATGTAGTAAAGGAAGTGTTAAACTTGTGAATACATATAGAATGATTAGCAACACATTGTACAAAATGATTTGAAAGTAGGATATTAGAAAACTTTGCAAACCATTACCTACTTAATTGTTTTAAGCCATAACTTGATTTCAATAATTTTCAAACCAGATTTGGATAAGAGGGTCGCATGCCTTTGGGTAAATCCATGTAAACCTCCTCATCTAAATCACCATGGAGGAAAGCGTTATAAACATCAAGTTGATAAAGATGTAAATTTAAAGAAGAAGATAGAGCAAGTATGAGTCTTACAACGGTGAGTTTAGTAACCAGATAGAAATTGTCAAAGAAGTATATACCTTCAACTTTAGTGAAACCTTGCGCAACTAACCTTGCTTTGTGACATTATATAGATCCATCAACATGGAACTTAGTTTTATATACCCATTTGCATCCAATGGCCTTTTTGTCGGATGAAAGTGGGGTATAAACCCAAGTTTTGTTGTATATGAGAGCCTGAATTTCATTATTCATGGCTTGGATCCAATGTGGATGAGAGATGAATTGTTTGTAAGTAGTGGGTCACAAGTAGTAGTAAGAGTATAAATGAAAGAGTAAAATGCAAGTGAATTATTTTTGTATGAAATGGATTTTAAGATGTCATAAGGAGTAAGAATGATAAGTATTGCAAATAAAATCATTTAAGTATGTGTCATACCCTGAATTTCGCCCCACCTCAATCATTCATCTGCATCATGTCTTATGACCACTTCATCTGGTTATGAGATCATTCTCATGCATGGGTCAAGAACCATGAATTGAGATTTTAACTTAATTCAAATTGTGTGGTTTTCTGTTGACCAATTCATGCGTCATGCATTAGGTACCAAGATACAAACCTTTTATTCTAGGATTATCATTCCTTTCTAGTAATAATTACATTTGGATTTTGTTCCCGATTCACTTTCATATTTCTTAAATCCAAGGTCACCCGTTACATTTCTTTGTTTTAGTCATACCATCCACAATAACCATTGATGTTGAATTGGTCTCTTTTGTATTAGTTAAGTATTCCTAAGTGTGGTTTTTTTGGATGACTAATCTTTTCATAATTAAAGAAGGCTCTGATTTGAATCCCATTTGGTTATAAGGGAAAACTACATAACTTTCATTGGTGTTCTCAAACCAAATTTTTTTATTTTTCCATATTTAAACCATGCCCTTGTCTTTCTCATTCCACATTCAAATCATAAGACATTCTTCATCCATTATCGAGTTATTCACTTTCATGCTCAAACACATTCATATTCCATTTCATTCATCCCATTCACATTCTATTAGCTCTTATTCATATTCTAATGAATTTTCATATTAAATCCAAAGCATTCATTTCATGCATATTCAATGGTCTTCATTCATATTCAAATATTTTCTCACATTTCATAACTTTTACTCATAATTCTAATAATATCCAATCCTACTCATTCACCTCCATATTCCAAAAATACATGTCATACATGATATTTTCACAAGCATACTCATTCATGTTCAAATTCAACTTACTCATTCATATTACAATCAAGTGCTCACATTCATTTGCATACAAAATACACTATAAATGAAGAAAGTCTTTTATGATACAAGGAAAATCATTTGGAATTGCAAGATTATTACAATACTTTCAAACTTGATTAGAGTATTTCACAAAAGTGCCAACAAAAGGAAAATATGCCTAAAAGCTAAAATCTTCAAGCCTAATTTTGCTTTCTTTCTTCGTACTCAAGCAAAACCATCTCCATGAAGTCATTTATCAACCATCCAACACAATTGCATGATTTTTTGCTGCATTTGAATCCTGCTACGGTCTAGGCTTCGAACAACATATTTACTTGTCCAGTTACCTTCCCTCATGGACATCATTAGAGGAACCTAACTTCAAAAGTGGTGACCATGTTAACCACTTACATCAAACAAAAATAGTGAAACGAAATCAAAGAGAAGAGATGAAGGGTTCAGCTTACACATAAGCCATTCCTGCTACCTCTCATGAACCAACATCCACAAGCATACAACAAACCATAAACACGAGAAAAGCTGCAAACACATGAGAACCAAAATCAATTCAGCAGATGATTATACAACAAGTTTTAAGTGTGCAAGAGAAAAGTCATAGCAGTGTGTTATGTTCAAACTTAATCCAAATTGAAAGGCAGTGAAAATAAAATAGTGAGTAGGTCCACATTTTTTCTACACTAGTAAAAATAAAATTTTTCTACACCAGTGAAGATCAAGATTCAAAGTCAGAGGGACCACAAATACTTATAGAAACAAATTTCACTACAGATAAAATTTCAAAGTCCAAATTCACTTTCGTACATGACCACTACAAAAATCCCATGAATGCAGGGAATTGAGGCAAATTCACTACTAACGAATTGCAATTGACAGCTCAGGGAATTTCTCAACAAACTTCATGAAGGTGTGAGAAAAACACGAGAAAGGGGTGTTTGAATCGGGTTTTTAAAAGTGAAAGCTTTTTATGAAACTAAAAAAGAAATCCCAAAGAAACTAAACAAGAGAGAAAGACACACGATATATCCTGGTTCACTTGAAAACTATCAAGCTAATCCAGTCCACCCGCCAAGGTGATTTTGCCTTATACTCAAGGACTTAATCCACTATAATCAACTGATTACAATCTGCACTAGCAACTGCTAGTGACTAACAACCACAAAGACTAATTGTCTAAGTCTTCTTAAGGATTCTGACCCAACTAGTCCCTTAAGGAATTACAAACAACAGTTTGTGAAAAATAAATGTTTACAATGAAATACTTCTACTCAAGCAGATATAAACACAATGAATAACTAAAAATGACTTAAAGAAAAATATGCACAGAATGAATTTTTCGTTGTTGTTCTTCACTGTTTGTTGCTTGCCATTTTCTTCAAGTTGTCAAGTCCTTATATAGCCAGTAAAAGATTCGTTGGAGGGCAGATTAGGAATATCCTTGAGTGAGGTGGCGACTTGAAAGAATGTCTTTACGCAGGGATGAAAATTGTACATAAAAGTTTTCCTTTGTTCCACAAAATCAGGGTAGTGGAATGGAACGTTTGGAACGTAGAAGCAACTTTTGTCAAACCAGAGTGTCATTGCATATGGTCTCTATCAGAGTCAGAACCTATTTGTCAAAACTTCAGAATAACAAACCGTTAGAGTATCAAAATTATTTTCACACAAATACTATCTTGTTATTATCGAAACTTAGAGATAACCAGCAGAACCAAATCTTGTTCTAATAATTTCCCCCTTTTTTATAATGACAAAACAATGTATTTTGATGAATAAATTTCGTAAAAAAATAATCAATAGGTGATGATAGAGATATGTTTAGAAATAAACTTCCCTTTATCAAGCTCCCCCTGAATCTAAGACTTATAAAAATCTTATTAGATTTGGGATAATAGAGCCTGATTATATAGCAGAGCCTGATTGGTCTTATCAGATCCAAAAAAAAATGTCTGACTAAGTTTTTCTGAATATTTTGTCAGATCTGATTCTTATCAATTATCAAAGCAAGTTTAAGGCTGGTTCTTATCATATGCATTAGATAGTCATGATTGCCAAAGTTTCAATATTGTTCCTGAAAAACATTTTAAGAAATATTTTGTGCATTTATAATGTTAGAATGTCAGAATTATGATTCAGAGAAAAAGATATTTTTATCAAAATAATTTCTTCATTAATACTCCCCCTTTTTGTCATAATCAAAAAGGTAATCAAAACAAAAACAAAAAGACAAAGAAAATAACTAAGGGGTAGCCTAAATAGTGTCTAAGGTTGAGGAGGAGGAGGAGGGAGCCTCTGAAGGATCTGAGCAAGCACATTCTGAATGTTGGATGTAACTTCATCTTGCTTATCCATTCTAGTTCTGAATAACTCTTGTTCCTTCTGAATGCTTTCCAGAGTCTTCAACACTGGATCAGAAGTATGGTTATCAGAACTTGCAACAACGTTTGAAGCATCTTCTTAATTCTTCAGTTCTGCTTCTCTCTCAGCTAATTCTTGAGCTTCCTTAGCTTGTCTCCCAGCTTCTCTTTCAAGAGCCTCCTTAGCTAGTCTTTCAACTAATTCCCGTTCAACAGCTAATTTTTCTTCAGCTTCTCTCTGAGCTTCCAATCTTTCTTCTGTTTGCTGAATAAAGTATTTTTTGTTTGAACAAAGAGATTTTTGATCTTCTGAAACTCCACTGACATTCATCGATTGAATCGATTCCAGGGAGCACCTAGAGCAGTAGGGTAAGCGCTGGAACTAGATTCATCAGAAAGTTTCTTGAATCTTCTAACTACATTCTCTTTAAAAACAGAAATTACTTCATAAAGGTTAGGAGGGGGAAGATCAGAAGGTTGATTTTTAGGATGTGTTTGGGTTTCTTCATCAGTAACAACTAGATTGGAGAGTGTTTGGTCAGAGTCTGAATCAAGGTTTGTTTTTGGTGAAGAAGGTTCAGGATTATTTGATATGGTTACTACATTTATTTGTGGAGAGGTTGAGGATGTGGGTGATTGAGGGTTGGTTGTTGGGATAGGTTCTGTAGTAATTTCTCCAGAATTGGTTGTAGGAATAGGTTTTGTAGGAGGTTCTTCAGAAATGGGTTGAGTGATGATGGTAAAAGTTAATGATAAATAGATGGTGGGAGTTATTGGTAAAGATATAGTGGGAGTAGATTGAGTGGAAGTGGTTTGGGATATCTGAGGTGGAAGTTGTGTAGATGGTGCAGAAGATGGAATTATTTGAGATGATGGTGGTTCAGAAAGAGGGATGAATGAGGTTGTAACGATGGTTGAAAAAATTGGTGGTGGTGTTGGGATGGATGAAGATACATTTCTATCAGTAAGAACATATGTAGTTATAGAAGAATCAGAAGACTTACTTGTCTGTTTTGAATAGGATGCCAGTGAAGGATTCTTCGTGTTGGCTTCACCCAAACCTTTCTTCTGCTTCTTGACAATTTTCTTCTGAGGTGTCTTGGTATGGAGTCTTTTCTTCTTCATTATATCAGGGGGATTATCTGGTAGATCTTCAAACCGGAATCCAGACATATCATATCCTTCATTTTCACGTATCTTAATATACTCCTCTATAGCTTCTATATTGTCATGCTTGGTGAACAGAGGAAATCCATTGATTATCATTCTCATTGACTTCAAGTTGTTTCAATCTATAGCCATACTTGGTTCAACTTTTATCTCATTTATAATTGCATCCTCTTCAGATTTCAGCTATTCAGAGGAGTTCCAGTTATGATAGCTAATTCATCTTTGACATTCAACTTTGCCAGATGATCAGTCATACCACTCTCAATCAGAATATCTGATAAAATTTTATCAAGAGGAATGTAGTTTTTAAGCTTCTTTGAATCATTTATAGTTTCTCTTATAGAATCTCTAAGGTATCTGAAGAAAATGGAAGGGAGACAAATCTTTTCACCTTTTAGCAGATAATACAACATGTATTTCTGATCAGTGTTAATGAAGTCAGATGAACTTGATGAAGGTATGTGATGGATACATTCCAGAATGATCCTGAGCCAGACGCGAAGCTCTTTAGATAGATCCTGACTCTTAAAGGGTGGTTTACCATCAAATGATTGAGTGAAGATGGCTGGGTTTATCACTTCAGAGAGAAACTTTGATTTTGAACTCATCTTATAGATACGCTTACCACCAGAGTTCTCCATTCCAAGTAAGGTAGCTATAGATTTCTCCGTGATGATAAACTTGTTTCCCAAAACATGTGACACAATGAAGTGTTCATCAACATCAATAAATATCCAGAATTCCTTGGTTAGGTTAGGGAAGATGGGACCGTAGAGACGATCAAAGTAAGTTCTCCAGCCTTGAGCATTCAATTCCCAAAACAAATCTATTCCATTATCAAATAGGTTATAAAAATCTACTAACCATTAACAAAGAACTTCCAATTCTTCAAAAGGAGTCGAGAGATGAATGTGAGATGGACAATCCATAATATGAACTTCAACTAGTTTCTGGAAGGTAGATAACTATTGATGTAGTGACACCGAAGCAGTTTGAGCAGTGGTTGCAACCATTTGAGACGATTTTGTATGTTGTGATTGTTAAGAGAAATTGTATACACTTTGTTGTTGAGGATCCATTGATGAAGAAGATGAAGTTACGAAACACAAATGGTTTTTAGGGTTTAGGGTTTCTAAGAAAAAGTGTGGGAAGTGAAATAGTAGCGTAGTGTGTGATAGTGAGATAGTGAGTATTTAAAGAGAGAAATTGATGATTATGAAAAATAGGGAGTAATTATTTTAAAATCCAGTCTCACGAAATCACAATGCTCGAGGTGTCTTTTCAACAGTAAGATATGATTTGGTATTGGATAAGTGTCACAAGAAAATCATAGCCGTCTGTTTAAGAGAACACGTTTGATGTTCCCAAAGTCAAGAATACCAAGAGGTATCTGACCAGACAAGTTTCTGATCAAGACATCTTCTAACATGTAGAAGTATCTTTATTCATAAAGGCAAATAAATAAATAAATAATATTTGCTTAACGTCAGAATCTCATTTTACAAAAGGAGATTAAACACATTCTGATAAAACTCATTCTGGACAAAAATCCATATTTAAGTTTTTCAGAATAAACTGAAATCTATCTTCAGCTAAGAGTTTTTTAAAGATATCAGCCAACTAATGATCTGAATATATAAATTTTAGAGTTAAAATCCCTTTATGAACATAGTCTCTGATGAAATGATGTTTAATTTTAATGTGTTTAGCTCGAGAATGTAAAATAGGATTCTTACTTAAGAAAATAGCAGTTGTGTTATCACAGCAGATAGGAATGTTACCCTTGTGAATCTGAAAATCTTCTAGTTGACTCTTCATCCAGAGTATCTGAGTACTACAAAGTGACGCTGAGATGTATTTTGCTTCTGCAGTAGATAGTGCAAAGGTTGATTGTCTTTTGTTTGCCCAAGAGACGAGGTTCTTACCCAGAAACTGACAGTTTACAGAAGTACTTTTCCTTTCTAATTTGTCTCTAGTATAATCTGCATCAAAATAACCAGAAAGCTTGTACTCTGATCTTTTCTTATACATCAAGCCAGGGTTAGTTGTTCCTTTTAGATACCTTAGGATTCTCTTAACAACTGTTAAGTGAGTTTCCGTTGGATCTGATTGGAAACGAGCACAAAGACATACACTAAACAAAATATCTGGACGAGAAGCAGTCAAATATAGAAGAGAGTCTATCATACCACGAGAGCTTCTGACAAACCTTTTTACTTACTTCTTCTTTCTCCATAATGTATGTAGGATGCATGGGAGTTTTTGCAGGTTTACTATCTGGCATCTCAAACTTCTTCAGAAGTTCTCGTCCATACTTGCTTTGATGAATATATGTTCCCTCTGAACGTTGATCAATTTGAATTCCCAGAAAGAATCTGAGTTCTCCCATCAGACTCATTTCAAACTTTGCCTGCATTAACTTAGAAAATTCCTTGCACAAAGAAAGATTAGCAGAACCAAAAATAATATCATCAACATAAATTTGCACAATCAGAATATCATTCTTAAAGGTTTTGCAAAAGAGCGTGGTGTCTACCTTCCCTTTGGTAAAATCATTTTCCAAAAGGAAATTACTGAGTCTGTTATCGAAGCTCTGGGAGCTTGTTTCAGACCGTATAATGATTTCTTTAGTTTAAATACATAATCTGATTTTTCAAAATTTTCAAATCCAGGGGGTTGATGTACATACACTTCTTCAGAAATATACCCATTTAAGAATGCACCCTTAACATCCATTTGATAACGAATGATGTTATGATTACCAACAAAAGAAACTAATAAGCGAATAGATTCTAACCTGGAAACTGGTGCAAAGGTTTCAGTATATTCTATCCCTTCTTGCTAACTATAGCCTTGTGCAACCAGTCGAGCTTTGTTTCTTACGATCTCACCTTTCTCATTAAGCTTGTTTCTGAATACCCACTTTGTTCCAATGACATAGACACCTTTTGGTTTCTAAACAAGATCCCAAACATCGTTTCTTGTGAATTGATTTAGTTCTTCTTGCATGGCCAGAATCCACTCATTCTCCAGAAGAGCTTCATCAACGGATGTTGGCTCTATAAGAGAAACCAAACCCAGAAGAGTTTCTTTAGAAGGTTTGAATGATGAATGAGTTCTGACTGGATCAACTTAGTCTCCCAGAATCAATTCTTCATAATGAAAAGTACTTAGTTTATTCTTCTTCTGATGAGATGGACTATTCGTTGTTTCTGGGGAAGTTGTATCTGATTCTATAGTTTCTTCTGCATTGTCTCCTTCTTTAGAATCTTCCTCCTTGGATTCTGATAAAGTAATCTTTAAATCTGCAAGTTTCTCAACTAGCTTTGACTTTTTCAGGGTCAAGCTTATCATCGAATCTAACATGAATTGATTCCTCAATAATCCGTGTTTCTCTGTTATAGATTTTGTAGCCTTTAGAGTGTTCATAATATCCTAACAATAAACACTTTTGAGCTTTGGAATCAAACTTGCCAAGATTCTCTTTAGTGTTCAACATAAAACAAATACAACCAGAAGGATGAAAATAAGAGATGTTGGGTTTTCTATTCTTCCACAATTCATAAGGAGTCTTACCCATAATAGGTCTGATGGAAATCCTGTTCTGAATATAACATGTTGTGTTTACTGCCTCTGCGCAGAAGTGCATAGCCATGTCAGTCTCTTGGATCATAGTACGATTTATTTCTTGCAATGTTCTATTCTTCCTTTCCACTACTCCATTCTGTTGTGGAGTTCTAGGACAGGAGAAATCATGGGAAATGCCATGGGAATCAAAAATATTCTCAAAGTATTTGTTCTTGAATTCTCCACCATGATCGCTTCTGACTCTGACTATTTTGCAATCCTTCTCTGTTTGCACTTGTGAGCAAAAGGAAGAGAACACAGAATGTGACTCATCCTTGTGTTTCAAGAATTTTACCCATGTCCAACGACTATAGTCATCTACAATGACTAATCCATATTTCTTACCATTGATAGAGGCAGTTTTCACCGGACCAAAAAGATCAATGTGCCGAAGTTATAATGGTCTAGAGGTACAAACAACATTTTTAGCTTTAAAAGATGTTTTGGAAAATTTGCCTTTTTGACATGCTTCACAAAGAGCATCTAAAGAATACTTCAGATTAGGTAAGCCTCTGACTAATCCAAGCTTATTTAGCCGAGAGATATTTCTCATGCTAACATGGCCCAAACGTCTATGTCATACCCATTGCTCTTCATTTACAGACATTAGGCATTTAACATTCTGGTCCTTAAGATCAGAAAGTCTGATTTTGTAAATGTTGTTTTCCTCTTTCCATTAAAAAGGATTTAGCCATTCTTCTGACTAATAGCCTTACAGGACTTTTGATTGAAAATGATATCATAAGCATTATCACTAAGTTGGCTAATTGACAATAAGTTATGCATCAAACCATCGACTAGAAGAACATTAGTAATAGAAGAAAGTTTACCATTACCAATAGTTCCAGAGCCAATGATTTTACCCTTTTGGTTTCCTTTGAAACCAACGAGCCTCCAGGCTTAAGTTCAAAACTTTGGAACATATTCCTTCTTCCTGTCATGTGTCGCGAGCAACCCCAGTCCAGGTACCATGATTGGTGTTTCAACTAAGCTGCTAAGGATATCTGCAACATAGATTATCTTATCCTTAGGTACCCAATTTCTGGGTCCTCTTTTGTTAGTTTTCCCAGAGTTTTTCATAACTTTGGGTTTCTGTGCAACAGGATAATCAAGTGGTATTTGTGCATGATGCTTAGGTTTAAGATCAGATTTTTGTGTCTGGGAGGGTGCTTGCACAAGCTCAGAACAATCAAGCTTGGTATCAGAAGGCACAAAATGATCATAGAGAGGTTTTGGTTTTACAGGTTGACTTTCTTCAATTTCAAATGTTTCTGTACACCCAAAACCTTTCTTGTCATTTCTGCTAACTCCATAGATCATGGAAGCCATTTTGCTTCTATCTATGCTTTTAGCCAGAAAGTACTGGGATGCTCTATCATACTTGTTGACACAATTAGTTTCAGAGATATTAGAGACTAATTCTTCTTCTAGTTTAGAAATTTTTCTTTTCAAAGCACAATTACTATTTTTTAAAGAAAAAATATTTTCATTCAGAGAAGAATTATTCTGTTCAAGCTTATCTCTAGCTTCAGAAGTAATTACATGGGATTTTTTAAGAACCTTGTATTTACTTTGAAGATTTTGATATCTTTCCAGCATTGCTAAAAGACACGACTCTAATTCACAATGAGAGAGTTTAGATAACACCTCTAAGTCAGAGTTTGAATCTGATTCTGGTTCTGACAACATTTTGTCTTCTAGTTCTTCAAAGACTTCAGCGTTAATTGTTGTTGCCACTAGCGCAACATTTGCCTGTTCTTCATCATAATCTTTTTCTTTAGAATTAGAGTCATCCCAAGTTGCCATGAGTCTCTTCTTGACTTTGGTGAAGTTCTTCTTAGGCTTCTTGTCTTTCTTAAGCTTTGGACATTCATTCTTGTAATGACCTGGCTCATTACACTCATAGCAGGTGACTTCTTTTCCAGAACTCTGCTTCTTTTGTCCAAATGTTGAGTCAATACGACCGTTGTCCCTTTTTGATCCTCTGAACTTTCCTTGCTTATGTTTCCATAGTTTGTATATCCTTCTGGAGATAAGTGATAACTCATCTTCTGAGTCTTCATCAGAATCTTCTGATTCTACCTCAGCTTGATAAGCCTTGGCCTTTTCAGGTTTAGACTTAAGAGCAATAGATTTACTCTTCTGAGGTTTATCTTCCTCGAGCTCTATCTCATGACTTCTTAAAGAATTAATAAGTTCTTAAAGACTTATACTGTTCAGATCCTTAGCTAGCTTTAGAGCAGTTACCATATGTCTTCATTTCTTGGGAAGACTTCTGATAATCTTCTTGACATGATCAGCAGTTTAATATCCTTTGTTTAGCACTCTGAGTCATGCTACCAGCATCTGAAATCTTGAAAACATAGTTTCTACAGATTCCTCATCATCCATCTTGAAGGCTTCATATTTCTGGATTAGGGCAAAAGCCTTTGTCTCCTTTACATGAGCATTTCTTTCATGAGTCATTTGAAGTGAATCAAAAATGGACTTGGAAGTTTCTTTATTTGTTATTTTCTCATACTCAGTATAAGAAATAGCATTCAGCAGTATAGTTCTTGCCTTGTGATGATTCTTGTAGTCTTTCTTTTGTTGATTAGTCATAGCACTTCTTGACACTTTTACTCCTGCGGCATCAATTGGGTGAGTGTAGCCATCAACTACAAGATCTCAAAGATCTATGTCGTAACCAAGAAAGAAACTTTCAATTCTATCTTTCCAGTAGTCAAACTTGTCACCATCAAAGACTGGTGGTTTAGCACTGTAGTGATCTTTCTCTTCTGGAATAGGATTAGCATTAGCGGCAGCCATGATGTCTCACATAAATATTGGATCGGTACTGAACACGATGAAGTGTTATAAAACTTTTATCACAATCAAAACCGGAGCTCTAATGCCAATGGAAGGTGTGAGAAAAACACAAGAAAGGGGGGTTTGAATTGGGTTTTTAAAAGTGAAAACTTTTTATGAAACTAAAAAATAAATCCCAAAGAAACTAAACAAGAGAGAAAAACACACGATATATCCTGGTCCACTTAAAAACTATCAAGCTAATCTTGTCCACCAGCCAAGGTGATTTTGCCTTATACTCAAAGACTTAATCCACTATAATCAACTGATTACAATTTGCACTAGCAACTGCTAGTGACTAACAACTACAAAGACTAACTGTCTAAGTCTTCTTAAGGATTCCGACCCAACTGGTCCCTTAAGAAATTACAAACAACAGTTTATGAAAAATAAATGTTTTCAATGAAATTCTTATACTCAAGCAGATATAAACATAATGAATAACTAAAATGACTTAAAGAAAAATTTGCACAGAATTAATTTTTCGTTGTTGTTCTTCACTGTTTGCTTGCTTGCCATTTTCTTCAAGTTGTCAAGTCCTTATATAGCCAATAAAAGATCCGTTGGAGGGAAGATCAAGAATATCCTTGAGTGAGCTGGCGACTTGAAAGAATGTCGTTACATAGGGATGAAAATTGTACACAAAAGTTGCCCTTTGTACCACAAAATCAGGGTAGTGGAATGGAACGTTTTGATACGTACTATGTACTATTTTCCCTCGTAAACTTTTGATCTTACCTTCTGTACATCAGAGGCTTCTAGATAAAGATGTTTGAAGCGTGAGTAGAAGAGTTGATCACTGGGTCTTCAGAGTCTTAAGTCTTCAGAGTCTTCAGAACTTGTTCACCAGAACCTTGTCTTCAGAATCTTTAGCACTTAGTCTTCAGAGTCTTCAAAACTTTGTTCAACAGAACCTTGTTTTCAGAGTCTTCAGCACTTAGTCTTCAGAAACTTAAGTCTTCAGAGTCTTCAGAACTTTGTTCAGTAGAACCTTGCCTTCAGATTCTTCAGCATTTAGTTTTCAGAAGAGAACAACTTCAGAAGCTAGAAAGCCTTCAGAAGTAAATCATCAGAGTCACGCTCAGATGTAGAATCCAAGAGAGCATTGCTGCAACAACATATTGTCTTTTTAGAATCTTTCTGAATGTGAGTAGCTACAGAAGCAAACTTTCTACTTTGGCGCAGAAGCAACTTTTGTCAAACCAGAGTGTCATTGCATATGGTCTCTATCAGAGTCAGAACTTATTTGTCAAAACTTCAGAATAACAAACCGTTAGAGTATCAAAATTGTTTTCACACAAATACTATCTTGTTATTATCAGAACTTAGAGATAACCTGCAGAACTAAATCTTGTTCTAACACTTCACATGTGTGAAGAAATATCCATGTGAATTCACACGTTTCTCAAATCTCACATCACCCTCCTATAAAAGGAACTCTCGTTGCTCACTATGAAGACCTAGAAAAAACCTAACGAATTAATGCACAGTTTTCCCTAACAATCACCAAAGCTCAGATTTCTCAAAGTTACTCAGAGTTCCATCTTTGAACTCTGAGCTGGCGAGCTAAAACCCCTCACCACAAAATCAACAAGAAACGCAGAAAAGAAGAAGAAAAGGATATCAGTTGATATCATCTTAAAGATTTAAACAAATACCTGAAGCAAGTGCGCAAATCTGCCTCTTGTGTGGGTAACCTTTTCTTTTCGTTTTCTGCAGTTAATTTCGCTCTGTTTCAATTCGTTTCTTTTTACCTTTTTGCACCTGTAGCATGTAAATAACCAAATATAATGAGAATTTTGGGTTAGGGTTTATTGGGGTGGGGTTTATAATGTTTGATTTTGATCATTTTTTTGTGATTGTTAATTGTGTTTGTGTTTGATTTCCGCCATTTTTTATTGAAAGGGATGCATGTGCTCTGGATTTTTTAAGGTTGTGTGTGGGGTTGTTGTAGCTGAAAACTCTACTTCTGTTTATTGTTTGTTTATCGTGTGCTTGTGTTCCCTTTGGTATTTGCTTGAGAAATATGCACAGAGAGAGAGAGAGAGATTCGGCTGAAAGTAAAAATGTTTTAAAGAGATAGAGCACTAGGTTGTTGGAAATAGGGTGTTTGGTTTTATTTCTTTTTTTTTTAGATTTAATCGTTTCTCCTTCATTAATATTTTCCCCTTTTTAATAGCATTAACATCATTGTTTATTATAACATATTTTGAATGACCATATATTGATGGAATACTGAATGTATGCACCAGTTGTCCGCCTATTGATGTGCCTTGTGGATCCTAGTATTTTTTTTGCATGTTGTTGCATTTTCCCAACATGATAAATATAACTAATTCTTCCTCCTTTCACTTTGTGGTCCGCATGTCAGGCTGGATCCTCACCTTTTTAGGTGTAGTTGACTGTTGAGTATGGGGGAAGGGCAACCGAGTCAGCCTTGTGTTTTTTTTGTGTGAATATTTCAACTTCATTTTAGTAGTATTAGGCATAGCTTGGGCCGGGTCTGGAGGCCCAAGTGGTTATTGTTGAACTTGACACCCTTGCTTTCAGTTAATGCACTCCAGGCTAGCCCTTTGTGTTGTGTTTCTATTTCTTTGCTTATTTTTGAAAATAATATTTGGTTTAGGAATTAAAATATTATGTCCTTGCATTTTTCTTTCATCAAATAAAATTACAAGAGTCTTAGCATTTTATTTTTCTCATTTTTTATTTACTATTAAAATAATTAAAAATTAGATCTAGAGTTATGTCATAAAATTTTGGTCCCATCCATTTTCTTTGAAGTCAACTAGTTGTATTTTAGGGTTTAGCGCTTAGAATTTAGTTTTTATTCATGATTTGATTTAGTTGCTTAACCCTTGATTAAGGTTGTGATTGCTTGCATGTCTTTGTTTGTTATTTCTTGATTGCATGTTTGATTTGTGTCATTCCTTGGATTGTATGATTTATTCTTGTATGAAGACCCTTAATTGTTAACAAGATATGATTATGCATTGTTAAAATCAATCTTTAGAAAATAAACAAAATCTTGGTCCAACGCCAAGTGTTTCTTTTTCTCAAATCATGTCAAACCCCTTTTCAAAACAAATATAATAATAATTCTCGATTCAATGTCGAGCCCATTTAAACACCTTTGTAAGTCGATCGCTTTTAGCATCGCCATCAACCTCACATAGCTTACTCTTGGGCTTTCTTACAATGAACACCTTTTATTTATTTGCATACACTTGTTTTTTTTATAGAATTTTGATCTTGTGAGTAGTAACTTTAATTTGTATTTAAATTTTTCAAATAAACAAAACCCTTAGTTCAACGCCAAGTGGTTTTCATTTCACTTCGATTTCAACCATTTTCAAACCATTCAAAATCATTTCCAAACTTTCACACCAACCATTTTTTTTCAAACGATCATCAAAAGCTTGATCCAAGGTCAAGCCCATTTTTCCAAATCAAAAATCGAAAACACTTAACAACTATTATACACTTTTTAATAAAAGGATGAAAAAGGAGCGGGGTGTAGTCAACGATCTCGCAAGAGTGAGGATCCGAGATGTAGTTCTCGTGGTTCGAGCTCTCATCATCCTATATCAAACTTCGAGTGTTTTTTCTCAATCAAACTTCAAAATACATAAAAATATCAAAACTCTTTCTCAAATAAGATGAAAAGGGAGCAGGGTGTAGTTTACGATCTTCCGAGAAGGAGGTCACGAGATGTAGTTCTCGACCGACTGAACTCTCTCATCAATTCAAAATACTTCAATACATCAAACTTTTCTATCGCCACCGTGCGATCTTTGAAATCCTTTTTAAAGGTATAAAAACAACCAACACAAACTTTTTTTACTCCAAACTACGGAGCTATGATTCCTCATTCCTTGGCGAACACCCTAATAAAAAAAACCATTTTGTATCTATTCCTTCCCCTCTTAATAACTCGAGAAGCCTAACATTTCTAAGAAGACGCTAACGCGCACAACTAAACCAAACGGTTCCCGTTGAGTACAACGGACGTGAGGGGTGCTAATACCTTCCCCTTGCGTAACCGACTCCCGAACCCGATATTGGTTATGATGACCATATCCTTTCCTTTCCATTTAGGGGTTTTATCGATATTTTCCCTTTTCCCTCTTTGGAAATAAATAAAGTTTGGTGGCGACTCTGTTAGTCTATCATGCAAGCGTGCGATTGTGCATTGCGAGGTCATTCTAAATTTTTGAGGTACAATAGTACGCAAGTGTGGTTTTAGTTCTAGTGAATTTCTAAGGGGAGGTTGAATATGACGGGTTGAATGTGAGGTATGATGATTGTTGGTGTCATGAATAGGCAAAGGTTCAATAAGATAAGGGTTGTTGTTGGTGTCCTAAATAGGTAAGGTAATATGTATATCAGGTGGTGAATTGGGTTGTATAATAACTTTTGTATGGTTAATAGGGTAGTAAAAAAGAAGGGGAATATTGGAAGGAGTGGTTGGTGAAGTATGTTCGTGATTGGGGATGGGTGGATAAAGAGAAATGTAGGGAAATTCAGTTTCATAAAAGGAGTAGTTTATAGAGATAAAGGTAGATCTAGTATTGAGTTCAAAGAGGAGATAGCCCTTAGTATTGGGGTAACCTAAGAAAATACATTTACTAGCTCCTTAGTTAAGTTTGTCCCTATGTTTAGATATGGTTGTAGCATAAGTGAGGCAGCCAAAGGTTCTAAGGTGATCAAAGCAGGGTGCTTCATTAAAGAGCAATTCATTAGGTGTTTTGTTCTTAATGGTGTGACTACAAAATCTAATGTCAAGGGTGCTGAAGAAGCCAGAACCTAAGATACCAGGAGCTAAGATTCTAAAAATATCAGAACCTAAGGTCAAGGCTCATTCAAGACCACAAACTTTTAAATCAAAAGTCTTGAATAATCCTAAACCTTATCATATGAAAGCAAAGGTACAAGACAAAAAGAAACCTGACATAACTAACCATAAAGGACCCATAAGATTATGGGTACTTAATCTCAAATATGTTTCAAGGAAGAAGAAAAGCAGCAGTCATGGTACCTGGACAATGGTTGCTCACGACATATGACAGGAGAAAAGCTTATGTTCCAAACCTAACTCTAAAAGAGGGAGGAACTATGACATTTGGAGGAAACCAAAAAGGAAAGATCATTAGTATGGGTACTATTGGTAACTCATTTATCTCAATTAATAATGTCTGGCTTGTAGATGGACTTAAACATAACCTACTGAGCATTAGTCAATTTTGTGACAGTGATTATGAAGTCATGTTTAATAAGAACAACTGCATAATCATGAATGAATCTGACAAGTCTATAGTGTTCAAAGGTAAGATAAATGGCAATTTTTATAAAATTATTTTTTCTGAATTGGTTGATTAGAAGGTATTTTGCCTTTTATCAGTGAGTGATGAGAAGTGGATATGGCACGGAAGGTTAAGTCATGCTAGCTGGAGATTAATCTCTAAACTTAGCAAGTTGAAACTTGTTAAAGGACTGTCAGGTCTCAATTATCACTCAGATGCTCTTTGTAAAGCATGCCAAGTAGGGAAAATAAGTAAAACTTCTTTCAAAACTAAAAACATTGTCTCGACTTCTTGACCTTAGAATTGCTTCACATTGATTTGTTTGGTCCTATTAGTACTTCATTAATCAATGGGAAGAAATATGGTATTGTTGATGACTATAGTAGATGGACTTTGGTTAAATTCCTTTGAACCAAGGATGAATCATATGATGTGTTCAACATCTTCTACATACAAGTACAAACTGAAAAAGAATCTAAAATTTTAAAGATAAGAAGTGATCATGGTGGTGAATTAAAAAATGAGCCATTTGAAATTTTTTGTGAAAAACATGTAATTCTCCATGAGTTCTCTTCTCCTAGAACTCAATGGCAAAAATGGAGTTGTAGAAAGAAAGAACAGATCTTTACAAGAAATGTCCAGAACCATGATTCATGAAAAAAACTTACCTAAGTACTTGTGGGCAGAAATTGTAAACACGACATGTTATGTTCAGAATAGAATCTATATCAGACCTATTCTGACTAAGACATCATATGAGTTGTTCAAGGGAATAAATTCAAGTATATCTTATTTTCATCAGTTTGGATGTACTTGTTACATTCTAAACAATAAAGTCTATCTAAAGAAATTTGATGCTAAAGCTCATAATGGTATTTTTTGGGATAATCTGAACGCTCTAAAGCATACATAGTGTATAACTCTAAAACCAATATGGTTGAAGATTTAATACATATTAAATTTGATGACAAAGAGACTGATAGTAAAATGTTAGAGACAATTCAATTTTTTTTAGAAATTTGTATATCTGAAGACATATCAGGAGCTAAAGGTCAAGAATTTGAAAGTTTAGAATAAAATAATCCATCTGCAGCTAGATGCTCAGAAGCAATCAGAACTTCAGAAGCTAATAATCCCGAAGTTGATCTTACCTCAGAAACGCATCCTGGTAATGAAGAATCTGAAGAAGCACAATATGGCTCCTCAAATGCATCACAATCCATGAATACCTTCAAATACAAGTCTTCTAATCCAGAAGATTTAATTCTTGGAAACAAAGATAACCCTCGAAAGACAAGGTCTGCCTTCAGAGAAGAGCATTCAATGCTAGGACTAGTATCCATGACTGAAACTACTTCTGTTGATGAAGCACTCTCTAATGATGGTTGGATTATGGCTATGCAAAAAGTGTTGAATCATTTTCAAAGAAATGATGTCTGGAATTTGGTACCTAAACCTTCACCAAAGAACATTATTGGAACAAAATAGGTATTCAGAAACAAGTTCAACGAGCAAGGAGAAGTGGTAAGAAATAAGGCTAGACTTGTAGCTTAAGGCTACAATCAACAAAAAGGTGTAGATTTCTTTGAAACCTTTTCACTAGTTGCAATGTTAGAGGCAATCAGGTTACTTCTATCTTATGTTATTAATCATGACATCATTTTATATCAAATGGATGTTAAGAGTGCATTCTTAAATGGTGTCATTTTTGAAGAAGTGTATGTGAGAACAAGATTTGGTTATGCATTAATGCCTCTGAGTTTTGATGATATCAAACAAGTATTGCATGAACAATTTTGTAAGTCTAATGTTTGTTACTTTTGAGAATCTAACAAACAGGTTTTGCTTCCGTTAAATGGCATGAATACGTTGTTAAAAGAGAATAATTTGCCTACGCGCTACACTTGATCTGCTAAATTGCTTTAGGAGAATCTGAAGATTGTAAGACTCTGATATAATATGTAAAGAGAAGAAGTTCTGAAGATCTGAAGACTGAGGTTTTGATGAACGAAGTTCAAACGCTGAAGACTCACGCTCTTTAGATAAAGGTTCTGAAGATCCAACTACAGTCTCTACTCATGCTTCAACTAAATACCATCAGAAGCCTCTGAAGATATGATGACAACATTCTAAGCGAACAAGGTTCTGAAGATCAAGTGCTGAAGACTCCAAAGGCACAGCTCTGAGTACTCAAAGACTTGAAGATCTTAAGAACCAAGCTACGTTTTCCCTTCTTACTCATGCTCGCAGAAGCCTCTGTAGTTAAGAAGATTAGAAGGCTAAGCAACAGAGTACAACTGTACAACGGTATAAACGAAGATATCTTGGAAACAGTGCAACCAATACTAATGAAGATATCCTGACAAGACAGGACACAAAAGTATTATCTGTCCCCACGTCTCTATCAAGCCGCCATCAGTCTAAATAGCTATGATTACTTTTCAACGGACATATTTTACTCGGCTATATAAAGACTTGAAGACTTGAAGAAAGATACATGAAAGCTCACTGCAAAAATACTCTCTTACTAATATCTTTCTTAAGCCATTTAGATCTAAACTTGTTTACATTTCAGCTTGTAAATGAAGCATTATTCTGTAAACGATACTCATTCAAACTTAGGTTTGTATTCCTTAAGAAAGACCTGTAAGGTTGGATTTCTTGAGAAGTCTAAGATGTGTTGTCTTAGAGGATTGTTCCTTGAGAAAGATCTGTAAGGTTGGATTTCTTGAGAAGTCTAGAACTTGAGAGTTTTAGAGGTTGTTGTTAGTCACCAGCAGTTTTAACTTGTGCATTGTATTAATCTGATTGATTAGTGGATTAAGACCTCGATTGAGAGAGGCAAAATCACCTTGGCGAGTGGACTAGATTAACTTGAGGAATTCTCAAGTGAACTAGTATAAACATACTGTGTTATCTCTTTCTAAGCTTCTTACTCATAAGTTAGAAAGTTGTTAAAAAAGTGTTAGTAGAAAGAAACGATTTTATTTTGAAAAACCAATTCAAACCCCCCCTTTCTTGTGTTTTTCACACCTTCAGTGTATGTCAAACAACCACCTGGGTTTGAGGACTCAGTCCACCTAGATCATGTTTTCAAATTGAAGAAATTAGTTTATGGACTCAAACAAGCTTACATAGCTTGGTATGAAGAGACTGCGTAATTTTCTGTTAGAAAATGGATTTCAGAAATTGCAAGTAGACATTACACTCTTTAGAAAGACTCTTAAGAATGATATCTTAATTTTCAAAGTTTATGTTGATGATATCATATTTGGTTCAACTAATGCTTTTCTTCCTGAGAGTTCAAATTAATCAATCCAGCGAGATCTGAAGTTCTTCCTTGGAATTCAAATTAATCAATCCAAAGAGAGGGTCTATGTTCATCAAACTAAGTATACAAAGGAGCTTATAAAGAAGTTCAAGCTTGATCATTGCATGATCATGAACACTCTTATGCATCCAACCTACAACATTAGCAAAGAGGAAAACAACACCAAGGTCTGTCAGAAGCTGTATAGAGGTATGATTGGGTCTCTTCTTTATTTAATAACTTCTAGACCATAAATTTTATTCAACTTCTGTCTGTGTGCAAGATTTCAGTCAAATCCTAGAGAGACTAACTTAACAGTTGTTAAAAGGATCTTTAGATATCTGAAGGGAACAACTAATATAGGGATGCTTTATAAGAAATCCCTAGATTATAAGCTACTTGGATTTTGTGATGCTGACTATGATGGGGATACAATTAGGAGAAAATCCACTAGTGGAAGCTATCAATTCATAAGTGAAAACCTAATATCCTAGGCAAGTAAAAGGCAAGCAACAATTACTTTGTCTACAGTAGAGGCAAAATACATCTTAGCTGCAAGTTGTTGAACACAACTACTCTGGATGAAATACCAGTTGGATGACTATCAGATAAGTGGAAGCAACATTCCAATCTTTTGTGATAATATTGTTGCTATCTGTTCGACAAAGAATCCTATTCAACATTTTAGAACCAAGCACATAGAAATAAAACATCATTTTATTAGAGACTATGTTTAGAAGGGTGTGATAGATATACAGTTCATTGATACAGATCATTAATGGGCTGATATATTTACCAAGCCTTTTACTATTGAAATATTTTATTTTATAAAAAAGAATCTGAACATGCATTTTGTTAAAGATTAGTGTTTTCTTCTAAATGGAGTATCAGAGTCTATTGATGATCAAAAGCTACTGTGGTCAGAAGCTCTAAACTAGATTCTAATGAATAGTAGCATCTGAGCAACTCAGCCTCTGATACTCATAATTTGATTAATTGTTTTTGATAGCATATAAGTGGAGTTTTTTTAACATCTGTCCACTTATGTGTCATGAATTTGAACGTTTTTTCTCACACTTGGTTTATCACCTGTTGGATAATAAAGATGGGTTAATGGTGTACGTCTGTTCGAATACTATGTATCTCTCACAACTGTCATTAAATTATGTTTTATCTAGTGTATATTTTCCTTAAGTTTTGTATATGATTTTGAATGATTTTACTCTGAAGTAGTTAGTTCACTGTGTGAAATGATTTTCTGGTTCAGAAGGTCCCGAGTCAAAAAATTTCTGAGAATTTTCTATCTTCTGATCTTTGAGTTATATTAATGGATCTAACCAACCATGATTGTTTAAGCAAAGGAATGTGGCTTTTGTCACGTTTGTTTCTTCTCTTAACAAAAATGGTTGTGCTACCTTTGGGAATCAATGTTTCTGGATAAAATTAAATTACTTTTTGTTTTCCTTTTAATGATTTATATTATCGTTGTGTGATTAATATTTTGTTTGAACCCTATAATTTTTCTTAAACTCACAACACAATATTAGTCAGAATGGTTGGAAAACTTCTTTAATTCATTCTTCTTGGTGGCTCAAATGAAATGGACACAATTAATTAAAAGTATTAGATGTAAGACAAAAAAGAAAAAGGCATATTATTATTCAAAAAGGGAGGGGGTACAAGTCTGATTTCCTCATATTGATCAAAATGAACTACATTGCCTACTCTTCTCCAAATTCTTCAGGAAAATAAGCATGGAAATTGAGGAAGTTCGACCAAGTAAAGTCAAACTCATCAGCATCTGAATCACAGTTAGAAGACGAATCCAAACTTTTCTTAAGTCTCCTCTTCTTAGCCACAATTGTTCTCCATGCTTTAGATGCTCATGCTGTTGAACCAGTCTTTGTCCTTGAACATCCAGTCTTTTTGGACTTACCATTGAGCTTTCTTCTTTCATCCTCTTTAATAACTCTATCTAGTTCGTTTGAAATGCTCTCTTTGAAGTTTTTGGAAGAATTACTCATAGTTTATGTTTTGAAAACAAGATTGTTGATTTACAATGGAATATGATCTTTCTTATATTCAAACCATACTTTTATAGAGATTTTTATTAAAGAGAAATCAGTTTTAGATACTGTGCACCAATGGACATCGGAGAAAAATAAATTCATAGTCTTCAAAGCTCGTCTCCCCAAACTTGACTGCCTTATTCCTCTCGAAGCCTAGCTGAAAGAACCTATCTTGACCATCTTGAGAAGTGCAGAAGTTGTTGTCCAACTGTTCCAACCAATTCTCTAATCTCTTTCTTAAATTTTTTATAAAGGGAAAATCAAATATGTTTTTTAAACTATTTTTATCCAGCTCTGATTACATCCCAAACATTATCTTTTTAAATATATTTTCTGTTATCTAACTTTTTGGTTTTATGATTTTTTCTTTTTCAATATCTTTTCTATTTTCTTTTGCTATTATTTTTGTTAATGACAAAAGGGGGATTAGATAAAGACTCTGTTTGGTAAGACATTTTTTTAGCTTATAGCTTATAGCTTATAAACTCATATGACAATAAAAGACATGTTTGCTAACAATATGTTCATCACGAGCTTATTGCTTATTTTACTAGTTTATAGCTTATTTTTCAGACACTATTTTAAATAGCATTTTATCTTATAACTTATAGCTTATCATTTTTCTTCCACTTTTTTCCTTATTATTTTAACTAAAATCCACCACTATCCTTTATAATTTATTTTAATTTAAATAAAACAATTATATATTAAATACCTTTTATGTCATTTTAATTTATTAATTAATTGGACCACTAATTTTACCAAACACTTCAATTAATTTATCCTCTATAAGTCATCAGCCATCATTTATATGCTATAAGCTATCAATCACCAGCCATCAGTCACAAGCTATAAGCTATCAACTATCTTATCAATCAACCGCTATTTTTACCAAACATGTCAGTTATTATCTTGATTAAATTATGATGTATTATATATGTGCTTTAAATGTTTAAATTTAATTAACCTGGATAGGACTTATGGAGAGCTGACAAACCTAGACCTATGGACTATAAGACCTATGGGGAGCTTACAAACCTCATACCATGCAGTCATCTAGTTATTTAAATTATCAACCATTGTTCTTAAATACTTATGTATATCATCAACAAAAAGGGGGAGATTATTGGAACAAAATTGGTTTGTCCCATATCCCTTAGGTTTTTATGATAACAAAGTATTTAAAAAATAATTGGGTATACTAATGTTTGTTCAAGTGTGCAGGACCATAGACTAAAATTTTATATAAAATCCAAGTATTGGTTCTAACTCTGGACATTCAATGAGAAGCTTGAAGATCAAATCTGATGTATCAAAAGTCGAAGAGCAGACTCTGAAGAAGTCATCTTTTGAAGAGGTCAACATTCGAAGATCAGAGTCTGAAAGAGTCAGCCTCTGAAGATCAGGCTTTAGATAAGTCTGCTTCTGGTGATCAGAATCTGAGACAGTCAAAGCGCAAGGACCTAGGTGACACTAATAGGTCACGTGAAGACTGTTCATATCTGAACATACTTTGTCACGTGAAGACTTAAGCTCTATTTTCTTCATAGAGTTTGTTGGCGTACAACTGCTAATTTCTTTTGTGGCAAAGGTTTTTCAAACTAACTTTCACCTAATCTGACAATTTGGTGAAACATCCCAATGTCTCTTTTGAAGTTTCTCAAAGGACTCTACTTTGCTGCATCTTCAACGACTCTTTTCTTCTCTATTTAAAGAGCTAAAAGACTTGAAGAACATCACACCAATATGGATCAATTGACAACAAAAGAGAAGTTACTTTATCAAAGTAATATCACAAGCTTAAACTTAGGATTTGTTATCCTTGTCTATCTTATAAATCCTTAAGTCTAAAAGAGTATATTTGTTGTGTATTCTTTATACACTTCTTATTGTATATCAAGTGTATTGTTCCAACAATCATTTATCTGCTAGATATATTGTAAGAAGTCTCTTGTTTGTGTGCTTGAGCATAGAAGTCTCTTACTAAGTGTTTGAGCGAAGGAAGTCTCTTACTTGTGTGCTTGAGTAAAGGAAGTCTCTTACTGTGTGTTTGAGCAAATGAAGTCTCTTACTCGTGTGCTTAAGAAAAGGAAGTCTCTTACTTGTGTGTTTGAGCAAAGAAAGTCTCTTGCTTGTATGCTTGAGTAAATTGTAAACTTGTGTGATTATAGTAAAAACCTCTTGCAAGTACAAGGGGGCTGGATTACTCTCGAGTTGCGAAGATACTAGGATAACTCTGTGTGTTATTCTTCTTTCTTGCATATTATATCCACTGTCTACCTCTGATTAAATTAGATTTTATAACCTTGTGTTTAAAATCCAACTTAAGAGTTTTAAAAGAAAAAAAAGCCAACACAATTCAACCCTCCTCTAATGTTTTTCTCACCTTCCTATATAATAAAATGACTTTCATGAGCCCAATTCACTTTCCCAACAACATGGCCCAATTGAAGTACGAAATGAAACTTACTTTATTTGTTCCAATTTTCATTTCTTTGTGGGACAAATATTCTAATTCACACGTGTAGTTATTTCCAAAATGAGTCAATTTTTATATAATAGTTGGCTAAACTACAATTTTTTTAGTATATTTATATTTTAAAAAATAAATTCCATGATTTTTTTTAATTTATTCATTTATTTATCAAACGTTATATATATTTTTATTTCATATTTAGTTACTATATTATTTTCAATTTATTATTTATATAACATATTATTTTATAAATACTTATTTAAAATATACATTATTTTACTCGCTCATATGATGATCAATTTATACTTTTAATGCATTTAAAAATATATAAATTTAACTAATGTATTTTAATTTTGTTACATCATTTTATTTTCTCATTGACTGATTTATGTATAACACATAATTTATTTTTATCTAAATTAGTCAATTAAATAATTCTTGACTTTTATATTTTTCATTCAACATAATTTTTTATTTTGTTTTTTCTCCTTATAGTTAATATAATTTATTTTGCACAATATTTACTTATATATATATTTTTTATTTATTTAAAATTGTAAAACACTAATGACAATTTCACGTACACACTAGGAGCCGTCTAAACGCACTAGTGTTCCACCAATATTAACAAAAGAACAAATACCTACACACAAGTGCTTTTATTCATCATTATTTTTAATAAAAGTTATCACTTGTAATCGAGATCTATTGTATTTACAAATCTATGTAAGTTATTGTAAACAAACACCTTTGTAGTCTCTGAAAATCCTCTAGTATGATACAAATAAATCTTTAAAGGATTAAGCCCAGAAAATCCTCTAGTTTAACACAATGAAGTCATCTAAGGTGAGACAATGAAATATAGACTGACTTTTCTTAATTGGTTATATGTAATTATATTTGATTATAGTAAAAATTTCTCAAATATTTTTAAATTAGCTTCTTATTAACGAGATAAATTGGTTTAAGTTCTATGTAGAGATATCTTTTCTATTCTATTTACTTTCTGCTGCAAAATACTTTGTGTTTGATAATATATATCTTACATATAAGAAAATATATGACTATCAAAAATAGTATATTGCCCCTCTTGGCTATCAGCCCTCCAAGTGTTGTCTGGCTTCCGTTACACGTGTTCTTCGCATACGTGGCTGGTTTGCACGATTCTCTCCTTCTCTTTTGCAGCTAACGTTAACTTTCATCTCCTCTTTCATCTCCTTCTCTCTGCTGCATTTAATGTTTCCACTGTTCATATCACTTTCCCCAATTTCCCCTGCCTTATACATCCAATCCTGAAGTGATCGTCATTTTCCTTCTTCACGATACACCTCTTGCTCTGGTCTCATCAAAAAACTTCCTCTTCTTCGTTCTCTTCTTCTATACCGTTCTCCATTCTCTTCTTCCATGGCACGCCCTTTCACATTTTTGGCTGACCTTGACGATACAAAGGATCTTTGGAAGGTAGCGGTTCGCGTTCAACATCGGTGGTCTGTCCTCACCAATAACAAAAACCACTTTGAAATGCTTGTGGTTGATGATACGGTGAGTTCCTTTCTTTTAGTGTAGTGTCTTCTCTTTGACATTTTCTGTGTTTTTGTTGGTTTATTGTGCTTTTCGGTTTCTCAGGGCTGCGTTTTATTCGTTGCTTTGTTGTGGATAGTATTCAGCTTGGATTTTACAAACATGTTTGTGGTTTGGCCGGTATATGTTGTTCTTCTCTTATGTTGTTATTTCCTGTTTTTCCATTTGCAAGGGTGGCGAGATACATATGGTCGTTCCAGCCGTGGTGAAAAAGGCTTTTGATTCCATATTGAAGATTGACACTACATACAACTGTCGTAACCCGGAATTTGACCTCCCTCTTTTTGTCCTTTTGCATGAGCATAAGCATTCGCATCGCTGGCATACGCATTCGCACTGTTCTTTGTGTGTTTTTTGTTGCAGGATATTCAGGTTTTCCAAGCCCGATTAATCATATCCTCACAAGATCATCACATCATCAAGACAAGCACAAAATAAGGATTTCCACGCCTATTTATCAAAACAAGAGGTGGAAAATCGAAACCGGGACAACATCACCATTTGTAAGCAAAATTGGGCAAAATTGGCTAGAGTAATCGATTACTCAAATAGGGTAATCGATTACTCTGTGTCAGTTTGCAAATTCTGATGCTTTTTCATGACAGCACCTTTGCTCACTCTTTGGTCGTGGATTCTACATTGGTCTAGTAGCATGTGGAACATTCTGGAGTCTTCAAGAAATCACTCAAATTTACTCCAATGCTTCACTTCCAATTAAGTGCACCATGCTCCTTATTTTCCAAGTAATGTGGATCTTTGGATGTTAGAGTTCACCTTGGGATTGTTACCGAGTTGGTTCTAACTAACCGAGTTAACCGTCTTAACTCGGTGAGTCAAGTCCAACTAACTCCAACCCTAACTCCAAACCCAAAGCTAAGTCCAAACCAAAGTCCAAACCTCTCATACTCCAAACCTAAAATCTATATAAGCACACCTTCACTCACTTTTCACTTCTCTCCATCATTTTCCCACATTTCTCACACAAATCCTTCATAATTTCACTCTCAATTCTCTCACATTCTCTCTGATTTTCTCTACTACTTCTTCATCTTCATCTCAATTCCCTTCCAAAACCTCACTAAAAGCTCTTAATTCTTGAAGGATAATCACTTTTCACTTTGAAAGTCATTATTTCTTGAGCTCAACCTTCATCCTTGTTATTCTACTTGGATTTCTGGAGTTATTGTAGCTTGTGGATTAATCTCAAGTTTTTGCTTCTACATTCAACGGTTCAAATTCGTATTTCGGAGTTCGACGTATTTTGCTCGGTTTCGATACGTTTCGTCTACCGGTTGAAGCTTCCTCTGGTTTTCTTTGATTTTCTACATCAAGATCACATTGCAATAACTACCAAGGCACATCTCAGCCTTGTAGGTTGGTAGATCTTTTTCATTTTTCTATTTCGCACGTTTTCGCATCATTTGCGATGTAGTCGATCATTTTGTGTGTGAATTGATTTTGCATTATTTGATCCATGATCTTGATGTGTAAATTGATTCTATCACTGCTTATTTGCTGTTTTCAAGTTCATTTTTTGTGCACAAATTCGTGTCTTAGCATGTGGTGTCTGATATAAGTGATTATGTGTTTGAAGTTGCTTTCGAAAAGCTTTTTTTTGCTGTTTTTTTGCCACTGTTACAGTGGTAATCAATTACTCAAAGAGAGTAACCGATTACTCTTTACAAATTTACATCAGCGCTGATTTTTTTTCAACTGAATAACCGATTACTCAAATGAAGTAATCGATTACTCTTCACAAATTTTGCCAGATTCTGCTATTTTCAAGCAAGTAACCGATTACTCAAAGAGGGTAATCGATTACCACTGTAACAGAGTGCCATTTTTGGTGTTTTTCAAGTGTGTTTGCCATGCTTTCCTCATTTTAACTTCCATTGATTGCCATGCTTGATTTTATGGATGTTTTAAGTGTCGTTTAACTTCTGTTTAAAGCTCATTCCTGAACTTTTGTTGCACACTTTCGATTATTCAAATTGTTCATATTTTTGGCATCATGTGAACACATCATTCTTGCATTCCACTTTGATCACATAACATGGCTTTTGAGTTGCATCTGGTTGATCATTTAGTACTGTTTTGTACTCCCTTTCTTGGTTTGGCATTAAGTTTCATTCTTCATGGATGAACTTAATCTTGTACAATCAATAATTCACACCTTTTGCCTTAATGATTTTTCACTCTCTTTGGAAAATTGTTGGCATGGCATTTCCCTTTGATTAATTGATCGAAACCATGTTTCGATTAGTTGATATTCCATTTCCCTCTCTTTAAGCTTCCTTTAGAGCTTTCTCTCTCGATCCCCCGTGGAGTTGGAGTTTCGCGCTACGCCTTACATCGAAGCACTGTACAATTAAAGCTGGTACATTGTCCGTTTCTTCACGCAGGAGCACTGTACAATTTGGAGCTGTTGTGCCATCTGTTCAACTTTTGCATTACACCCTGTGTGTTAGAGAAGGAATGAGAAGGGAGAATTCATACTCTCATTCTGACTACTTCAGGTAGGGGACGAATGACCCTTTGCTTGGCTTAGTTATCTCTATCTCCAGGCGGTAGTGTGCTTTCTTTCCCCAGTCGAGTCGATCCTTGATCACTCTTTTCCCCATTGCAATCTATTTTTATTCTTGATCACTCTTATCTCTTTCAATCTCTCTTTTGATCAATCACCTTCTTGGTTACGATCCTTTGTTCATTGGGTTAGCAAGCCTTATTCGTTTCAATACCCTATTCATTTCTTGCGGTCAATCATTGTTCTTTTGATTCCCCTGGAGAGTCTCTTTTCTCTTTCTTCGGTTAAATACAATACTCCTGTTACGACCGAATTCCCTACGGAGTTCGCAACCTTCTTTTGGTTCTTCTCCCTTCGTTGGTTAATCACAGCCTGTCAGTTAAAACACCAATATTTTGCATTCCTTTTCAGTTAACCACAGTCCGTCTGTTAAAACACTGAGTTTCCTCTTGGGTTAATCACCAATTCTTGGTTAATCACCTTTTTCTTCAGTTAACCACAGCCTGTCTATTAAAATACTGAACCCCTTTTCGAGTTAATCACCTCCTATTGGTTAATCACTCATTTCTCTCGGTTAATCACAATGTTATGTTAAAAAACCGAACCCCAGCGGTTAGCAACCTCTTTTGGTTCAATACCCTTCTTCGTTGGTCAAGTGATGTTTGTTCAGTCAATACCAACACCCCTTTTGGGTTACGACCTTTGATCGGTCCTACGCCCGTTTTTCTGGTTAATCACAATTTTCTCTGTTAAAACCAATGCTTCTCTATCCCCCATAGAGTTGCAATCCTTATTTCCTCAGTTAACCACTGTTTATCAGTTAATATACCGATGCCCCCTCAGAGTCAAACACCTTCTCTTGGTTCATCACTCTCTCTCTCGATTTATCACAGTCCGTCTGTCGACACCAGCCTCTTTTCCCCGCCAGAGTCTTACTCTCTTTCTTCGGTTAACCACTGCCAGCCAGTTAATATGCCGAGTCTCCCTTTTCTCTTGGTTTCGACACCATCCCTTTATTTGGATCCCAGCCAGGTCGCTTGCCCTCTGTCCCTAGCAGTTCTTTATTTTTCTTCCCCAACGAAGTTTCTTTCATTCTTGGTTTTGACACCGTTCTTTTTCTAGTCTCTTGTGCAATCGCTCTTACTGTGTGGTCTTCCCCAGTAGAGTTTTTCTTTCACTCTTGCTCTTGGTCTTGACACCACTCCTTTTGTTTACTGTTTCTTTCTTGTTTTGTTTTCCGTTCGGTTCCCCGAACTACGGAAGCTCTGATTTTGCATTCTTTTGAATGTCAGATCCGTAGGCACGAGACGCGATGTCTTGGAGAGCACACTTCCACCTTTCTTTCCTTCTCCCTTTCTTCCTTCTTCTCTGTCCCCTGGTTCCATGAACTACGACGCTCTGATTTCCTCATTGCACTATGAGGGTACGTAGGCACGAGGGCCCCAATCCTCCGCGAGCACTTTCTTTCTTTTCTTTCTTTTTCCCCTTTCTTTTCTCTCTCTCTCTCTCTCTCCTCTTTCTTTTAGCTAGAAGCCTTTAGATAATAACCCATCTGAGCCTAGAAGCAAGCGAAATGGTTGCCGTCGAGTACGACGGATGCGTAAGGTGCTAATACCTTCCTTTCGCATAACCGACCCCCGTTCCCGTTTCTCTTCCCCTTGGGTTTTATCGATATTTTCCCTGTCCTTCAGGACTAAATAAAGTTCGGTGGCGGCTCTGTGTTATCTTTGAGTGTGCGATTCACTCAGGATGTAAAACAACCATCTTCAACAACATATCAAATTTTCAGGTTGTGCCAAATAATTTGGTATTCAAGCCTTCTTCGCACCGGTTTATGGTCAACACACGTTAGACCATAAAATGGTTCTTTCATAAATACTCATTGTTATCATCAAAACATAGATTGACTTGTAGAGACAATTCTTGCTCTCACAGCTTGCCCTCTGTCCCTAGCAGTTCTTTATTTTCCTTCCCCAGCGGAGTTTCTTTCATTCTTGGTTTTGACACCGTTCTTTTTCTAGTCTCTTGTGCAATCGCTCTTACTGTGTGGTCTTCCCCAGTAGAGTTTTTCTTTCACTCTTGCTCTTGGTCTTGACACCACTCCTTTTGTTTCCTATTTCTTTCTTGTTTTGTTTTCCGTTCGGTTCCTCGAACTACGGAAGCTCTGATTCTGCATTCTTTTAAATGTCAGATACGTAGGCACGAGACGCGATGTCTTGGCGAGCACACTTCCACCTTTCTTTCCTTCTTCCTTTCTTCCTTCTTCTCTGTCCCCTGGTTCCATGAACTACGACACTCTGATTTCCTCATTGCACTATGAGGGTGCGTAGGCACGAGGGCCCCAATCCTCCGCGAGCACTTTCTTTCTTTTCTTTCTTTTTCCCCTTTCTTCTCTATCTCTCCTCTTTCTTTTAGCTATAAGCCTTTAGATAGATAACCCATCCAAACCTAGAATCAAGTGAAATGGTTCCCTTCGAGTACGACAGATGCGTAAGGTGCTAGTACCTTCCTTTTGTATAACCGACCCCCGTTCCCGTTTCTCTTCCCCTTGGGTTTTATCGATATTTTCCCTGTCCTTCGGGACTAAATAAAGTTCGGTGGCGACTCTGTGTTATCTTTGAGTGTGCGATTCACTCAGGATGTAAACCAGCCATCTTCAGCTGGCGACTCTGCTGGGGAGTCCTTGCTTGCAAGTTGGGGTCTCGCCTAGTTTTGTTTGTTTTTTTGCTTGCTTAGGTGTTTATCTTTCGCGCTTTACTTGCTTTATCTTTATGCTTTAGCTTTATGTTTATTTACCGCATTTCTTTACTGCTTTGAATATTCATATGCTGCATATTCTGGATACCTGCTGTTTTCTGTTGTTGTTGGGATGGGTAGATATTATTGGAGAGAAAGGTCCTAACACTGGGCCTAGTATACACATAGGCTAGAACGTGGATAGTCGTGAGGCCTGCGTTTTGCGCGTTGGGATATCACGAGACCCACATCCCAGATCGTGATTTGTTTGAGAATACTTCCATTCTGTGAGAATTCACTACGGCGGGGGATTTTCACTCTGAGTCCTATGGTTTGGGCGACCTTTCTAGGGATCACCTTGTTGTGTCTAGATCACACCTGTGAGGGGATGGGTTTTTGCAGGAAAACAAGCCACTTCATACCTTTGTTCTCTCGCACACATCAGATTCTTCACCGACACATCAGATTATGTTGCACTGACACAGAATTATATAAGATATCCGGATTGTTCAGACTTGGTTATTCAGACAGTGTTGGCTTCTTGTTGTTGTAATGCATATCATTTCATCATGTAAATGAATTTTTGCATGTGCATTTCCAGGTTTTTCGAGGACTTATCTTTTGTTGACGTTATCATAGAGATGAGTACTGGTTGTCGTGGCATCTTCAGTTACAAGTTTGTGGAACCTAAGCTGGGTACTTTGAGAGGTTTGGCATCTTTGTTGGTTGGAGATCACAGAGGGGTTTTCATAGGTACTTATGGTAATATGTTGACCATCCTCAACACCGAAGTCAACATCACTGCTATTCACACTCTGGTTCAGTTCTACGACCCACCATATAGGTGCTTCACATTTCAGGATTATCAGCTAGCACCTACACTTGAGGAGTATGCTTATATTCTGAGGGTTGAGATCAAGAAGCAGGTTCCTTATGTCTACACTAGCGATTGTCCGAAGTTTCATCTTATTGCTGATGCGCTTTGCATTAGTAAGAAGGATGTGGAGGATAATCTCAAGACCAAAAGGAAGGGTATTTGTGGGTTTGCTTCGAAGTTCTTGGTTGACAAGGCCACTTCTTTCGCTAAGGATGGAAACTGGAAGGCTTTCAACACCGTTCTTGCTTTGCTGATATATGGGATTGTCTTGTTTCTGAACATGGAGGATTTCGTAGATCAGACTGCCATCGGTATCTTCTTGTCCAAGAACCCTGTTCCGACACTTCTTACTGATACCTATCATTCTATTCATTCTAGGAATGAAAAGAAGAAAGGAACCATTGTCCGTTGCGCTCCTTTATTATACCAATGGTTCATGTCTCACCTTCCATAGAAGGGTCCCTTTGTTGAGAATAAGGGTAATCTCTAGTGGTCTCAGTGAATCATGTCTCTTACTGCTGATGACATTTCTTGGTATTCTCGAGTCTTCTACGACATTTAGATCATTCTTCATTATGGGAAATTCCCCAATGTGCCTCTCTTGGGTACAAAGGGTGGAATTAACTACAATCCGAGAATGGCCTTCCGACAATTAGGATACCCTATGGTTGCCAAGCCTGATCCTGAGGTAGTGAAGGAGTTCATCTTTCATGAAGGGGGCGATGACATGGGTTTGTTGAAGAGGTTCAGTGCCGCTTGGACTCAGATTCATCTCGAAGGAAGAGCCGATTTGGGTAAGAAGAATTGCGTAGCTAAGGAAGCTTACACACTTTGGGTCAAAGAGCGCGTCAAAGAGACTTGTTTCCATTCTCTCCTGAGCCTTCCATGAATGCCAAGCTTCCTGAACTTGCCATTGTTCCTCCATCTGAGGTCGATCAACTCAAGCTGATTATTAAGAAGTTAAAGAAGGAGAATGCTGATCTTCGTCTCAACCTTGATAGAATCACTTTCGAGAAGGATAGCCTATAGATTGAGCTCCATTAGAAGCGCGAGCGCATGCTCAAAGAGGTGGAGGTTGAACAGAACAAGCGTAGGAAGGTGGGTGATGCTTTGAAGAGCACCTATGAGGGACTTGCTTCAAAGAAGTGACAACTCGCCGATGCTCATTATCAAGCCTACAAGGATGAGTTGAGCTATAACAAGCAACTTGAAGAGCTTCGAGGGAAGTTATCCGAGTTCAAGACAAAGTGGCAAAGTGAACAAGACCGTGCTAATCAGTTAGCAAAGGACTTTTCTCAGTGTCAAGATAAGCTCAACAAAGTCTTCGGCGAGATTCAGAAGCTGCAGGATCAAGCACATCAGAGTCAAAAACAAATTAGTCAGCTTAACACAGAGAGCACTCATTGGGAGCATCAAAGTCGTCATCTACAGAACCTCTTGGATCAAAAAGAGGCCTTTCTTCAGGACATGCTTCAGGGACCTAATCATTCGTTGCTGCGTAACCTCATGAAGGATGCGAAGTACTGGAGTGAGAGGCATGGCCGTCTAGCCAGATTTGCTGAGCATGCATTGGAGGACCTACCTGGGTTGTTGAGGGATGCATATGTTGATGCATTACCACACCAGCTTTCTTGGGCTGTTTTCCATTTCTTGTCTGTGTGTAGGGTGGTATTTGATAGAATCCATGTGGATTTTGCTGTAGCCCAAAAGGCAGATATTGGATTTGTATTCGACTGGTGCTTCTTTCCTTTATTACTGAATGAATAAAGATTCTTGCTCACTATATCTTTTGTGCCTTTACTTGTATGCTTTATGATTATTGTCAACAAAGATAAGTTTAAGAATTCCTGAAATTTAAAACTTTATTTTTGCATGCATATCATACATTCATTTGCACACATATGCACGTCCCTTCATCCGAAACCGTTGCTCATCCTTGTCTGCCTTCCTTGTAGCAAGACGACGACTCAACATCGGTATTTTACTCGCTCAAGCAAATACAGAATCATGGCAGACTTTGAAGCTGAGAACGCTGCTTACAAGGAAACTCTGGCTCAATTCCAAGGTCAGATGGATCAGTTCCAGACGAACATGGATGTCATTATGGAACTCCTTCGTGCCCAGAGGGACGCCGCTACTGCTGCCACTGTTGTTGCAACCACTACTGATGCAACTGTTGTCACTCCTGTTGTGACTGTTCCTCTTGTTGTTACGGCTACTCCTGTTGTTGTTGTTCTTTCTCCTGCTATGGTTGAAGTACCAGTTGAGCCTTTATCACGACTTTATGAGTCTATCGGGGTTACTAACTGCAAGCGCACAGTCTATCATGTAATTTTAAAAGATATCGAACCCACAGGGACCGATAATCAAACTAGTGCTATCGGGTTGTTGCTATGTTTAGCTAAGGCGGATGATTTTTTAGATTAAGGTGCAAACGGGAAACTAAAATTAAACTAGAATTTAGATTTGATTAAAGTATAACGGAGTATCGGTACGTAATTCATCAATCATCGGGGATCCAAGAGATCGTCGGCTTATTAGGCAAATAGTTTTCAGTAGAAAAATACCAATTTAAAAGTCTTTACCTCACACTCTCGTGTTATTGGCTCCAACTATATTCCTAAATCAGAATGCCTGCTCTCGCTAGCCCATTTGAATTTAAAAATACTTTTTGAAAGTTAATAAGTCCTAATTGCTTTTAAAACGCTCTCCCTGTATTTAAAACCAATGTCCCAGTTTCAGCTATCCGGTTAAAATCTCAAACTTCCGTTTTATTGATCGTAACCTTCGTTACTTTCTTACTCTCGTAACAAAAGTCAGTTAAAATAAGAAATCGGAACCAGAAAATTAAAGTGTCAAAGTTTACCTACGATCGATCGGACCCCTTTCCGATCGACTTAATTACATACCGATATAAATAATTTAGCCAGACATTTTAACAGACATACACAAACATAAACAATAAAACATTAATGCAGACATGATATTTAAACGTGAATGGCAATTATATTAATTGAGTAAAAACCTGGAAACAATGAATTTTGAGTACACGATCCTCCACAAGCCGGCAGGATTCGCTTCGCTCGTACAATTAAATTTAAAGTGAAATAACTGCTAAACTAACTAACTAGTTCAAGTGCAATAGTTCCCCGGTGTAGGAAACTATTGCTTTGGAAGGTAAAAAAAACGGGAAAGGTAATGCAAAGAATTGAAAGCTCTGAACTCAGGAAAAATCTCGTAAAAAATCTTTGGGGGAGGAGGACGAGTCTTGTGAAGTAAACTACTCTATTTATAGCCCTTGAGAGTTGGTGTGAATCAGGGAGAGAAAATCTCAGGTAGGTGCACACGACCGAAAATCTCTTAGTGACTGGTTGATCGTGGCTTGTGTTGGATTGTAACCATTGAGAGGCCACGTAGTTTAAAATTAATTTCTGAGAAGTTGGTTTGTGCCGGTCGTCATGGCCTTGTGACGAGGGTCACAGCTTTTAAGCTTGTGACGGTCGCCATCCTTATGTGACGGTCGTCACACCTCCTTAATGCATAATCTTTATTCTGCTGTCAAAACATCTAATTTTCTTCTATTTTCTTCTGTTTTCTTCTTCTTTCTTATTGCTGGTTAACTTAAAGAGAATACCTGAAAATGAACTTAATACTCGCAAATACAGTGTCAACAAACGAAAATAACGAAATAAATCAATGTAATTCAAGGCAAAATATACTATGTAATATCGCCTTATCAAACTCCCCTACACTTAAACCTTTGCTTGTCCTTAAGTAAATAATCATTTCAAAAGCATTGATTCAATGCACATACCTGACACTCCTCTGAATCGTACATAGTTGTGTGGCCTTTTGTTTGAAACGATAGATACTCAAACAAACACCAGAGATACATTAATGACACAAAATACAAAACGTGGTCATAAACCTCCCTTTTACATACCGGTCTGAATTATTCTATCATAGCTTCACCTAATGCTTCTAATTCATCCGTTTTCATTCTGACGCAATCACATTAAGCCTTTTGCCTTTGCACGCACATAGTAGAGTAGCCTGTTAGTGATTTTGATGCTTTAAACGAGGGGTCTGGTACACAAGTGCGGTACCCCTTTTTGTACATATTCTGCTTGCAAGTTGTGGGGGATCGAACCATAGTCCGCCCTACCGAGTTCAGTACCAGATACCTCTGAACCAACTAACAACAGATTTCTATTGTCTTTTTGCATCACTTGCTTTCTTTAGATTTGGTGCATTTCTATTTCCATAGTCAAAGGCGTGAAATTTTTCAATTTTTAGCAACTTGAGGTATCAATCACTTATCTTTGTCAGCTCTCCACATAGCTTGTGTTTAGGCGGTGCTGACTGCTAATATAAACTACTAGGGGCTAATTTAGAATTTGCAGCTTAAGGTAACGGTATAATAGGTACTCAAACTGATGACGCAAATATGAGAGGTCTAAGGTGTCAAGACGGTATCAATTTTGTTCATGCTTTCTCAAGTCTCTAACATAGCATACTCGTAAGACAACCTATATACTCTAAAGGTGTGTCGAGTTATGCATCGAATCAATAAAAATTTATGTTAAGGAAAAATAAAGTGGGAAAATTGGATAGTACGAAAAAACATATTCATATGCTAGCCAGGAAGTACATTAAAGTCAATAAAAAGGAAATAGTAACATAAACTAGCAAATAAATTGAAACAAATGTTTCCCCTCCCACACTGAGTCCAACATTGTCCTCAATGTTTCGCAATAGTGTAAAAAGAAAGGAACATCAAAACGGAAAAAGAAATGAAAAACTACTAGGGTCCTCGTGATCTGCCACGAGCTCGTCCCTGTCTACCCTGTGCATGGGGATGTGGCATACCCACATGATAGACGTAGTCGTACAAGCTGTCTACCCTCGTAGTCAAAGCGCTCATCTCATCTATGACGCTTGACATCCTACGATCCATCCTCTCTCCATGCTCGCGTTGGTCTTGTTGAATTTGCCGCATGAGACCCATCATTTCAGTGTGCAGAGTCTGGTGGCTCTGGTCTCACTGGGCATCTAACTCATTTCTCTGCATGATGGTCACGAGGATGTCATCAGTAGTGGCAGGGGCGCGGTCACTTCGTCGACGGCGTCGGGATGATGAGCTAGCTGGTTGCGTTTCAGGTGGCTGGGGGTCATTTTCAGGGAGGCCATGCTCCATTTCATCATAATCATCTCTGGCTTGACCTTCTGGTGTAGCTGCATCAGGCTCAGGTGCATCCAAATCAAATAACCAGTTCGCCATGTTTTTTGGATTAATTCGAGCAGCACAGGGCAAGACAATACTCTTCACTACCCTGTTTCGTACCACAGGGTTGTATTTGTTGTCGCGTCTAAGTCTAATCAGGTGTGAGCTACGACAATGTTCCAAATCCATGTACACCGCCGGTATAGAAGGTAAGTGGGTAAGCTTGTCTCCCAAATTCAAGGCCAGCGCGATAGAGGTGACTAATCCACCAAAACAGAAAGCAGTGGTACCTCTCGCACAACTGGAGCTAATAAGTGATAGCAGGAATGAAATGGCGTTGACCGGTACGGGTGTAAATACACAATGCATAAAGAAGAGCTCCTTTGAATTTACCTTATGATTATTGACTCTTCCGAAGATGGTATGCCCCAAAATGCGCTGATAGTACCGTATAGCTGGGTTATGGATATATGTAGCATTAAGTCCCTCCCAGCTATCAGCCCTTTCGCGTGTTAAAGTTCTCCAAATTTCAAATGTCGTGTTCGGCCAGTTAGGATCGCGTGGTACACGATACTGCACATTGTCACCTTGTGGAAATTTTAGCATGGTGACAAGCTCGTCTTGAGAAAGAGAGTACTCAGTGTTGAACATCCTAAAAGAGGCGGACCCGGTGAGAAACTGAGCGTCGTCTGAAGGGGTGTTGTAGGAAAAGGAGCTGAGGAATTCCAATGTCAGAGCTTCGTATGACGGAAGGTTTTGTGTGCAAATGTGAGTTAGCCCCGAATTATGAAGCATCCAACGAACTCCTTCCAACAAGCCAAGCTCTTCTAGACAGGTAATGTCAAGATAGCACGTGGGTTGAATTGATCGTTTGTGGAACTTGAGATACTTCTCCCTTTGATACTCACCCGCTTGGCCATCACGAAAAATTATCTCTGAAAGGTCTAGTTGTCGAGCCATTGTGCATGCAAGAGTTTCTGGTTTCAGAATGTGGGTTAGTTATGGAACAGAGGTGAGATTGTGAATTTGGAGTGAATTGAGTGAGTTTTAATAGAGAAAAATGTGGTGAGTGGGTGAATAAATGGTGATATTGAACGGTGTGGAGTTATGGTGGGAATGACAATCAATGGTGAGTGGGACGGTTGCAGAAGAATGGAAGAAGAAAGTATACGAGGGGTCTGATACGAATATAACAGGGTTTAACTGTGTGACGGTCGTCACAGATGCTATTATGGTCGTCACCCTTGTGATGCCTGTGACGGACGTCACAGGGTTGTCACGGTCGTAACGACCCACTTTCAATAAACCTATTAGAAATTTCAATTTCACCTCCAGTAATGCATATATTTAGTAAACAGCCTATAACATTTCACTCAATAAAAATATATTTGAACCAGATATAACATTTCACACAGTAATAATATATTTGAACCACTATAATATGAAAATAACTGCAATTAACAGAGTATAACATTAAATACCAATAAAAATGAAATTACATTAACTGAAGTAAAATTGTTCAGTATCCAAAAGTGACAGTAACAGATGCAAACGCATCAGTGAGTTTAATTTAAATCCAATAGTGAAAAATTAATACTTCAAGGGAAAATGGAAATGCAGTAAATAAGTCAAAAACAGTAGAAATCAGTTGTGCCTGCGTCTCAATGATTCCACCGTTTGGTTCAGGTGGTCCAGTTGCTCAACTGTGGTATCCATTAGACCGATGACGTCAAGACGGATAAGTTAAAGTTGGTCTCTCATGGCATGAAGTTCAGTACGGAAAACTTCTAGTGTAGTATGGATGTTTGCATGAGGGACAGTATTTGTATCATTCATAGGATGCTCAGGAAAATCATGATAGTGAGGAGGAGTTTCAGGGTCAATCTCAATATTAGACACATGACTATCAAGTTCTTTTTTAGACTGTGGCCCATCTAAATCATAAAGCCAGTTATGGCGGTTATGCACACTAGTTCGCTCGTGATCAGGCAGTGTAAAATGTGAAACAACTTCATTATTAATCAGGAGTTGAAATGGGGGTGGTCCAAGATTTCTAATTAGTCCTCGGTTAAAACAGAAGGTGATATTCATTGGTCTATATCCTCCTAACGGGTTCACTCGGGAAAGATGTGTCCTAAATCCCATGGCTTCAACAATTTTTGTTACAAGGCCACCTATCAAAATGGGACCATGATCAGCTTGAGCAATCCTGCGGAGGTTATCAAGCATAAAGGTAGCCCCATTAACAGGTCGGGGCTGAAACACACAAAACATAATAAATAGCTCATCTCTAGATACTAGGGTGTCATTCTCAGCTTTTCCAAAAAAGGTGAAGGCTAAAATCATATGAAAGTATCTTATGGTCGGGTTGTGAATTTCAGTGGACACCATAGGGTGCGGGTCATTATGTGGTCGTCCTGAAATACTACTCCAGAAAAAGTTCAGTTCATCTTCCATTAATAAATCCTCCTGTGCCATGGAGAAAACGTCGGGTCCATTGGGGAAATCCAACAGTTCCGCGATCTCTCTGTTGCTGAAACGGCACGTGTACCCAAATAGCCTAAAGGTTATCTTACCCCTATTAAACCCCATTCCATGGTTAGGATCGTAGGACAGTGAGCTTAAAAATTCTAGGGTCAGTCTGTGGTGAGTCGGATGCTCTTTCCTAGCAAAAACCCTCCCAGCCTATCTGGTTAAACATAAAGTCTATGCTATCACCTATGCCTAAGGCAGTCATGGTAGGTCCATAGGGGAATTTGGTTAAGGCCACAGGTCTAAGAGAGAGAGCCTTATAGCGGTACCATTGGACAGCGTCCCTGAATAGCACAACCATGGTGTCTTCATTATCCATCTTATCAGTTAATCGGAAAAGTAAAACAAATGGAGAAGGAAGAAGGTAGAAAAAGATGAGAATCCTGGAGGCATAAATTGAGACAATCAGTACTGGTTTTTTTTTTTAAATAATTGAAAAAATAAAACCGCATCTGGAAGTGAAGTAAATTTTGACAAAAATAATAAGAAAAATAAAGAAGTGAAAAAAAAATAAAAGAGAAAGATAAAGTAATAAACAAAAACAAATTTCGTGGGTTGCCTCCCACTCAGCGCTTCATTTAACGTCGGGAGCTCGACAGTTTATAAGAATCATTAGCTTAAGGGCAATGTAGGCATTTCTTCCAGTTTTAGAGCAGTTGAATAATCCCTATTGTCCACGCAGTGATAGTGTTTTAAACGTTGTCTGTTTACGATGAACGGTTCACTAGATCTACCTTTTATTTCAACTGCACCACTTAACAAGACTTTGGTAACTTCAAAGGGACCAGACCACCTAGAACGAAGCTTACCTGGGAAGAATTTAAGTCTAGAATTAAATAAAAGCACGATATCTCCTATTTCAAATTCTTTCCTTGTTATGCGTCTGTCATGCCATTTTTTTGTTCTTTCTTTGTATATCCTAGCATTCTCATAGGCATTTAATCTAAGTTCGTCTAGTTCATGTAGGTCCAAAATTCTCTTTTCGCCCGCAGTGGTATAATTTAGATTGATAGCCTTGATAGCCCAATAGGCTTTATGTTCTATTTCTACCGGCAGGTGACAAGATTTGCCATAGACTAGTTTAAATGGTGTGGTTCCTATGGGGGTTTTGTAAGCTGTCCTATAAGCCCATAAAGCTTCGTGTAGTTTAGACGACCAAACTTTCCTAGAGGTGGCAACGATCTTTTCTAGAATTTATTTAATTTCTCTGTTTGATACTTCTACTTGCCCACTCATTTGGGGGTGGTAAGGTGTTGCTACACGGTGTTTGACTCCATATTTTGATAGAAGTTTCTCAAAGATTTTCGAGATAAAGTGGGAACCTCCATCACTGATTACCAGTCTCGGAACACCGAACCTAGGAAAAATTATGTTCTTAAAGAGCTTATTCACTACTCGTGCGTCGTTGGTAGGAGCTGTTATAGCTTCGATCCATTTTGAGACGTAATCGATAGCGACGAGTATGTACTTGTTACCAAAAGAGGATAGAAATGGTCCCATGAAATCTATTCCCCACACGTCAAAGACTTCTACTTCTAGGATGCCCTTTTGAGGCATTTCATCGCGTCTAGAGATGTTGCCAGTGCGTTGACACCGGTCGCAATTTATAACTGCGATATGGACGTCCTTCTATAGAGTAGGCCAAAAGAGGCCAGCTTGCAAGATCTTAGCACAAGTCTTTGAAGTGCTCGCATGCCCACCATAGGGGGCGAAATGACAATGAGAAATTATATCTTCTACCTCATCTTCGGGTACACAACGACGGAAGATACCATCGGCGCCCCTCTTAAAGAGAAGTGGTTCGTCCCAATAATAGTGTTTAAGGTCGTGGAAGAATTTCTTCTTTTGTTGATAGGTTAGATCAGGTGGCAGTACTCCAGCTGCTAGATAGTTGACAAAATCAGCATACCATGGCAGCGTGGTTTTAGTATAAATAGATTCTACCACTTCATTGGTTTATGCATCCGTATAAGTCAGAGATTGTTCAATTGTATTACTTTTTAACTGGGCTAAGAGTCTTTCATAAGGGAAATCGTCATTAATAGGTATTTATTCAGGTTGGATATTTTCCATTCTCGACAGGTGGTCAGCTACTACATTTTCAGTGCCCTTCTTGTCCTTGATTTCCAAGTCAAATTCTTGTAGGAGCAGAATCCACCTCAGAAGCCTTAGTTTGGCGTCCTTTTTACTTAGTAGGTACCTGATTGCGGCGTGATCGGTATAGATGATTATTTTTGCTCCTACTAGGTAGGAACGAAATTTATCCAAAGCGAACACGACAACCAAGAGTTCCTTTTCTGTGGTAGCGTAGTTCATTTGTGCATGATCCAAGGTTCTACTGGCGTAGTAGATTGCATGAAGCTTTTTATCCTTTCTTTGTCCTAGGACTGCACCTACAACGTAATCACTCGCGTCGCACATGATTTCGAATGGTTTATTCCAATCTGGGGGTTGCATAATGGGTGCTATATTAAAGCTTGCTTAAGTGTTCGAAATGCGTCCAGGCATTTGTCATCGAAGAAGAATTCAACGTCTTTCATCAATAGCTCAGTTAGAAGCTTGGTTATCTTAGAGAAATCTTTAATGAAACGTCGATAAAAACCGGCGTGTCCTAGAAAACTTCTTATTTTTCTAACGGTTTTCGGCGGTTGGAGATTTTCTATAACTTCGATTTTTGCCTTATCGACTTCAATCCCTCTGTCGGATACTATATGTCCCAGCACAATTCCTTGTCGGACCATGAAATGGCATTTTTCCCAATTGAGTACTAGGTTGACACTTACACATCGTTCAAGCGTCATTTCAAGCTTTGACAGACATCCTTCAAAACTTTCCCCACCGACTGAGAAATCATCCATAAAGACTTCCATTATACCATCTAAGAAGTCAGAGAAGATGGACATCATGCATCTCTAGAATGTTGCAGGTGCGTTACATAATCCGAAAGGCATTCTCCGATAGACGAAAGTACCATAGGGACATGTGAAAGTAGTCTTTTCTTGGTCATCAGGATGGATAGGAATTTGGAAAAATCCTGAATATCCGTCTAAATAGCAAAAATTGGAGTGTTTAGCTAGGCGTTCAAGCATTTAATCTATGAAGGGTAAAGGGAAATGATCTTTACGAGTGGCTTTGTTTAGTTTCCTATAGTCGATACACATTCTCCATCTGGTCTGAGTACGTGTGCTACAGATTCGCCTTTTTCATTATTGATGACTGTAACACCTCCTTTCTTTGGTACAACGTGAACTGGGCTAACCCATTCACTATCAGATATTGGGTATATGATTCCTGCTTTTAACAGCTTTTGCACTTCTCTCTTAACGACATCACTCAGAATGGGATTGATTCTCCTTTGATGTTCTCTAGAGGTTTTATAGTCTTCCTCAAGCATGATGTGATGCATACAGATAGAGGGACTTATTCCTTTCAAATCTAAGATGTTATAGCCTAAGGCAGTTGGGTACTTTCTCAGGACATGTAATAATTTTTTGGTTTCTATTTGTCCTAAATCTGCGTTGACTATAACTGGTCGTTCGAGTTCTGTATCTAGGAATTCATACCTTAGATCTTCGGGTAGTGTCTTCAGTTCTACAGCTAGTTTCTTTGGGCAAGGCACAGGGTCAGGAGTGAGTGCGAGACATTCCCTTATATTATTATCTTGGTATTCACCACGCCAATTATCATCTTCAAAAATTGGTGGCATTGGAATTCTCAGCACTTCAGAATACGTATTTTGGTGTTTTTCTACTTCTTTAACGCATTCATCAATAACATCTAGGAAACAGCATGAATCTTCTATAGCAGGTGCATTGAAGAATTGTGAGAGGATAAATTCTACTTTTTCTTCACCAACCTCAAAAGTAAGTTTTCCTTTTTTCACATCTATGATGGCTCCGGCGGTGGCTATGAATGGTCTTCCTAAAATGATAGGGATGTTTGAGTCTTCCTTAATGTCCATAATTATGAAATATGTAGGAATATAGAATTGTCCTATGCGTATTGGAATGTTTTCTAGCATACCTAGAGGAAATTTCACTCATCGATCAGCTAGTTGTACAGACATTCTTGTTGGTCTCAGTTCTCCCATATTGAGCCTTTTACAAATAGATAAGGGCATTAAGCTAATGTTGGCTCCTAAGTCGCACAGGGCTTTGTCTATGACAAACTTTCCAATCACACATGGTATAGAGAAACTACCAGGGTCTTTTAGCTTAGAAGGCATGTTATTTTGGATTATAGCGCTACACTCTGCAGTAAGCATAATGGTTTCAGTATCCTCAAGCTTTTTCTTATTAGATAAAATTTCTTTTAAGAACTTAGCATAGGAGGGCATTTATGTGATTGCTTCTGTAAAAGGTATTGTGACATTCAATTGTTTCAGAAGTTCAACGAATTTCTTGAATTGCCCTACGTTTTTAGATTTAGTGAATCTTTGAGGATACGGGATAGGTGGTTTATAGGGCGGCGGAGGCACATATGGTTCTTCTTTCTCTTCGGCCTCTTTACCATCATCTTCCTTTTTATTATCCTTTGGTTTGTCTTCCTTTTTAGACTCCTTACTAGGCTTTTGGTACATGGCTGGATTTTCGATCCTTGGGTCAGTAGGTCCTTCTAGTTCTGTTCCACTCTGAAGTGTTATAGCATTTGCATGTCCCTTCAGATTAGGTTGAGGTTGTCCTGGGAGATTACCAGCTGGGGCAATGGTAACTGCTTGTTGTTGAGCCACTTGTGAGATTTGTGTTTCTAACATTTTGTTGTGGGTGGCTAGAGCGTCAACCTTGTTGGCTAATTGTTTAATTTGCTCACCAGTGTGAACATTCTGGTTAAGGAACTCCTTGTTTTGTTGAGCTTGTGCAGCAATGAAGTTCTCCATCATGATTTCAAGGTTTGACTTCCTAGGAACGTTAAGAACTTTAGCAGCGGGTTTTTGATATCCTGGCGGCACAGCAGGCGCTTGGCCAGGTGTATACAGAGCGTTATTATTCTTATACGAGAAGTTGGGATGGTTTTTCCAGCCAGGATTGTAGGTATTTGCATAAGGGTTTCCTTGAGCATAATCCACTTGATCAGTGGAGACTCCTGCCAAAATTTGACATTCGGGGGCAGCATGTCCAGGTACTCCTCATAATTCGCAGTTTGGAGCTACAGCAGCCACGGTGGCTGCGGGTGTTATGGTCAAGTTATCTATCTTTTGAGCAAGGGCATCTACCTTAGCATGGACATGATCAAGGCTACTAACTTCGTACATTCCACCTTTCGTTTGGGATTTTTCCACTGGCGTTCTTTCACCTCCCCATTGGTAATGGTTTTGAGCCATGCTTTCGATGAGTTGATAAGCTTCGGCATAAGGTTTATCCATAAGTGTACCACGAGCGGCGACATCTATTGTCATTCTTGTATTGTACAAGAGACCATTGTAAACCGTATGGATGACTAACCAATCTTCAAGACCGTGATGTGAACACATCCTCATCATATCCTTGTATCTTTCCCATGCGTCGTAGAGAGACTCAGTATCTTTTTGTCGAAATCCATTAATTTGGGCTCTCAGCATAGCTGTTTTACTTGGTGGAAAATATCGTGCTAAGAATACCTTTTTCAACTCATCCCACGTAGTAACGGAGTTTGATGGCAAGGATTGCAACCAAGCCCAAGCTCTGTCTCTTAATGAGAAGGGAAAAAGACGTAGTCTTATCGCGTCTGCGGTCACACCATTTGCCTTCACTGTGTCTGCGTACTGCATAAACTTGGTCAAATGTTCATTAGGATTGTCCGTAGGATTTCCAGAAAATTGATGTTGTTGTACGACTGACAACAATGAGGGTTTCAACTCAAAATCATTTCGATTGATAGCAGGGGCAGCAATGCTGTTATGTGGTTCTTGCTGAGATGGGGTAGCATAATACTTAAGAGGACGGTTCTGTGGTCCATCAGCCATGTCTTTTTCTGATCCTGACTCAGAGTCAAGTTCTGTTTCAGATTCGGATTCGGATTGAGATTTAGGTTCTGATAAAGGAAAAGGTATATCGTGGTTTAAGCAGTATTCTTGGATTCTTCTTTTTACGCTAAGAAGACGTTCAGGTTCGTCTGTCGGTCGTGTGAGGTCTTCGCCTTTTGAGCGAGTACTTGGCATACAACCGACAAATTAAGGAATTTGTTGCCTAAGTCTATACGGCGCAACAAATGAATCGCACTATTGACTAAATCACTCCCTGGCAACGGCGCCAAAAACATGATCGCGACTTTATGGGTCTATCGGGGTTACTAACTGCAAGCGCACAGTCTATCGCGTAGTTTTAAAAGATATCGAACCCACAGGGACCGATAATCAAACTAGTGCTATCGGGTTGTTACTATGTTTAGCTAAGGCGGATGATTTTTTAGATTAAGGTGCAAACGGGAAACTAAAATTAAACTAGAATTTAGATTTAATTAAAGTATAACGGAGTATCGGTACGTAATTCATCAATCATCGGGGATCCAAGAGATCGTCGGCTTATTAGGCAAATAGTTTTCAGTAGAAAAATACCAATTTAAAAGTCTTTACCTCACACTCTCGTGCTATTGGCTCCAACTATATTCCTAAATCAGAATGCCTGCTCTCGCTAGCCCATTTGAATTTAAAAATACTTTTTGAAAGTTAATAAGTCCTAATTGCTTTTAAAGTGCTCTCATGTATTTAAAACCAATGTCCCAGTTTCAGCTATCCGGTTAAAATCTCAAACTTCCATTTTATTGATCGTAACCTTCGTTACTTTCTTACCCTCGTAACAAAAGTCAGTTAAAATAAGAAATCGGAACCGGAAAATTAAAGTGTCAAAGTTTACCTACGATCGATCGGACCCCTTTCCGATCGACTTAATTACATACCGATATAAATAATTTAGCCGGACATTTTAACAGACATACACAAACATAAACAATAAAACATTAATGCAGATATGATATTTAAACGTAAATGGCAATTATATTAATTGAGTAAAAACCTGGAAACAATGAATTTTGAGTACACGATCCTCCACAAGCCGGCAGGATTCGCTTCGCTCGTACAATTAAACTTAAAGTGAAATAACTGCTAAACTAACTAACTAGTTCAAGTGCAATAGTTCCCCGGTGTAGGAAACTATTGCTTTGGAAGGTAAAAAAAATGGGAAAGGTAATGCAAAGAATTGAAAGCTCTGAACTCAGGAAAAATCTCGTAAAAAATCTTTGGGGGAGGAGGACGAGTCTTTTGAAGTAAACTACTCTATTTATAGCCCTTGAGAGTTGGTGTGAATCAGGGAGAGAAAATCTCAGGTAGGTGCACACGACCGAAAATCTCTTGGTGACTGGTTGATCGTGGCTTGTGTTGGATTGTAACCGTTGAGAGGCTACGTAGTTTAGAATTAATTTCTGAGAAGTTGGTTTGTGCCGGTCGTCATGGCCTTGTGACGAGGGTCACAGCTTTTAAGCTTGTGACGGTCGCCATCCTTATGTGACGGTCGTCACACCTCCTTAATGCATAATCTTTATTTTGCTGTCAAAACATCTAATTTTCTTCTATTTTCTTCTGTTTTCTTCTTCTTTCTTATTGCTGGTTGACTTAAAGAGAATACCTGAAAATGAACTTAATACTCGCAAATACAATGTTAACAAACGAAAATAACGAAATAAATTAATGTAATTTAGGGCAAAATATACTATGTAATATCGCCTTATCAAGCCTATGAATCAGCCTGTTGTTTAACCCGGTTTGAACTAGATGCCCGCTGGTTTTCCTTGGGGCATGCCTCCGAATTACACTCCCCAGATTGCAAATAATGGTAGTGCCTTTATGCCATATCAGCCTTTTGTTGCGCCCATGCCTAATAGGAATGCTGCTGCATATCCATGGGTCATGCCTACTCCAGTCCCGACTCTAGTGGTGAATGAGGATCCTGAGAATCTTCAAGTTCAAACTAATCAAACTGCCAGATTGGCTGACACTGAAACTCCTGATGAAGAAGAGCATGTGTATAGGGGTCCTCCTATTCATGTTCCGGTTTCATCTCAAGCTGCTCAAACTGTTGTTCAGAATGTTCATCCTGGGATGTTCTATCCCGGGGCATCTTCCTCAGCTGCTGGGTTACCTCCTCCGAATTATCCGTATGGTGTTCAGATGGGTCAGAATGCTGGTCAGATGGTTAATCCAGGTTTGGTGTATCCTTCTCAGTTTGCTACTCCGCAAGTACGTGCTCCGGCCGCTTCTCAGTTGCCAAATCCTCAGATTCTTGTCAGACCCACTAATCAGAGTAGACCTACTGACTATAAGATGTTGGAAGACCGTATCAAAGCTATTGAAGGGTTTTCTGCTTTTGGCATCGAGGCCAAAGATTTGTGTTTGGTTCCAAAAGTTGTGCTGCCGCAGAAATTCAAGATACCTGATTTGCCAAAGTATAAAGGCTTGAGTTGACCACGTAGTCACATCACTATGTACTGTAGGAAGGTGGCATCCCATATTGATAATGATGAATTGCTTGTTCATTGTTTTCAAGATAGTTTGTCTGGTGCTTCATTGGATTGGTACATGGGCCTGGAGCGCAGTAAAATTCGTACTTGGAGGGATTTATCTGAAGCATTCGTGAAATAATACAAATATAATCTTGATTTGGCGCCTACCAGATTACAATTGCAGAATCAGTCTCAGCGCTCAGCTGAAACATTTAAGGAGTATGCACAAAGATGGCGTGAATGACATCTCGTGTGCGACCTGCTCTCTCTGATAATGAGTTGGTTGACATCTTTATGGGTACCTTACAAGGATCTTACTACGAGAAAATGGTGGGTAGTTCTTCATCGAACTTCGCTGATGTTGTAACGATTGGTGAATGGATTGAAAACGGTTTGAAGACTGGAAAGATTCCTGGAGCTGCTTCCCAGCAGCCGACCACTAGAAAATCTCAGAACAGTCAGTCCAAGAAAAAGGATGGTGAAGCCAACACTGTGACAGCTCAAGTTTCTCCTCAGTATCAAGCTCCCATGGTCCTATGTCGTACTATCTGTATCCGTACATTGCTGCTACACAGTATCAACAACCTCCGTATCAGTATCATCCGCAACAACCAGTTCAGAATGCTCAGAATCAGCAACAGAATCAACAGAACAACAAAAGTCAGCAGAATCAGAACCGTCAGAACAACAACAATTAAGGAAACCGTAAGCGTCTGAATTTTGATAGAATTCCGGTGTCATACACGGAATTGTTTCCTTACTTGGTTCACCAAGGGGCAATTATCCCCAAGCAGATTGTGCCTGCAATTCCTCTATTTGGTCCGAAGCATAATCCAAATGCATCTTGTGCTTATCATGCTGGATACATAGGACATGCAACAGAGGATTGCTTTATTTTCAAAACCAAAGTTCAGGAACTCATTAATAAGAAGGTTCTGACTTTCGCTGAGGAAGGACCTAACATTCAAAATAATCCGTTGTCGAATCACAATGGACCTGCGGTGAACATGATTGAGGATAGTTCAAAGGCTGAATTGGTCATGGATGTCGACGAGGTAAAGACCCCGATGGCAGTGGTTTTCAAGAAATTGAATGAACGCGGGCTGTTGAAAGGGTTGCATGGTAAGTGTCAGATTTGTAACGATAATCCCAACCAGTGTCGAAGGCTAAAAGGTTGTATTCAGATTTTGATGAACTGAGGCAAAGTACAATTTGCCAGATCTAAGCTTGTTGAGGAAGTTGCTGCTATCGAGCCGTTCACCATCGTCTATAGGAAGGTTCCAATTGAATCCCCTAAGCAGAAGAAGGTACAACCCATCGTGGTTTGCCCGCCAAAACCGTTTTTGTACCAGAATTCTAAGGAGGTACCTTAGAAGTATGGGTCTACCGTGTTTTCTAGAGGTCAAGAGATAAGGTTCGCCGAATATGAGATTGTAAATGTTATAGCCGGTGGAGGTATGACTCGTAGTGGACGAGTGTTTGCTCCGAAGGTCATTACAAAGCCTGTTCAAGTTCCAACTGTTGTTCCTCCTAAGGAGACATCTACATTTGCAACCCCTGTTGTTCAACAAAGGGCATCTACTACCGTTCCAGTACCGACTATCCCATCTGAGGATGTTTTGAAGAACAAAGAGACCTTTGATGATCAAGAGTTCCTTAAGTTGGTCAAGAAAAGTGACTTTAAAATTGTGGATCAGCTGGGTCAGACTCCCTCGAAGATCTCAATTTTGTCCTTACTTATGAGTTCGCCTGCGCACAGATAAGCTTTGTTGAAAGTCTTGAACAGTGCCCATGTCATGCAAGATATATCCGTCGTCGAGTTTGATGATGTAGTGGCCAACATAACTGCAAGTCGATATTTGCGCTTTAATGAATCAGAATTACCTCCTGAAGGAACTGCCCACGATAAAGCGCTGCACATATCTGTAACCTGCACAGACACCCTGTTATCTTGTGTTCTAGTGGATACCGGTTCTTCCCTCAATGTGATGCCTAAGAGCACATTGAGCAAATTACTGGTGGAAGGAAACGAGATGAGACCAAGTGCCTTAGTTGTTAGAGCCTTTGACGGGTCTCGAAGGCAAGTTATTGGAGAAGTGGACTTACCCATCAATATTGGGCCGCATTTGTTCACCATTACCTTCCAGGTGATGGATATCAATCCGGCGTACATTTGCCTACTGGGTCGTCTGTGGATCCATGTCGCAGGGGCAGTTACCTCCACTTTGCATCAGAAGTTAAAGTTCATGTTTGATGATCAGCTTTTCATCGTCTGTGGTGAAGAAGATTTGATTGTAAGCGAGTTATCATCTTTTCGATACGTCGAGATCGAGGAAGGCATAGCTGAGGTGCCGTTGCAGTGTCTCGAGTTTGAAGATGTTAGCTCTGCTTCAACTAGTCAAAGTAGATCACCGTAATTGACTTTAGCGTCTGCTAAGAGTGCTAAGGAGACTATCCAGAAAGGTGCTTTGTCAGGCTGGGGGCATGTGATTGATGTGGTTGAGAATCATAATCGTTTTGGATTGGGTTATCGTCCTGGTCAACAATCTAACTCACTTGGGTCGAAGCAGTGCAACTTGATCAAGTTCAATAGCGCGGGTTTCCAGCAAGGTGACATCGTGGCAACTATTGATGATGCTGGTCCCAGTAATCAGACTTCAAGCTTTGTGCGCAAGTGTCTGCCAGGTTTCAAGCTCAACAATTGGACATCTACCGTGATTCCTGTGGTTTTCCCATATAACATGTAATGCATTTTGCTTTCTCATCCCCTCGTCCTCGCCCGAGACGAGTGGATAACTTGTAAATGGCCTCACGCTTTTGCAATATTATGTGATCAATAAATAAAAGTTTTTTGCATTAAAAAATCATGCTCTATTTTCTTTCTTTATTTTACTTTTTCACAAATAAATGGCAAAAGTTTCTTTTGTTTTTCACTTTTCAAAATAGCTCATTCTATTCATAAATATGCAGAACTAATAAAAGCATTGATAACAACATGGCAAATATCCATTGTAATTCTGGAATTCCAATTAACCAAGCCGAAGAAGATGGTGAGGAAGATTGTGAATTACCGGCTGAACTAGCAAGGCTCCTTGAGCACGAGCATAGAGAGATTCAACCACACAAAGAGCCAATGGAAGTTGTCAATCTTGGTACTGATGAGGTATGAAGAGAAGTCAAGGTTGGCACATCCCTCGCAGAGCATGTACACTCCGAGTTGGTCAAGTTGATGCTCCGCAAGTGCACGGAAATATCGAAGTAATATAAAAGATTGTCGAACCCACAGAGACCAATGTCAACCTACCGTTATTTATCGTTGCTTTGTAAAGCTAAGGCAAATGAATGATTGATTAAGGGGAAACTAAGACTAAAACTAAAATGGACTTAGAAAATATGAAAGAAAAGAGAGAGACCGGAATGTGGATCCCATGTACCTCAGGCACTCAGCAATTGGTTGGCGCTAATTTACGTATGTTCTGTAGAAAATATTGGTTTAAAGACTCCGCCTCACACTCTCGCATTATTGACTAAAGCCACATTTCCTAACCACAGGATTTTTCTCTCGCTCGCCCGTTCTAATTAGAAAACATATTTTGAAAATCAATTAGATCCTAATCGATACCTAAAGCGCTCTCGCTGTTTTTAGGATTAATGCCCCGTTCCCACTATCTGGTTCGACCCCCACGCTCTCGCAGTGCCAGCTCTAACCTTTACTTGCTTCTCACTCTCGTGACGAAACAATGTTAAATAACCTCTCACTCTCGTGACGAAGTTATTTAAATTAAACTTGGAAACAAAGACCATAACTGAATTTACTATAAGTTAACGCTAATTTAATTACCGAGTCCCGTCGGAACGACGGTCCTCACAAACCGGACTCTAAACATTTAGCCGGACATGGAATTAAATGAAAACAACACAGAAATGGTAATCGAATTTGAAAGCATTACGATAATTAATTTTCGAAAGCGATAAATAATAATAATAAGCAATGCGATAAAGAACGTGTAAAGACTCGAAGTAAATTGCGGGACTTGGAATAAATGCATAACTGAAACGACTTTTATTAATGGCGACAAGATTGATGATCCAAGAATTACATAAATTGTAGGCCTAAATAATAATGGTGTGGTAGTTCCTCGATGTGAGAAACTACCACTTTTACAAAGGTAATATCTGCCTAAAACTATGAAAATAAATTCTACATCGCTTTCGCGCATAAAAACTTGGATGCCATAAAATGTGAAGAAATCTACTATATATAGAGGGAATTTTCGTTTTTGTAACTTCCATGGAGCATAAATGAGCGGTGGAGAAAGTGGGAGTAGTGGGAAGTTGGAGAAATCCAAGGAGAAAATGTAAACGTGTGAAATCTAAAATTCTGAAGCTTCGTGACCACGTCTGTGCTCACGTATTAAATCTGTTATGGATCCATGACGATCGTGAAGCTTCTGTTACGCTCGTGATGAATTTTGTGTCTGCCACGGTCGTGGTGGACCTGCCACGGTCGTCACACCAGCAGAATTTGGATTCTGTTATTTTCTGTTGTTTTCTGCATCTTTTCTTCCCTGTTTTGCTTCTTTTCTCCACTTTGCATACTTTTAACTTGGAAATAGAAATACCTGCAAAAACACTTAAATATTCTCGAGAAAATCGGATATTAGACGAAAACGATATAATAATTGAATGTAAATCAAGGCCAAAATACGATACATTTTCGTGTTATCAAACACCCCCACACTTAAACCTTTGCTTGTCCTCAAGCAAACCATGACTCGTAAGAAAAATAGTGTATACGGATACTCATCCTAGGCTACCAACTCTACTTCGGTTGAGTTTGTGTCATAGGTACTAGCTTACACACTAAGGATATCGTAACAACACAATTCCGCTTTTGCGGTCATCAACCTCCCTCCTATACAAACCAATCCAAATCATGTCAATATACCTAAACCTAACTAACTCATCCTTCTTTCATCCCTTTTCATTCTAGCGCAATCACATTAAGCCCATTATCCTTTCACACTCATGGTAGGATAACCTGTTAGTGACTATGATCTCATTATTATTATCAATTTTTTTTTTCTTTTGCAGATTGGTTTAAATATCAATAAAATAAAGAAGTTTACACTGTTGGGCTAAATGATCGGGTGAGGATCACCTAACTTAGAAGGAGCATTTCTTTTCATTCATTTTTTATTCTTTTCAATTTACCACTTAAACATGAGATCATACACTTATTTGCATCGGCTTCCTACTTAGTGCGTGCTTAGGATGGTGCTGACTGCTAAATAAACTAATTAGGGACTACTAAAGGGGTGAGAACTCAAGGCTACGGCATAACAAGTACTCAAATCGATTTCCATAATTTAGAGGCTCACGGTGTTAAGACGATACCGATCTTGCATAATTTTCCCAAGTCTCACAATCTAACTTCAATTTCGTCTGTAACCTAAGATTTTCAAAAGAAACACTATTTTTAACGCAAAAATTTTCAAAATATTTGGTGTGGCTCAAGGGAGTGGGAAATCGATAAACACAAAATCGCATATAAAGACTTGACAGCACATGCAAAGATGCAACGAAAATAGGAAAAAAAAATTTAAATCATGCTAGAAAGTAATAAATCTAACTAAAATGCGTTAAAATGAAAGCGGTAGAGTTCCTCCCCCACACTTAAACCAAACATTGTCCTCAATGTTTTGATAAAAGGTGGTAAAGGAAAGATAGAACCTGTATGACTGCCAATGCGTGCTACCATAGCCAAATTCACTCTGATTCTTCCCTTGCTATCCTTGTCTTTGCTGACCACTTCTACTCCGGCGTCTTGTACTACGAGATATCTGAATTTGCTGAAACTTCACTTTCTTGAAGCCGCTCATTATATGGCTTGTTTCCGAAGGAAGTGCCTTCTCCTATCATACTCATCATCGGTGCCACCACCAGCAGCGACATTCGTAGGAATGTGCGTGGGCACCAACTCATCTTAAGGGATTGTCATCAAGAGATCGTTCGCCTAAATGTAGCTGAGACGTGACAAGCGATACAATTCTTTATTTTCTGCAAACACAAACGATGAAAGGAAAACATTTAAATTAAAAACTTGTGGGTTTCCTCCCACGCAGAGCTTTGTTTAACGTCGATAACTCGACAGATGGAAGTGTTAATTTTCGGTTTCCATGGCCATTTATCAAGCCATCTCACATATCCCTCGCCTTTTCTTTTCTTCCTTCTGTGGGGTAGTTCATTCTTTTGAACTTGTGGTGGTGGTTCTGGATCTATGCTAAGTATTAGCTTTTCAAGTTTGGGTTTAGTTATTTCATCCATCACCTCAAAGTTTAACCTTACCCTCTTAGCAGTAATGTTTTCCCTAGTTTCGCGGTCCTCTAATTTTCTCTTTTTATGCGGGACCTCAGACAAAGGTGTGTTAATGTGGATATTTTCCAATATCTCCACATTCGTTTTGGATTGGGATTCTACTTTAGCCTCTACAAACCTTTGCGGGAATAGAATTGGTGGGGTATATGGAGGAAGAACAACAATGGTCACTTCATTCTTTACCTCTATGACAACCTCGTTTGTGGATGGTGTTGGTGAATTTTTCTCAATCTCTACTTCTTCCTCACCAAAACTCTTCTCAACCTCAATATCACTCTCCTCGACCTCATTATCACTCTCCTCGGGATTCTTGATTTGTTCTTCATTAATGATTGTTACAACATCCACATGCTCCTCAGGAGAGGGTCCTATAGGTGTCAGTGCAAGTAGTAAAATTTGGGTCTCCAATGCCTCAGTGTGAGTCGCGAGGGACTCGACTATTGTGTTTATCTGCCTAAGGTTTTCATAAGTATCGAGATGTTATCTTCCAAGCTCTTCATTCTGGAGAGTTTGGGTCTCCACAAAGTGCTCCATCATAGATTCTAACCTCGAATTAGTTGTTGTTTCAATGAAATCCTCCATTAATGCTTCAAGGTTGGAATTGACGGATTCTTGTGGTTCCTCAAAATATTGGGAGTTGTAATTTGGGTGGAAATGAGTTAGTGTCGCGTTGAAATCCTCCATTAGTATTTCGAGATTGGAATTATGGGATTCTTGCGGTTCCTCAAAATTTTGGGAATGGTAATCATAGGAAAAATTTGGTTGCGGTTCCTCAAAATATTGGGAGTATTGCGGTTGATAATTGTAAAGAAAATTTGGGTGCGGCTCCTCAAGATATTGTGAGTGGTTATGATAGAGAAAATTTGGGTGATACATAGTTTTTAATTTTTTAAATTTTTTATTATTATTTTTTTTTTTTATGGGAGTGCCTTAGTCTATACGGTGCAACAACGGAATAACAATATTGACTGTTGGTCCCCGACAACGGCGCCAAAAACTTGATGCTCCGCAAGTGCACGGAAATATCAAAGTAATATAAAAGATTGTCGAACCCACAGAGACCAATGTCAACCTACCGTTATCCATCGTTGCTTTGTAAAGCTAAGGCTAATGAATGATTGATTAAGGGGAAACTAAGACTAAAACTAAAATGGACTTAGAAAATATGAAAGAAAAGAGAGAGACCAGAATGTGGATCCCGTGTACCTCAGGCACTCAGCAATTAGTTGGCGCTAATTTACGTATGTTCCGTAGAAAAAATTGGTTTAAAGACTCCGCCTCACACTCTCGCGTTATTGACTAAAGCCACATTTCCTAACCACAGGATTTTGCTCTCGCTCGCCCGTTCTAATTAGAAAAGGTATTTTGAAAATAAATTAGATCCTAATCGATACCTAAAGCGCTCTCGCTGTTTTTAGGATCAATGCCCCGTTCCCACTATCTGGTTCGACCCCCACACTCTCGCAGTGCCGGCTCTAACCTTTACTTGCTTCTCACTCTCGTGACGAAACAATGTTAAATAACCTCTCACTCTCGTGACGAAGTTATTTAAATTAAACTTGGAAACAAAGACCAAAACTAAATTTACTATAAGTTAACGCTAATTTAATTACCGAGTCCCGTCGGAACGACGGTCCTCACAAACCGGACTCTAAACATTTAGCCGGACATGGAATTAAATGAAAACAACACAGAAATGGTAATCGAATTTGAAAGCATTACGATAATTAATTTTCGAAAGCGATAAATAATAATAATAAGCAATGCGATAAAGAACCTGTAAAGACTTGAAGTAAATTGCGGGACTTGGAATAAATGCAGAATTGAAACGACTTTTATTAATGGCGACAAGATTGATGATCCAAGAATTACATAAATTGTAGGCCTAAATAATAATGGTGTGGTAGTTCCTCGATGTGAGAAACTACCACTTTTACAAAGGTAATATCTGCCTAAAACTATGAAAATAAATTCTACAGCGCTCGCGCATAAAAACTTGGATGCCATAAAATGTGAAGAAATCTACTATATATAGAGGGAATTTTCGTTTTTGTAACTTCCATGGAGCATAAATGAGTGGTGGAGAAAGTGGGAGTAGTGGGAAGTTGGAGAAATCCAAGTAGAAAATGTAAACGTGTGAAATCTGAAATTCTGAAGCTTCGTGACCACGTCTGTGCTCACGTATTAAATCTGTTATGGATCCATGACGATCGTGAAGCTTCTGTTACGCTCGTGATGAATTTTGTGTCTGCCACGGTCGTCACACCAGCAGAATTTGGATTCTGCTGTTTTCTGCTCTTTTCTACATCTTTTCTTCCTTCTTTTGCTTCTTTTCTCCACTTTGCATACTTTTAACTTGGAAATAGAAATACCTGCAAAAACACTTAAATATTCTCGAGAAAATGGGATATTAGACGAAAACGATATAATAATTGAATGTAAATCAAGGCCAATATACGATACATTTTCGTGTTATCACAAGTTGTTGAAAGAGTATGTTGATATCTTCGCCTGGTCCTATCAAGATATGCCTGGGTTGGATACCAACATCATTGAACATCACTTGCCACTCAAGCCCGGATGTCCTCCTGTCAAGCAGAAACTCAGAAGGACTAGACCCGACATGGCACTCAAAATCAGAGAAGAGGTAAAGAAACAACTTGATGTTGGGTTCCTAGCCACTTCTAAATATCCTGAATGGATTGCCAACATCGTTCCGGTTCCGAAGAAGGAAGGTAAAGTAAGAATGTGTGTGGATTATCGAGATCTCAACAAGGCAAGCCCAAAGGATGATTTTCCTTTGCCTCATATTGATGTCTTGGTAGATAACACAACGCAGTTCTCTGTCTTTTCCTTCATGGACGGTTTCTCAGGATATAATCTGATCAAGATGTCCCCAACTGATATGGAGAAGACTACTTTCATCACGCCATGGGGTACATATTGCTACAAAGTCATGCCATTCAGTCTAAAGAATGCAGGGGAAATATACCAACGTGCCATGACAACCCTCTTTCACGATATGATTCATAAAGAGATTGAGGTCTACGTGGACGATATGATTACCAAGTCCAAAACTGAAGATGGTCACCTGGTTCATCTGAAGAAACTGTTTGACAGACTCTGAAAGTTTAGATTGCGGTTGAATCCTACGAAGTGCACCTTCGGAGTTCGATCTGGTAAACTATTGGGCTTTATTGTTAGTCAGAAGGGCATTGAAGTTGATCCTGATAAGGTTCGGGCAATTCAGAACATGCCGCCTCCCAAAACAGAAAATTAAGTCTGTGGCTTTCTGGGCAGACTCAATTACATTTCAAGGTTCATTTCCCATTTGACGGCTACCTGTGAACCAATGTTCAAATTACTAAGAAAAAATCAATCGGTTGAATGGAATAATGATTGTCAGGAAGCATTTGACAAAATAAAACAATACTTGCAAGAACCACCGATCTTAGTATCGCCGGTTCCTGGTAGGCCTTTAATCATGTATCTCACCATTCTCAATGAATCAATGGGATGTGTATTGGGTCAACATGACGACACTAGCAGGAAAGAACATGCAATATACTATCTGAGCAAGAAGTTCACTAATTGTGAGACCAGATACTCACTCTTAGAGAAAACTTGTTGTGCGCTGGTCTGGGTTGCTCAACGCCTACGACAATACATGATTGCTCGGTGGCAGATGCTGTTAACTGAGTATGATATCCAACATGTTACCCAAAAGCAATAAAAGGGAGTGTCTTGTCTGACTACCTAGCCCATCAACCTGTAGAGGGTTATCAACAAATGAAGTTTGACTTTCCCGATGAGAATGTTCTGTTCATCAGAGATTATGAGACTCCAGACCCTGACATAGGACCCGAACCAGGGGCGCAATGGACGCTCGTGTTCGATGGTGCCTCCAATTCTAAAGGTCGTGGAATCGGTGCTATCCTCATCTCTCCGACAGGTTTTCACCTTCCCTTCACTGCCAGGTTATGCTTTACGTGCACCAACAATATGGCAGAATACGAAGCATGTATCTATGATATTGAAGCAGCTATTGACATGAGAATCAAGATTCTTGAGGTCTATGGAGATTCTGCCTTGGTCATCGGTCAAGTCAGAGGGAATTTTGTGACTCGGGATTCCAAGCTGGTTTCGTACCAACAACACATTGCGAAGTTGATTCCTTACTTTGATGAAATTTCTTTTCATCATAGCCCCAAAGAGGAAAATCAACTTACTGATGCTCTTGCCACCTTAGCATCCATGTTCTAGGTCAAGTGGAAGAATGAAGCTCCTCATATCCGCATTGATTACTTGAACGAACTAGCACACTGTTTAGCAATCGAGGATGAGTCTGATGACAAGCCTTGGTTCTACGACATTAAAAGATATTTGTAAAAACAGGAATATCCCGAGGGTATCACTATCACTGATAAGAAAGCTCTTAGCCGGCTTTGCGCCAAATTCTTCTTAAGTGGTGGTATACTGTACAAGAGGAATTATGATTCCGTGTTGCTCAGATGTGTGGATAGACACGAAGCAAACACGATCATAAGGTCTATACATGAGGGCTGCGAGGGTGTACATGCTAAAGGTCCTGCTATGGCCAAGAAGATCCTTCGGGCTGGGTATTACTAGACAATAATGGAGGTAGATTGTTACAACTTTGCCAAACGATGTCACAAGTGCCAAATCTATGGAGACAAGATCCATGTACCTCTAACTCCATTGAATGTTTTGACTGGACCTTGGCCATTCTCCATGTGGGGTATAGATATGATTGGAATGATCGAGCCGAAGGCTTCCAACGATCATCGATTCATTCTAGTTTCTATCGACTACTTCACCAAGTGGGTTGAAGCTGCTTCTTATGCAAACGTTACACGACAAGTGGTTGCCAGATTTATCAAGAAAGAGATAATCTGTCGTTATAGCATTCCTAGCAACATTATCACAGACAATGCAAGCTACCTGAACAACAATATGATGAAGGAGATGTGTCAAGAATTTAAGATCGAGCACCACAACTCTTCACCATATCTGCCCAAGATGAATGGCATCGTTGAAGCAGCAAACAAAAACATCAAGAGAATTGTCCAGAAAATGGTCAAGACATACAAAGATTGGCATGAAATGCTTCCCTTTACACTGCATGGCTATCGAACTTCAGTCCGCACTTCTACAGGGGCAACTCCATATTCACTAGTGTATGGTATGAAGGCAGTTCTACCCATAGAAGTCGAAATTCCTTCACTCAGAGTCATCATGGAAGCAGGTCTTGACGAAGCTGAATGGGTTCAATCCAGATACGACCAACTAAATCTCATCGAAGAGAAGCGTCTTACAGCCATTTGTCATGGTCAATTGTATCAGAGACGCCTTAAGCGAGCATTTGACAAGAAAGTTCTTCCTCGAACATTCTGTGAAGGCGAACTCGTGCTCAAGAGATATTCACCCGTTCACTCGAATCCACGAGGCAACTGGACTCCCAACTATGAAGAACCCTTTGTTGTCAAGAAGGCCTTCTCAGGAGGAGCCCTGATCCTCACCACCATGGATGGGGAGGAGTTGCCATCGCTCGTGAACTCCGATGCAGTCAAAAAATATTATGCCTGAAAAAAAAGGATAAAAGTCCGCTAGATTGAAATCCGCAAGGACAATCTAGGCAAAAATGGATGTCCCGATGGACCAAAAAAAGAGATGTCCATGCAAAAGTTAGGGGCAATGAAAAAATAATAGTAGCTCGCTAAGTTGAAAACCCGAAAGGGCGACTTAGGCAAAAATGGGTATCCCGGTGGACGAAAAAATAGAAAAAACATGTCCAGGCAAAAATTAGGGATAAAGTCATTGACTGTGAACACTTGAACCTCTCTTCATCATGGCTAGACCTCAGACGGTAACAGAACATTCCAATCATCATCAACTGGTGCAAGGCGTTGGAACCTAGACTTACAGTGGATGGTGGCCAATGTAGTAATCAATGCAAAACATGATTTCCCTTTGCCATTTACACTTGTTTTTCAATTTTATTGCAAATTTCCTCATCAAGGATTTTTGCATCTTTGTACACATCTTATGTACAAACTTCTTTCCATTTCAGTAAAAATTCATCATTTCACTTCTCAATCGTTTTATTTTCAGTATTTTGTTTGCAAAATAAACAATTATTTGTGATCACATAATATTAAGAAACGTTGAGAACAATAAAGGCTAAATCAATCGAGAAAGCATTATGCATTGCATGTGTTACTGGTAACTCCTGCAGGATAATCTGTAATACCCATTGGTAAGCCTAACGCCTGGCCGGAAATGTAATGGTTCTGTGAAGAAGTTGTTGTTTCCTCAGCAGTTCCTCAGCAGAGTCATCATTTCCCCCAGCAAGCGCCATTACGATTTGTCGAAAAGCTTGCTTGTTTACATATCTTTTCTCCGACTGATTTGTAATGTCTCTAGGCAGGTTGCCGAAGTGTTCCCAGCAGGGACATTTTGCTCTCTTTTCCCCAACAAGTATTGTACATCATCTCCAATAATTTGAAACTATCTGTCCCCAGCAGCAGTGGTTTCTCTTTAGCAAAGTCAACACAGTTTAGAAGGATGTTTTTCCCCACACAGAGCCAGTCTTGGTAGGAAGGATTGATTTAATTCTTTCATCCCCAATGGAGACAGCCATGGTGATTTATAAACCTGAGATGTTCTCGGTTTCTTTCCCTGGCAGAATCATCATCCTTTGTGAACTCTCTTCTCCAGTAGAGTTTGTCTTTATCTACGGGTCCTCTCCCCGACCGAGGATGTCGAAGTCGTTTTGCTACGATTTCTGCCTGACCGCTTCACTGTGCCTTATCTTGCGCCTTTGCATTGCATGATATCAAGCATCATGTAGAAATGCGTACATGGCATATGCATCAATCATACTCCCTATCTTTTGCCTGACTTATCTCCCAGCAGATTTTCAGCCAAACTTTGCACTTATCTTTTCTTTCTTAACACTCTTCTTTTGTCGTCGTCGGCCAAATTCTCGAGCTACTCTTTTATTTAATCCCCTTTTACCTCGAATCATCGAAAAGCTGGCGCAATTCGTACATTCAGGTCCAAGAGGATTAAATAGGGGCAGCTGTCGTAACTAACCGAGTTAACCGCCTTGACTCGGTGAGTCAAGTCCAACTAACTCCAACCCTAACTCCAAACCCAAAGCTAAGTCCAAACCTCTCATACTCCAAACCTAAAATCTATATAAGCACACCTTCACTCACTTTTCACTTCTCTCCATCATTTTCCCACATTTCTCACACAAATCCTTCATAATTTCACTCTCAATTCTCTCACATTCTCTCTGATTTTCTCTACTACTTCTTCATCTTCATCTCAATTCCCTTCCAAAACCTCACGAAAAGCTCTTAATTCTTGAAGGATAATCACTTTTCACATTGAAAGTGATTATTTCTTGAGCTCAACCTTCATCCTTCTTGCTATTCTACTTGGATTTCTGGAGTTATTGTAGCTTGTGGATTAATCTCAAGTTTTTGCTTCTACATTCAGCGGTTCGAATTTGCATTTCGGAGTTCGACGCATTTTGCTCGGTTTCGATACGTTTCGTCTACTGGTTGAAGCTTCCTCTGGTTTTCTTTGATTTTATGCATCAAGATCACATTGCAACAATTACCAAGGCACATCTCAGCCTTGTAGGTTGGTAGATCTCTTTCATTTTTCTATTTCGCGCGTTTTCGTATCATTCGCGATGTAGTCGATCATTTTGTGTGTGAATTGATTTTGAATTTATTTGATCCATGATCTTGATGTGTCAATTGATTCTATCACTGCTTATTTGCTATTTTCAAGTTCATTTTTCGGGCACAAATTCGTGTCCTAGCATGTGGTGTCTGATATAAGTGATTATGTGTTGGAAGTTGCTTTTGAAAAGTTGTTTTCGCTGTTTTTTTGCCACTGTTACAGTGGTAATCGATTACTCAAAGAGAGTAACTGATTACTCTTCACAAATTTGCATCAGCGCTGATTTTTTTTCAACTGAGTAACCGATTACTCAAATGGAGTAATCGATTACTCTTCACAAATTTTGCCAGATTCTGCTATTTTCAAGCAAGTAACCAATTACTCAAAGAGGGTAATCGATTACCACTGTAACAAAGTGCCATTTTTGGTGTTTTTCAAGTGTGTTTTCCATGCTTTCCTCATTTTAACTTCCATTGATTGTCATGCTTGATTTTATGGATGTTTTAAGTGTCGTTTAACTTCTGTTTGAAGCTCATTCCTGAACTTTTGTTGCACACTTTCGATTATTCAAATTGTTCATATTTTTGGCATCATGTGAACACATCATTCTTGCATTCCACTTTGATCACATAACATGGCTTTTGTGTTGCATCTGGTTGATCATTTGGTACTGTTTTGTACTCCCTTTCTTGGTTTGGCATTAAGTTTCATTCTTCATGGATGAACTTAATCTTGTATAATCAATAATTCACACCTTTTGCCTTAATGATTTTTCACTCTCTTTGGAAAATTGTTGGAATGGCATTTCCCTTTGATTAATTGATCGAAACTATATTTTGATTAGTTGATCTTCCCTTTCCCTCTCTTTAGGCTTCCTTTAGAGCTTTCTCTCTCGATCCCCCGTGGAGTTGGAGTTTCGCGCTACGCCCTACATCAAAGCACTGTACAATTGAAGCTGTTACGCTATCTGTTTCTTCACACAGGAGCATTGTACAACTTGGAGTTGTTGTGTCGTCTATTCAACTTTTGCATTACACCCTGTGTGTTAGAGAAAGAGTGAGAAGGGAGAATTCCTACTCTCATTCTGACTACTTCAGGTAGGGGACGAATGACCCTGTGCTTGGCTTAGTCATCTCTATCTCCAGGCGGTAGTGTGCTTTCTTTCCCTAGTCGATTCGATCCTTGATTACTCTTTTCCCCATTGCAATCTCTTTCGATTCTTGATCACTCTTATCTCTTTCGATCTCTCTTTTGATCAATCACCTTCTTGGTTACGGTTCTTCGTTCATTGGGTTAGCAAGCCTTCTTTGTTTCAATACCCTATTCTTTTCTTGCGGTCAATCATTGTTCTTTTGATTCCCCTGGAGAGTCTCTTTTCTCTTTCTTCGGTTAAATACAGTACTCCTGTTATGACCGAATTCCCTGCGGAGTTCGCAAACTTCTTTTGGTTCTTCTCCCTTCATTGGTTAATCACTGCATGTCAGTTAAAATACCAATATTTTGCATTCCTTCTCAGTTAACCACAATCCGTCTGTTAAAACACTGAGTTTCCTCTTGGATTAATCACTGATTCTTGGTTAATCACCTTTTTCTTCAGTTAACCATAGCCTGTCTATTAAAATACTGAACCCCTTTTCGAGTTAATCACCTCCTATTGGTTAATCACTTATTTCTCTCGGTTAATCACAGTGTTCTGTTAAAAAACCGAACCTCAGCGGTTAGCAGCCTCTTTTGGTTCAATACCCTTCTTCGTTGGTCAAGTGTTGTTTGTTCAGTCAATATCAACACCCCTTTTAGGTTACAACCTTTGATCGGTCCTACACCCGTTTTTCTGGTTAATCACAGTTTTCTCTGTTAAAACCAATGCTTCTCTATCCCCCACAGAGTTGCAATCCTTGTTTCCTCGGTTAACCACTGTTTATCAGTTAATATATCGATGCTCCCTCAGAGTCAAACACCTTCTCTTAGTTCATCACTCTCTCTCTCTCTCGGTTTATCACAGACCGTATATCGACACCTGCCTCTTTTCCCCGCCAGAGTCTTACTCTCTTTCTTCGGTTAACCACTGCCAGCCAGTTAATATACTGAGTCTCCCTTTTCTCTTGGTTTCGACACCATCCCTTTATTTGGATCCCCAGCCGGGTCGCTTGTGAAGGTGCGAGAAAGACACAAGAAATGGGGGTTTGAATTGTGTATTTACTCTTTTTGTAACTTTTCGCATCTTGTTAATTTGACGCTCAAGAACCTTCAATGTTCGTTGAGAGATTCTGATGTATTAACTATAGAGTATGAGAACCGTATAGGTTCTGATCATAAGATACAATACTCAGAACTTGCAGTGCGGAAGCTTATCAGAGATAGGCTGCAAGGTTCTGACTTTGATTAATATAAGGTTCTGATATTCAATGCAGAAACATAAATAGAGATACTAAACAAGAGAGTAAAGGACACACGATATATCCTGGTTCACCACGCGGGCTAATCCAGTCTACCCTCCTCAGGTGATTTCGCCTTGAACGCAAGGACTTAATCCACTATAACCAAATCATGATTACACTTGCACGGGCAATAGCCGGTGACTAACCACTTGCACAGCCGCACTGTGACTAACAACCCAATGAACCGTTCAGGGATCCAACAGGATATAACGTTCATTGACCGAGCAGACCCACTACTGGGATTTCACAGCTAGCCGTTCAGGGATTCATCACAATAAATATAATGCTACTGACCATATTTCAGGATTTTCCACAATGACCCTCATCCATTGTCATCTCAAGTATTTGATCACCACGTGATCTACTCAAGGGCCTCAACTCACAACTGAACCGTTCAGGGATCCCATCAGGATATAACGTTCACTTGAGGAGTCTCATGTGTACATCATTAGACATGATTTGTATGAACCTCTTGTTCTCACAATGATGATCAACTAATTTGGGGTCGTTCACACATATCTTTGAGTTAACTAATTTCTTCAAACGAACATTATTAACGTCATCTTTTAAGACATCAGTTGGAGAACCTAGATACCTGAAATGATAGCATCTAATTTCATAGCACAAGTGGTTATGAGAACACTTGATCTTGTCGAAAATCAGATTATCAACATTTGATCTTTACTAGGATGATTTCAGGTTGTTGGAGCTTGATCACTGAGCCAGTTAAGATCTTAAGAGTTCGTTCGGAATCAAGTAATTACTGAATCTTCGGGATTCAGTTCTCCATTGAATCTTTTGATCATTCCAGATTCTGACTTTGAATCATTTCTAATAATTTGATTTTTCAGATTCTGAGTTAAACAGATTACATTCTGAAATTCAAAGTCTTAGAACCGCAATCTTTCTTCTTTACATGAAGAGATCCAGAATGAGTTTTAAACGAGAAAGTCAGGGGTGGACCTAATCCGTTTCTTGAAAACATCTCAAAAACTCATAAAGAATTAATCTTCAGCAAACAATATTTCTTGCTTTCTGATGATTCATCTTTTAATCATATACGTGGTTTTATCCACACGTATTTTCCAGAATGAGCATTCAACAGATACTGCCTTTCATCTGATGAATTTATCTTATCAACTGATTCTTCAATCTTTAGTGAGGCTTCATCTAGAATCAGTGAATTGCTCACGAAGTAATCAGATTGATTACAATTTTGTACACAGTTAACTGCTGAACTGTTACAAAAATTGTAAGTGGATTTCAATCTCACCAAGAGTACTTCTACGCACCACATCTGGATCTTTTTCTGACACTGTTAAGTGTTTGATGTAAATTAATAACAGAACCGAAGCTCTGATACCAATTGAAGGCGCGAGAAAGACACAAGAAAGGGGGGTTTGAATTGTGTATTTACTCTTTTTGTAACTTTTTGCATCTTGTTAATTTGACGCTCAAGAACCTTCAATGTTCGTTGAGAGATTCTGATGTATTAACTATAGAGTATGAGAACCGTATAGGTTCTGATCATAAGATACAATACTCAGAACTTGCAGTGCGGAAGCTTACCAGAGATAGGCTGCAAGGTTCTGACTTTGCTTAATATGAGGTTCTGATATTCAATGCAGAAACATAAATAGAGATACTAAGCAAGAGAGTAAAGGACACACGATATATCCTGGTTCACCACGCGGGCTAATCTAGTCCACCCTCCTCAGGTGATTTCACCTTGAACACAAGGACTTAATCCACTATAACCAAATCATGATTACACTTGCACGGGCAACAGCCGGTGACTAACCACTTACACAGTCGCACTGTGACTAACAACCCAATGAACCGTTCAGGGATCCAACAGGATATAACGTTCATTGACCGAGCAGACCCACTGCTGGGATTTCACAGCTAGCCGTTCAGGGATTCATCACAATGAATATAACGCTACTGACCATATTTCAGGATTTTCCACAATGACCCTCAGCCATTGTCATCTTAAGTATTTGATCACCACGTGATCTACTCAAGGGCCTTAACTCACAGCTGAACCGTTCAGGGATCCCATCAGGATATAACATTCACTTGAGGAGTCTCAATTCATCTAGTTGAATTGGCAAACTGGAGATTACAAATTGTGCTTCTTAATAAGCAAGTTTCTCCTAGGTTTAAGTACAAAGAACACACACATGTGTTCAAGCAAGTTTTGAGCAATCAACTCCTTGCTTTCCTAAGAAACTACAAAGATGTATTTGATATTATGATTATAGACATCTTGTAGATCTTCTTCTTCTTCGTCTTCTGGTTGAGCAACCTTTGAGCAGCAACTCCTTGCTTCAGATCTTCAATGTAGCTTTGACGAGAAGGTAGGTTGATGACTTGACTGATCTTCAATGTTGTCTTCTTCATCAACAACTTCTGTTTGATTGTTGTTGTTGTGTTGATTTGTTCTTTGGAGATTCAACAACAATTGCCATGAGTGAAATAATAACAGCTTTGAATATTCTAAGTGTTACAACGAGAACTCATCGTTGTTGCTATCTTCACACAATGACTTTATCAATTTTGTAGATGAACATTCAGTTCTTAATTCTACAAGTGATCGACACATCAGAAGCAAAATCTCTTTCCATTAAATAGCCAGTAGAAATATAGTCGTTAGAGAATATTGTTGGCTGTTTGGAAAGGAGACGTTGTGATATAATGAGTTGTACTGACACATCTTCTTTTTGCAGAGGAGGAAGTGACCAGACATCTTTTCTTGGGCAGTGTGTACATTTAACTCACAACGGTAATATTTAGACTTCGAAACTTCCGTGGCTTCTGATGTTAATTTGATGAAGCATGAGTGGAGTCTTTATAGCAGAATATCTGATGCTTCAAGTCTTCCGTTGATTGAAGAAGTCCATTAGGAATCAGTCTTCAGAACTTCAGCACTTTGGTCTTTAAGAACGTTATCCTTTTTCTGCTTTAAGTCTTCCGAATCTTCAGAGCCTACCTTCAGAGTCTTCAGAACTTCTTGTTTGAAACTTTGATCTTTAGAACTCGTCAGTCTTCAGATTCTTTCCGTACTTGGTCTTCAGCGCCTTCAGCCATCAGAACTTCAAGTCATAGGAGTCTTCAGAACTTCGGTTCTTTCTGAGTGTACTTCTTCAGAAGCTTCGCTATCTTCAGAATCTTAATCACTTTCAGAGAGCATCCACAAGAGCATTGCAACAGTAATCTTGGCATCCTTGGATCTGACTGATCATGACTAGATAAACAAGCATCCTTGCTTCTCGCGACTTTAGTCACATATAGTAACTTCGCATATATATATATATATATTCAATCATAGTACATCTAGCTGGTGTATGTTGGTTCTGATGTCTTTAGTTCTTATGATCTGCACACAACACACGTTAGACCATAAAATGGTTCTGTCATAAATACTCATTGTTATCATCAAAACATAGATTGACTTGTAGAGACAATTCTTGCTCTCACAATCTCCCCCTTTTTTATGATGACAAAACCAAGTATTTTGATTGAACATTTTATACATGGTAATCACCAAAGCAAACAAATTCAGAGTATGGAACAACAGCTCCCCATGAATGAGTTATCCTCAAAGCTTTATCTGAGATCATCTAGGATTTTATATAATCCAAAGATATACAGCGTAACAACTTGAGTTGCCAGAACAGAAATAGAAAAGAGTTACTTCTCTATCTTGTCTTTAGGAAAACGAATAGTCTTTAGCATCTGGACTAGTTCAACATAACTTCCATCTTCAGATCTTCAGAACTTAGTTTCCTTTGTTGTCATATCAGAGCTTGTTATCTTCAGAGTCGTCTGAAGCATTTCTACTTTTCAGTAGATTCAATTGAGCACAGAATTAGAGCAGTTCTTCGACTGATAAACATAGCTTCGCTGTATATCAGAAACTGTCTTTTGAGACACTCCCCCTGAGTTTCAGGCTATAAGAAGATTTTAGATTTTGCATTTTAATCTTCTGGGTAGTCTCCCCCTAATTTCCATAAGTCAAATATTGGGATCTTTCAGAATCGAAATTCAGAGTTTCTAAATTTAATCACCAGTGTTGATCATTACTTTTCAGAGTTTGACTTTGAACACATGTTTATTTCAGACCTTGTTATTGTCATAACTCAGTTGAATTATCAAAGCTTGATTTTTTGATCAGATACCAAATGAAGGTTAAAACTTGTGATCAATCAACGCTTGATTCTGAATCTGGTACATCTTGTTTTAGTCGGATGTAAAAATGATGTGCTGACTCTTATACTAGAGTTTGTTGATTCTGATGCTGAAGGAGTTCTTTTGATATTACTTTGAAGAGTATTTCCTTTGTGTGCTGATAGGATACCAATGAAGGTACTTTGATAGTAATCCACAACTTTGGTTTGATTGAGAGTCTGATACTAATCTTTGTGTACTGAATCTGATTTCCAATTGATGATTTAGTCTGATACCAAATCGTCTTTATTTCAAATGGTTCCTGATAAACATTAGAATGGTTTCTTGCTTGGATTTTTAATCCGGATCTTCAGACAGTTCTTGACTTCTGATTTGCACAGATCTTCTGAGTGAGCATCTTGAAATGTAGACTTTGCCTTGACTACTTTCAGAGTTTTCTTCCTGATTCTGATTCTTCTTAGACAACTTTTATTCTATGATCGTATTTCTTCTTCTTATCATGTCTTTAGAAAGCCTAGTGAACTTGTTTAGAGTTCCTCGGATAACATCAAACAACAAACGTTAGTAGTAACACATTTTATAAGAGTACTTTGTTTGAGTTCTGCATTCTTTTAGATTTCCTTCTTTCAATCAAAATCAATCAATATATTTCTCCCCCTTTTTGACATTATCAAAAAGTGTCAGGGCATACGAGTAATTTAAGCAAGGAGTCATTTATATTCAGATATAGAGTCATTTAAACATTTAGAAGCATTTAGACTCATTTTAGGGAAACACATCTATACTCAGTATGTATTTAATTGAAGGTTGATAGATGGAATCAACTGATTACTTAATTGAAGGATTAAAGCATCTGTAGATATTATATCATTTCATTTGTGAACAATATTTCAGTATTTCATTATTTCGTTTTGGTTTTATAATTCAGAGCATAAGTTGAGCTTAATCTAGACAAGTTCAAAATAAAAACTAGATTGCATTAGAGAAATATTAAACATAAAACTATAGATTGTATTACGGATGGATTTTATCAAAAACATACAACGCTAGACTAGACGAAACTGGTTCCTATAGGTTAGACTGAAAGGAGCTTAGGAAAGATGAGGATGAACTTCCAGATTTATCTGAGCTTGAGGGAAGAGAAGTTTCTTCTGTTTGAGTCATTGCAAGCTTCTTGTGTTTTACTATTTCTTCTGAGATCCATTCATGGAACTCGTTCCAGATATTTCTTACTTCCATAGAGTTTGCACAAGAACTAGAGACATTGACAAGGGTTTGAATCCTTAATAATGTGTTATCCGGATAGGTTTATATGATTTTAAGAGCAGGCATGCTTGATTATGTAGCAATTATTTAGCGTGACTTTTATAGCGAAAGATTCTCCCACTTTCAAGAACTTAAGATTTTCATTTAATAATTTGGAAATACATAGTGCAAGGATTAAAGTGACAGACAGAAACTTAAATCCTAGTTCTTATAGATTTGAAAAATCCATAGGAGAGCATTCTTAGGTTGTCCCAACATGTTCTAATTTAGCAATCACATCCAGAGTCTCTAGGATACGAGATATGACCATTCGATAAGGAATACTAAGAGAGGGATTATCTTTAGATAGAAGAATTTGTTCTTTCAAGTGATTGAACATAATTGATGGAAGGTTAATTCTTCTTCTGTAGGCGAGGAGGAAGATGAATAGCCTATCTGAATAAGTAAGCAATTTTCCTCCGATATCCCTAGGTAGAAGATTCTTCTCCATTATTCTGTGCCATACTTTTGGTGAGGGTTTGAGTGTGGAGACACAATTGGAAGCACTGTTTCCATTGTGAATATTACAGATGATATCGTTGAAGATGGCCCTTTCCTTGTTGTCTTCAAGGGTGTCACCACTTTCATTGCACTTTATCGCCTGAGCAATGATAGAAGGATTGATTACAACATGGATTTCGAAGACGATTGACTTAATTATACACTGGTTGTATGCATTAGAGAACACGTCTGCATTTACCCAGAATTCTTTGACACAATCTAGGTAGATGATACCAGGAAGCATGTTAAGATACCCATTCCAATTTTGACACAGGAGTTCAGAGGAGGTTCTTAATAATCCAAGATCTTTGAGAGAGTTGTGATTAAATGAGGATTCTTTAAGGACAATCAACTCAGAGTGATTTACTCTGCTAGCTAAGTTTTGTGAGTTAGACATTTTTAGAACTGATACACAGGGTGCGAGTGAGAGGAAATGCTAACAGGAGAATGAGATAGAGATAGGTATCTCGTGCTTTAAATAGACCAGTTACAAGTGAGCTTTAATGAGTGCATGTGATTTTAAACGATAGGTTTGTATTTTCAATGTATTTGGCGTTCAAATGGTACTGAGTCTAACTGTTGTTATTGCCCATATTTCGTTCGTTTAGAGGGACTGAGATACTCCCTAATAATTTAACAGTAGAGTGGCTTTTCTTTTATTATGCGTATTTTACGAGATTTGAAAGGCTGAGAAATTTCTAGTAAGAAATAAGGGAGAAGCCATTTGTACGCAATTTCCTAGATGAGATGAATTAATGATTGTCATTTAATTCTGCTACTAAAAAATTCAAGATAGGTTGAGTTTAACTGGAGGGACTCTATGAGAGAGAGTTGGGTTCTGGTAGAAGAGCTAGCTGGAGTTTATCTACGGGTTGTAGGATTTGACTAGACACTGAGTAATGTGATGGGAAGAGTCTTTTATCTGTGACTGATCTTAAATTTTTACTAATCAGAGGACATGTGCAAACAGATACACGGGAGGACAAAAAGGTTTTCTTAAGAGTTTGTTTCAAGAAAATAAGAATAGATTTGAGTTTTGATTATCAAGAAAGGTAAGTGGAGGCATGATAGTGGATGGACAAAGAGGCTTAGAGTTTTAGGGTTTTGAGTATAGGAGTATGAAAGGAAGACGTGACTTTATAGAGTAAGTGTGTAGATTGAATTATGCCTAGTCTAGGGAAGATATATGACAGTTCAAAAGATTTTAGTAAGATCTTAAGTTGTCAGAGATATGTTGTGGTTTCAATAGATTCGAAATTATTATTGTATTCTTTTGCGTGTAGTTTTTGTTAAAGGGATTTCTTGTATTTAACAATTTCTTTCATCTATGCTTAACAGATTTTCTATTGGTTGAATATTTCCCTAAAGAAACATGTAAGGATTCCTAAATAATTACCTAGTAAAACATGCTATGACAAGTTTGAAAGAATTCTAATTAAGGCATCTCATGAGTTTAATAGATTATTAGTGAAGAGAAAAGTGTACCTTAGATTTTTCAGACTTAACTGAGTGCTTTTTGTCTTGACTTTGGTCTTCATTCTGATGAATTTGAAATCTTCGTATTTTTACGTGAGTGCATTCTTCTGATCTTTTGATCAACTTCTTTCAGGCTTGGCTTGCTTCTGAGAGAGAGTTAAAGGTTCTGAGATTCTTCAAGATACGCCTTAGGAATGCTTAACCTCTTTGAAGAAAATCTGTTAGCTAAAACTTTTCGTGAAATTATTCCTTTCAGACTCCTGAAGCTTTGAGCATCTTTCTGATTCTTCCTATTTTCGAGTAAGCTACAGATGTTTCTTGGGTTCTTTAAGATAAGCTTGTCTTCTGACTTCTGAAGAGAATATTTTCTTGGAAAGTGATCCTAGTTGGATTATATCTTTCTCTCTCTTTTCCTGTTCAACCTTGTCCTTTAGTTCTCTAGGTTACAATAATTGAGATTAGGACTTATCATGATCAGAGTGACCATTTTATTTGAACTTAGCCACTTATATGCAATCCTTTTTGATAAGGCGACACTCATATGCGTGGGAGCATTACTGAGTGAACAGTAAATTTCATTTGATGACCCCATTCATAAATAACATATTACATCTGTTTTGAATGTTTCTCACTTCTCATTTCCTTGATCCATATAACCTGTTTAGTTTCGATACAGTTCCTAAGATATGGATCTGAATCTTAAACGACAAACTTTAAGAATTGGTTGAGTTCTCCTTTCAAAGCCGAATTCAGTTTGCGTTTGTGAGAGTTTCTTTTCTTTGTAAGATGATTGATTTCATCAGTTCAGTGAGAACCTTTGAGAGGTTATACGAGGAGGAATTATCATATCAGCATCTGACTTGTTCCTCAAGGTTGTTTCAGAACTTGTTCAGAACCAAAACATCATCATGCCCCATGTGTACATCACTAGACATGATTTGCATGAACCTCTTGTTCTCACAATGATGATCAACTAATTTGGGGTCGTTCACACATATCTTTGAGTTAACTAATTTCTTCAAACGAACATTATTAACGTCATCTTTTAAGACATCAGTTGGAGAACCTAGATACCTGAAATGATAGCATCTAATTTCTCGAAAATCATATTATCAACATTTGATCTTTACTAGGATGATTTCAGGTTGTTGGAGCTTGATCACTGAGCCAGTTAAGATCTTAAGAGTTCGTTCGGAATCAAGTAATTACTGAATCTTCGGGATTCAGTTCTCCATTGAATCTTTTGATCATTCCAGATTCTGACATTGAATCATTTCTAATAATTTGAATTTTTCAGATACTGAGTTTAACAGATTACATTCTGAAATTCAAAGTCTTAGAACCGCAATCTTTCTTCTTTACATGAAGAGATCCAGAATGAGTTTTAAACGAGAAAGTCAAGGGTGGACCTAATCCGTTTCTTGAAAACATCTCAAAAACTCATAAAGAATTAATCTTCAGCAAACAAGACTTCTTGCTTTCTGATGATTCATCTTTTAATCATATACGTGGTTTTATCCACACGTATTTTCCAAAATGAGCATTCAACAGATACTGCCTTTCATCTAATGAATTTATCTTATCAACTGATTCTTCAATCTTTAGTGAGGCTTCATCTAGAATCAGTGAATAGCTCATGAAGTAATCATATTGATTACAATTTTGTACACAGTTAACTGCTGAACTGTTACAGAAATTGTAAGTGGATTTCAATCTCACCAAGAGTACTTCTACGCACCACATCTGGATCTTTTTCTGACACTGTTAAGTGTTTGATGTAAATCAATAACAGAACCAGAGCTCTGATACCAATTAAAGGTGCGAGAAAGACACAAGAAAGGGGGGTTTGAATTGTGTATTTACTCTTTTTGTAACTTTTTGCATCTTGTTAATTTGACGCTCAAGAACCTTCAATGTTCGTTGAGAGATTCTGATCTATTAACTATAGAGTATGAGAACCGTATAGGTTCTGATCATAAGATACGATACTCAGAACTTGCAGTGCGGAAGCTTATCAGAGATAGACTGCAAGGTTCTGACTTTGCTTAATATGAGGTTCTGATATTCAATGCAGAAACATAAATAGAGATACTAAGCAAGAGAGTAAAGGACACACGATATATCCTGGTTCACCACGCGGGCTAATCCAGTCTACCCTCCTCAGGTGATTTCTCCTTGAACACAAGGACTTAATCCACTATAACCAAATCATGATTACACTTGCACGGGCAACAGCCGGTAACTAACCACTTACACAGTCGCACTGTGACTAACAACCCAATGAACCGTTCAGGGATCCAACAGGATATAACGTTCATTGACCGAGCAGACCCACTGCTGGGATTTCACAGCTAGCCGTTCAGGGATTCATCACAATGAATATAATTCTACTAACCATATTTCAGGATTTTCCACAATGACCCTCTGCCATTGTCATATCAAGTATTTGATCACCACGTGATCTACTTAAGGGCCTCAACTCACAGCTGAACCATTCAGGGATCTCATCAGGATATAACGTTCACTTGAGGAGTCTCAATTCATCTAGTTGAATTGGAAAACTAGAGATTACAAATTGTGCTTCTTAATAAGCAAGTTTCTCCTAGGTTTAAGTACAAAGAACACACACATGTGTTCAAGCAAGTTTTGAGCAATCAGCTCCTTGCTTTCCTAAGAAACTACAAAGATGTATTTGATATTATGATTGTAGACATCTTGTAGATCTTCTTCTTCTTCGTCTTCTGGTTGAGCAAGCTTTGAGTAGCAACTCCTTGCTTCAGATCTTCAATGTAGCTTTGACGAGAAGGTAGGTTAATGACTTGACTGATCTTCAATGTTGTCTTCTTCATCAACAGCTTCTGTTTGATTGTTGTTGTTGTGTTGATTTGTTCTTTGGAGATTCAACAACAATTGCCATGAGTGAAATAATGACAGCTTTGAATATTCTAAGTGTTACAACAAGAACTCATCGTTGTTGCTATCTTCACACAATGACTTGGTCAATTTTGTAGATGAACATTCAGTTCGTAATTCTACAAGTGACCGACACATCAGAAGCAAAAATTCTTTCCATTAAATAGCCAGTAGAAATATAGCCGTCAGAGAATACTGTTGGTTGTTTGGAAAGGAAACGTTGTGATATAACGAGTTGTACTGACACATCTTCTTTTTGCAGAGGAGGAAGTGACCGGACATCTTTTCTTGGGCAGTGTGTACATTTAACTCACAACGGTAATATTTAGACTTCAAAACTTCTGTGGCTTCTGATGTTAATTTGATGAAGCATGAGTGAAGTCTTTATAGCAGAATATCTGATGCTTCGAGTCTTCCGTTGATTGAAGAAGTCCATTAGGAATCAGTCTTCAGAACTTCAGCACTTTGGTCTTTAAGAACGTTATCCTTTTTCTGCTTTAAGTCTTCCGAATCTTCAGAGCCTGTCTTCAGAGTCTTCAGAACTTCTTGTTTGAAACCTTGATCTTTAGAACTCGTCAGTCTTCAGATTCTTTCTGCACTGGGTCTTCAGCGCCTTCAGCCATCAAAACTTCAAGTCATAGGAGTCTTCAGAACTTCGGTTCTTTCTGAGTGTACTTCTTCATAAGCTTCGCTATCTTCAGAATCTTAATCACTTTCAGAGAGCATCCACAAGAGCATTGCAACAGCAATCTTGGCATCCTTGGATTTGACTGATCATGACTAGATAAACAAGCGTTCTTGCTTCTCGCGACTTTAGTCACACATAGTAACTTCGCATATATATATATATATATATATATATATATATATATATATATATATATATATTCAATCATAGTACATCTAGCTGGTGTATGTTGGTTCTGATATCTTTAGTTCTTATGATCTGCACACAACACACGTTAGACCATAAAATGGTTCTTTCATAAATACTCATTGTTATCATCAAAACATAGATTGACTTGTAGAGACAATTCTTGCTCTCACAGCTTGCCCTCTGTCCCTAGCAGTTCTTTATTTTCCTTCCCCAGCGGAGTTTCTTTCATTCTTGGTTTTGACACCGTTCTTTTTCTAGTCTCTTGTGCAATCGCTCTTACTGTGTGGTCTTCCCCAGTAGAGTTTTTCTTTCACTCTTGCTCTTGGTCTTGACACCACTCCTTTTGTTTACTGTTTCTTTCTTGTTTTGTTTTCCGTTCGGTTCCCCGAACTACGGAAGCTCTGATTTTGCATTCTTTTGAATGTCAGATCCGTAGGCACGAGACGCGATGTCTTGGAGAGCACACTTCCACCTTTCCTTCCTTCTCCCTTTCTTCCTTCTTCTCTGTCCCCTGGTTCCATGAACTACGACGCTCTGATTTCCTCATTGCACTATGAGGGTACGTAGGCACGAGGGCCCCAATCCTCCGCGAGCACTTTCTTTCTTTTCTTTCTTTTTCCCCTTTCTTTTCTCTCTCTCTCTCTCTCTCTCTCTCCTCTTTCTTTTAGCTAGAAGCCTTTAGATAATAACCCATCTAAGCCTAGAAGCAAGCGAAATGGTTCCCGTCGAGTACGACGGATGCGTAAGGTGCTAATACCTTCCTTTCGCATAACCGACCCCCGTTCCCGTTTCTCTTCCCCTTAGGTTTTATCGATATTTTCCCTGTCCTTCAGGACTAAATAAAGTTCGGTGGTGGCTCTGTGTTATCTTTGAGTGTGCGATTCACTCAGGATGTAAAACAGCCATCTTCAACAACATATCAAATTTTCAGGTTGTGCCAAATAATTTGGTATTCAAGCCTTCTTCGCACCGGTTTATGGTCAAATTTACAGGCGGAACCTCTGTTACTGATGTTGGGAAACATAATATACTGTCGGTGCCGCTTCGCCTTACCAGTTTTGGGGATATAATGACTGGCAACTTCAAAAAGGATATGCTGATAAGTTATAATGTTTCCTTTGCTGCATGTTATTATTTATCTGCCGTACCGTTTATTTTATGCCTGTTTTATTGCTTATTTTGGTATCAGATATCGTTGGTATGGTGGAAAGTATAGGGTTCACCCAGAACCATGGTGGAGGAAGGAAACAACAGATTAATTTGATGCTCAGGGACAATTCGTGAGTTTCACAATTACGGCATTGTTGTATATTATTTAGGTCCCGTTTCTTTGTTGGATTTGTGATTGTTGTTCAATTTTAACCTTTTTGCAGAAACAATGTGATTAACTGTACTTTGTGGGAGACATATGCGGCTGAGTTCATGAAATTTAACAGGGAACATGTTGGTCTATCTGGACAAACCGTTATTCTGCTGCAGTATGCTAAAGTCAAAGAAGAAGGTTATTTATTTTGTTGTTGTCTTGCCATGTTGGGGTTAAATTGTTTTTTTAAACTTGGATTCTCATGTGTTGTTTTCATGCATGTGATGTTGGCAAATACCCTCTATCCGTTTCTAATACATATAATGTGACTAGATTGGTGATTAATGCTGATGTTTCACCGATCAACATCTTTATTAAAAGGTTGTATGTATGTCGCATCTTTAAATTCCATGGTATTCTGTTTATGTTGACTCTTTTTAATATAGTTTTTTTTATCTTGCAACCCAGCATTCCTGATGCTTCTATTGTTACGCTCTCCGGCAAGACATCTTCGCAGAACACAGGTGGTTCGCTGCAAACTCCTTTTGAAAAACTCGTCTCAAAGGCAATTGTGTTCCCTCTTGATGAAATCTGTAAACTTTCTCAGGTATCTTGTGTCTCTGCTTATAATATCAATGGTGTTGATAGTTTGTTTATGGTTTTGTTTTTTTTAACATCCGACGATTTTACAATTTTTTTAAACATAGGTTACCTTCTGTGCAACTATTGCCACCACCAGAAAAATTCTTGCCTCGCAACATGGCTGGTATTACCAGGCATGCCATGAGTGCCCAAAGGTTCCTCGTGGGGATATGCCACCTTTTATGTGTGATAGCGGACATTCCACAGAGGCTGAGATTTATAGGTCCCGTTACTTTAAAGTCTCTTAGATTATGCCATGTCTCAATCATCTCTTTTATCATTCACTTTGAATGTTTTTTATTGTGTTGTATCAGGTACAAGATTGAGATAGAGGTTATTTATTCTAAGAAGCGTTGTAAATTTGTTTTCTGGGATAGAGAATGCATTCAGCTATTGGGGGTCTCGGCAATTCAGATGTGTGATTCGCTTGCGAAGGTGTGATTTTCTTTTTAAATTTAGATTTCATTCTGAATAGATGGTCTTGGGTTCTTCCCTCGGTTCTGATTCAGAAAAAAAACATGCAGAAAGGAATTACCGATCCTCTCGAGTTCCCATTAGGACTTGATGCAATGTTGGATTTGGAAATGGCTTTTAAAGTAAAGTGGTAGCCTGACTGGGAAAGTTGCTATGTTGTCATGCTTCTTAGGGATGAAGCTTGTGTCAAACAGCTGAAGGCTCCGTGGGAGACAAGTCAGGTATGCTGCATTGTAGTTTACTCTGATTGTTCTGTTTGTCTTCGTCAAACATATTTATATTTTCCTATTTATTGCACGCAAAGACAACAACATCTGAGCGAGCTACAACACCTCAGCCCCCTGTTGGGTCGCAGCTATCTACGACTTCTTCCCCGTCAGCTACGTCGCATCTGTCACAGGTTCAGTCTCTTCCTATCTGTGCGATTAGATGTTCTTATTGTGGCCTATGCAATTTATTTATTTTTTCCCACTTATATTGGTTCAACTGTGTAGACCGCAGAGAGGGTTGACAACATTAAATCTGTTGCGGTCCACAACTCGGGTGTGCCTGCGGTATGTATATTAATAAAGTTGCACAGATTTATTACAAACTTATTGGCGCTGAGTTTTCTATTGTTTTCCCTTTTCCTGGGTGGCATGAAATACATATTGCATCCGACTGTGATCCTAAACCTGTTACGCCAACTTCAAGGAGGCAGAATGCATGTTCAATTGATGACATCAAGTTTGGTTCAGTGGACACGTCGGGGGTGGCTGCGGTATGCATGGCAATTAGGCCACAGAATTTTAGTATGAACTTATTTTCATTTCTTCTCAATTTTTTCTATCGTCCCAAAATGTGGAGATCTAATCTATTTGTGATGCTGAACCCAAATTCCCAAATTCAAAGATGAATAATGTTGATCCTGATTATCAGGTCGGATGCAATTCCTTAGATGATTCGGTTGCAGAGATTTATTACAAACTTATTGGCACTGAGATTTCTATTGTTTTTCCCTTTTTCTGTGGTGGCAGGAGATAGAGATTGTATTCGGGTGTGACCCTGAAACTCTTACGCCAACTTCAAAGAGGCAGAATGCAGATTCTGTTGAATACATAAAGTTTGGTTCGGTGGATGCCCCGGGGGTGGCTGTGGTATGCATGGCAATTAGGTCGCAGAATTTGTTAATGAACTTATTCTCAACTACATTTTAATTTCTTCTCAATTTTTCTATGGTGCAAGGGTGTGAAGATCCAATCTGTCTGTGCTGCTGAACCCAAAATCCCAATTTCAAAGATGAAGATTATTGCTCCTGTCGATGAGGTCGGATCCGATTCCTTAGACGATTCTGCCATGTCTCTGGTATGCATATAAATTGTTGCATTCAAATATATTAAAAAGTCATATCTACTATATTCCTATTTTTGTTTATATTGTTTAACCCTGAACCTGTGCCGCCATTTTCAAAGAGTGATGATGTAGATTTTGTAGATGAGGTTTATTCTGATTCCTTGGAGGACTCGGGCATAGATGCGGTATGTATATAAACTGGGCCACGAAATTTTTTAAAAAATTATTACAGCAGGGTTTCTTTTATGTTACCACTTTTTCTATGGTTCCAGGACATGGAGATTACATCCATTTGTGACCCTGAACCGGTCGCAACAACTTCAAAGAGACTGATTGCTTGTGACGGAGAACTTACTTCGGCCAAAACTGAGAAGAAACTCAAGAAGATTATTAAGTTGGAGAAGCTGGAGTAGATGTTTCTTTTTGTTTTTCTATTGTCATGCTGTATTTTGGAATTAGCTTTTGATCATGCTAGGCATCTAGAATGGTATATGTAAATTGCAACTGATGTGATACTGTCTGACTTCTTTTGGGTTTGTCTTTTGATTTTGGTGGTCATCTAGGATGCTACATGTAAATTACAGAGAATATGATTCTCTCTGGCTACAATACCTAATGTGTAAAATTGTATATTATCTTCTGATGTATTCTAAGATCTTGTGTTGACCATGCTATCCATGATAATTTTTGTTATTACTCTTTTTGTGTTAACAAGTTTACCTTTAAAAAATTTCCAACAGAGTTGCAACAAAATCACACTGTTTTTCTTATGATCTAACCTGTGCCTATTCGATTTTCGTTACGAAGCTGTGCACTCATTAAAATGTGTAGATTAACAAACCATGACTGATATTGCACACATTCATAAACAAGTTTGTAATACAACAGATTATTGAGTTTACTAATTGGGACGTTTACAGACGTGACAAATTTTGTCCAGCGGGGTTACATCAAACCTGAATGTGATTCAATCTCCAGATTTGAAATTATTCTCTTTACAAAATTCGTCCCAGTCATATCCTAATTTAGTTTTGTGGGTGTTTCCAACGTTGTACAGTTGCATCATTTTCATCTTTCCATTATCACCGCATAATACAAGATCTTCATAGTCATAGTCCCTCAATATTTCCGCAAAATCCACTTGCAGCTTCTGTAATAAAAAACGGAAAAATTAATCATGGCCATCATTAAGTTAGGCTAATTTATGAATTTTAAGGAGTGACAATAAAAAAACTTAACTAATTTTGGTAGATCTACACTGATGGGAGTCAGTGTAACATCAAAAGTATAAATATCTTTGCAAAAAATGAATCTACTATGGAAATATGATAGATCTTGATATTTTAACACCTCTTTAAAACTGGTAATTCCAAAATTGTTGTTGCCGTAATAGGCAAACATAACTACAACTTCAGCTGGTAAATTGTAGTAGACTTCTAAGCACGGCCAGCCGCTTATAACAAGCGGGTGATGGGGGTTTTGGTTATATATTAGCTCATGATGGACGCCTTGATTATTTAAAATAGTCCAATTTTTGCTGAGCTCATCTCCATGAAGTTTGCTGAAGACCCGATCAATTTCAGGAAACAAATGAAAAAAAATCAACACCTATTATGCTTTGCTTAGAGGTGTTTTTGTAGTATGTGATTAGCTACCTTAAACGATGGTTCATGGTTTACCTGTTGGGATAGTTTGGCGATTTTGAAAATGGTCACTACCTCTGAGTGTTTCAGCACCCCACATTTCTCCGTGACTTGGTTTGAATGCTTTAGGAAGGAGGAGGATAGGAAAGTTATGGATGCAAACTTCTTTTGTTGACCTCTTTTAATATTATGACCACATATATGCCAAACCATTCTATTTATTCCCATAGATTAAGCATCACATGAATTTTGTCTTTATCGTTTTAGACAACTACTATAACTTATTATCCTTCAGCATTTCACAAGCAACAGTGGGTCCACCTTATTTAACTTTTGCTTTTCCTTCACGTGGCAACAGTGACACATTTATGCTCTACAATGTGATTATCACATCATGTAATATATCTATTCAAAACAATAGCAAGAACTATGATTCATCTATATAAAGGAAGTGATTTTTGTGAACTGCACAAACAGGCTTCACATCCCGACACTGTTCGCTGGGACTCGTGCGGATTTAACAGATCACACAAATCTTTTATGGATATTTTGTCATGCCTTTTCTTGGATATATTTTCTGTTCGCTTGGGTCCTCCTTGGCCACACAACACAACCTGATACGCACGTGTCTTCGGAATTTTGTTTATTTAATAATGTGGGGATTTCCTGCATGGTCACCATGACAAATCCAGAAACATAAATTAATATATATTTTGAAAAAACTTGATTTTATCAGATTGCTTCTCATAAAACAGGTAATCTCACTGAATTTGAACTAAATTATCTTATAACTTTGCTAAAACTGATTGGTCTTATGGATGAGCTTGGATTACCGATTGGTAAAAAAAATTGTTTCAATGCAAGGAAAAGACGAAGGTTGATAATGAATTTTAAGAAACACTCACGTAGACATGGTTATGGTGCAAGTTTGTCCATAAAAAAGCAACAAATATCAGACTCCAATCAGAACATTTTTTCTGAAAAACATTGGCGTGGTTCCGTTTCGCTTTCTCCGATTAATCTTCAGAGCATCTGTTATACTCCCTCTTTGCAGCAACATGAGTTTGTAGTGAAATATTCTACTGCATATGACTCTCATAGAGGTGCACGGATTAACCTCATGCCATGTTTTGATCAGGCAGCTCAGCTGGTAACGCATGTGGATCCTGCCACTGATTTCTTCCATGCAGGTGATATGGAGGCAGCTCAGCTGTCAGCCCATATCAATGTTGGCCCTAATGTTTTTCATTCAACTGATGTGGATGCATCTGTTTCTGGTTCCAATGCTGCAGCTGCTTTCATTGTAAGAAAGAGGAGGAGGGTAATATTATATGACAGGTTAAATTTGCGTAACCATCATCAACTGGGAACTATTCCAACATCGCACCGTAATAATGTGGGAATAAATAAAAATGAATTGCACACTCCAGTTATGCATGCTTACAGAAAAACACCTGATTCAACTCTGGTTGCACCGGTGCAACGATATACATTGCGCAATCTGGATCATAAGAAACCAATGCTCCCTCGGACACAGATTTCGACTGATAAACAAAAAAGGCACACTAACCTGAGGAATGATCCTCAATCGTCGGCTGGTATTGATACGACAATCCACAATGGCATAAATCATGATCCTCAGTCATCAACTGCTGTCAGTACGAAGGATATAACTCCCCATATCAATGTTGCTGCTTATTCATCTGATGAGCGTCAGTCTAATTCTAATGATGATCAGACTACAACGGACAATTCCGATTCAGATGGTGAGGCCACCCATGATCCAATCATTGATTTGAATCTTTAGCGTATGTTTCCTTCCATGAATTTAACAGTTCTTGCTTTTTCCCTGCATTATAATTATCTGACACGGTCTATCATTCAATGCAGAATATTTTGATGTTGGGGACCCTATGTCGAAATGTCGGTTTTGTGACGCCTCAATATGGTATCAAGAACGCAAAGGAAAATCACGCCACGCTGCAAATCCTAAATTCAACATATGCTGCAGGGTGGCAAAATTATGCTGCCTATCCTCAAAGAACCACCATTTCTTTTGCAGAACCTACTGTATGGTAATCAAAGTTTGGCTTAAAGTAGGAACTACCAAATAAGGACCTACAATGAAATGTTTTTTTTCACATCACCGGGTATGAAATTTGACAGGACACACTCCAATGGAATAGGGCCACCGACTTTGAGGCTTCACGGCCAAACATGTCACAGGATCGGTGGTTTGCTACCGGAGCTCGGTCATCCGCTGCAATACGCTCAAGTGTATATATATATATATGACACCGATAATGAAATTAAAAACAGGATTCTACTTTTTCAAATCTTGTATTTTTATTTTGCATTGTGTTGTATCTCATTAAAAACTGCTATGCCACTTCAAACAGGGATAACAAAGTTATTAGAGGGATATTGTTACCAAATTAAAGATTATGTTAGATGACTATAATGTTCATGCCAAGGCTTTTAGGATGGCAAGGGATCTGTTGGATGGTAATTCATTCTTAGACTTGAAGCTAATGCTCATTTATGATCGTCAGCATGACGGTAGACTGTACAACACCCCTACTGTTTCAGAAGTCGCGACACTAATTGTTGGCGATGTTGATTCTGGCACTCAAAGGGACATTATTATGCATGCAAGGAATGGGCAATTACAGAGGATAGATGAGTTCCATCCCGCGTACCTTGCATACCAATACCCTCTTATTTTTTTGTACGGTGAGGATGGTTATAGAAATAATATACTACACAAATACCAACACGAGCATTTGGTTACTAGGAAAAATCGACAAACCATTAAAGATTGGTTATGTTTTAGATTGCAACAACGTGATAAAGAGGCTAAGACTCTACTCCATTCACGGCGACTTTTCCAGTAATTTTTGGTGGACGGATATGCAATGATGGAGTCGGAGAGACTGAATTGGTTGCGTAAGGATCAGTCTAAATTGCGAGTTGGGAAATACAAGCAGTTGAATGACCAGTATGGCAGTAGACTTGGACAGTCTTATCTCCATTTGGATCTCCAGAAACCCTCAAGTTTTCCTAAAAAACACAGGAAAAACCCTTTCCTTTTATTTTTCATCCGACGTTTTCCCGGATATTCCTTCTATTTTCATCCGACGCTTTCCCAGATATTCCTTCTATTTTCATCCGATGTTTTTCCCGGATATTCATATCTCAATCTTTAATCTTTTCACTCATTCAATCAATTCCCACAAACACCCCTTTAGCTTCAATCTTGGGCTTTGAACAAGACACAAATACAACCTTTTGCTTCAATCTTGGGCTTTGAACAAGACACCAGACATCTTTCCTCCCATAGAATAGGAGGAACTATGATTGCTATGATTTTCCTGTTATCATTACGGGAATACGTAGGCATAAGATTGCGAAATCATAGCGAGCACACTAAACAAAAACCTTAGGTCCAATACCTTACCAAAAACATCGAAAAACCCGAAAACAACAAAAATATCTTTTCAACATCTCTCAACCTTCCCAAAGGAGAAACTTTCCCAATTTACAGAATAAACACCAGTAAGTAGAAAACAGTAGAACAATAGAAAATTGCTTTCAATCCATGGATAACCATGTATACGATGGGTAATTGACAATTCCCCATTGTATAACCTGGCCCCGAACTCCCCAATCTCTTAGCATTTGTTAAAGAAAACATTTGCGTGCAAGGTTAGTTTGAGATAGCTTCCCTTTCCTTTCCAGCTTCATAGGATAAATAAGAAATCAGAAAGTAGCACCCAATCCCATCCGCAGGCGGATGTGGGCGGTCACGAAAACCGCGCTACAGAACCAAACGACGGATATGCCAGCATTGAAATTTCGAAAGAACTTTTGATTACCGATTACACCGACCTTATTGATGCCATAATTGAGAGCACATACCCACAGTTCCTGTCTAACTATCAATCTAATGACTACCTCAAGAGTAGAGCTATACTGGCTTCAACCTTGGAAGTGGTTGATCAAATTAATGATCGGGTCCTCGCGTTAATGCCAGGTTTCGATTTTTGCAGCCTGTCCATTTTATTTTATACTACCATCCATTTATTTATTCACCCGAAAATTTCATTTGTTTTGCAGGCAACATACAAAATAATTACAACTCAAATTCTGTTGATCAGTCTGAAATTCATTACAGTGGTGTGGTTGATATTCTAACACCCAAATTCCTTAATTCGCTTGCTACCTCAGAATTGCCTAACCATCACATTAAATTGAAGATTAGCATGTCTATCATGCTTATGCGCAATATTGATCAGGCAGAGGGCTTATGCAACGGGACGAGACTCATAATAACAAGGATGTAAAATCATGTTCTCGAGGCATCTATAATGGTTGGAAAAGGTTTTGGCAAGTTGGTTTATATTCCAAGAATAGATATGTCCCCATCATAATCCCATTGGCCTTTTAAACTAAATAGGTGCCAATTTCCAATTATTGTTTCCTATGCGATGACAATAAATAAATCACAAGGTCAATCTGTAGATCATGTAGGCCTATACTTGCCGAAGGATGTTTTTACACACGGTCAAATATACGTTGCACTATCAAGGGTCACCACCAAAAAAGGAATAAAAATATTGATACACGGTGAAGATGACAAAACAAAAAACTCAACAACAAATGTAGCATATAAAGAAGTTTTCAATAATATATAGATTGAACGGTGTGATATTTATTGCTTGCATCCTTCCTTTTGAATTCAGTTTGTGTTTTGATATCAATTATCACTTGCTGCAGTAATGTTCTTATTACGCATTTCAATTAACATTACGTACTATAATCTGGAAACATATATTAATTTTTATGTATATCTCTCATGAAATAGTTTCAGCACCAGGGAACAGGTGAGTCCTTGAATGAATTTGTTTACTATTGTATTTTGTTATCAGACTTTGTCAACCAAAATAATTCAATTATTTTATTTTTTCTTTCATTCATATATCTAAAACTATATCAATTTTTCTGCCAGAATTGCAATATCTAAAATGCATAGGTTGCTATAGATCCATAAAAACTTGATTGCAAAAGACATTTTCATTAGAATCTATCACATATGTTTCTTTTCTTATGTTGTTGGGCTGTTTACGGTTGTGGATGACGTTTTACCCCTTTTTCAAAACCACCTTCGTAATGTACCTAATCTTAAACAACAATAAGCATTGAATGAGACTGCAAATGAGGTGATCATTGTGACTGCAGCTCAGGTGGTCAAACATTTTAGGGGAAGGTTTACATTTAACCTGTTTCACGGTAGTTCTAAACACGGATCATGCAATCTTCAGGAAAATATAAAAAACTAAATAACACTAATGCTGATTACATATAATTCATACAGTCAACCATCAAAATCAAAATAAAGCATGACATATTAGCTAACAAATTTAAACATGTTCTGAATTCGGCCATGTGCCTATGATTATAATATCAACCTTCTCTAGATTCTAACGATTCAAAATATATATCAGGATTCTGTTAAGCTCAGGCATACGCATGCTGAAGCACAGCAAATCACCGGTTTGAATGTCCCTATTCTTGGCAAATTCGTACCACCCATGCCCAAGAAATTTTTCAACGCAATATTACTTCACGGCGGTGTGCACTTCACAGTCATAAGCGGTACTTGTGTCAGAATCAAACAGCTCGATTCGACCGTGGACGCTTCCAAAGCACTCCTTAATCACACGCTGGGGTATTTGCTGACATCCATTAAAATTTAATCATTTTTAACCTCTTGGAATGATTTTTATCTATAAAAAAATACCATTGTTCTGGATTATAGAGCTTACCATAACATTCTTTTGGGCAGTTTTACCACACTTTATGCGCTTCTTCCATGAAACAAACCTGCCAATGATCGCAATCATTAAGCAGCAAAGTCTCTGCACTTTCTCAAACAATATATGGCAAATAATACAAAATAATATGCCTGCCTTATTACCTCACTCTTTCCCGAGATCTCGATTTGGAAGATCCTACACCTGTGAATAGTTTTTGCCGTTTCCCCACATGCTTCTCAAAAGACGATACCTGCTTCTTCTGCTACTCGTTGATTATTCTCTCTTTACCCTTCCTATTGCCTGCCCTTCCTACTGCAGCTTCCGCTCTTCTTAAACTCTTACATTTTGCACCAACGGATACTGTACCACTTCCAATGGACCTGAAACAAAACATACTGCAAATTACCATCGATCCTGACACACAATCAAAGACAGATTCATAAGAGATATTATACGAAGAAGTTTCTTCTCAGTTTACTTTATAATCTAATGCATGTATCATAAAAACGATTTTTTCGATACATTACATATACCTGGATTTAGAACTCCCAGATATCACAATGCCTTTCCCCTTTTCTCTCTTTTCACAGTGGGTTACAATGCCTGGTGCAGCAACAACAATTTTTCCCTTATGTTTCCCATCTTTTTCTATGCATCCTCTCACTTCTTCGAACATTTTGCGGACTATTTCTTCGTACGACTTGGTCTGTTTTGGAGAGAGCCCATTCTCCAGTGCTGGTATAGATCTGCAGGTCCACATTGCGAAAATAACATTATAAACATCATGCACCATAATGTTATGAATTAAATAGGATACATCACATCCCTTCCATGTATTACCTTTTATATATATAAAGCTTATGGTGAGAACTCAACAACATAGTCTCGCATAAAACATTGACATTAACATTTAAAGTTAACAAAACCGAGACATTGACTGACATTAAAATTTCAATACTGTAACACACAGTCAGATACATATATAAAGCTTATGTCGAGAACTTGACAAATTTATCTCACATGAATTACTAACATTAACATTTTAAGTTAACAAAATGACCTAATTGACTAATATCAAAATATCAATGCCGCAACACAGATAAGTTCCTTTTAGTTTGGAAATTAAAACATTTAAAAATTGATTCAGATGAAAAACATATACCTGGGTTTAGAACTCCCAGTTATCAAAACACTTTTCCCCTTTTCTTTCTTTTCACCGTGGTTAACGCAGCTTTGTGCACGAACAACAGTTTTTTGGTTCATTCCAAATTTGGTCTTCCATTCACGAAGACGAACACATTATTCATGTGCCACTTCAAGCATGTTATCTCTGCTGAGTCGTCTCCAAACTCTTTCAGGAAACATTGGTTGAATAGCTCTGCAGATGCAACAACAAAACAAGCAATGCCTGTTTGTTAAATATGAAACGCATGTAGACAGAAATCCGAAATGACAAACCTTTGATCTGAGGAAGAATCAATATTGTTGCCTATCTGGTCGAGATCTGCAGATCAGGTTTATAAAAACTCAAAGATTAACACCATCCGATAATGAATAACTTACATGCAAACATTAACATTAACAAAAAAAAATTCGGCCTACCCAGATTCAGTCCCTTCGTCTCTTAGCCTTTGATAGTTCGTTTTCCATTCTCGCAAAAACAAGCCAGTCTCGAGGACCTTGCGAAGGATGGTATCTGTTCCAGACTGGACCAATGGCTAGATATGTCCCAATCCACTTCTGCTCTCAGAACGACCCAATAGCCTAAGTCCAGTCAAGAAGGGGCAAAATTTACCTTTATTCCCTCCAACCGGGCACATATGGACGAATGGAACCCCAGGGCCATTTGCCCCTCCCCGATATTCTTGTCCGTCACGCACGACTTCATTGTCCAGGGACAGTCGTGGGCATGTGCCCAGAACTACGCCTTTGCCCGACATAACGGCTAGTTTTGGGCACCCTGCCCGACGTAACGGCTAGTTTTTGGCAGTTACCTATTCTTCGAGAAATGGTTATTTCGCCCCAAAATAGGGACCGTTGGCCATGCGCTGGGGGCATTACATAAACCCTCTCGAATGAGAGGGTCAGGTATCAAACAATCATTCTAAGAACATACTTTGTACTTGCCATTTTCTCTGACCTTTTCTTACTTGAGCGTCGAAGTGCCTTGCAGGTACACCCCCTTCTCTCCTACGAGCACCATCATCTGCCCTACACGAAAGATCACGGAGATCCATTCTGATCGCTCAGATCAGCGACGCCGTCTGTGGGAAACTAGCTTCCCCGTCTTTGTGATTCAAGATCCCCTCTTTTCACCTAAAAGACCAAAGCTCTCTCCCCCCCCCCCCATAATTCATCTGATCATCATGGCCTCTACCAAGAATGATGTTGTCCGTCAAGAATCTACTATCGCCGTTATCCCTGATAACACCGACCACATCCTCTCTGGAGCTGCTTTCCCGGAGACAGATCATCGAGATGGGAAAACCACCTCTCCTACTCCCGATGACATCAAACCTCGGGCACAGGCTGCTGACCGCGTTTTTGAGCCTATTCCGGTTCCACAAAACGCTGACCCCAACACAACTGCTCTCATTGCCTCCCTCAACAGGTCAAACCTCTCGATCTTCCAACAAGGTAAAGATCAACGCTCTCGAGCATGTCCTTCAAGAGCGCTTGTCCTCGGAGAAACCTCGCAGCCCTTCTCCACGTCCTCGGTCTCCTCCTCAGAAACGAAGGCGTGACAGGTCCAGAAGCCTCTCCCCAGAGAGAAGATGGTCAAGATCAGAAGAGCCCGCATCCGACCTTGCAAGAAGGTGACACCACTCTCCCTAGCGGAGGTCAAGATGTTCCCCCCGTGTCAAAGAGATCCAGGCCCTCAGAAAAGTACGAGCACCGCCATCCGCGTAGGCATTCTCCACGACGAAGCAGAAGTCGTGGTCGTAGCTATTCTTTTTCCCATTCTCCATGCACAAGCAATGACGACGATGTCCATGGCCCCCTCTCACAGGAGATCATGGACACTAGAATTCCTCGCGGGTTGGAGAAGCCCCCTGCTCTAGCAACATACGACAGGACCACCGACCCCGGCGAACAGATAGAAAACATAGAGGCAATGCTCCACTACCATAATGTGAGTGGAGCCATAAAGTGCAGATTGTTCCCAATCACCCTCAGGAAAGGGGCTATGGCTTGGTTCAAGCGCCTTCCCCGGGGGTCGATCACATCTTGGAGAAAATTGAAGACCCAGTTCGCCCGGTATTTTACGGCCTCCCGACGACATCCCAAGTCGGAGGCCACCTTAGAAGCTATCATACAGGGCAGGGACGAGTCCCTGCAGGCATATATTGAACAGTTTAACAAAGAGGCTGTGGAGGTCCGCACGATGGACCATATGAAAAAGTATCTCCTCGAGAAAGGCTTGAGACCAAAAAGCGAGTTTTGCAAAGTCGTCGGAATCGAGACCCCTCGAACGTTGACAAAACTTCTCCAGAAAGCTGAAGCACATATACAGTACGAAGAGAAGGAAGCCGCATATCATGCTCGGGACGCAAGAGATGGAGAAAGTACCCGGGCACCAAAAAAAGACGAGCCGGAGACATCCCGACAAGGAAAAGAGAGGCGACGAGACGATCGCCCCCGGTAAGGTAAATGGCCTATTGGCCGATTCACAGAATATACCCTACTCACTGCTCCTCGCGAGCGCATTCTCTCTGAATGCGTCAATACGGAATTCAAGCAGGGAGGTGTCAGGTTCCCCAAACCGACAATATCCAAAGGCAACATGGACAAAATTAAATATTTCTGTTTCCACCGCAACCATGACCACACGGCCGAGGACTGCGTGCACCTTAAAGATGCTATTGAGATCCTCATCAAGAAGGGTCACTTGAAGCAGTATATAAAGAAAGGCGAGTCTTCCCGAAGAGAGACTTCAGACTCGAAGAAGGAAGGAAAATCATCTCCGCCCAGTCCTCCCCCGCAGGTCGCTATGTCCATTACGCGACCAAAGGACTTTACCATCCGTGATTATCTCGAGGAACCTTCCCGGATATCCGCGTACAACACTTGGAAAGCATTCCCTATGGCCATGGTTATCTCACGCGGGGGGTACAACGAGCTGACGGTGGGATCTGTCAAGAGAAAGTTTGATCAGCTCATTGATTGCAGTCCTGACCGGCTATCCACACTTGAGAAGATCAAGGGGCGCTCCCAACCGATCACCTTTTACCGCGAAGAGCTGCCTGGGGGCTCTCCGAACTCACATATCCCCCTGCTCATCAGGGCAAGATTGGCAAGCACTGACGTCAGAAGGATCCTGGTCGACTAGGGTAGTTCGATGGACATAATGTACACTGGCCTGTTTCGTGTCCTCAAGCTAGACCAGAAAAACCTCTCACCATACGTGGGGTCCGATTCGTAGGGATTCAACGGAGCCACGACCAGACCCTGGGGGTATGTGGAGCTGCTGGTCACGTTCGGGGAAGAAGAGGCGTCCAGATCAATCAAAACCCAGTTCCTAGTGATTGATTGTCCGTCACTATACCAATGCATCTTAGGGAGACTAGTCCTCGCGGAGCTAATTGCTGTCCCGTCAACTGTCCACCTCAAGTTGAAGTATTATACGGAGAAGGGTCAGGTTGCGACATTGCACGGGGATATAGAGGCTGCCCGTAGATGTTTTGAAGCAGTGACCCGAGGACAAAACCATATCGGTGTAGCACCCAAATCAGCTAAGCGGGCAAGGGAGGAAGATCGTTAATCCGAAGACGGCCAACCGGACAAGAAACTTGCACTCCCTGTACACACTATCAACATAGACAGCCGGATTTCAGATGAAGGTGAGGAAGATAGCAGTGAAGGTGCGTCAACGGGGACGACCAGCTCCTCCACATCAACCCTCATGCGCCCAGTTCCAGACGGGGAGTTTGAAGTCATCGCCTTCAGCAATAACCCTAACAGAGGGGTGAATATTGGTGCTGGGCTACCAAACGAGGTCAAGCAACAGCTGAAGAAATGCTTTGAAGACAATGCTGACCTGTTTACTTGGAATGCCGCAGACATGCCCGACCTAGACCCTGAGACCACATGCCACCATTTGACCATCGACCTAGCTGCACGTGCCGTCGCACAGCACAAGCGGAAATAATCCGACGAAAAGGCACAGGCTGCCGAAAAACTTGTACAAGACCTCTTAGAGGCAAAATTCATTTCGGAGGCTAGGTATACAACCTGGCTGTCCAATATTGTACTTGTCAAGAAACATAGTGGAAAATAGAGCATGTGCATTGACTATACTGATCTCAACCGGGCTTGCCCGAAAGATGTTTATCCCTTACCGAGCATTGATAAGCTCATAGATAATTCAGCAGATTTCAAACTTTTGTCCTTCATGGACGCATATTCAGGATACAACCAAATCCCTATGGCCGAAAAGGACAAGAGGTACACCGCGTTCATGACCTCGTCGAGGAACTATTACTACAATGTAATGCCCTTCGGTCTGAAAAATGCTGGGGCCACATACCAGCGCATGATGAACAAGGTCTTTCAATTAGAAATCAGAGACATTTTCGAAGTTTACATGGACGATATGATCGTGAAATCCCAAGAGGAATCAGACCATACAGCCCACTTGCAAAAAGTTTTCGACCAGGCTAGGAAATGCAAAATGTATTTTAATCCCGAAAAATGTACCTTCGGCATGCGGGCAGGAAAGTTCCTCGGGTTCTATCTCACCGAGAGGAGGATAGTGGCGAACCCTGACAAATGTCGGGCGTTCACAGAAGTCCTCACGCCCAGGTCGAAGAAGTCCGTACAATCCCTTAAGGGGATGCTGGCTTCACTTTCTCGTTTCGTGGCCAAGTCTGCTCAGCACGCCCTGCCCTTCTTTAAACTCCTCAGAAAGGAGGCCACATTCGAATGGACAGACGAGTGCGAGCAGGCCCTGACCCATCTCAAGAAAGCCCTATACGAGCCTCCCGTGCTATCCCGACCAGTATGCGGGGAAACCTTGTATCTATATCTTTCCGTTACCAGCGAAGCCATTAGCACTGCACACATTCGCGAGACAACGGACGGGCAAAAGCCCATCTATTTCACCAGCAAGGCCCTGCAAGGGCCAGAAATCAGGTACGCGCAGATAGAGAAAGTCGCCCTTGCCCTTGTTATCGCTGCGAGAAGACTTAGACACTACTTCCTGGCTCACACCATAGTAGTGCGCATGGACCAACCCATTAGGAAGTTGGTTCGCCTACCAGATATGGCCGGCATAATGCTTAAATGGTCCCTAGAGTTATCGGAATTTGACATTCAGTACGAGGGCAAGAAGGCCCTCAAGGCACAAGTCCTGGCCAACTTTGTGGCACAGATGACGCCTCCATCGTCCCCGCCAAGCGGAACGCAGAGATGGACCATCCACGTAGATGGGGCATCCAACCCCTCAAGTAGCGGCGCAGGTATTATCCTCGAAAACGAGGAAGAAATACTAATCAAAGTATCTCTAGTCCTATCATTCCCTACGTCTAACAACCAACCCGAATACGAGGCCTTCCTCGCAGGACTACGGCTGGCCAAGGACTTGGGCGCCAAGGAGGTAAAAATTTATACCCATTCCTAGCTCTTAGCATCTCAGGTACATGGAGAGTTTCAAGCAAAGAACGACCAGCTGGTCGAATATCTGATGCTGATGATGGAAAAAATTACCAAGTTTGACGCATGGAAAGTCCAACACATCCCTCGCGAGTGAAACACGCGGGAAGACGTCTTGTCTAAGTTGGCTAGCACCAGAAAGAAAGGCGGCACTAAATCCGTCGTACAAGAGATACTTGCCCGACCAAGTATCGAGAAACCGTCAGAGCAGCTCGACATTAACGCCGTCGGAGACAACTACTGCTGGATGACCCATGTATACAATTACCTCTCAAAAGGGGAACTGCCCGAGGATGGCAAGGAGGCCAGCGTTACTAAACGACGAGCCTGCTCATATGTGTTGATTGAGGACAAACTCTACCGACGAGGATTCTCCATCCCCCTCCTGAAATGTGTCAAGGAGGACAAGGTCCCTGAAATCCTCCAAGAGATTTATGAGGGCATCAATGCACAATATTTGGGAGAGAGATCATTGACACGAAAAGCCCTGTGGGCAGGATAATATTGGCCGACCATGCAGCACAACGCCAAAGAGCACGTCCAAAAATGTGACCGATGCCAGTGCCACAGGGACATGCACTTGGCCCCCCCAACGAGTTGAAGACTCTATCCTCGCCTTGGCCCTTCGCCTGGTGGGGACATACTCGGCCCCTTCACAATGGGGTCTTATCAAAACAAATTTCTAATCATGGCCGTTGACTACTTTACTAAGTGGATTGAAGCCGAAGCCCTCGCCAAGATCACAACCTTTAACATACTCCGCTTCTACAAAGGGATCATCCTCGCGCGATTCGAAGTACCCCAGGCCCTCGTGATCGACAATGGAACACAATTCACAGACCGGAAGTTCCAGGACTTCGTCGCCAGATTAGGCACGAAGCAACAAATGGTTCTCCGTCGAGCATCCCCAGACTAATGGGAAAACAGAGGTTGCGAACAGGGTAATCCTTTGCGGTCTAAAACGAAGGTTGGGCGACACCAAGAAGAGATGGGTCGAAGAGCTACGTAGCGTGCTCTGGGCCTACAGAACAACACCACACTCCACCACCGGGGAAACCCCTTTCTGACTAGCTTACGGAACCGAGGCAGTGTTATCGGTGGAGATCAGGGAACCTTCCAGACGAACAGAAGCTCCCCTCGACGAGGAGATGAATGACGAAGCCTTAAGAGAAGAGCTCGATCTGGTCGAAGAGATACGGTCAGGAGCAGCTCTCTGCGAAGCTTCGCTGAAACAACAAATAACCTTGCGCCACGACGCTAAGTTCTTAAAGCGCGACTTACCCGTTGGCAGCTTGGTCCTACGCAGAAACCAAAAGGATTCATGCGAAGGAAAACTGGTCGCGAACTGGGAAGTACCTTACAGGGTCAAGTCCAAAGCGGGCACCGGAGCCTACTACTTAGAAACTATGGACGGAGAACCATTTGCTCGACCATGGAACGCTGAAAAGCTCAAACAATACTACAATTAAGTCCAACTACAAAGTCGGACTAACTGCCGATGAGATCACCCCTAATAGGGAGATGGCTCGGACACAAGACCGTGCCCCGGTGTAAGCACGATCCATTTTACAACGCCGACCAGTTTCTGCTTATGGAATGAGCAGACTCTGCGCACAACGGGGATACCTCAATCGAGCTTCGCCGTTGCCACACCAATTAGGCAGGACACCCAGCTCGCGATGGGAACGGTCCAAGCCTATGGGATTAATACCTCAACTGAGATCCTAGTCCCATTGCCGGCGAAACCACTTCGCCCTCCTCGACAAGTTTCCCAGACTATCGGACACAACAAGAACCATTCGAGCAAACATCCATTCAAAAAGCCACGCACAAACATACAAAACCAGCCACACTGACTGAATACATACAATTAATTTAAGGTGACCACAAGGGCCACAAGTTGTGCATATTACAAAACAAGGGGGCCATGCCCCCAAACAAAATAAAAATACATCAAAACACGGCACGCAGGTCGGATACATTACAACAAGATAAAAAGAAATCATTCCTCTATTCGTTCCGTATGATCCTGGTCGAACTCCGACTGATCGGGGACAGGCCGTGGCGACTGGGTTTCCTCGGAACGTGCGTGCTCGGCACCAAGGTTGAGGAACTCAGAGATTACTATCTTCCTATTCTCCACACGGCTGAGAAAGTTGGTACCCTATTTGGAAATTTGGACGTCGGGGTTCACCAACCTAAGCTGGGCCACAGCATTCTCGAACGATTCCTCCCCAATGGAAAACACATAGTCTTCCGCCCGAAGCATGCGAGCAACTAAATCCGCCCTGGTCTTCAGCGCCTTTACGTCCTCAGGCTCATCCTCGGCTGAAGCACCCACGGATCTCAGCTGCTCGACCAGATCCTCGACAACTTTCTTCTCAGCAGCCAAAGTCTTGTTCTCTCCCCTTAACCAGACAACTTCCTCGTCTGATTTCTTCCTCACAGCGGAAGCAGCGTTGGCCTCCTCCTTGGCCTTCTTTAACTTCTCCTCCAGGGCAGTTATCGTCGCCTGGGCCCTCTTAAGCTCAAGTTTGGAGGAGGTGTCTCCCTCTGCATACACCACCGCCATCTCCAAAATGCGGACCACCGCAGAGGCATCTTGCACCAACAATGCTCGCTTACTCGTATGATCCACGCCTTCCAACTTAAGAGACTCAGCCCGAGGAACCACTAGAGACGTCCCCTCAAAGTATTTCCTGTCATGGAGGCAGGGAGGAAGTTTGAACTTGCACTTTTCAGCCGTCTGGCTAAGGTTCACCAGCTCGTTTGCCCTGGCCCACTTGAACCTTGAAGCCAAAGGCACTGGAGACCCCTGTGCGGAAGAGGGGATGTGCGAGGAGCTCCCCGTCTGTGATGGAGGAGGAGGTACCCGCTGGGGAAATCGAGACTTTGGAGCGGCCGTACCAGGCTTGTTCCTCGCAACATCATTCTTCACCATTCTTTCGTGGGCGGAAGGCATCTCACATGCGAAAATGCAACAAACATATTAGGCGACGAAGAAAATAAAATTCGGGCAAGTCAAGAGGCTAAAACTACCGAGCAATTTATAATCATCCACAGGAGTCTTGCACTCCAGAAGCGCCTTTGTGTTGATGTAACGGTACTCCACCCGTTGGCTACCGTCTTCCTCGAAGATTGAGTCTCCCTTCTTCGTCTAATAATCTGCAAGCTTAAAAGAGTTGACATAGTTCACCAACGTCTCATAGGCAACAAAGTCTTGCTTGTCCAACATGCTCGGCTGAGCCACATAACCAGCAGGCTCCCGAACAAAATGACTCACACTCCAATGGAAGGGAAGTTTGAACTCCCTATACCCGATCACTTTCCCTTCCTCGTCACGCATGACGTTGCCATTCTCGTCCGTGGACACTGCCCAAACATACGCGCTATCTTGGGCTCGCTCCGACACGGGCTCAATAACGTAGAACCTCTCCTAGAACGTTCGGATGAACTCCGAGAAAGGCTTAAACAGCTTCCGAGGTTGCTTCAGCGACACCCAACCGTATCTTCTCCCCGTGACCTGCCTCTAAAGGTGGAACATAGTGAAGAACATAGGCAAAGTGGCTCTTATCTTCAGGAACTCACACGTCAGCTCGAAGGCGCGGATGAACGCCAACGAGTTAGGATGCAATTGTGACGGGGCCAAATCCAGGTGTACTAAGATGGATTGCTGGAAGTCTGTGAAGGGCAACCTCAACCCTAGCTCCTTAAAGGCATACTCATACATGGAGAATTTCTCCCCATAATCAGTACAAATCCGGTCATCTTGGGAGGGGAAATTCACCTTCCACTCCCCCTCCGGTCCTACGTCCATGAAAACATATCCCGTGAAAGACGCGAAGGTAGATTCATGCTCGGCAGGCTCTTCCACCGACCAGTCCTCCGCGGGATCTTGCTCAAGCTCTTCCCCGACTTCGCTGGGGGCAGTTGAAACTTCTGTGCCACTACTCTCCAAGGAGCTCTCCTCGGACGAGTCTATTAAAATCTCTCTTTCGGGCCTGGTCCCCATCTCGATCACCTGAAAAGCAAAGGACAAAAGTGAATTCGACTGCAAAATCAAATCCACCCTTCCACCGCTAGTCAAGTGAAAGAGGGCGCGAAGGGCCAAGGACGGCGTCCCCGGCCTAAGCCCTAAAATAAACAAAAACACAAGAGTCTCCCACGAGGAGATGCTCGGAGCAAAACCCTCACACAACGAGGAACTTCCCCAAACCACTACCCAGTTTCCTCTTAAAGATCCACCAGAAACTTCATCGGAAACTTCATACACTCATTGGAAACTTCATCAGTACACCAAAAAACTGGGTAGCCACCCCGGTTACACATGCGCCATCGTCGTAATAGCGCCGGAAAAGGCCTTACTCGTAGCTCTCTAAAAGGCTCCGGCGGCGCCACATCAGCAGCAGAAGATAGCCTAGGCACCGTCCACAACCAACAGACACCACTATCTCACCTAAAACTAACCTAACCGCATGCATTCTAAACGAAGACGAAAAAGCTGGAATAAAGCAAGGAAGTAGACGACTTACATGGTCGAAGAGGTTGTGGAGAAGTGCTTGAAGCTTTTCGTGATGGCTGAAATGACGGTCGACGGCGACGATTGTAAGTGTAAATGCGCCTAAGAGGGGGGGTGAATTAGGTTCTTAAAAATTTCTTCGATCTTTTTACCGGTTCTTGGTTATTTTTCCGTTTTATGATAAGTGCTGGAAAGTAAAGTGCGGAAAGGAAAAATGACACAAGAGAATTATAGTGGTTCCCCTCACAGCCCGAGAGTACTCCACTCCTCCTTCAACACGAAAGAGAGTTCACTATAGTTAGAATTATTGTACAGCCTAATCACACCAATAGTGATGCTTACTATCTAACCTATAGGTAATTAAGTGTATGAAGAACAATCCTCTTCAAAACACTCACTTGTTTCCAACAATCCTGGACAACAAGGTAAAACAGAAAAATATTCTTGATAATAAATTTGATGTCTTGAGAAAATGATGCTATCAATCTTCACGATCGATCTTCTCCTTGAAACAAATATCACTCAAATGAAATATACAAGTGTTCTTGACAAGAATGAGATGAAACAATGATATTTTGTGAAAGATATGCAGAAGTTTCTTGTCAAAAAATTCTGAATGGACACTTGAACAATATTTTGAAAATATGAAAGTGTGAGTGAATTTTTGATTTTGAAATTGTTAGGAGGTCAGAGTTAAAACTGAAATTGAAGTGTTTAAATATGAGTAAAACACCCCTACAAAAAGGTATGTGAAATATGCAGTAAAGGAATGAAAAGAGATGAGAGAGCAATGCACATTTCCATGAAAAGTCACCAATTTTCGCTTACAGTAGTAGTGTTAATCGGTTAACCATATAGGTTAATCGGTTAACACCCCTGTAACGTTTGAAAATATTCAAATTTTGAATGTGTTAATCGGTTAACTCCATGTGTTAATCGATTAACAGTGTTGAAATCACAATAAAAAGTTTTAGAAATCAAAGTGAACTTTCCATACAAACTATGCAATGTATTGGATCAAGGATATGCAAAATGCAAGATGTGTGAACACTTGTATAACCATTTAAATGACATTGTTATACCTTTGTTCAACCTTTGATCTTCATGAAATTTTGAACCCTTGAAGCTTTGTTCAACCTTGATAACACTTAGGGTATTTTCTTGAACTTGAGCTTCTTTTATTACATCTTGATTCTCTTTCTTTTTGCACATTATCTTTGTAGAGAGTTTGTTGTGTTGTCTTCATCAAAACTCAATGTGAGTGAAGCTTGCTTCTACAATCTCCCCCTTTTTGATGATGACAACCAATCAATTGAAAGCTGAAACTTTTAGACTTGATGTTTCTCTAACTTTGATTCTCCCCCTAAAGTGGAGCTCCCCCTAAATTCATGAGAGTAAAAAATTTCTGCACAAAAACTGTTAGAGAAACCAATCCTTCTCCCCCTTTGTCATTAGCAAAAAGGAAGAGGATTCCAAACAATGACAGTTTATACATAGTAAACACACACATATAATCCAACGAACATGCAGTCATAGCGAAACCAGAATTTGAATTACGATACACAAAATTCAACTTAGAGGATCAAAACATAAATTCTGAACTACAGGACATAAAACAAAAATGTAAAAGACATAACAAAAACAGATATGGGGCAAGGACTTCAATCGTCATCAGAAACCTCATCACTCCCTTCTCCATCTTCTTCACTTCCATCTTCATTATCATCATCATCTTCAGGCTGTCTTTGTGAATCCAACACAAGCTTGCGAAGAGAAGCAATTGCCCGGGTGGTTTCTCTATGTTGATTCATCATAGTCATGTAGAGAAATTCATTTGTTATGCCACCTTCGGGAATAGGATAGGGGGTAGGAGTAGATTCTGCTTCAACATACTTGTATGCTCCACTTCCAGGACTTGTTTCCACGATTCCGGTGTTTCTCACAATTGTTGTCTTGTTGATTTCATTCGCGGACTGCTTCGGAATAGTAGCCGGTTCCCTATTGAGGTCCAAATCAGTGTTTTCTAAAATCCTTGAGATTAGGCGACCATATGGGAGCCGGGTGGACAAAGAAATTTGTTGCTTCAGATGATACATCATGGTTAGAACCCAATTAATCTTGATCTTATTTTTGTTTGCAAACAACATTTGCATCTCAAGATCACTAATTTGAGCATGGTTGGAGTCCTTTGGAATCAAAACATAGCAGATAACATAATGTAACATTCGATCGTTTATAGACAGATTTGAAGCATACCGAAGCGTACGGGCTGTACGTTGTCCAGCAACCACCACTTCTCTTGGAAATCTACAGATGCTGTAGTAGTATTCCATCTTGTTAAATTCAGCCCAAGGACCATCCGAGAATGTAACGCCTTTGCGAAGAAAATATCTGGAATATGGAATTTTCAGCGTCCCAGCTATTCCTGCCAAATTCTCTACAATCTCACAGTTTCTAACCACTGCTCTCAGCATATGTTGTTCATTCATATCCAAATTAATCGACATGGTGTTCATAAAAGCTTTAACCAGATCGGTATAACATTTACCTTTATCAGCAACAAATTTGTCTATTTTCTGAATTTTCAATAGATTCGGAAAATCAAAGAAAGAAGCCGGAAAATCTAAGAGATTTACATACTTTACCGGAAGAAGTTGACGAACCCGGACCTTGAAATCCATTCTCCTTTTCTTGATAGTTTCCATCTGAGTATCTTCCTCATGTTCTGCTGAGCTGCTTGCTGGCATTTTTCCCTTTCCCTTCTGCATAGAAGCCATGGATGAAGTTTGAAGCTTTTAGGTTTTGAGAGAGGGATATTCGGATTTGGGTGAGGAATGGTTGAAAGAGAGTTGAGAATGAGAAGGTTTTATAGGAGAGTAATTGTAGAGGGTTTTTAATGAGAGGTTTGAATCAAAACTTGAGTGGGTGGATGTGATGAGTTCCAAGAGAGCTTTAATGGTGAGTTTGAAGGTGAGGAAGAGGAGTAAGAGAAAATGTTGACTGAAAGTACATGCACCCAATATCTTTAATCCACATACTTAAAACATAGACTCATACGTTTAAAAAAAATTCCACGTTAGCACAGGTTAATCGGTTAACTCCCTGGGTTAACCGATTAACAGTGTCAAAAATTGCATAATAACAAAAGATAACAAGTATGAAACTTTAGAAAAACATGTGCAAGACAAATATACTAATACTATATCATAGTAACATGTAACTTTAGCCAAATTTTGATGAAAATAACTTGATGAAAAAAATTTAAAGATGTGTTTAGATATCACCTTCATCCAAGATACCGAGTTCTCACCTGATTTTGTAGAATGATTCTTTTGCGAGCGGTTTGGTGAAGGTATCTGCTAGTTGGTTATGAGTATCAACAAAAGTCACTTCGACATCGCCTTTAAGCACATGATCACGCAGAAAATGATGTCGAATGTCAATGTGTTTGGTCCTTGAGTGCATGACGGGATTCTTTGTAATGTTAATTGCACTTGTGTTGTCGCACCGGAGAGGAATGCAGCCTAGATCAATTCCGTAGTCGCTTAATTGTTGTTTTAACCAAAGGTTTTGTGCACAGCAACTACCAGCTGCTATGTATTCCGCTTCGGCCGTACTAAGTGCAACACATGCTTGTTTCTTGCAAGACCACGAAACTAGAGCATTTCCGAGGATGTGACATGTTCCACTCGTGCTTTTTCTATCTGTTTTACAGCCTGCATAATCCGCGTCAGAATAACCAATTAAAGTGCAAACACTACCTTTAGGATACCATAATCCAACATTTGTCGTCCCCTTGAGATACTTCATGATTCTTTTGACCGCCGTGAGATGTGACTCCTTTGGATTTGCTTGGAAGCGAGCACATAAACACACACTAAACATTATGTCAGGACGGCTTGCCGTCAAATATAATAAAGAACCAATCATACCTCGATACTTCGTAATATCAACCGATGTTCCCGATTCGTCTTGATCAATGTAGGTTCCGGATCCCATTGGTGTTGACATAGCTTTACATCCATCCATATCAAATCTTTTTAATAATTCTTTGCAATACTTTGATTGGTTGATGAAGACTCCGTCCTTTTGTTGCTTGATTTGTAATCCAAGGAAATAATTCATTTTTCCCATCATAGACATTTCAAACTCGCCTTGCAACATTGAAGCAAATTCTTCACATAGTTGATTGTTTGTTGAACCAAAGATAATGTCGTCTACATACACTTGAACAAGTAAGGTATTATTCTTAATCCTCTTAATGAACAGAGTCTTGTCTACATTGCCTTTTTCAAAACCTTTTTCGCATAAGAAATTACTTAGACGATCATACCATGCCCTTGGTGCTTGTTTTAAACCATAGAGAGCTTTCTTCAACTTGTATACATGTGAAGGATGGTTGAAGTCTTCAAAACCCGGAGGTTGTTTGACATAGACTTCTTCGTTGATATATCCGTTTAGGAAGGCGCTTTTGACGTCCATTTGAAATAACTGAAAATTCATTGAACAAGCATAAGCGAGTAATAGACGAATAGCTTCTAACCTTGCAACCAGAGCAAATGTTTCTTCAAAGTCAATTCCTTCATCTTGATTGTACCCTTGAGCCACCAATCTTGCTTTGTTACGAATAATAATTCCATTTTCATCAAGTTTGTTCTTAAATATCCATCTTGTTCCGATGATATGTTTATCGTTTGGTTTAGGGACAAGTTCCCAAACTTGATTTCTTTCAAATTGGTTCAACTCTTCTTGCATGGCAATGATCCATTGATCATCTTCAAGAGCTTCATTAACTTTGGAGGGTTCTATTTGAGAAACGAACGCCATATTCAAGCATGCATCTTTGAGGTTTTGTCTTGTTGTTACACCTTGACTTATGTCTCCGATGACTTTGTCGATTGGATTATCCCTATGTGTTTTCCATTCTTTTGGTAGATCATTATTGATCGACTTTTGTTGAATCGGTTCATCATGATGTTCTTCTTGTTTTTCTTCTAGGTTTTCAATGAAGTCTTTAGAAGTATCTTCTTTGCGAGTTTCTACAAGATCATCATCATTATCACAAACAATAATATCCTCTTTCGAGGGGTTAGATTCATCAAATTTGACATGCATAGATTCTTCTATAGTTAAAGTTCTTTTATTATAAATTCTAAATGCCTTACTAGAGAGAGAGTAGCCGAGAAAAATACCTTCATCGGATTTCTCGTCAAACTTACCAAGGTTGTCTTTGTCGTTGTTTAGGACAAAGCACTTGCACCCGAACACATGAAAGAAAGAAATATTTCGTTTTCTCCCTTTAAGAAGTTCATAAGGGGTCTTCTTAAGAATAGGTCTAATATTGACACGGTTACTCACAAAACATGCCGTGCTCACCGCATCCGCCCAAAAATACTTAGGGAGATTTGAATCACTTAGCATTGTCCTTGCAAGTTCCACCAATGATCTATTCTTCCTTTCTACGACACCATTTTGTTGAGGAGTCCTTGGTGCGGAGAAATTGTGTGAGATTCCATGTTCTTCACAAAATTCTTCAAATGAGGCATTTTGGAATTCTCCACCATGGTCGCTTCTAATGGAGGCAATTGTAAGAGACTTCTCATTTTGTATTTGTTTTGCATACTTCTTGAAGGCTTTGAAAGCATCACTTTTCTGCACTAAAAACAATGTCCAAGTATATCTAGAGAAATCATCAACAATAACTAATGCATAGACATTACCTCCGAAGCTTTTTGTTCTCGATGGACCAAAGAGATCCATGTGCAACAATTGTAGTGGCCTAGTTGTGGACACCACATTCTTGGATGTGAAAGTTGATTTGGTTTGCTTTCCTTTTTGGCAAGCGCCACACAACCCATCTTTGATGAATTTGATCTTTGGCAATCCAATGGCTAAGTCATGCTTGATCAACTTATTCAAGTGCTCCATATGAATATGAGCAAACCTCTTATGCCATAACCATGATTCATTGTTGTTTGCCAAGAGACACCTAACATTCAAAGACAAGTTATCTAAGGAAATTAAAAATATGTTATTAACTCTTTTACCTTTTAGCATAACTTCATGAGTAACTTTGTTTTCAATCAAACATTCATCTTTAGTGAAGTTAACTTTGAAACCTCAGTCACACAATTGGCTAATGCTAAGGAGACTATGCTTTAGACCTTCCACATATAGGACATCTTCTATAGTTGTTGATGGCGGTGAACCAATGATGCCGATGCCAAGGATTCTTCCTTTGTTGTTGTCACCATAAGTAACATATCCTTTGGCCTTAAGCGTTAGATGTGAAAATTTGCTTAGGTCACCCGTCATGTGCCTCGAACATCCACTATCAAGATACCATTGATTTGAAGAGGTCTTCAAGCATACCTACAAAAAAGAGTTACATTTTATTAGGTACCCAAATTGCCTTGGGTCCTTCAAAGTTAGTTCCTTTCTTGACCCATACATAATGGCCTTGAGCGACACTAAAGTTTCTAATATAACATGCATTAGGAGTATGACCTTTAATACCACAATAGAAACAAGTTGGCTCAAAGTTGCTTTTATATCTAGGGGGATAAGATTTCTTCTTATTATAAGACTTCTTCTTATTATTTCTTTTCCTTTTGTTATATTGTTGAACCTTTTTAGGCTTGTCACTTTTCTCTAAAGGAATTTGTTCTTTAGCTTTTACAAAGATGGTCTTGTTAGAAGTTTGTTTGGAGAATCTTGAATAACCTAGACCACTTTTATCATTTGAGTATCTTTGACTACTAAGAACATGTTTCAATCCAGTTTGTCCTTTTTCATATCTTTCTAGGACTCTTTTCAATTGAACTATTTGAAAAGCAAGTGACTCACATTTAGTGCATGCAAAATTCTTGATTAATTCTTCCTTTTCATCTTTGAACTTATTTTCCATTTTCTCAATATTTTCTTCCAAGATTGATATTTGTTTCTTTTGAGATGAGATGGTTTTATATAGAATTTTGCATTCACTTAAAAGTTCATCAATTGCTCCTTGAGCATCATTATCATAAATTGAAAAGTTACTACTAACCTCATCGTCTTCATCGTCGGAATGATGTGATGCCATCAATGCTAGATTTGCGCTTTGATCACTATCGGAGTCCGAAGAAGAACTTATTTCATTGTCATCCCAAGCAACGTAGGCTTTCTTTTTGTGATCCTTCTTTCCTTTGTTGTCACGATTCTTTACGAGTTTGGGACATTCCGATTTGATGTGGCCTTGTTTTCCACATTCATAGCATATAATGTCTCTGTTGGATGTTGTTGCTTCTTTTTCTTTGTTCTTTGAGGACTTCTTTCTTCTTGTGAAACTAGAGTTTCCAATATTATTTTTTGCACTGAAGTATTTTCCTAGTCTTTTTACAAGAAGCATAAAGTTTTCGTCCTCTTCGAGATTATCTTCTTTCTTCACAACTTTGGATTCGACTTTTAAGGCAATCCCCTTGGATTTCTTTTCTTGGTTCTCACGTTTCTCCAATAGTCCAAGTTCCGTCTCATATTCTTGAAGCTTTCCGAATAGAGTAGCGGATGTCATTGTTGATAAACTTTTCTTCTCGGAAATCGCCGTCACCTTGGGTTGCCATTCTCTTGTTAGAGACCTAAGCACTTTAAGATTAAGTTCATCATTTGTTAGTGTCTTGCCAAATGCATTCAAGTGATTTGTCAAATGCACGAATCTCTTCTGCAAGTCGAGGATGGATTCTCCTGGTTGCATTCTGAATAACTCGTACTCTTGACTTAAAGTATTCAATCTGGATCTTTTGACTTCGGCGGTTCCTTCGTGAGTTTCTACAAGAGTGTCCCATATTTGTTTGGCCGATGTACATGTTGAGACGCGAAAGAACTCATCCATTCCAAGTGCACTTTGTAAAATATTGATTGCCTTTTTGTCATAGAGAACCTTTTTCTTATCATCCTCATCCCATGATGCTTGTGGTTTTGGCGTACCAACTCCGTTGAAAACCGTTGTAGGAATAAAAGGACCATTTTGAACAGCCTCCCATATATCACTTCCTTGTGCTTCTAAATGTGCCTTCATACGGATTTTCCAGAAGTCGAAGTATTGGCCAGAAAACAAAGGAGGCTTGTTGCTACTACCACCGTCTTTGAATACAAGATCATTGTTTGCGGAAGCCATCTGAATCGAATAGGAACAGGTTACCTATCACCTGCTCTGATGCCAATTGTAAGTGTAAATGCGCCTAAGAGGGGGGGTGAATTAGGTTCTTAAAAATTTCTTCGATCTTTTTACCGGTTCTTGGTTATTTTTCCGTTTTATGATAAGTGCTGGAAAGTAAAGTGCGGAAAGGAAAAATGACACAAGAGAATTATAGTGGTTCCCCTCACAGCCCGAGAGTACTCCACTCCTCCTTCAACACGAAAGAGAGTTCACTATAGTTAGAATTATTGTACAGCCTAATCACACCAATAGTGATGCTTACTATCTAACCTATAGGTAATTAAGTGTATGAAGAACAATCCTCTTCAAAACACTCACTTGTTTCCAACAATCCTGGACAACAAGGTAAAACAGAAAAATATTCTTGATAATAAATTTGATGTCTTGAGAAAATGATGCTATCAATCTTCACGATCGATCTTCTCCTTGAAACAAATATCACTCAAATGAAATATACAAGTGTTCTTGACAAGAATGAGATGAAACAATGATATTTTGTGAAAGATATGCAGAAGTTTCTTGTCAAAAAATTCTGAATGGACACTTGAACAATATTTTGAAAATATGAAAGTATGAGTGAATTTTTGATTTTGAAATTGTTAGGAGGTCAGAGTTAAAACTGAAATTGAAGTGTTTAAATATGAGTAAAACACCCCTACAAAAAGGTATGTGAAATATGCAGTAAAGGAATGAAAAGAGATGAGAGAGCAATGCACATTTCCATGAAAAGTCACCAATTTTTGCTTACAGTAGTAGTGTTAATCGATTAACCATATAGGTTAATCGGTTAACACCCCTGTAACGTTTGAAAATATTCAAATTTTGAATGTGTTAATCGGTTAACTCCATGTGTTAATCGATTAACAGTGTTGAAATCACAATAAAAAGTTTTAGAAATCAAAGTGAACTTTCCATACAAACTATGCAATGTACTGGATCAAGGATATGCAAAATGCAAGATGTGTGAACACTTGTATAACCATTTAAATGACATTGTTATACCTTTGTTCAACCTTTGATCTTCATGACATTTTGAACCCTTGAAGCTTTGTTCAACCTTGATAACACTTAGGGTATTTTCTTGAACTTGAGCTTCTTTTATTACATCTTGATTCTCTTTCTTTTTGCACATTATCTTTGTAGAGAGTTTGTTGTGTTGTCTTCATCAAAACTCAATGTGAGTGAAGCTTGCTTCTACAACGATAAGCTGAGTTCTCTGAAGAAGACGAAGAAGAAGAGAGAGAAACAAAATTGCAAATGATCAGACCCTCCCCTCTTATATATAGTTGAAAGCACGTGCATGAGCACGCGCAGTTAGGTCATAATGGCCCTAGACTAGCCATCACTGCCAATTTAATACATCACATGGCTCGAGGCACACATGGTGCCCCATCGCTTCAGTTTCTTCTACCTGTTGGTCTCCGCGAACGACGGGCAAACCAAAGAGCGTTGTAAATCTCGCGAGCAATGGAGCTCTCGGGCACCACGAGACAACTCCCCGCTGTCACCAAACGACGACTCCGTCACAATTCCCCGGAGCCACGAGCTACCCTTAAGTAATCACTCCCATGCTCGGGAGCAACGACTTGGAGGGCTCATATTCTAGACTGGACTAATGACTAGACATGACCCGATCCACTTCTGCTCTCAGAACGACCCAATTGCCTAAGTCCAGTCAAGAAGGGGCAGAATTTACCTTTCTGCCCTCCAACCGGGCACATATGGAGGATGGACCCCCAGGGCCATTTGCCCCTCCCCGGTATTCTTGCCCGTCACGCACGGCTTCATTGTCCAGGGACAGTCGTGGGCATGTGCCCAGAACTACGCCTTTTCCCGGCATAACAGTTAGTTTTGGGCACCCTGCCCGACGTAACGACTAGTTTTTGACACTTACCTATTCTTCGGGAAACAGTTATTTCGTCCTGAAAATAGGGACCGTTGGCCACGCGCTGGGGGAATTATATAAACCCTCTCATTCAAGAGGGTCAGGTATCAAACAATCATCCTAAGAACATACTTTGTACTTGCCATTTTCTCTGACCTTTTCTTACTTGAGCGTCGGAGTTCCTTGCATGTACACCCCCTCCTCTCCTACGAGCACCATCATCTGCCCTACACGGAAGGCCACAAAGATCCATTCTGATCGCTCAGATCAGTATCCCTACTGCATTTTTTCCAGGCTGCTCTGGGATCCATTGATTCAACAAATCTGTAAATATAACGACAACAAATCAACATATATTTCATCTAACTCTACACAGCTAAATATCAACCGCATGCATCACGTGTAACAAGCCCACCTTAACAAATTCTTTCTGGGAATGAACAAAACCTAGGGGATGATTGCATTTTCTAACTATGATGTCCAAACTTTTATCTTTCTTTCTCTATATACATTCTGCCCCGTATTTTATTAACCCTTCATAACCTTTGCTCTTCCAATTAAATTTGTTTATATTTTAATCAAATTAACGTTTTAAATTATTTTTTTTTACGTATTCCTTTTTTTACTGTTATAAATTCATATTTTTCTTTTTTGTATTACCGTTTTCATTAACTTTATACAATATAGTTTTTTACTCTTAATTCAATATTTCCTTTTATTTTTTTATTTTCCTATTTTTCCTATTATAATTCATATCTTGATTTATTCCTTTTTTTTTAAGGTTTTAATAAAACTTTGTTCATTTTTATTTTATGGATTATAAATGAGAATAGAAAAAATTATTTAAAAATTAAATTATTTCAGTTCGACATTAAAGTTTTTATTGAGTTATGAAGTAGTTATAGAATAGGAAAAGTTGAATAAATATTTCAATTTAATTATAATTAATATTTTTATTACTTATAAATTTAAAAATCATTATTCATTTGAGAAAATAAATCATTTTTTTATAATAAAACAATTTATTGACTATAAACTTTTGAAAAAGTTAAAATTTTTTTGAGCTTATAATGTAAAAACATTACATAATAAATTATTGAATTCTAATTATTTATTCCCTGTTATTTCACCATCTTTTATATTTTATTTCTATTTCTTGTGAACAGAAGATATTTTCCAATTTAATAGACAAATGAATAGAAAATATCCAAATTGTGACCTCTACTAGAAGTTTTTTATTTAGTTATCGAATTACAGTCATCTAAATATAACATTAAAACATTCAAGAATCCAAACAAATTTTCATTACTAATTATTCATTCTTTCCTTACCTATAAAACATTCCCATGCAGACAGAACATTAAAGGAAAAAGTCTAACTCATAATACCAGGAAACAATGAAATCGGGAGGAAAAATCAAACCGTTTCAAACAATCGGCTTGCATGCAACAAGTACACCTCAAAGAATAGCGTTACAAACCTGGTCGAACCGGCCTGACGAAAAACCATGTCGCTGCTAAGCTTACGCCAAGTTGTATCCGGAGCCATTTGAACTGATGTCCAGTTAGAGTCGCTCGCCATCTTCCTGATGAGAAAAAAACCAAAATCCTTCAATATTGGTAACCGCAAACTGCTTCGGAAATTGTAATATACTCTCTCTGTCTCAAAATAAAAGTCTTTTAAGGTTATTGCACATAGATTAAGAAAAGTAATGATTGAATGATTAAGTGTAACACTTTTACAATATTACCTTTAATTACTATTGGTTGTCACAAAAGTATAGTATGATGTAATATCTTAAAAGTAGTGTAGACAATAACTATTAGAGGTAAAGTTGGTAAAAATTAATTAATGTTGCATTGAAAATTTAAAAAGACACTTATTTTGGGATAAATTTTTTTAATTAAAAAGACTTTCATTTTGAGACAGAGGGAGTAAAACTCAACAAATGTTTGCTACTTCAGTCTACTTTATTTTTGTCTCTTTGTTATTCAAATACTATTAACTACTCTGAACTAAATATTTTGTTATTTTGTTCCATTTTTTTAAGATAGTAATTGCATGCTGAAATTGAATATTTAATTTTTTTTATTTAAAAATCAATTCGGATCCATTAAAGTATTTGTGTTCCCCTCTATTTTTTTTGGTTTATTATTTTTATATGAATTTATTTATTTTTTTCTACATGTCAATAAAATGATTTAATTTATTATTCAAAATTTTTTAATTTAAACTCAATTTAAGAGAAAATGCGCGTCACCGACGGGGACCCGTGCGAGCAGTTTTAAAATAAAACCAATCCAATTCAACTTTATATTTATTGTGTTTCTCTAGACCAATAGTGTGATAGCTTTTTCATAACAGTAATTAAGCATTTTTATGAAGAAAATCCATACAATATATAAAAGCAATGATATGCCTAAACACTTTATTAAAATGTCTCTCTAATAATATTACTATATTTCTCTTTTTCTCACATCATGAACGGTCAAGCAAGAAACCAAGGACAAAAGGAGTGTGCCGAGGAACAAAGGAGGCCAGCATACTGACAAAGTGCCATTGTCACCACAAAGTAGAGTGTGCAAACAACTATCACATGTATAGCCCAATCTGTCACTCAAAAAAACATAATTTCGTCTCATCTCATTCCACTCCACAATCCTCATTAATTAAATTAACATCCCATCCCACTTCATCATTAACATTAAATAACACTTTGTTACTTTTGCTTCCTTAGTATACACCATTCTACATTCCATTCCCCTTTATGTAACCAAAAAAACATAGTACACCGTACACTTAAACTTATCTAACTACATATTTATGCAAGCTAATTAACAGTTTAGGCCAAGTATTTTTGTTGCTTGTAGGCCCTGACCCTTCTGCTACCAATAAATAGAACCTCAAAAATATGAAAATAAAATAAAATAAAATAACTAATAATTAATTGGTTCAGTACTGATTGACGCTGAGATCACAGTTCAATTCTCCACAACTGCCATCGAGAAGAGACTGAACCACATGATCATCGTATTATTATTTATAACTTAAAAAGTAAAAGAAAAAGAAATTAAGCTCAGTTTTCATTCTTTTTAGTATTCACATTGGTGATGCATTATTCATGCTAAGAGTAAGAACAATGAAGTGAACAATAACATTTCCTTTGGATTCTCTCTTTCATTCTAACTAACTCAAAACTCGCTTTATTTTTTTTTCCCTCCAAACTTAAATAACTGAATCGTAACAAACTCATATCTCACAATGTTGGATCTCAATCTCAACGCTGATTCCGCTTTCGACAACTACACTCTTCCGCTCTCCGCCGCACAAATGGAAAGCTCCGGCAGCTTTGATTCCTCCGTTGTCAATGCCGCCGACACTGAGGATTCATGCTCTTACGGCGAAGCCTACGCTTACAACTTCGCCATACTTAACAGCAACACCGGTTCTGTTGACAACAATACTATTTCCGGTGAATTTCAACACTCTGGCGCCGGAGAAGCTGGTATACGGACAATTCAGCTATTTCCTGCTAATGAATCGGGAATCTCACCGTCGGATGGTAGAAACTGGATAAATTTCTCGTCGGATCATCACGGTGCTGTGCCGGAGCAGACTGTCGTTGCTCCACGGCCACAGCAGGTGAAGAAGAGTCGTCGTGGACCGAGGTCGCGGAGTTCGCAGTATCGTGGTGTTACTTTCTACCGGAGAACGGGAAGATGGGAATCGCACATTTGGTTAGCATTTTGATGTCGATTATTCTCTTTCTTTGTAGTTTACTTCATTCAGTTTTCATTTTTACTTTTACATGCTAGTGTTGTTTTTGAATCACTTTGTTTTTGTTTTTTCTCTCTCTAGGGATTGTGGAAAACAAGTTTACTTGGGTGAGGAAACAAAGCATCATGCCGATTTGAAATTGAGATGATTTCGTTTTATTTTATTTTCTTGATCGTTCTTGCTTCTTTTTCTTTTCAGGTGGATTTGACACCGCGCATGCTGCAGCAAGGTAATTTTCATATATAGGAATTTTTTTGATTTATTAATTTTGAATTGTTATGTTGAAATGTGAAATGGTTTTTATGAATTGATTTGTTGTTATATTTTAATTTGTGTTCTATAATTTAATTTCAGAGCATATGATCGAGCTGCAATCAAGTTCCGTGGACTTGATGCTGATATTAATTTCAATGTCAGTGATTATGATGAAGATATAAAGCAGGTTTGTGAGCATTTGTTGTTGTTGTGTTGTGTTGGATATTGATCTTATTTAGAACTTGAATGTTAGTTATAATTGCAGCATTAACTTTGATTTTATTGTTGTTCAGATGAGTAACTTTACCAAGGAAGAGTTTGTGCATATTCTGCGTAGACAGAGCACTGGTTTCTCGAGGGGAAGCTCCAAATACAGGGGAGTTACTCTGCATAAATGTGGACGATGGGAAGCTCGCATGGGACAGTTTCTTGGGAAGAAGTGAGAAAACTCTTTAATTCAATTTGAGTAATAATAGCTGAGTCTAAAATGTTTGATTTGTGATTTTACCTAGCATTATTCAGTTTTTTAATTGCATTGGTTTGGGTTTGTAGGTATATATATCTTGGTCTATTCGATAGTGAGCTAGACGCAGCAAGGTTTAATAATTTATCAATCATATATCATAATATCTAAAATGAAATGCATAATTGAACTTTCTAGATTTATTTCTTATTCGAAATTTCTTTAAAGCATTTTGTTATATTGGCTTGCTCTATTTATTCCAGAGCTTATGATAAGGCTGCTATAAAATGCAATGGAAGAGAAGCAGTTACAAATTTTGAGGCAAGCTCTTATGAAGGGGAGTTACATGAAAATGAAGGTCTGAGAGTCTAATGTTGCTTTTTAATTTTTGGCTTTATATTATGTTTAATGACTTAACTATCCATTGAAATGTATTAAGTATTAAAAAACTCATAGATTTTGCGCATAATTCATCAGATAGCAAGCAGAATCTTGATCTGAACTTGGGTATAGCCCCTCCTGCTAAGTCTGGTGTTCAAATGATGAGCATGCACCAGAATGGAAGTGGTTTACAAGTTCAGCGGAGCTGGGATGATATGCCGGTGGATAAGAGTGCTATGGTAAGGTTTAAAGTGTTTTTTTTATCCTTATGCAATTGTTCATTTCTCTCTGTGCTCTTTCTTTTGAATTCAAAACTTGCATACATAATAACCTACATTATATATTTAAATTTGTTTGAATAGTTTGAGGACACTGGGTCAAGATCAGTCAATACTCAACCACCTTATGGCTTTTCCATACCATCTGAGCATCAACCTTCATTTTGGAATGGTACCAATTACTTTCCCATGTCTAAGGTAATTTTCATATATACTTGTTACCATACAATCTAATTTTGATTAAGTGTCTACTTATATAGTATTTTATTGACTGATGATTAAATTTATTGAATTTGGTTTCTATTTTCAGGAAAGAGCACTAGAGAATAGGATGGAAGCTGGTCCCATTCCAAATTGGGCATGGCAACTTCAAAGTCCTTATAATAATGGGTCAAGTTTGATTCCACCTAATTTCTCTGCTGCAGCATCATCAGGATTCCCTTCAACAGCCATAATACCTTCAGCTGCGGATAGTAGTCAACTTCATTTTCCAAACATGGCATACCTCCACCCTCATTTTGCTCCTCCAATGACCAACTCCAGCACCATACCCCCCTTCTATTGCAGGAGCTGAATCATAGCTCCTAGAGTATTAAACCACAATTCCTAATCTTCTAGACGTTTGGAATATGATTACAAACTTATAGGGGTTTAAAGTAGGAATTTAATTGCTTGATTCATGAGCGAGCTAGCTATCACCATTTGTCCTTTAAATACACCTATTTTCTTGTGTGTAAAAAAGTGCCCTGTTAAGGCATGGTAAACTCTACTTTTTGCTGTTATTAGACTATTCCAATGAGGAAAGTATTTCCTTTGGTATCATCTTTCACCCTCCATGCATGCATTAATTTCTATGTTGAAAATATTTGTTGAGATAATGATGGTTAACGGTGTATTTTGTACATAAATTCCCATATTTGTAGGTTATTATCTTAAGTGGGTGTTTACTGTTTGGTTAGTATAGTATCTACTGTTGCCGACATATCACCTCATAATATTTGGCTTTGACACTCACGGCACATGGTTTTTGTTATTTTTAAGGCAACACCAAAGCTGTCTTTAGGTTTTTCGTGAAGATACTCTATTCCAAAAGTTTATAACATTTGTGTGATGTGCGCATGGTAGGATGTCCAAATCACTTTATGTCTTATTCCTACGTAGTTTCTAGTAGTATAATTCCTTACTTCTTTCACATGTTTTAATTCATTTTACCTTTCACTTTTAAAGGTCAGTAGTTAGTAGTACTTAGTAATGCCCACAAGCATCATTGTCAGAGTTTGGAAACTCTGTCCAAGAAAATAATGAAAGTTTAGTAATACCGTGCTTGACGATTTCCAATTTATATAAACGGCGAGTTTTATTTTCGCTGGGTCAAAGTACTCATAGAGGTAGCTAGTGAGATGTAAAAATGTACCAACATAATAAATTAATTTCAATTATAGTTAAAACTTAAAATAACAAGGCTCATGAAGCACACGTTTTGTATTTACGACGAGCTATAAGTGATCTCTTCATTGAGGTAACTATAATAAAATACTCCATTCCATACTAGATTTTCTCTTTTTTATTTGTTTCAAATTACTTATTCTTTTAAAAGATCAATATAATATTTTTTTATACTAACTTATTTTAATAGTAGATAAATACGTTTTATTATTGAAATCAACACAATTAAGTATTATCTTAAAAATTTTAAAATTTTTAAAAAATTCTTATTGTGAAAGGGAGGGAATAAAGTTATATGAAGCCAAGTCTCTGTATCAAATATATAAATTATATATTAATTATAGTTTAGGTTAATTATAATTTTTATGATTACATTTAATTTTTCAATAATCCCTTTTGTTTCTTTTTTCTTCAATCTTAAGCATTTATTTCTTTTAAGTGAATAATATTTTCGTAAGGAGTTTTAATAATTTGCATAACATAAGAGAAGAAATAAACAAATTGAAATTCAAAACAATTTGGAAAAAAATAATTCTTGAAAATTTGAGTTAGTATAAGCTGTTGATTTAGAATTCAATCTTTTATGATAATATTTATTATATTTGTATATTAATATAAATAAATTGTTGATATTTATAAATATATTATTTTTTATTTAAAAATAACTCTTGAAAACTTAAATTAGTTTAAAATAAAAAAATGCTAATGAATTAAAAATATCTTACATGATTAATAACAAAAATGAATAGCACATGCTTACAGTGACACTCAAAATACGTAGATAAAAGTCTATTTATTGTATGTATAGCCCTAAATACTTATACTTATATAAAATTTCGTAGGTATAAATATATTTGTCTATACTTACAGTAAATACACTTTTACTTACGTCTTTTGACTGTCACTATACGCATACATCATCATGCATGCTTACGTACAAAAAAGAAATGCATGCGCTAATATCATCTGGTTACTTCTCTTATGGTTTTTTTTAAAAAAAAAACATGATTAATTTTGTAAATTATTTAAAAAAATAGTTATTTTAGTATTTAATTTGAAACAAATTTGGTTATTTAAAAAAAAAAAATCACGAAAGTAAGCGTTATATAATTTAATTTGATTATGTCGTGCTATAATTTATCAAAGGTATATATAAAAATAAAAATAAAAACCTTTAGATAAACCAAAGGGAGTGTGTATGCATGTTGATATAAATATTGTCTGTGAACAAGAAGTATACTCTATAATTGAAGAGGTTTTTGTCGTATTGTAAGACAAAGTATAGGCCACGTGTAGAAGCCCTGGTTGTGTACATTCTGTCCCTTTCCTTGTAGTAAAGCAATTCCGCATTCCTCGGCTTTTCTCAGTGCCATAGGATTTCGTACATCTGCAATTGCCAAACCTATCATAAATATAGCAACACGATGGGGCCAAAAGGGAAAGGTAAAACAAAGTGAAACAGATCATGCGCTTGCGCTATACTACAATGCAATGCATCTTTCTCTTTCTCTTGCTGTCTCTAATATTAATATCATAAGCAGCAACAAAAGCCTGAACCTCTTGTACTGTTACATTTTCTACTTTCTATGAGTGAATAGTAAAAAGTTGATTATTCTACTCTCTATAAAATAGCTGGTCTATCAAATCCGTACTAAGTTTCACAGTCTCACCCTATCTCTGCTCTGCCAAACTCTTTTATTGTTATCTCTTTCTCTTTTCTCTTTTCTCTTTCATTTCTAATCTCCAAACTTCAATGTTACAATGAATGGCCTAATCTCATAAAACTGTAGTAGTAACTGTGGTTTGTTTTGTTTTGTTTTACTTCATTGTTGGGCTCTATGTTATCGTTATCTATCTATTCTATCTATCCTATTCCTATGGTGTGCTACATCACTGCAATGCAATGACTATTCAACCACCTTATCAATTTTGTTCATTCACATCACGATTTGATTTTGAACTGTCCATTTATATCTATTTATATATAGTAACATCATTCTATCCGGAACTATCATATGATATGATACCGTATCTTGTTCACTTGTTTTTTGCTTCCTTGTTTATTCATTTTTCTCAGAAAACATCAAGACTTGCAAGATTCGTTGTCCAGTGCCGTAATTGGATTGGATTGGGTTGGAACTTGGAACTCAAAGTTAATTTCTAGGGTTTATATTTAGATTAACATTGCTTGATTGTTTCTCTTTATTTTAAGAACTTAATCGCATCATGTCATACTCAAAATGGTTTGTTATTATTATTATTATTTGGGATATCATACGGAGGTTTTAATGTATATTAAACAGAGAAGTAAGTGAGAGATATAAACAACATAGTGTTCAAATAATTCAACTCATAATATGCACATATATCCTGAATGAACAAATAACAGGGGTGTTAGGGAGCTAGAGAAAGTCAAAAGCAACAATATACTATAAGAAAGTTAGAAATTAAAAAAGTTTTTAATTCTTTTAAATATTGGTTATTTCAATTTTAGTTTCTCAATTTTTTTTATTAAAAAACCGTCTTTTTAATATTTATCGTTTATATTTTTGGTTATTGCACTACAACAAATAACGATTTTTATAACTGAACTTTCACCACGAATAATATAAAATTGAGGGTGTATGTAACGGAAGCGTTGTGTTTTTTTAATCAATATATTACCCTCGGTTTTATGTAAAAATCACCATAAATATATGTTCATGGTTTGAAATTCGATTCTCAGCTCCTACAATTTTATGTTTTATATGGAACAAAAAAAATTGTCTTTAATTTTTATAAATTTTACGTTGGATATTTTACCTCAGTTTTCATGAAAACCGAAATAAATACTCTCTAATTTTTTTATTATTTTTGGAAACAAAAAGGCGCCTTTATTTTTTTTATAGATTTTATGTCGAATATGTTACCCTCGATTTTTAGTATAACTGCGATAAATACTCTTTACATTTTTTATTCCCTCAGTGTCTACCTCATTCACTTCTCGAACCCTAGCGAAAGAACACTTCTTCTCCAGCCAATGAAAGAACACTTATTCTCCAAGGAGCCCTAGCGAAAAAAAACTCTCTCACCATTATTCTCCGTATGTTATTATTGTTGTTGTTGTTCTTGTTCTTGTTGTTGCTTTGGTCTATTACTGTTGTTTTTGTTATTCTCCATTACTGTTGTTCTTGTTATTCTCTTTATATTTTTTATCACTCAGTGTCTACCTCATTCACTTCTCGAGCCCTAGTGAAAGAACACTTCTTCTCCAGCAAACGAAAGAACACTTATTCCCAAGGAGCCATAGCAAACGAAAAAAAACTCTATCGCCATTATTCTCTGGTATATTATTATTATTGTTGTTGTCCTTGTTGTGGCTTTGGTCCATTAATGTTGTTCTTGTTATTCTCTATTACTTTTGTTGTTGTTGTCGTTGTTGTTGTTGTTGTTGAGAAGATTTATTTTTGTTGGTTGTGTACTATTTTTTTTCTTCATTTTTTCATCGATCAAAAGAAAAGAGTACAAGATTCTTGGTTACATAATTTTTCCACATCGGAACAATATCCTTTAGCACTATAGAAATCTTCCCAATCTACGACTTGCTCCTCACTACCTTCATCTGAGTCATAGTAAACAATTTTCCTCGACACCTTTCTCTTTTTCTTCTTCAACATCTTCTTTTTCTTCTTGGCCTTCCTCACCCTCAGTGCATCCCTGAGAGCATTCGGCCCAGATGGCTGGACATCCTCAGTTGATTGTTGATGGTGTTGTACTGTGGTGATGGTTTTGTTCTCAATAGTGACTTCAGTTGAGATAATGCCCTTAGTCTTTTCAGATGGAGAACTCATGATGCTATAGGAATTTAAGAAGAATAGGTTAAAGACGAGGAAATTTAGTATATGAATGCATTTATAGAAGAGGTTGAAGATGAAACATCTGGTGATTCAATGCTTGCAATGATTACTTCTGATGGTTGATATTCTTGAATGACGTTGACCGTCTTAAGAAATGAAGAAAAATTTAAATCATTATAGTCGTTTCTCTCTTTTGGGAAGAGTAAAGATTCTTCTTGTTTTTTTATCAGAATTTAATTTTTCCCACATATTTTTCATTTGCAAAGAGAATAGTGCATTGGATCTTTGCAAATGGTTGTCATGTATGCCTAAGTTTTTTATGTCACTGATCCTTCAAACACTAGATGTTCAATTGTTTTTCAAGGTAAACATCTTCTCGATAGTACTGATAAAAATCAAGATTTTTACTATGAGACGCCTTGTTTAGCAACACATGTACGTCAAGCATCTGAAGAAAATGATTCAGATGATGTGCTCATGAAGAGTGGATATGGGAAAACTAGTAAGTAAATGTTTTATATCCCTTTGAAATTTATAATTAATCATTTTACTCATTTTTAATCATTGTACTATATATTTAAAGTTGTTGTTGATTGACCTAATCAGTTTCAAATGTTTTAGTTTTGATGTAAAATTATAAAGAGTGTGCCATTTTAAGTTTGCATTTGGTTTAATCAATGAATATTTGTGGTACAATGTTTCAAATTGAGAAATGTATAGTGATTAAGGTACAATGTTTCTATATTCAGGAATATGCAAAATATGGTTCTATATTCAGGAATATGGTTATGGTTCTGTAATACAGGTGCAAACGACAATACAAAAAAAAAACTTCCTCGGTGTTTACATAAAACAGAGGTAATAACATTGAGATATTATCTCGGTCCTAAAAAACACCGAGTATTAATATTGGGTGCGTCATTCAATTCTTAAAATAATAAAAATGTTGATGCTGAGGATCGAACCCATGACCTTTTAATTTCTAACCTCGGTTTTAGAATCACCGAGGTGACAAGTGATTGTTTTTCATGTCGCCATTCGTTACCTCGCATGTGTAGCCGAGGTTAAATGCATTTCACAACCGATGTTAGATGTGTTATTTGTAGTAGTGTTGGCATTAAATTTATCTAACAAAATGTGACGTGGCAGTACAGGTGGCCTACGTTGAAAAGTTAATAATTAAGATACATGTCGTTTAAGATTTTATTGTGTTAACTGGTTGATTCCTACATTGTAAACTTCAGTTAAATGTAAAAATGACTTCCCATTTGTCTCTTTAAGAAATCTTAGTTTTTCCAAAACACCTTTGATGGTCGTGACATCTCCTTCTCCCCATTGATGCAAGTTCGCGCCTTCCATTGTCAACGCCGTTACAAAATTAAGTATTTGGAGGGTAGCGCATTATTTTTTCGATTATAGCCGTGTACGAAGATTTTTTTGTGTGGTCTTTGAAGTAGGTAGGACATTGAAAACTGTGGTCATTGAAGTTTCGTTTGGTGTGTTTCAGACAAGTTTGTCCCACATGTCTCTTTCTTTCTTTCTTTTTTTAAGAATTGTTTATTTTTGCTCTGTCCCATAGTTTTAGGGTTTCTATATTGAAATGTTAAAACAATGACTGTAATTTTAGGGTTTTTTGTCCTACTGAAACAATGGAATATAATAACATAACATTGATTGTAGTTTGCATTTTACTGAAATTGCGTTATGGTTGTTGATGAGTCCAAGACTTTGAGGTTGGCATCAATTTTGGTAAAACTAATCTAACAAAAAGATGTTAGACAAGATATCCTAACATGTTGAACTGACTGCAGGTTAAGGTGTTAGACAAGATGTCAAATCATGTTGATTCGACATCTTTGTCTGTTACAGTTTGGAATAACTGCTATCTGATTTCCAGGTTTTATGGGAATGTGATTTTGTCCTAGGTGGCATCTGATATTGAGGAATCAGAGATTTTGATTCTAAAAGGAATATGTTGTTTCCAAGTGTGGAGACACTTTAGGAAACTTAGGATTGAAGAAACTATTCTAGAGAAGAATAGATCACAGATTCTTTGGAGCTGAATTGCTACAATTCTGATGCCCAAATCCAGTTCTGTTTAGCGATATAAATAGGATGGATTTAATCTAGATTAGACACTGAATATACACAGTTGTTGTTGAGTACTAGGGTTTGTACTTTTGTGAGACTCTCTTGTATTGTGTGAATACCTGAGTTGGACAGTTTTTATTGAGTTGTAATTGTTCAGTCACTGCTGTGATTGAAAGGGAATTGAGAAGGGTCTCATACCTAGGAGTGTCTTAGGTAGGAATCTAGCACATGTAGTTTTTAGGTGTCAACTTGTAAACGGGTGAGTTTAGCTTAGAACCAATTCTGCTTAGTGGATTTCATTCATGGCTTGGTAGCCCCCAGACTTAGGTGTTGTTGATCACCGAACATGGTTAACAATTCTTGTGTGTTATTTACTTTCTACTGTTTGTATTCTGTTCTTCATTATCCTTGAGTGAGAAGCAAAGATCAAGTGTCAAGACATCCTGTCCGACATCTTAGTGATCTGCTTGACCAGAATTTCAATTGGTATCAGAGCAGGCATCCTGCTCTGTATCTAGGTGAGATTCAGGGACAATATTATCTGGTTAAATGGATAAAGAAGGAGGAATTTTAAACAGACCACCCATACTTGATGGTTCAAATTATGAATATTGGAAAGTACGCATGGTGGCGTTCATCAAGTCCATGGATGGTAAAGCTTAGAAGTCTGTGGTTAAAGGGTGGGATCCGCCAAAGACCAAAGACAAGGATGGGAATATCACTGATGAGCAGAAACCTGAGGAAGACTGGGATGATGAAGATGATAAGCTTGCTCAAGGTAACTCTAAAGCCTTGAATGCCTTGTTCAATGGTATGGACAAGAATAGTTTCAGGCTCATCAAGAACTGCGCTATTGCAAATGATGCATAGGAAATATTAAAGACTGCTCATGAAGGAACCTCTCTAGTTAAATCCTCAAGACTTCAACTTCTCACCTCCAAGTTTGATAACTTGAGAATGAATGAGGATGAGAGTATTCAGGAATTTTATATGAGTATTGTGGATATTGCCAATACTTCGAGTGATCTTGGAGAAAAGATTCCAGAAGTAAAGCTTGTCTAGAAAATTCTAAGATCTCTTCCTAAGAAGTTTGACATGAAGGTGACAACCATCGAAGAAGCTTAAGATATAAACACCTTGAAGGTAGATGAACTCATGGGTTCTCTACAAACTTTTGAAATGGCACTGAATGAAAAGACCGAGAAAAAGAAAAGCTTAGCCTTGGTGTCTGATCATGATGAAGGAAAGAAAAACTCCAAAGAAGAGATGTCTAAGGTTGTTGTGTTTCTAGGAAAACAATACAGACAATTTCTAAAAAAGATAGAGGGGGAATCAAGAGCTAATGTCAAGTCTCAGTCATTCAACAACCATAAAAGGAATAATCTTGGAAGAAACTCTGAGTATGAAGAAAAAGATGACAAAGGAAAAGGGTTCAAGTGTTATGAATATGAGGGATATGGACACATCAAATATGAGTGTCCTACTTTTCTCGAGAAAGAAAAGAAAGGCCTCATTACATCTTGGTCTGAAGATGATTCTGCAAGTGATGAAGAATCACCTAAACAGGTTTCTACTCTTACAAGAGTATTTGACTCTGATATAGAATCGGAAATTGGAGATCTATCATATGATGATCTAATCAAATCCTTTAAGGAGATTTATAAGAGATGTGCTGAAGTCTGCCAGCTAGGAGAAGGTCAACATAGGATTATTATGCTTCTTGAGGCTGAAAGAGTAAAACATCTTGGTGTTATCTCTGATCTTGAAGAGGAAGTTGTTGTGCTTAACTCCAAACTTGACAGTGTAACCAAAAATGTTAGGATGCTCAACAGGAGTTCTGATATACTAGATAAGATATTGCAGGTTGGGAGGAATGCTGAAGATGTCAGAGGACTTACCTACAATGATCAAGTAATGATAAGCAAGAAAAGAGATCCAGAATGCAGCCTTAATCAGACCAAAAGAAGACAGAAAATGTCTAACAAAATGTCTCAACATCAGTACAGACATCAGAAATATACCCCAGGTAAAAGGAGACAAGATTGGAAATGTCATTATTGTGGCAAGTATGGTCACATTAAACGTTATTGCTACAAGCTACATGGATATCCTAAGGCCAGTATTGCTGGAATGAAAAGGAGTTCCAAGAGTGAGTATGTGGCCCTAATAGCTCATTCCCTGCAAAACGGGTACACCGAAGAAAAGTGGTACTTTGATAGTGGCTGTTTAAGACACGTGACTGATGTCAAGAACTATTTGGTGAATATAGAGCCTTATTCCTCCAACTATGTCACCTTTGAAGATGGATCCAAGGGAAAGATTAAAGGAGTTGGGAGATTGGATCAAGTTGGGAATCCTAGACTTGACAATGTGTTGCTTGTCAAGGGATTAACTGCAAATTTGATTAGCATAAGTCAATTTTACGATCAAGGTCTAAAAGTCAACTTCACCAAATCTGAATGTTTAGTTGTGGATGATAAAGATAGGATTATCATGAAAGGTGTCAGATCAAAGAATAATTGTTATGTATGGACAATTTTGCAGATAGAGAAACGTCAGAAACACACCTCAGATCTGAACATGGGTGAATTATAAATTGGAAGGTTAACCAAGATGACACATAAGAGATTGCAACATCAGACTATCTCAAGGATTGAGAATCTTCTTCAAAAAGCCTCAATGATTAATGAAATTGTTGGAAATAGATGTTCTTATGCTGTCACAAAGGACTCAATCATAGAAACTGAAGAAATAACTACAAAGAATGGTTGCTTTCAGACCACTGGAATTGGACTTGTGCTGTTATGGCATAATGTCACACTAGATGTCGTGACATCCTTCTGTGACATCTTGTACCTCTCTAGTGGTACAAAAATCCAAGGAAAAATTTTGAAGGACAAATCAGGGTTTTACTTGTTGTGTGGGAACACTATTCAAGGGTATACATGGTTCCAAAATCAATCTTTTCAAATCAACCAGAACCGCTTCCGTGATAGATACCCTCACTCTACACTAATTTTCTCAAACTCCTTCACCTTCCAGATTAAAGAATAAGCAAACCATGTTCACTTTACGATGTCGCAACAAAAATCGCCAACAAGAGCAACCAATAAGGATACTTCAGCGACATCCGCTACTAGGTCAAAACCTAAGGAGATGTATGCTGAAGATGCAATTGATGTTGTCCCCCTTGCTATTGTCCCATGCAAAATGGGCAAACTTCTGGTAAGAAGATCAAAGAACTTTTCACCAGGTAATCCTTCAAACACTTCTGGTGCTTTCTGTAGCCCTAGGAAAGGATTAGAAAAGTTTAACACAAATGAAAGGATTGACAAAATAGTGACTAAACTCATAAGTCATGGGGATAGAATGAGTGTTGCTGGAATCACTAGACCACTGACTCAGATTATGCCAACAAACTCAGTTCTTGATGAGGATATGACTAAGAGAAATGCTGAAAATGGTGGAGATGATGATGAAGTGTCAGAAGGGAATCTGCACACCCTTGCTGACTCCGTTGTGAGGGATGTTGAGACAGATGATGGAACATCCCCATCTACAAAAGTGTCTCAAGAACAGGCATCTAGTGGGATTACTGAAGAAGTAACTCACAAAGTTATCAATATAGATGCTTACCTTCTGATGATGAAGTCATTGCAACAAGTCTCAATCCTAGTGTGGCCGAAAGATTGAAGAATAGAAAAGATAAGGGTGCAGACACTAAAAATAACCCTCACAAGCAAAATAAGAAATCTGTAGTTGGACCCCATAGACCTTGGAGCAAGGTTGCTGTTGTGTCCAAAAAGAGAAAGGCTGAGTCTGACACGGAGTCAGACTATGATGTTACAAAAGATGTCCAGAACATCATGCCCAATAAAAAACCAGCCTCTAAGAATAAGGTTGTTACTCTCCCTAAAGCTCCCATGGACAACATATCATTCCATGATGTTGTAAATGTAAATAAAGGGAGGTATGTATATCACAGAAGAGTTGCTTTGAGAGAGAATTGGGGAAGAATGCCCTCAACTATAAGGAGGTGACAGATTTGATTAAAGCTGCTGGATTATTAAAGACTGTCACTCAATTTGGCTCATGCTATGAGAGACTGGTCAAGGAGTTTGTAGTAAATATTCCAGAAGGATGAAATGATCGAAAGAGTGAGGATTACTTGAAGGTGTATGTCAGGGGAAATGTTGTGTCGTTTTCTCCTACTGAGATCAAGAAGTTCCTTGGTAGATCAGAAAGACCTCTAGCTGAAATTGAAGACTCTGATGATCAGACTTGTAAGGAAATTACTGGCAATACTGTGAAAACTTGGCCTAGCAAAGAGAAACTATTAGCTGGGAAGCTGAGTGTTAAATATGCCATTCTCCACAGGATTGGCACAGTGAACTGGGTCCCTACAAATCACATCTCAACCATTTCTACTGGGCTTGGAAGGATTATCTATGCTGTTGGAAAAAGAAAGCCTTTGGACTTTGGTGTATACATCTTAGAACAAATCTTGAAACAGGCTGTCTCTTCTGCTGTAAAGATGCCTATTTGCTTTCCTTCACTCATCTGTGGAGTGATTCTTCAACAACATCCTGGGATAATTCTACCTTGTGACAATATCATGAGGAGGGAGTCCCCTTTGACTCTGCACTATAAACTGTTTACTAGATGCCATGTCCCATATATTGCTTCAACATCTGCTCAAACAACTTCAGAGGAGAAGACTCTTGCTCAACTAAAGGAAACCTGTAGGGAGCTTGATGTTTTTATCAGGACCTGTACAGATAGGAAGAACAAACTAGAATGATTAATACAAGCCTTATCTGCTGAGCAAAACAAGGACATTAAAGCTAACACTGGAGATGCTGAGAAGAATGTTGCTGAGGAGAACAATGATGCAGAAGATGTTGCTGCTGATGAGGGTTCTGGTGATGAGGCAGAAGAAGATGATGATGAGGAGACAAAAGATGACTACTGAAAGTTGTCTTCCCTTTACTTTATTTATTTTTGGTTTTTGTAAGGGCTTAATGCCCAGGATAATTTACTTTTGTTTGGGTGTGTACTTTAATTTCTCTATACTGTGTATTTGGATTTTGAGTTAGTCTTTCTGCCTTTGTCATATTATGGCTAAAAATGGGGAGTAATACTAACTTTACTAACCACTGCTGACTGCTGGCTGCTACTAACCTTTGAGGGGGAGTAGTGTTGCTTACTGAAGAAGGTACTGGCTAAGGGGGAGACAACGTTTTTGTTCCGCTGCTGTTCTGATGATCTGGTCTCCCTGGTTCTGAATAATTCTGTCTACAGGTTAATTGTAGTTAGTTTTAGCCAAAATCTGCCAAAGGGGGAGATTGATGAGTCCAAGCCTTTGAGGTTGACATCAATTTTGGTAAAACTAATCTAATAGAAAGATGTTGGACAAGATGTCCTAACATGTTGAACTGACTGCAGGTTAAGGTGTTAGACAAGATGTCCTATTATGTTGATTCGACATCTTTGTCTGTTACAATTTAGAATAACTGCTATCTAATTTCCAAGTTTTCTGGGAATGTGATTTTGTCCTAGGTGGCATCTGATATTGAGGAATCAGAGATTCTGATTCTAAAAGGAATATGCTGTTTCCAAGTGTGGAGACACTTTAGGAAACTTAGGATTGAAGAAACTATACTAGAGAAGAATAGATCACAAATTCTGTGAAGCTGAATTGCTGCGATTCTGAAGCCCAAATCCAGTTCTGTTTGGAGATATAAATAGGATGGATTTAACCTAGAATAGACACTGAATATACACAGCTGTTGTTGAGTACTAGGGTTTGTACTTTTGTGAACTTCTCTTGTATTTCTTGAATACCTGAGTTGGACAGTTTTTATTGAGTTGTAATTGTTCAGTCATTGATGTGATTGAAAGGGAATTGAGAAGGGTCTCATACCTAGGAGTGTCTTAGGTAGAAATCTAGCACAGGTAGTTTTTAGGTGTCAAGTTGTAAACGGTTGAGTTTAGCTTAGAACCAATTCTGCTTAGTGGATTTCATTCCTGGCTTGGTAGCCCCCAGACGTAGGTGTTGTTAATCACCGAACTGGGTTAACAATTCTTGTGCGTTGTTTACTTTCTGCTGTTTGTATTCTGTTATTCATTATCCTTGAGTAAGAAGCAGAGATCAAGTGTTAAGACATCCTTTCCGACATCTTAGTGATCTGCTTGACCAGAATTTCAGTTGTTACACATTGATGTTATATTGACTGAATATTTAATGCCATATGTGTAATGTATATGAGATGGGCTTATTTAAGGTGGTATTTTATACTAAGGGTTGTTTTGTAAAAGGCTCCAAGTTAATATATGAAGGTGGGGATATCTATGCATACAATGGACAAGACAATGATTATTGGTCCATTTATGAAGTTCGTGACCTAATTAAGATGATGGCTTCAGAGTTTAATGTTGATGGTGTGAAAATGTGGTGGAAACATGAAGGTGGTATTTTGGAAAAAGATCGAAAACCCTTTAGAAATGATGAGGATGCATCATTGTTATCTTTGTTTGTTGACAAGAATCAGTGTGAAGTTGAAACTTATATTGAGGCCAAACCATCTACAGGCGAGTTCACATATATGGAGAGGTTAAGAGAGAAAAATAAGGGCAACAAAGTATTGAGGATGATGAGGGTGATAGTCAGTGTAGTGAATCAAGTGATGAAACTATCAATGATATACACTTTAAAGACAATGAAGAAGAGAGAATGCATGATTTTGATGAAGACTTTGATGAAGGGTTTAGTTTTGGGTTGGATGAAGCTGATCATGGGAGGGAGGATGTTGATGGTGCTGCCAACAATGAACCACCTAAACTTAGTTTTGCCACAAAAGATATGGAAAAGGACCATGTCATATAAGAAGACTAAATGATTGATGAACTTGATAGTGGGGAAGATGAAGATAGTTATGAGGACAAGCCTGTAGTGATTAGGTTTCATGAAGAAGAAGCAATGACAAAGAATTTCACATTCAAGGTTGGAATGGAGTTTTCCTCTGTGAAACAATTCAAGGCGGTTATACTAGAGTACAATGTTTTAAATGGAAGGGAGATTATATTTGCCAAAAATGATTCCAAGAGGTGTAGGAATATAAGTAAGCATAAGATGCATTGTAATTACATTGTTCTATGCAACACGATTTTAAGAAGCACAACATATAAAGTCGAATTTTTGTTTCACAAACAAAAATTTGTCAGAAAGTTCTTAAATAAAAGTGCCAAGGCTGATTGGGTTGCTAAAATGATTGTATTTAGGTTGAAGAAAAATAATAAGATGAAGTTAAAAGAAGTAGTTCAAATGTAAGGTTGAGGTTTGCAATTGAGATCACTGGTTTTAGGGCTTTCAAAGATAGGCATCTTGCTAGACAAATTGTAGAAGGGGACTCAAGTAAGCAATATAGTTTTTTATAGTCATATGGAGATGAATTGAGGAGGGCTTCACCGGTAAACACATTTAAGTTAAACATTAGTAGACTTGGACTAGGCTTGCAACAAGGTTTGAGAGATGCTACATGTGTTTTGATAGGTCAAAAGAGGAATTAACACTAGCTTGTAGACCCTTTATAGGTTTAAATGGATTCCACTTAAAGAACAAATATGGTGGAATATTGTTGATTGCACTTGGAAGGGATCCCAATGATCAGTATTTGCCTATTGTTTTTTGGGCTTGTGGAGAATGAAACTAATGACTCTTGGAGCTATTTTATTAAGCTACTTCTTGAAGATATTGGTGATACTAATGTTGTTTCATTTCTGATTAACAAAAGGTATGCTTAATAGTCTATATTTATTATTTTATTTTTCATTTAGATTTGCTGGAAAAAATGTGTTATTTTTGTAGGGACTTATGCAAGTTTTTGAAGAGAAATACCCTGGATATGAACACAAGTTTTGTCTTAGGAATCTGTATGCTAAGTTCAAGAAGAAATTTGGAGGGGGTACATTGTTTACAGTTATCATGATGGATGCAGCAAATGCAACCTACTATGAAGCACCTGAAGCTAAGATGATGCAAATTAAGGAGGTAAGTTTAGAGACTTTTGAATGGTCAAATGTTGTTCCCAAACATAAATGGTGTAAGCATGCATTTCAATTTTACTCTAAGTGTGATGTTCTAATTAATAATCTTAGTGAATCAATTAATTCCATTATCTTTCTATAAAGGTACAAACCTATTATTACCATGTTTGAGTGGATGAAGAATTACCTTATGGGTAAGTTTGCCACATCTAGGGAAAAGGTAAAAAAGTACAATGGGGGAGATAATGTCTAAGCGACTTAGGAGATTAGATAGAGAGATAGAAAAAGTGCAACTTGGTCTGCAACATATGCGGGGAGATTAACATTTCAAGTAACACGTGTCTTCTTCACTGATAGTTTTGTTGTAAACTTGGTGTAATACCCCATATTTCCCTTAAATGCTCAATTGAGTGTCAGTTGGATTTATTGAACTCTTAAGTGCTCTAAGTGTCGTCGGTTGGGACCGATAGAGTAACTAGTGAACTCTAAAGAGATCAATTAATATTAAAAGAGACTGACCAATATTAATAAGTACAAGAGGGGACATTTTAGTAACATTAATAATGGGTCAATTGGTACTAGAAGATAAAATGTCATTTGAGATATTTTCTACCACTACTTAATATTATATTATATTATATTATGTATATATTTGTTGTGGATAAGAAAGAAAGAAAGGAAGTAGGTAAGAATAAGATAGAGAGAAATAGAGAAGTTATCAGGAAAAAGAAAAAGAAGGAAAAACATGGAAAGAGAAAGAAGAAGGGGAAAGAAGAGAAGGAAAGGAAGGAAGGAAGAAGAAGGAAAATGCATGGGTTATCATCTTCATCATAATTACTATTCATCATCTTCTTCACCAAATTTCATCATCTTCATCATCAACCTAGGTGAGTTCCATAGATAGTTAGGTTTGGGGGAAAAAGCATGAAAATATTGGGTTAGGGTTTTGTGTATTGAACAATGAAATTTCTACTATTCTTATTTCTCTATTGTTGATTGTGCTTACTACTATAATGATGTTGTCCATATGTTGTTGTTGTTGTTGTTGTTGTTTGAGCATCACTTTATGAAGTTTCTTCTTTGATGTTGTTGTTGTTATTTTGAATTGGGTGCTTATAATCTTGAGAGAAAAGCTTATGGAATGTGTGTGAGTTATTGATGATATATGTTATATGTTAATGGTGGTGTTCTTGTGATTGAAAGTTGTCATTGTTGTGTGATTTCATGTTCATGGGCTTTTGAACCCATAATAAATATGCAAGTTGTTGAGGAAACATGTTATGTATTAATGGTAGTTTGAGTAACATAGATGTTAGAGGTGAAAAAAATAATTATGCAGGTTTTAGAATGGTTTGGGATGGGTGCAATGTGGGAAAAATGGAGTTCCTGTGTGAAAAATACTGATATAGGCCGACACATGCGAGTATAAGCCGACCTGTAGACGTTTTCCTTCAGTATAGGCCGACCTGAAATCCTTATAGGCCGGCCTCCACGCTTCAATATTAAATCCTGTGGCTTCTGATCATGCGTCACATATTAAGCTGACCTGAAACCCCGCATAGTCCGACCTGAAAACCCCATAGGCCGACCTATACCCTGCTTCCTTGAGAAAAATTGTTTGATTCTTGTTTTCCCCATAACTTGAGTTTTGTAACTCCGTTTGACGCGCTGTCAGAAGCGTTGAAAACCCTTCTAATGCTCTATGAGATAGTAAAGTATAAACATGGTTTTATGTTTTTGTTTGATAGGATAGAGATGGAATTGAAGTGAGTGTGGATTATGTGATTCTTATTTCCCACCATAATTCATGAATCGGGAGTCTGATTGATATGAGACTTGAAGCTTTGGAAAAAGAGTCCAATGTGCTATTATATGGTGAGGGGAGATCATGAACTAATCAAGGATGTTTAGTTTAGGGTAGTAGTGGCTTGTATACCTTTATATGTATTCGAACTACTATGTTGATCATGTTTGACATGTTATGTTATTATGTGTGTTCCATGAATGATATTGTTATATACTATTGTGTTATGACATAATGTATGATATATGAATGTGATTGTGTGATAACACGCTTAAAAGGCTATAAGAATGGTGAGGTAACCCTTAATGTCAATTAATGAAATGAATTAGTAAGATGTTTAGGACATGATGAATAATATATATGACAATGCTTGTGCAATGATGCCTATGTGTGTATCATTGGCAAGTAATTGCCTAGTTGTGAGGAGAGCTTTGTATGGAACATGTATGTTAGTGTTTTTTTTATGGTTAAGGCGGATGTGATGCCTTGTGATTGTCGAATACAATCACGTGATCCTTCGTAATTATATAACGAATGGAACCTACAAGTAGAGACTTGTGATGGGGTACGACCCATGAGAAGTGACGATTCGTAAGGTCGATTATGTGTCCCTTAGAATCCGAATCCATTCGATGTTATGTTATTCTTTATCACGTAGTCGAAACCGAATTCCTTTGAGATGTGCCGTTCCGAGAGTGGATGCTTATATTGAGAGCTCCTCCTGGATGTACACACTATTACCTTGACATGTTTGATTCTCATGTTTAGTACGAATGAAGCCTATGGGTAAAGAGACTTGTGATGGGGTACGGCCCATGAGAAGTGACGATTCATGTGGACTATGTTTCTCGTGGATCCAATCCATTTCGTATGTCAAGGTACATTACAAGGATCCATGACTCCTTCTAATCTCCTAGACGTATGAGAGGACGGGAAAAGGGGATGCCTTGGTAAGGTTTCCGAACTAGTGATTGGTTGAGTTGATGGACTCAAGAGGCATGTTTCCATACATTGCAATTTATGCGAACTCAAGTCTTATTTCCCTTTCCCTTTTGACTTGAGATAGAAATTGGTTAGAACCTTTTAGAGCCGAGTGAATCCATAAGATAGGGAAACTCACTGAGATTATTATCTCACCCCATTATTGTTGTTGTTTTTCAGGTATTATTTGCAGGTATGATTTACAAGTGGATCTATGCTTGGATGTTTCAAGAGAAGCTTAGTTTGAGTATTCCGTTGCGTATTATTTTTTTCTTGTACAATGAAGGATATTGTACCTTGGTCTTAGATTTTATTGTATTGGATAATTTCCATTTCTTGTACCATAGGTTTTGATTTGTGTTTTAGAAATGGTCAAGTATGTGAATTAGGCCAATAGGCACTTATGATGGTGGCAGTGCCAAATAAAACACTTGTATGGTATTATTCTAGATATATATATTATACAGGGCGTTACACTTGGAAAAACACACTTGTTCATGAAACTTTTGGGATTTGGTTGAGATCCCATGTAGACATGATTTTGCTGCAATATATAGGAAGGTTAATGATCCAATAAAGTATATACATAAGTGTTATCATAGGTCTACTTACATGAAATTTTATAATGAAGTTGTCAGTCCTATAAACTGGAAAAACAAATGGCCTAAGACCAGTGATCCTATAATATTGCCACCAATGTTCAAATGTAGTTTAGGAAAGCCAAAGAAACTACATAGAAGGGAACCAGATGAGGCAAACCAAACCAAATGGCAAAGATCTAATAGAAGCCACAAGTGCAAGAAGTGCTTAAAATATAGTCACAATAGTATAATACGTTGAAGGATAAACAACTTGCAATTATTTCTGAAACCACTTAGTGATCCAGCTGAAGCCATCTTTTATTCTTGAAATTTATTTACTAAAAATTGCATGTGTTTGTTAAATTTATTTTATTTGCAAAGGGGAGGCCCAAAAGTAGTGTGAATGTTGATAAAGGATGCCAAATAATCAAACTTCTACATTGAGAAAGAAAAAGAGCCTTAAATCTGCTACTTAGCCATCTGCAACTCAGGCCCCTACAACTCAGGCATCTACAACCCAAACACCTGAAACTCATACCCCTGACCCACCTGCAACTTGTTATATGATAGGCTTCAATCTAGAGGGGGGTAAATAGGTCTCAAATTAAAATTTTAACTTTTGGCAAAAAAAAAATTTCAAAAGTTTTATGGCACATCAGAAACAACCCGAATCGAATAATCTAACCGAACCTACTATCAAAAAGCTAGGATATTCATAACATAAACCAATTGGAGGATAATGAGTATAAATTTCTCAACAACTATCAATCACAAGCCAATTAAATGGAATTCTATCGTTTGGCTTATTTTCAATGATCAAAATTCAATTTAAAACTATTGAAGCAATTTATCGAACACTTTGAGTGCAATCGCTATCGCTTGGAAACTTAATGTGATTTGTTGAAGTTAAAACCAATCACAGTCATAGTGATTATGATTATATCAACAAATCGTAATTCAAAACATAACAAAAAATTTGATTTCCAAACGAAATGATTCAAACAAAAAAAGATTCGATAATTTGCAAGTACAACAAATAAAGATATATATATATATATATATATATATATATATATATATATATATATATATATATATATAGAGAGAGAGAGAGAGAGAGAGAGAGATTTGTTTAGGCAGTTCCCTAATCGGTCTCGCTATGGGTACGTCTGCCCTCAATTCGAAATCGAATTGAGATAGTTGCAATCATAACCTTAATATGCAAAACAATATGTATACAAGATATGAAGAACTCTAACCCCACAAACCCTTGTTGGAGCGGTAAAGCGGCAAGCAACAAACATTTTTGGAAGTATTTTTCCAGGAATTTATCGTGCCCACAGAGATCGGTGCTACTGAACTACCGTTTGACAATTTAAATGTTATTGAGTTTGGGATAAAATGGTTTTAACATAGAAACAGAAAAGTAAATATAGACAAAAAAATAATTCATTCTTCAGAGAAAAAAAACTTATCAGGCATACATATAAACCACTCGTCACAAACATAAATTTGTCGATCATTTTCACTATACTACAATACTCGTTAAAATCATCCAGTATCGCTCACAACAGTGTCCATCTCTGGCACACTGAGCTGAGAGAGCAACCGTATTACTCTCGTCGTCACTCTCGCGCACGACGCCTCGAAACACGGATGACATTAAGTTCCAACACCATAAAGATTATTCTCTAAATCTATCTCTAGCATCTAGACAATAGATATCCATCCCTAATCAAGATTCAACATGTTTATCTCTAACACAACACAAATCCAAACATAAATGCAAAAAGATCAAGGAAGACATCGATAATGATTTGTAAAGCAGATTTTATACAATATTATAATAAACAAAGATACATATGTTCAGAGTAACTATACAAAAACCCATCACAAGAGAATACATAAAGAAGAAGAGGAATAAACCAAACATCTCGCGAATTGTCAGAGCCGGCCGATGAGAAATCCACCTCGGATCATCCGTATGCAAGTTTCAATGTTATTTTCTAAGCTAATCTTACCAAAGAATAAGGTTGATGAAGTTGGTAGAACAAAAATCACCTCCAAACATCATAACATATAAAAAATGAAGAAAAATGAAATATATACAAAAATCTGGCCCAGCCACTTTCGCCCAGCGAAATTGAGCTTCGCCAAGCGAAGATACTTTCGCCCAGCGAAAGTGCTTTATTCTCTCACGCATAGCCACACAATAGTACAGCCTAGCAAAAAATATCTAATGTCGCCCGGCAGAAAAGGGCTTCGCCCGGCGAAAGCTAAAAAACTCTAAATGCTACCGGAATTTCCTTATTTCCTCTCGTCGTTGCTTCGCTCAACGAAAGGGAGTTTTTCCCGACGGAAGGAAGCTTCGCCCGGCGGAGCATGACAGTCTGCACTTCTTCTGGTGTAGTTCGCCCGACGCAACAGGTTTTGCCCAGCGAAATGGAGTTGAGCCCAGCGAAATGAAGTTGAGCCCAACTAAATTTGGCAGACTGCATTTCATTATTTTTGGCTTCCAGCTTCTCCTTATTGATCCAAAATGCATTATTGAAGCCTTTATTACTCATTACTCCAATCAATGCTCAAATAACTACAAAATGAAAGAAAAACTATTAATCGTTACATAAATGAATCAAAAACACAAATATACACTAACTAATGTATTTATACACAAAGTTGGAGAATTATTCAATAAAATTACACTAAAACTCGATAAGTGTCACAAAACTATATATACAAAAACACTACAAATTGACACTTATCAAACTGTCCCCAACTTGCATAATTGTTTGTCCTCAAACAAAGCCAAACAACTTAAAGAAACAAAAGAAGATAATCCAAGAATCAAATGAATGCTTCAAATGAAAAACGGTACACACAAAGTAAATACTTACCACTAAACTACGACGATAACATAGTCATGAAACAAATGCTAAATGCAAAAGTCATGCCAAACATTCTAAAACAACACATGTTCAACCGTGAATCACACCTAGCAAAAACAATCATCGGTAGATGAAAAACACTAAATGAGGGACTTTTCACTCACACAACAATCTACAAATAAAAGACTAAATTATGCACTCATCCAAAAACTCATATTGAAAACATAAAAGCACGAATCAAAAGGGCTTTCAAGGTTGTAACGTGGTCGGGTAAACAAACAAGGGGTAATTCCTAAAGCTAATCAAAACAAAAACTTACCTAAACTTAAGGGAGTGATCAACTCACAAAGACTTAAACACACAATTCCAATTAACTTCTTCCAAAATCCTAAATGTTACACAAAACACAATTATTTGAACTCCTTTTGTTTCCTTTCACAAGGATTTTCTTTTTCTTTCTCTTTTCTTTTCTTTTCTTTTCTTTTTTCATATTTTTTTCTTTTTTTTCTTTTCTTTTTCATCCTCATAGAAACCAACCAATGAGTAAACAATCATTCTCTCCCCAACTTGAATTCAACCACATCATTATGTGAATACTCCCTACTTTCTAAGGCAAGGCAAAAATTCATACAACAACACAAAGTTGAGGGTTTAAGGAAAAACAAAATCCACTCAAAAATAAGTGAACTAAATACTTATAGACAAGCATTAAGTTCAAATAAAACATGGATCAAAAAGCTTAAAGGGGTTACGAATGATCACACGCTCACAAGGTGAATGACTATTTGGATAGGTAGTTGTGCTCAAAATGAAACAAAAATGCCTTGATCCTTTTCATGCTTTCATATAATCAACACAAATAAAAGATTAAGCATAATAAAACCCAGTTAAAACAAGAATGTTGGTACTCCGTGCATATATGAACAATAGAAGGTTTCCTTACAAAAAGGGTGGGAACTAAAGTGATTCACATATGAACAAGTATACAAAAGAATGAATGACATAGAAGTTGTAAAAAACCTAAGTATCATGAATATGCTAAAGTCTAGAAAGCGATAAACACATACCTTGGACGCGTACCAAACTTAACAATATCATTACCATACATCCGCAATTTGAAATGATCAAACTTGGAAAATCACAAAATGCATCCTCAAATTAGCCAACCAAAATTTGCGTCCAGACAACAAACAAAAAATTAGAAACTAAAAACAATAAAACATGCTTGTTTTACGTCGTAAGCTCGACGCCTATTATTTACAAACCAACACGTTGCTTCGGAAGAGCCAAATGCTTTCACTCCCGCCTTTGCTCTCATCTCTTCGAGCCCTAACCGGAACTACACATCTAACCACACTTTTGGCAAACGTGAAGAGAAACAAATATATACATTATATTCACAAGAATGTAAAACATGTAAGATTCACAAATATGGTAAACATATATAAGTATCAATACAAACAAGTGAAAATAGACAATATATACGATATCTACAAAACTAAAAAACAAAGAAACTATCGAAATGCGATCCAATAAAAACATCAATCCCCGGCAACGGCGTCATTTTGTTGGAGCGGTAAAGTGGCAAGCAACAAACATTTTTTGAAGTATTTTTCCGGGAATTCATCGTGTCCACAGAGATCGGTGCTACTGAACTGTTGTTCGAAAATTTAAATGTTATTGAGTTTGGGATAAAATGGTTTTAACATAGAAACAGAAAAGTAAATATAGACACAAAAAGAATTCATTCTTCAGAGAAAATAAACTTATCAGGCATACATATAATCAACTCGTCACAAACATAAATTTGTCGATCATTTTCACTATACTACAATACTCGTCAAAATCATCCAGTATCGCTCACAACAGTGTCCATCTCTGGAACACTGAGCTGAGAGAGCAACCGTATTACTCTCGTCGTCACTCTCGCGCACGACGCCTCGAAACACGGAAGGCGTTAAGTTCTGACACCAAAAAGACTATTCTCTAAATCTATCTCTAGAATCTAGACAATAGATATTCATCCCTAATCAAGATTCATGATGTTTATCTCTAACATAACACAAATCCAAACATAAATGCAAAAAGATCAAGGAAGACATCGATAATGATTTGTAAAGCAGATTTTATACAATATTATAATAAACAAAGATACATATGTTCATAGTAACTATACAAAAACCCAACACAAAAGAATACATAAAGAAGAAGAGGAATAAACCAAACATCTCGCGAATTGTCAGAGCCGGTCGATGAGAAATCCACCTCGGATTATCCGTATGCAAGTTGCAATGTTGTTTTCTAAGCTAATCTTACCAAAGAATGAGGTTGATGAAGTTGGGAGAACAAAAATCACCCCCAAACATCATAACATATAAAAAATGAAGAAAAATGAAATATATACAAAAATCTGGCCCAGCCACTTTCGCCCAGCGAAGATGCTTCCGCCCAGCGAAAGTGCTTTATTCTCTCACGCACAGCCACACAATAGTACAACCTGCAAAAAATATCTAATGTTGCCCGGCGGAAAAGGGCTTCGCCCGGTGAAAGCTCAAAAACTCTGAATGCTACTGGAATTTCCTTATTTCCTCTCGCCACTGCTTCGCCCGACGAAAGGGAGTTTCGCCTGGCGGAAGGAAGCTTCGCCTGGCGGAGCATGACAGTTTGCACTTCTTCTAGTGTAGTTCGCCCGGCGCAGCAGGTATCGCCCAGCGAAATGGAGTTGAGCCCAGCGAAATGAAGTTGAGCCCAGCGAAATGAAGTTGAGCCCAACTAAATTTGGCAGACTGAATTTCATTATTTTTGGCTTCATTATTAATTTATTTAATAAATTAATGTTGTATGAGGCTTAATTGTTGAATGACCCGTGACGGGTTGGATCATTCTTTTGGATAATCCGTTGTTAGAATTGTACTATAGGTGGATTTTTGTTATCGTCTCCACAAGGATTGTTCGATATCTGATGCTTGCAGTTCAATAGTTTACCGTTTTAAGAAAAATGGGTTTCAATATTTGTTTCATAAATTGTCACGTTTTTAGTAGCAAAGTTGATAAAATCTAAAGTGTTTGATTAACAAAGTATGTCAAAAGTAGTTTTCATCTACCCTAATTTAGACGTATTCTTTCAATCTTGCATGTAAAGTCGGATCCAATTAATATCACCGCATATTCTCTCAACACCGTCTATCTCTAGAGCGGCGTCGTGAGAAATATCGTATTCATCGCTACACGATCTCTCCATATAACAACCAATATAGTAAGCTTTAAGTTCAATACAAAGCAAATATCAACCATAGACCGATCTCTCTAATCTATAAATCGATAAATGAATATTTTAGGTCAAGTTCCATTAAATCTATGTCTAGAGTTTTATAAAACAAGAATGAATCATTAAGAACAAAAATATTCATTATATATTAGTCATCACTTGTTCACATACCAGGCCAATCAAAATAAATACATAAAGCTAAGGTAGACTACCTCTACCTTTGGTACAAAGAAAATTAGCTACCCATAACAATGGTACATTGCTTTACGAGTCTTGAGAGAAGATGAATGAGCATCCACGTCAAAGAATCGAACTCGGATGTGAATCTAGCTTCTATTTTTAAAATTTCACTCTTTGGTGAAGAAATGCTGAAAAATGAGGTTTCTATGTGAAATATGGGTTATGATCCTCAAAACGTGTGAAAATTACTTATATAATACAACTAAAATCTGTCAAGTTTGCCCAACGAACTCATTCCTCACCCAGCGAACACTACTTTATGGCACCTGAAGTGCCTCTGAACAATTAAAACGCCCTGAGGAAATCACAAAGTTCGTTGTGCGAACACTTCTTCGTCCAACGAGCTTTTTCGTTACAAGTTCGCACAACAACTTATGGTCCTTTAGCTACCGTCTCAAATTTGGGATGGTTCGCTGGTTCTTCGTTGCAACCTCGCCCAACGAACATTAGCTTCAAATTCGCCTAGCGAACTTAGTGCCCTTTTCTTACTGCCATCATTCTAAGATGGTTCGCTGGGACTTCGCCAGAAGTTTACCCAGCAAACATTCGCTGCTGTTTCTCGCTGGTTGTTCGCCCCAACGAACATGCTGAAACTTCACATTTTCTTTGGCTTCCTTGTCCATTTTATTTGTGTCTTACACTTTGATGTTTTATCCTTAATTCCTGCACAATAACACACAAATCAAAGCAACCAAAAATATTTGCAACATATTTGAAGATTAACATGAAAACATGGAATAAATCCAACAAAACATAACAAATGAGATGAAAAATGCCAATGAATATGGATCAAATTAAAGCATGTTTGACATTCAACACCCGTTGAGAGGCCTCTTCCCTCATCTGGTGGTTATATATTTTGGTTATCTCATTAGGTCAGATATCAAGCGTAGCTATTCTATCAGAAATAGGACAATAGCATTTTCAGTTTACACACAAACAAATGGATTCAACTATGATTGTTTATTGAATTATTTATATTATAATATCCCATACAATCATATATATAATTTTGGTTATACTGTTAATTTTCCATCAACTATTCCTCCGATAGCAACTTAATCAATCCCACACTATCAAAACAAATACCATTAATCGGTTATAAAAAAACCTATAACCGATTACAGTTGAAATAAAAAGTTGAAACAAAAATAATTTCATAACAATAATAATCGATTCCTGCAAATATGTAACAAGTTAAAATTCCGAGAATTTCCATTTTTTCAGCTATAATTCCAATAATTTTTGAATTATCATTTTTCTCCTAACAATATACCGTCAACATTTTGGTCCCTAGCGAATTCCAGCATCTAAAAGCACAATCAACATACATATATCAATGCATTAGACTAATTTAACTTTGTAATCTGGTCTATTAAGCAAAAACAAAATAATAAGCGTGAATTTTATAGATTCCACAGTAGCCTATATTACTATTACTACTACCTACCTTGAAGCCTTGGTGTGTCTCATCTCGGACTAACAAAGAATCAAATCAACTCAAAAATAGTTTGAAATTCGATTAAAAAATTAAATCGTTGAACTAGGTTCATTAACCAAATGAGCTGAATATGAGCTAAAAACTAAGTTCGTTAACTAAATAATCTGAACTTGAACTATACATAATTCGACTCGTTAGGTTCATGAGTCAATTCAATTATATATGAGGTAGATTATATTGTCTTTAAGAGTAGGTTTAAAGATTTGTTCTAAATCTTAGTCTCATATTTTCTTTTAATCTAACGGTTTTAATTGATAATTTATATTTTCAAGTGAGTAAAATATTTCTACGAATAATTATACAAATAAATTTAACATCGTATAAATTTCAATCTTATAAATTTTATTTTATTTCTATATTTTTTATTTAAAAAATATTAATTTAAAATGTCAAATATATATATATATAAAAAATAGACTTTAAAAAATTACGTTTAAGTCTGTGAAATAAGCGAGTTGAACCTAACAAGATAAACCTAACGAGTTGAACCGAGATATTCGTGAACTTCTAACAAGTCGAGTTTGACCTGAAAAAAAAGTTCGTGATAAACTCGAACTCGGCCAATTCTTAACGAGTCGAGTTTGAGCTGAAAAAAAAATTCGTGATAAACTCAAACTCGAACTCAACTAATTCTTAACGAGTCAAATTAAATTAAAGTGAGTTCGACTCGACTCGACTCGACTCATTTCCAGCCCTACTGATCTGATCACCTGCTTGCTAATACTAGTATATCACACCGCTTATGTCTGATCAAATCTCATGTTTAATTTAACCACGCTAAAAGAAACTGTCTAAAAAGAGCAATAAACTATTTTTGTCGTTATTGCTACTCTTCCCTAAATTAACATTAAAATGGTATGTCATATATTATTGCTCTGGCGTTCACTGTGTGATGCATTGAAAGCATCAAAACGACCTGTCTGGAAAGTAACATTATACAAACAATAAGTGAGATTTCGCCCCCACATGACACACTTATGCCAAAAATTGAATATTCTAAGAACATGATCAAGAAAAACCTTAAAGCTTATAAAGCAAACAAAAATATATATATATATATATATATATATATATATATATATATATATATCATGCTAATATACACCTATGTAAGTATGCATTAGCAATATACATCTTAGATAGATGTAGTGTATTTTTGTGTATAGCCCACCAATTTTGAGTATGTGTTAAAATTTTCATATATATATATATATATATATATATATATATATAGGATTTAATGGTAGTGTATTGACAGTGTAAAAAAATTTTACACTGTCATCCAATAAAAACATAACGTTTTGTCATGTCATATAAATTTTTTAAAAATTACAGTCTGACTTGGCAGAATTCATGATCGTGATTGGTTGACAGTGTAAAATTTTTTTACAGTCAGTGCATCATCTATTTTCTCACATATATATATATATATATATAGGGTTCATATCTTATGAGAATGTCATTTTTATGTAAGAACGTGAGAATGAATCTGAATCACTAGATTTTAAAATAAATGGTGAAGATTATGTGTGATTTTTATTTTTCTCTCTCCTCCAATATTAAAATAAATGATGGAGGAGAGAGAAAAAAATTGACACATAATCTCAACCATTTATTTTAAAATCTAATGGTTCATATTCATTCTCATGTTCTTATATAAAAATGACATTCTCATACGATACGTTTCCTCTATATATATATATATATATATTCACCATATTAACCATATAATAATTAGATGAGGGATAATAATTTAGGATTTAATGATAGTGCACTGTCAATGTAAGACAGTTTTGCACATGTAACCAATTAAAACTCTTATATTTGCCATGTCATTTTAGTATTTTAAAAATAAAATTAATATTTATTTTAAAACATATCTCTTATTGGTTGACAATGTAAAAATTATATTTTCCTTTTTCTCAATAATTTAATAGAAATTAAGGCCATATAATATTATTTACCATAAGTAACAGGCTTTAAGGCAGGCACTTGTTTGACCATTGTAAGTTGTAACAAGGCATATATATGATATTTCTTTTGTAAACATTCTAATACCCTTAATTTTAGTTGAATATTGATATTTTTAATCAATTAAATATTATAATTTAATACCACATTATTATTCATTTAAAAGAAAATAAAAAATTTAAAACAATTTAAAATAAAGGTATTGGCACCCAAATTAAACATGGATAGCAATTTTTTTTTTATTTCACAAAAAGTTGCGTTAAATAGTCAAACTATGCACATAAAGGTTAAATTATGAAATATGAACGCTTGCCCTATCGCTCATAATTAATGTTTACTTTTAAATATATAATTAATTAAAATTTATTATGGGCTTAAAAAATAATTACTTTTATATTTTTTTCAATTTTATTTCATTTTTCTAATATCAATTTCAATTATTATATATTCATCATAATGAAATATTTAAAAGTTTATTATGCAATTAATTAATTTATTGTTGAATTTTTAGGATAAAATATAACACATTATTATCTCTTTGACTCTTCTTTTTTACAGAAAGGTATATTTTTAAATTTTGTTTTATAATAATATATTAAAAATTAAGAGATATTAATTTTAATTCATTTATTATGATTTTGTAGATGATAAATAAAATTAATTAGTATGAAAGTTTTTTCAACAATCTGATTTGACTTAGTCTAACCTAATATATTATTTATAAAATTTTATAATTTTATAATTAGTTTAATTTTTTATATGCTACTATATTAACTCTAATAAAATCTCGAGTCCCTTATCATAATGTCTTAAACAACTTTGTTTGGAAAACAGATTTTTAAACTTTGAAATAAAAACCAAACTATTTTTCTTAGAGAACATCCAAAAAAATTAAAATTAAAATCGAAAATTGAAAAAAAACACACTCATCATAGAAAAAGAAATATACATAACAATTAGATAGACTTAATGAAACACTACTTATGTCTTGGGTGACAGAGTTGTCCCTCTCTGTTATGCGTCTCCTTGGTGGAGATGGGTGTTTCTTCTAGATGGCCAAGGGAAGGATCCCTCTGATTGGTTTCAGGATAGTGTTGTTAAGGAAGTTGGTTCTGGTATTCTCACTAAGTTTTGAGTGATCCTTGGGTGGGTTCGATTCCTCTTAAAGTCAGGTTTTCGCGACTTTTTTTTTATCTCTGAGAAGAATGAGTGCTCAGTGGGGAGGTGGATAGGTGGGAAGGGTAGTCTTGGGTTTAGGATTTTAAGTGGAAAAGAGTTTGTATTTCTGTGCGTGAGCATGCGTGGATAACTGATATTCTCTTAATTATTAAGGACTTTATTCCTTCTTCACGGTATGACGAATAGTGGTGGTGCCACTCTAAAGACAATTCTTACTTTGTGGTTTCAATGTATTCCTTTCTCCGCATCCACGATTTTCCTAGTGATCGTCTGGTCCCGTTTGTGGATTTGATCTTTCTCAGTGTTTGGAATAGTTGGGTCACCTCTTAAATTATCATTTTCTCATGGAAACTCTTGTAGGATAAGAGTCTCACCAGAGATAATTTACTTAAAAAAGAAAACTTTATTAGTTCGGAGGGTATCTCTTGTCCTTTTTGTTATAGAACCCTAGAGTTGTCTGCCCATCTTTTTTTGACTTGTGATGTAGTGGTTCCTTTTTATTATAAGATTTTTAGTTGGATGGGTTGGTCTTTAGCTTTACCCAAAGATCCCTTGATTCTTTTCCAGATGTTTTTCCTTATTGGTGCTCCTTCTAGGTTTAGGGAAGAGTGTCTCATGATTTGGCATGTTGTGACACTACTACAAATAACACATCTTACCTCAGAAACGAAGAGGATATAACCTCAGTTAATCAAGCGAGGTAACGAAGTGCGTCATCAAAGCTCTCAACTATACACCTCGGTTTCAGAATAACCGAGAGGATAATTGAAATGGTCATGGATTCGAATCCTAGCATTAGCATAATTATATTTTCAAAACTACCGCCACATACCTCTCGTTTTTTGTCAAAAACTGAGGGGAGAGGTGAAAAGATTTTTTTTTAAATACAAATTAAATTGTTTACACTAAATATTAAGTTTCATCGTTTACTCAGAATAATTAAATTATCCATAATATTAAATTCAAAGTTTCTAATGTTACATTGCTTTGGTTTCAATCTGCAAGTACAAATTTTTGACAAATTTGATTCATCATCATCACTTTGAATAAATCCAAATTTACACAATACTTTTTAAGTTGAATGGTTTGAACGCTTCCAATTTCGGATATAACATAAAAAAGGTTAGATAACATAAAATTCAATGAAAAAGATAAGATGTTATGTGAGAACACCAACCTTGCAACAAATTTTTTCCAGCACTTGCAACCCTCCCTAGAGATCTGTTCCAAGCTTTCATTATTAATGTTTTCATGGAAAGCGCTTTCATTATAAAAGTATGAGTTTCACAAGATAACCTATAAGATATATAGTGATGGTGTTCGTGTTCTTATTAGATATAGAGGGTTTCTGGTAGATTGATGTGTTGGCAATATCTTGGGCGTTGTTACTTTTTAAACGTACGACATAGATTCGTTGTTGCTTAACTGAGTAACTATACACCTCGGTTATTTTTTAAAACCGATAGAAAACATTATTTCAATATTAATAAAAAAAAAAAAATAAACTAGGAATTTTCTTCTCGGTTTATATTAAAACCAAGCTAATATATCTCTTGTAGAAAAAATGGTGAATAGTGAAAAATTGAAAGTAACATGTATTCTTTCTTTTTATTTAATTTTTGTTACCATTTACCACTTTCTTTGTGTGCAATATATGTTGGATTTGGGCTCCCTTCCTATGTGGAGAAAGACCCAAATATGATTAGCTCATCTGTCTCACTTATTTAAGTGGAGAGGGTCAATTTAGGATTGACCGAGATAGAGAGAAAATAAGGATTCAAAAGAGAGAAAAGAGGAGAGAAACTCATTCACGTTTTTATGCAACCAATCTCACTAAATCGAAGATCCCCGATTCATTAACCGTTGGATCAAGCTCCAATTTGTAGGGCAGGTTCATAATACATATATCTAACTTTTGACTGTTCAGAATTTCAAAACAACGTTTGAGGTGAGAGTTATTTGCTTCACAGTGAAGCTGCAGATTTGAGCAATTTTTAAGCTTTTTGATTCTTATTTGTAAGCTAGTTTGCTTTGTGATTTGCGGTTGTTAACACTAGTTTGTGAATCACTTTAAGACTCTCTTGTATCCTTAATTGATTATAGTGTAGTTATTTCTTTGGTATAGATGACTCATGGTTTTTACTCTCATATTAAGGGGGTTTCCACGTTAAAAATATCGGTGTTCTTTTGTGCCTTTATTTGTTCGATCTGTCATCTTATATTTGTTGTTGATCCTCAAGGTTCCTGCAAGTCTGGGAAATTTTATATCTGCTGCATATTGGTATGTTATTGTGTCTTAATTTCCCATCAGAGTGACATTAAAGCTCTTTGTTAAGGGCTATTTTACTTGTTTGAATGATGGAGTTAAATACAAAGATGAAGATTGTATTGCTGATGGTTCTAATTACCATTTATGGAAGGGCAAGATGAAATACTTACTATTTGTGAATAAATTTCATTTACCAGTTTTTAGTTCCGCAAAGCCAGATTCTGTGTCTGATGAAGAATGGGAGTTTGAACATCAATAGGTATGTGGTTTTATTCGGCAATATGTAGAAGATAATGTTTATAATCATATTTCTAATGAGACACATGGAAAAACTTTGTGGGAGAAGATAAAGTCTTTGTATGCCTCTAAATCGGGGAATAATAAATTGTTCTTGTTGAGTTGCTTCATAAGTTTGAAGTATAAGAAGGAGACTTCTATTTCAGTTCAATTGAGTGAATTTCAAGTGCTCATTGATCACATGTCAGGAATGATATCAAATTTGATGATGAACTTTTGGGACTATTTCTATTGTTATTTTTACCAGAGTCTTGGGAGACGTTTTGGGTTTCTATCACAAGTTCTGCTCCTAGAGGTGTTGTTTCTTTGGAAATAGTTAAAGGTGGTATTCTTAATAAGGAGATGAGAAGGAAGGCACACGGTTCTTCATCTCAACCCGAGGTACTTGTCATTGTAAATAGGGGAGAATCATAAAAAGGAATTGAAGAGTGGTAGAGAGAATAGTAGAAGAAAGTCCAAGCCACGATACAAGAATTCAGAGTGTCATTATTGTCACAAAACAGGACACATATAGAAGTATTGTTATCAGTGGAAAAGAGATAACAAAGGCAATAAGGGTAAGTCTAAACAAATAGACCATGAAGATCATGATGGTGATCGTGTTACTATTGCTACTATTGATGATCTTGTTATTCTCCGTGATCATGAGTCTGTTAATCTCGTATCAGATGAGAGCATATGGATAATTGACAGTCACTACGCCAAAACTGGACAAAGATAGCGCAACAAAGACAACGCTTTTTAGACAAAGCGCTGCTATAGGTATTTAAAAAATTTCGCTAAAAAAAAGCGCTGTAATAGATAGCCTTTAGAAAGCGCTTTCCAAAAGCGCTGCTAAATGCCCTAAATGGTAGCCACCTTAGAAAGCGCTTTTAGGAAAGCGCCCTCTAAGGTAATTAAATTCTCCAACTTTAGAAAGCGCTTTATAAAAGCGCTGTCTAAAGGTTAACCTTAGAAAGCGCTTTTAGGAAAGCGCCCTCTAAGGTAATTAAATTCTCCAACTTTAGAAAGCGCTTTATAAGGAAAACGCCCTCTAAGGTAATTTATAAATTAAAATAATGGTTACATTTCATTTCATTTTCTGAAACTTTTATTCATATTCTTCTCTCGACCGCGCGTTTTAAAAAACCCTTGCTGAAATCCATTCGCCATTGCCGTCGTTCTTCTCTGCCATTGCTTTCGTGAAGTTTCATTGTTGTTCTTGCCATTGTCAGACGTGAAGTTTCACTGCCATTGTCAGACGTGAAGTTTCACTTCCATTGAAGACGAAACGAAGAAGAGGTTATTGGTTGTGTGTTTTCTTGAACTTTTCATCTGGTGTTATACTTGGTATGTTAATAAGGATGCATATGTTAATCTACTAGTACTAACCGTTTGTAACTTGAATGGTTTATTTTTTCTGGATAAGCATGTTACAGAATTAATATTTTGTAGTTAGTTTATGTAAAGGGTACTTTTTAGCCATTAGAGAAGTTATCTTCATGTTAATTGTAGTTCTTGGTACAAAACCACAGTGGGACATTTTGTGTTTTAGTGAAGTTATTGGAAGTTATATGGAGTTTAGATAAAATAATGTGAAATAATTATTAGTGTGGTTGTCTAGGAACATCCCTTGCTACAGTTTGTATAGATTTCTATGTTGTGAAATACAAACTGTAGCAGCAGTTCTCTGTGTTAACTGTAATAGCAGAAGTGCTAGTTATTGCCTTTTTCTTTTAGTCTGTCATCTTTAGCACCACTATGTTCCTATTTGTATTTGTTTGTCTGCAATGCAAGTTATGGTATCACTTTCACTGAATTCCCTTTCATGAAAATGAGTTGAGAGAGAAGAAGAAATAGGACAGAGTGTGTCTGTGCGGAGTAAACTTATTTTGTCATTTAATTTTTGTTTTTTTCTTTCTTACAGGTAAAATGTTTAGTAACCAAGAAGATACGCACGAGACACACGATACACATGAAGCTCATAATGAAGCTTCGAAAGTAGAACATGAAATAAAACGAGGAAAAACCATTATGAAGTCAATCATCCGCGCTAGAGATAAAGGGACGAAATTTGATGTACAATGGAGTGGTGAGAACCAACTAGTTGAGCCTAACGGTTCAATGTTGTCTTCATACATTGGTTCACTTGTCCGTCAGCACATTCCAATCACTAGTGATAATTGGAGGAGTAAATCGTTGGATGTCGGTAAAGAAAAGATATGGACTGAGATACAGGTACTTACCAAATATGATTGATGTTATTAGATTTTTGTTGACGATTAAGTCTTTAATTTACTTATACTAACACACTTTATGTTTATATGTGTATGTTTTTTCGTAGAGGTCCTTTAATATTGAAGAAAGCCGGAAAAAGTATTGTCTTCAATTGGCCGGAAAGAGACACATAGGGTTTAGAGCCTTATTATCAAACAAATATCTTAGGGATGAGGACAAAAATTTTGTTGAAGCAGAACTTCCACCGTTGTATGCGGATGTGATTACACCGGAAGAATGAGGCATTTTTGTAGACAAACGGAAAACCGAAGAATTCAATGTAATGTTATCTTGTCATGTCTATTGATTGTATTATATATTTGTTTCATTAGTTTGTTTTGATATGACTTAAAATTTTTTATCCAGAAATTGAGTGCCATTAATCGCGAAAGAGCATCAAAACCCGCGTATCCATACAGAAAAGGGCGTTTGGGATATGCACGGTTACAACAAAAATTGGTAAGTATATATTAATGCTATGATTTTATTAATTGTATTATTGTGTTATAATTGATGAACTTATTATTTAACTAAATGTGTAGTTAGAAGAGTCTAAAAGTGAAGAATCATCACTTCCGGACCATGTTTTGTGGAAGGAAGCTCGCGTGGGTAAGGATGGAGCTGTTAGAGAAGATGTTCAGCATGTTTATGACGAATGTGTAAGTATAACATTATGTCTCAAAGTTAATCGAAATTTTATTAAAATATAATTAATTTTTAATCCCCACTAATAATTTTCGATTTGTCAATGAATTTCAGGAGAATCTATCTAAATCCTTACCCACAGATGAGGATGATTGCAGGAGCATTCTTAGTCGAGTACTAAATGTTCCTGAGTATCCCGGTCGGGTGAGAGGTAAAGGATTTGGTGTGACTCCATCTTCCCTATATAAGCAACCAAAGAGAAAAAATCCCAGCAGCCAAGAAGTCATGCAAACTTTGATGGCACTACAAGCGCAAGTCCGTGAATTGCAACAGGATAAAGAGAGATATGAGGCGAAAAAGCGCGGTTCCGGTTTGAAAGATACTAGTGACAAAGCTAGTATCAATTCTCCAAATAAAATTCCCGAGGTAATTAGCACATATTTATTTTAATTAAATTAACACATTTATTTTAATTGACCTTTATACATATTAACAGTTACATATTTATTATTGCTTCAGGGCATTTCATCTTGCCATCTGTATTTGTCGTTACCGACTTATATCATGGTTGGCAAGGGAAAAGTGCATAACCTTGTGGGAGCGTTACTTTACCATCAACCGCTCCCTAATGGATATCTGAAAGTGTCGGTTGATATCGCTTTAGATACGGATGCGGTACTACCCATACCTGACTCGGTTTCAGAGGTTACATTGCTGCGGGATGCAATAGGTTCGTTTGTTGCATGGCCGTTAGACCTCATTTCCATAGGTGATGAGGTATGTTGAAAACCATTACAAATCTCTTAGTATTCAAATGTCAATTCTGAACGATTATGAAAATCATTCTGAACCATTACTTACATTTTTATTACATGGTAATGTTAGACTCTTACAAAACCCGCAGCTAAGAATAAAGGGGTTTTGTGGCAAAACGAGTCTGTTGAATCACACAGAGAGGTAGCTTTTAAGTGTTATTCTATTATTTGAATTCAAAAGTTTCATGATTTTCTACTTTACCTAACTTATATGATTGTTAGGTTCCTGCTCATGCTTCACAACAGACTGGCATGAAAAAAGCTCCTACAAGGACCGTGCAGGAAAAAAGAGCTCACTTTCAGTCGTGTCTAGAAACAATTATGACAATGTCAGATTTGATGGATGGTGCTATTCGTCAAATAGAAATGGTTGAAGGTGTTTTTGGATTTCCGCATTCCGAGATAATCGGAAAAGAAGACATGGAGCAGATATTCAAGCATACTGAATTAGGCATCGGTGTTATGCATTCATACATCTGGTACTCCAATCAATCTATTATTTATTTAGTTGAACAATTTATTTACACATTTCAATGAAAATAGTCTAATGTTTATTATGTTTTTATTTAAGGTGCCTGTATGAAAAATTCATGCGGGGGACGCAATTGTCAAACAGATTCTGTTTCTTCTCTTGCAGCCTTGTTAATGCACCGAGAATTGGTATGAATGCAATTGAAGTAAGAGACCACTTACTTGAGCGATTTATGGCCAACAACACAGAAAGTCTGTTTCTTTTACCGTATAATACTAGAAACGGGTAAGATTTTCATTCTAATTTCATTATAATCTTTAATTTGTATCTTTTGCGTAGAAATTATCCATCTAAACTTTTGTTATATTTTACAGTGGACACTGGTTGTTGGTTGCCATTAATCCTATAACAGAAGTGGTCTATTATCTTAATTCATTGGATACTGATTGGTCCACATATCATAATATGAAGGATGTGGTTGACACGTAAGTGAGATTGTTCGAAATATTCGTGTGTATTTGTATATTTAATTATTTCTGTGACATTGTTCTAAGTTTACGTTTTTCTTTTACAGAGCTATACTACTATACCGTGCACAAAGAGAGACTCGAGTAGCACAGGCTAGATCAACCAATATTACATGGGTCAAAGTGGAGGTATATTAATTTTCACAATATTGCTTATTAGTGATGCTACTTGATAACACAAAACATCTATATATTATTTCTTATTTGTTTGTCTATGTGTAGTGCCCTCGTCAGCGTAATGGCATAGACTGCGGGTACTTCGTTTTGAGGTTCATGAGAGAAATCCTTCAAATGGGACAATTGGAGATTCCTATTACGGTATGCATGGTTTTATAACTTAGGATTTATTTTAATATTTATCGGATATGTCATATAATTTATTATTTTTAACTAAATAATGCGTATTTTGTTTTGTTATGTAGTATTTCGATGATATGGTGCGTCCTTATTACACGAGGAAACAATTGCAAGATACTAAGGAGGAATTGTGCGAATTCTTTATTGCAAGAAGAATTCTTTCTTGAATGTATAGTTTTGTTAATGTAAATTCTAGTTTATTGAAATGTAAATTCTGCATTAATGTAAATTCTAGTTTTGAAATAGAATTTGTTAATGGAAATGCGTATCCATACTGGTTTATTGAAATGTGTATTATAGAGGTTGCTGCATAAAAAAAATGGTTAAAATGGGATTTTTTAAAAAAATCTTCAAAATTATACGTAGACAAAAGACAATGCTTTTAAGGAAAAAGCGTTCTCTAAAGTTATATAAAAAAAATCATTATATGTATACATTAGACAGCGCTTTCATAAGCGATGTCTAAAGTCCCCCTTTATAGAGCGCTTTTGAATAAAAAAGCGCTCTCTAAAGTATATAAAAAATTCTTTAAAATTTTAAACGTATACATTAGACAGCGTTTTTGAAAGCGCTGTCTAAAGTCCCCCTTTTAGAGAGCGCTTTTTCATAAATAAAAAAGCGCTGTCTTTACCTACGACAGCGCAGCCTTAGACAGCGCTTTTAAGCGCTGTCATAGGCCAAAAAAAGCGCCCTCTTTTCCCTTGTTTAGCGTAGTGAGTGGTGCTACATTGCATGTTACACCAAGGAAGGATTTCTTCACATCTTGTACTTCTGGTGATTTTTGAGTGTTGAAGATGGGTAATGATGGTGTATATAAGGTAATTGGTGTTGGTGATGTTTGCTTGCAAACCAACATGGGAATGCAATTATTGCTTAGAGGTGTCAAACATGCTCCAGATGTCTGTTTTAATTTGATCTCTATGCATATGCTAGATGATTGTGGTTATAATAATCACTTTGGTTCTGGAAAGTGGAAACTCAACAAAGGTAACTTGGTTATGGCTTGAAGGGAAAAGCTTTCTAAATTTTATTGGACAAAAGCTTTGGTTGCTAGGGACCGTGTGAATGCTATCAACACGGAAGCATCTTTGTGGCACTAAAGACTTAGTCAAATTAGTGAAAAGGGGTTGAATGTTTTGTCCAAAAAGGATGTTCTTCCTGGATTAAAGAATGTAGATTTACAGAGGTGTTCTCATTGCATGGCCGGTAAACATACTAGAGTATCTTTCAAGAGACATCATCCCTCAAGGAAGTCAAAGTTGCTTCAATTGGTACATTATGATGTTTGTGGTCCATTAAAGGTAAAATCCTTTAGTGGTGCAATTTATTTTGTTACCTTTATTGATGATTGATCCAGGAAACAATGGGTTTATACCTTGATGACAAAAGACCAAGTGTTTGAAAAGATCAAAGAATTCCATACTTTGGTTGAGAGGCAGACATGCAAGAAGCTGAAATGTGTTTGTTCATATAATGGTATAGAGTGTTGTGGACCATTTGATTCCTATTGCAAGCAGCATGGTATTGAACATGAAAATACTCCTCCTAGAACTCCTCAATTGAATAGTTAAGCAGAGAGGATGAATCGAACACTGATTGAGAGAGTAAGGTGTGTGCTTTATGAAGCTAAGTTTCCTAATCATTATTGGGGCGAGGTACTTTACACGGTAGTGCATGTTTTTAATCTCACTCCTACTGTTGCTTTGAATAGTGAAGTTACAGAAAAAAGTTTGTTTGGAAAGAATATCAAGTATGATCATTTGAGAGTCTTTGGTTGTAAGAATTTTGTGCATATTCCAAAGGATGAATGATCCAAGTTGGATGAAAAGTCAAAACAATGTATCTTCATTGGCTATGGGCAAGATGAGTTTGGTTATAGGTTGTATAATCCTGTAAGGAATAAGCTTATTCGAAGCCACGATGCGATGTTTATGAAAGACCAAACTATTGAAGACATTGATAAGGTAGAGAAGGATACACCCAAGAAAGCTATCAGTTTGTCTAATGTTGATCCAGTTCAGTGACCGAGTCATAATCTGGATGCTATTGGTGGTGATGATCATAATGGCGAGCCATATGATTATGTTGATGATCATCAACTTATAGATGAGGTAAATAGTCTAACTAATGATGGTGAAGGGGGGAGCGATATGTCACAGGATGAGAATCTTAGTGAAGCTCCATAATCATCTTTGGTTCAACTTAGAAGGTATAACAGGCAGAGACAGCCTTCTACATGGTATAATTCTGACGAGTATGTGACATTGGTTGATGAGGGTGAACCCGAGTGTTCTTAAGAGGCCATGGTAAGTGATGAAAATCAAAAGTGGATGGATGCAATGCATGACGAGATGAAATCATTGCATGATAATCACACTTATGATTTAGTGAAGCCGCCTAAAGGAAAAAGAGCTTTGGAAAACATATGGATTTATAGATTTAAACATGAGAGCAACTCTAAGTCTCTAAGATATAAAACCAGATTAGTGGTGAAAGGTTTCCGTCAAAGAAAGGGTGTTGATTTTAAGGATATTTTATCACCTGTTACAAAGATTTCATCAATTAGAATCATGTTGAGTTAGCTGCTACTCTTGATTTAGAGGTTGAGCAAATGGATGTGAAAATAACTTTCCTTCATGGTGATTTGGAGGAAGAGATCTACATGAAACAACCCAATGGTTTTCAAGTTAAATGTAAAGAAGCTCATGTGTGTAGATTAAAAAAGAGTTTATATGGGTTGAAGCAAGCTCCAAGACAGTGGTATAAGAAGTTTAAGTCCGTTATGTGTGATCAAGGATACCAGAAGACTACTTCAAATCATTGCGTCTTTGTTAGAAAATTTTCTAATGATGACTTCATTATCCTGTTGTTATATGTTGATGATATGCTTATTGTAGGTAAAATTATTTTTAACATTAACATGTTAAAGAAACAATTGGGAGAGTCATTTTCCATGAAAGACATGGGAACAACTAAACAAATTCTTGGCATTAGAATCATGTGTGACAGAAAAGAGAAGAAACTTTGGATGTCACAAGAACATTATATTGAAAGAGTGTTGCAAAGATTCAAAATGAAAAGTTCTAAGGTGGTAAGCACTCCTCTCGCTACTCATTTCAAGTTGAGTTCTAGTCAAAGTTGTTCAAGTTAAGATGAAGTGTTTGATATGAAACGTGTTTCTTATGCGTCTTCTGTGGGTAGTTTGAAGTATGCAATGGTGTGTACAAGACCAGATATAACACATGTTGTTGGTACAGTCAATAGATTTTTGTCAAATCCAAGTAGAGAGCATTGGAATGGTGTAGAATGGATTTTAAGGTATCTTCGTGGTACTACTTCTACGAGGCTTTGTTTTGGAGGAGATAAGCCTACTCTAGTGGGGTACTTTGACTCTGATATGGCTGGAGACATTGATACCAGAAAGGCCACTTCAAGCTACATGATTAAATTTGCAGGAGGGTTGTGGCTTGGCAGTCCAGATTTCTAAAGTGTGTAGCCCTGTCAACTACAAAGGTCGAGTTCATTATAATTACCGAAGCATGCAAAGAGTTACTATGATTGAATTTTTTTTTGCAGGAGCTTGGTTTTGTTCAAGACAAATATGTGGTATTTGTTGATAGTTAAAGCACTATTCATCTTGGTATGAATTCAACTTTTCATAATAGGTCCAAACTCATTGATGTGAGATATCATTGGATACATGATGCTTTGGATGCTAAGTTGATGAAGTTAGATAAAGTTCATACAGATGATAATGGTTCTGATATGATGACTAAAGCATTACCATGAGGGAAATTTGAAACTTGTTGTAATATCGCCGGTTTGGCAATTTTCTCCACACAGTTGTGAGTGGGAGATTTGTTAGGTTTGAGCTCCCTTCCTATGTGGAGAAATATACAAATATGATTAACTCATATGTCTCACTTATTTAAGTGGAGAGGATCAATTTAGGGTTGAGAGACATAGAGAGAAAATAAGAATTCAAAAGAGAGAAAAGAGGAGAGAAACTCATTCATGTTTTTCTACAACTAGTCTCACTAAATTGACAATTCCCGATTTGTAAACTGTCGGATCGAGCTCAAATTTGGAGGGCAGGTTTGTAACACATATATCTAAATTTTAACTATTCAAAATTTCAAAACAACATCTGAGGTGAGAGTTATCTTCTTCGCACTGAAGCTGCAGATTTGAGAAATTTTTTAACTTTTTGATTTTTATTTGTAAGTTAGTTTGCTTTGTGATTTGCGGTTGTTAGAACTAGTTTGTGAATCACTTTAACACTCTCTTGTACCCTTAATTGAATATAGTGGAGTTATTTCATTGGTCTGGATGACTCGTGGTTTTTACTCTCATATTAAGAAGTTTTCTACGTTAAAAATATCGATGTTCTTTTGTGCCTTTGTTTATTCGATTTGTCATTTTGTATTTGTTGTTGATCCTCAAGGTTCCTATAACTCTGGAGAATTTTATATCCATTGCGTATTGGTCTGTTATTGTGTCTTAATTTCCCATAAATATTCAATATGTTTAGCTATAAATTTTTTAATGCTGTCAACCGAGGAAAGCAATAAATCATGGAGTGTTTTCTTTGATTGACAACATTAGTAGGTTATCCCAAAATATAAGAATGGCCTTGCAAGAGAGGTGAAAACAACAACAACAATAACAACAACAACAACAACAACAACATAAAAAACATCATTATATGAGATGAATTGCAAAAGCTGAAAAAAATGTTTTGTTCAAGGTTGGTGTTAGAAGAACAACATTCAACACAAAACCTTGACAATTTTTTCCAGGTTTGCAATCCATCCCAAAGAATGATGTATATGAGTTTGAAGCGGGTAAGTTTAGGATAAAACTTAATAAACGAGTGCTTTGATAGGAAAATCTAACCACTCGGTTATTAAATAAACTGAAGGAATAAATCAATTAATTAACAAACAAACAATTAAATAAAAAGAAATAACACTTAAACTGCTTTTGTTGGGAATCGAAATATGTCATGGATTATTTCCCCCCTCGGTTATATTCAATATCCGAGGGAATATATATTATTTAAAAAAAATTATGGTGCGTCTTGGAACTATACCTCTATTTTTTGTTGGGTGAGATGAAAGCGTTGTCGTGAAATGTATTATATGTAGTAGTGTGATCTGGTTGATCCGAAAATCTTAGAATGATATTGTATTCTCAAGTAAATTAGTGACTACGGAGGACTTAGAAGACATGTGTATCCTTTTGGTTTAGAAATGGTATCTTGGTAGGTCTGTGGTGAACTCTTGTACTTTCTCGTTTGGCTTGAGAACCCTATAAGGCATCTGAGCTAATAGATGCTTAAGTGTCTTGAATCTCCCCTTGGTGTGTTCTTGTTGCTTCAGTGGAGTTTGGTTGTTGGCTTTTTGTTGATCCTAAGTTAGGGAGCTCTAGCTCGTTCTTTGTCTGATGCTTTCTTTTTGGCATTTTAGTTCTTTTCTCCTTTTTTGGTGTTTCTTTCCTAATAGTGTTTGATGGTGTTGTTTTGTAGTTTTGTTCGTTCTTGTTTTCTTTTGGCTGCATTGCTTTGGTACCTCTTGTGCCTCTTATAGTCTCCTCTTCTGTATTTTGGCCTTTGCACCTCTTTACCTTTATTATATATAATATATTTGTTTAAAAAAACATGATCTTTGGTTATGGATCTTTACAAGTGAAGATAATAAAATATCAATGAACGTGAAAATTGAAGAAGTGATATATCGTGTGTCTTTGCAAAATCTAAAAAAACCTAGAGAGACAAATAAATAAATAAAAGCTCAAAAATAATTAGAAATATCACAAATAAAGAAGATTATGGCCTAAATCTTTGTTTAAATAAAATATAATTTTTTTGAGGATTTCTTAATGCATCCTAGGCACCACGCGAAAATCCAAAAATGCCTCCAATTTTCAGAGATGCATCTCCAGAAGCACCTTACCACACACTCAACACATTCCAATTTGAGTGACGCCATATTATTTGGTTTTCTTAATTCTGGAGATGTGTCTCTGAAATGTTTTCGTAGTTACATTTCCGTAACACAGACACATCAGTAGCATAACCAAAAACATGTAATTTTCCAAAATAAAATGCAACATTACTTTAATATCTAGGTGGACGCTTGAACATTTTTGTAATATATTCGAACGATCTTGAAATTGTTCCTTCCAACTCGAGCATAACTTCTGTTTCGAAATGGAAATATGTATTCCACATAGCCCTTACATCTGCTTGCGTCTTGAGTTCAAATTTGCTAAACTTAATCTTCCATCCGTTGTCAATCGACGGTCAACGAAACTCGAGCTTCAAAATCCTTCGGTTGTCTATGTAAGGTGGGAGATTATGAATTTCGTCTTTGATATCTTCTAGAGAGGTGTACTCGGTGAGCTTAAACATTCGCCCGAGTGTAGAGTTGGAGAAGGAGACATTTGCGACATACCAGTTGATGTTTATGTGTGACATTTGAGACATTTTCAGTTTCTGTGAAATATAACATAAGAGCACCTTAATTTATAGAAGCCATAGATCAATATGGACCATTCCATCCTCGCACGTCCGCTACCTAGACATGTAACTATTATCATCCAACAGTTTCAAGAGTTTTTGCATTTCAGTTCTATCCCCCTTAAGAGTCTTGTTAGTTTGGTACCAAATATTATACACTTGCTTGATATTTGATATATTTTCAGGTTTTTCCTGTTTCAATGTTGCAAGTATATTTTTCGGTTAAACCAAATTCAATGTCATGTCAGCAACATATTCCTTCTCTTCCGGCATGAGCCTACACACACTAGGATGATCGACTAATTTTTCACATAAATCATGGTTGTGAAAACCACATATGACATTAAATTTCTAGTTTTTGTTTGCCAACATGTAACCACGCACCTTAAACAGACACTCACATTTTCTTGAATCGGTGTCATCTCTTTTAAATTTTTGTAGAGGAGTTATACATTTCCCACTTCTTTCCTACGTCATTGTCACAAAAGCACATCTTCTATCGGAACCATTATCGGACCTTCCAATAACCACACAAAATCCAACTTTAGATGCCTCCATACGAATCCATTGAAGCATTTGATCACGAGATGCAAACTCTTGCTCATTTTTAAATTGGTTGCCAACATCTACCCCCTTCACAACAACACCTTGGATATTCGGAGAAACAACTTGTTTTGGAAAAATATCAGGGTGCATCATATCTAATGAAAACAATTGCAACATAACAATATATAAGTGCCACTGCTGAAAACAGAGTTGGAAAATGAACACAGACTAGTTCCGAAAATGATTTTCGGAAAAGTTCATACTCATTTCAGAGATACATTTCCAGACACAACACTCGTTTTTCAGACAAAATGCATGATTAATTTGAGCAATGCAATGTGTAATAAAGGATCTTTACCTAAAATTCTAACTTCTTTTGCTCTCTTTGATGGGATGAACCACAAGATTGGAGATTTGAAGCGAAAAAATGGACTGAGAATGAAGAGGTTTTTGGTGAGAGTTTGTGTTGGAAAACAACAATGACAACAATGGTTGTGTGATCATACAACTTTGTCTTTTATCAGATTATTCCAGAAATGCATCTCCGAAAATATCTAACATGTAAAAGTTTCAAAATATTTCAAAATCCCGCCCAAACTTTCGAAGATGTGGTTCTTAAATTTTTACTGAACTAATCAATTATGAATATATTTTTTGAAATATTCTGGAGATGTATTTTCAGAATAAGAAAAACCCAATTTATAGGGAGCCACTCAGAATGACCTATGTTGAATGTGTTTTGGATTGCGTCCAAAGATGCATATCCGAAAATTAGAAAACATTTTAATATTTTTGCATGATGCATAAGAAACATATAGGATATCTCCTAAATCAATCATCCATTAGTTATCATCGGTCGATGAATTTACTACATGGTGAAACTACTAAAAAAGTTTAACCATTGGCATAGTAGGTAATATGGATGAAAACTAGGAAGTGGTTCAGCGTAAGAGGGCAAATGCACATTTGAAGCGAAGACTTAGTTAGACAGAAAGAAGCAGCAAAAGAATTTGATTGGAAGAAGAAGTTTCATCCTTTTTCTTCTCTGAAATTCCTGATAGCTATGGAGCTAAGTAGATGGCTGAGGTTTTTAAAGAGTCGGGTTGATCAAGGAAGTTTTCATTCCGGCAAGACTAGACAAGCGAGGGAGACGTTACGGGTTTGCAAGGTTCAGGAAAGTGAAAGAGAGTCGTATTCTTGCTGCTAAATTGGATAGCATTTAGATTCAAGGGAGGAAAATTCATGCTAATGTGCCAAGGTTCCTTAGAGGGGGAAACCTGAAGAATGCATAACAGAAACTGCCTTTTAATCAGCATCATAACGCCAGGGTTCAACAAGCTCGAAACTCGTCTTGTGGGCTTCGAAACCAGAAGGGGTCTTATGCCTAGGCGGTGAAAAATACCACCAAGAGGGATAAACCTCTCTTTGCTCATCTTCAGTTCAACTTCGACAAAGCTGAGTTATCCAGGTTTGAAAGGGCTTTTGTTAGCGTGGTCAAGAAAGCTGGAACGACGTACAACATTCAGGATGCTTTGAACGTGGAGGGTTTTTTCAAAATTAAAGCTACACCATTGGGAGCGAACCTATGTTTACTTGAGGAATCTGAGGAAGGCGAAATCACAACTGTGGTGAGAGAGGAAACATCTTGGTTTGAACATTGGTTCTCAGATATTCGCCCTTGGTCACTTGAGGACGTCGATGGTGAGAGGTTAACGTGGATCAAATGTTTTGGGCTTCCATGTTTTGCTTGGTGTGATAAATTCTTTAATCTTGTGTCAAGCTGTGTTGGTGAATTCATTTGTTGCGATGAAGAAACTAAAAAACAGTCCAACTTGAATGTTGTCAGATACCTAGTCAAAACAAAATACTCTATTGATCTCAATCAATTTATTAAAATGGAGATTAATGGCCATGTCTATCGCTTGAAATTTGTGGAAGATTTTCATGGTCCCAAAAGAGTGGTGGTGCCAAAAAGTTCATTAATAGATAGTGTATCGGTTTTGGAAGATTCAGAAGAAGATGATGATGATGACGCGTGGTCATCAGACAATGAGGAAGAAGTGCCTGAGACTCCGGATGGTGGTACCCACAATTCAAGGAAAAGCAATCCGGATGTTGGGAATTCCTATGAGAAGTTTAATGAAGGGATGTATGACACATCGTTTAATTCATTGGCGGCGGGTCGTGATAACATGTGTGATGAGATTGATGCAGATGCAGTAAGTGGAAGTGTTGGAAAGTGCATATTTTGAAGGAGTATTAAAGACAACTTGGTTGCGTGTGGGGATAAGACTAAGGATTAGACTTCATATCCTAATGAAGTCAAGTTCCATAAGAGTGGCGTGGCAGAAATGGGCTTGTTGGAAAATTTGGATGGCAATATTGTTTGTGCGTTGAAAAAGCCTAGCGTGGTGGATAAGCATAGTAACCAGGAGAACAAAATGGGCCTTGGTTTAGTTGTTGTGGGTCCATCAAGTGGCCCACCATTGGTGAATCATGGAACTGAACCAGTGTCTAGGGGTTCTAGGAGAAAGCCCAAACTACTTTCTGATATCTATGATAAGATAAAGATTCCATATTCTTCTTCTTATTTTTCAGCGTTGATGTTATCTGCTATTCCTAAACACCACGCCTCGATCCATGATGTTGTGTTGGAAGAAGAGCAGTCTCTTCCGTCCGTCGTGGTTGATTCGTCTTCAAGATTCTCAGGAGGCTCAATCCTGTGTTGTGATTCCATAGGCGATTCTGATGTCAACCAAGGTAACTCGATATTCAGGAAATCGTTGGATGGAGTCCCTACAAAAGTGTGGAAGATTATCAAGGATTTAGGAGTGGAAGGGGAAGAAGATGATGAATTGTTTGAAAGCACCATTAGAGAATTGGAAGCCAGAGATAGAAAAGTCTTTCAGCTTAAGAAGGGGATTGAAATTAGGGTCCCTTGAATCTAATTTTGTTCAACATAAGAGAGGGTGGTTTATCTGTTAAGAGAAGAAGATTGAGCCATATGATTGATGTGGGGAAGGCGGAGGTCTGCTTCATTCAAGAAACAAAAATTAAGGTTATGTCTGAGGTTGTGGTTCGTAGCATTTGGGGGTTTGATGACTTTGATTGGTCACCATCCGCCTCTAATGGTTTGTCCGGCGGTATTCTTACGATCTGGAGGAAGAATTGTTGGATTCCTCTCTCGAGTTTCTGTGGGTACGGTTACTTAGGATCATGTGGTTATTTCAAAGGGATTCTCATTTATCTTGTGAATGTTTATTCATCTTGTATTGCTTTGGAGAAAAGACAGCTTTGGTCGAAGCTTCTGGATCTTAAGCGTTGCAGTCCTCCTGGGGATTGGGTCGTTGCAGATGACTTCAATGCTATTAAAGCTTCATATGAAAGAAAAGGGAGAGTGAAATCTAGCATTTCAGAGATGAAGGATTTTAATTTCTTTATTGAATCAATGGAGCTGGTTGACTTACCAGTGTTGGGAAATAAATATACCTGGTTCAAACCAAATGGGAATTGTAAAAGTCGTATCGACAAATTTCTAATATTTGATCAGTTAACACATAGATGGGGAGTGTCAGCTCAAATTGTAGGGGATAGAGACATATCGGACCATATACTGATATGGTTGAAGTCTAATTTTGTCAACTGGGGGCCTAAGCCGTTTAAATCTTTTAATTGATGGTTCTCGCACCTGAATTTCCTAGATTTCGTAAAAGAAGTTTGGGTTTCTACTGAGGGGGTGGAAATGCTAGTCAGAATCTTGTGGTGAAATTTAGGCAGTTAAGGGCTAAATTAAGATGGTGGAATAAATCAGTTTTTGGTTGGTTCGACCTAAAAATCGAAGAAGGTGTCAAGGAGCTTAACAGGATTGAGGATGTGTCTATTTGTGTTGATGATGACCTAGCTGAAGAAGAAATTAGAAAGAGGTGTGCTGCACAGAATCTAATTTGGAACCACCTAAACATGAAAGAATGTATCATCAAACAGAAGTCTAGGGTGAGGTGGCCTATGGAAGGGATCTGAACACCTTTTTCTTCAATTCCTCAAAAACAGGTTAAGATAAAATGGTATTTCTTCTGTATTGATTGGATCAGAGAGAGTGGAAGATGTTGGGAGGGCTAAGAGCACTATTAAAAACTTCTTCAAGGAAAGATTCACGAGGACAAATGGGCAAAAGCCAAAGTTGAACTTGTCTGGGTTCTCAAAAGTGTTAGCTGAGGATAACTTGATGCTGATTGCGCCCTTCTCCAGAGAAGATATTTTTGAGATTATATTGGATTCTGATGGAGACAAAAGCCCAGGGCCCGATGGCTTTAACCTGAGCTTTCTTAAACATTGTTGGAGTATTTTAGGCGATGATTTTGTTTTGGCAGGTCAGGAGTTTTCCTGCGATAAAAAATATTTCCAAGGTGTTCTCTTCTTCCTTCATAACGCTTATTCCCAAACTTCCTAATCCTCAAAGCCTCCTGGACTATCGTCCTATTAGTTTGATTGGATATGTATATAAGGTGGTGTGAAAGCTCCTGGCAGGTAGACTTAACAAGATTATTGGGAAGTTGGTGTCTGAAACAGAAAATGCTTTTATTTCGGAGAGGCAACTATTGGATGGTGTACTGATATGCAGCGAGCTTATTGATTTTGTAAAATGGAACAAACGCAAGTTTTTGATTTTCAAGGTTGATTTTGCCCAAGCCTACGATTGCGTGGATTGGAATTTTTTAATTCAAATATTGGAAGCGATGAATTTCTCTGAAACTTGGATAGTTTGGATGAAAGGAGGGCCCCTAAACTGTCATCTATCTGTCTTGATTAATGGTGGTTCTTTGAGTGATTCCGTGGCTTCAAGGGGCCTTAGACAAGGGGACCCCCTGTCACCATCTTATATGCTTTGGTTGCTGAGGGATTAGCTCAGCTTATTAGAAAAGCTAATTCAAAACAGTTGCTGAATGGTTTCGTGGTTGGCGTGGATAAAGGGGTAAGTCTCATACAATTTGCTGACGATACCATAATCTATTACGAGGGTTCATGGAAGGATCTTTGGAGGATTAAATGGTTTTAAGAGGCTTTAAACTCATATCAGGTCTTAGAATCAACTTCTGGAAAAGCTCTTTGTGTGGTGTTGGGATTGAGGACTCCTTTTTTGAAGCTGCGTCTCAATTTCTAGCTTGTAAATGAGGCAGTATTCCATTCAGGTTTCTTGGTATTTCAGTTGGCGGGAACCATCGTAGGGTGGAGTTTTGAAATCCTATAATCTCCTATTATAGAGTAAGACTCTCTCTTTAGAAAGGTAGGTTACTCTCCATTGGTGGGAGATTAACTCTCATAAACTATGTTCTTTTGAATATGCCTGTCCACCACCTATCGTTTTTCAAAGCTCCTGCTAAAGTTATCAAAATGTTGATTTCTATCCAAAGGCGATTCTTATGGTCTGCTGGTAGAGATAAGAAGGGAATTGCTTGGATAAGCTGGCAGACGGTTTGTAAGCCAAAGGATGCTGGGGGTTTGGGTGTTAAGGACGTGGGCCTTTTCAACAGGGCGCTACTTATGAAGTGGCTGTGGAGATGCGTGTGCATTTCAAAGCGCAATCCCATTTGGAGGAGACTCCTTGAGGCAAAGTATGGCTGCCTGAAAACAAGAATTATGCTAAAGTCTGGTTTTTGCAGGCCTAGGTTGGAATTGTTGGAATATTTTAATAATTTAGTAATATATTAATATTCCAATAATTATGTGGCCAAATATATTTATTTAATTATATTAGCTATTTTATCAAATAAAGTGCCTTAAATAAATTATGTGATCAAATAATGTTAAAAGGCTATTTAGATATTATTTAGGAATTATTTAATTAATTAATTAATTAAATAATTGGTATGGGCTCAAATATGAGTGAATGTCAGGATGACCCATTTGGGAATAATAGGAACCCTAATTGGCCATCACGCTATATATAGGCTATGGTCCCCAATATACCGTACAACAAGCAATTATCTCTTCTCCCCATCTGAAGAGAATTCGAGGCCTAAGGAGTACCTGTTGAGGAAGAACCACAAAAGCCATCATCTTCCAGGTTTTAGGGTTACCACAAAGGCATTTTTCTCAAATGGATCCAGGTATTCCTAAAATCAATTTATCGATCCATTAATTTTATACATGTTTGATTTCCGCGTCTAAATTATATATTATAATTTCTTGAGCATGTATGTTTTGATTAATCGTTATTAATCTAATTCCAACAAATGGTATCATAGCTTAGGTTGTGATTAAATTATTAATTATTAATGATATATTATTATGTCATTTTTTTAAATATATTGTTTAAGTTTTTTATTGTTATCGTAAAGGGGAAAATTGTTTACTATAAGGTGTTTTTTTAGACAACAGGATGATGAGGGTTCCCTTTCCCTCTCATCAGCGCCAAGGGTTTTGGAATGTTAATCCTATTTTTTTTCTTATTGATCGTGTTTTACTATTTTTGGTATTCTTTGTCTTCTGTGCGTTTGTATTTTAGCCAAATGGGGGTTTTCCTTAACCCCTATGGCCTTATTTATGGTAATATCTCAAACGTGTTAGAGGTTGTTATAATATTAGTTACATATACTCGTATCATTGTGAATTTGGTGTAAAAAGTTGATATGGTTGTTTTTGGATAATATTAGTTATTCTTATCTGTAACCAAATGGGATTTGGGAAAATCTCATTTCGTTACTGTTTGTTGAATCGATAATGTTTAACTATATCAATTTTTTATTTTATGGATCCAACTTAATTTTTTTTAATTGTGAAGAAAATTTAAATACTAATTTTATTCTATTAAGAATTTTTTTTCTTTCGAGTGTTAATTTAATTTAGAATTTTCTAACACCTTTCAAGTACAACCGGTTTATTATACCGGTATGTACATGACATAAACACAATTATGTGTTTATTTTTCAGACTTAAGTATGCGAGTATTTTCTTGCATAATTAGGATATTTTGATAATCATTTGATTATTAAGCGATCATAGTAAACATACAATTTGGACATTACATTTGCAGGTAATGTTTATGTGGATTTTAAAGACCTTCACTTTTAATTTATTAAATTAAAATTGCCTAATAATTTTGATTGGGTTAGTTGAAACAACAAGTTGAAAAAGTAACCTCTGTTATTTAAATTTGATTCAATTAAAATTATAAAAGATGTAGTGTGTAATTATTCATGCGAACTGTTATGGTCGGCCAAAGGGAAGACACAGTTTGGCCGAATAATTGCATACCTGTGATGGTAAATATGTAGTAATTATTAAGTTTATCCATATGGTTGATGATTGATGTCAAAGACGTCCATTAACTAACAGGACTTATTACTAATATTTGATCATTGTGTGAGAGTACCGCTTACAGTTAATTCTTGCATTCAAAGATTGGGAATTGATGGTGTTCTTGGTATCTTGTTTAGGTCTTATTTAATCTGCATATAAACAATATTGTGCATGTCTATTTGACATGCCTACTAAGGTTGTATGCTTGCTGTTCTTTTCAATCAATCCAGTTGTCGCTGTTACCGCTCCAAAATTTTACTACTCAGATGAACTCAATCCCTATAGTGAGTGAGATGAACTTCAAGTTTTGGAAAGAATATGTTGAGATCATTCTTCGATGTAGGACTTAGACTTATCCCTAAAGGAAGAGCGTTCCACAAAAATTGTGGAGAAACTCTTTGCTAAAAATGATAAGGCTGCGGGAAATTTTCTAAAAATTAGAAGGGTAATTTTTTCTTTTTTGTTATGAAATTACTTCAGTCATTTTTTGTACCTAAGGATACTTTAAGGGTAGATTTTGGTGCTACTATTCACATTAGTATGTCTGTGCAAGCATTGCCTGTGGAGCCGTCCGCCAAGTGATGCTGAAAGATTCATCTATGTGGGCGATGACAATAAAGTTGTAGTAAAGGCTATAGGGACTTTTAGATTAGGCAAAATAACCTTTTTCGTCCCTTAACTTTACCCCAAGGTCCAGTTTGGTGCCTTAACTTTAAAAAGTGGCAAGTTCGTCCCTTAACCTTTTAAATGATGTCAAAGTAGTCCTTGTCGTTAGTTGGCTCAGACGTCCGTTTATTCTTGGTTACGTGGCAGCTGACATGGATTTGGAAGTGACAGTGTAATTAACCTCTTGCCCTGTTTACTTGATATCTACACTCGCTCTTTCTCTCTCCCCAATCTAAACCACCACTTTTCTACTTCTCTCTCACTCCCAACTCTCACCATCATTTCTCGGCCTCCACATCCTTATTCCAACCTCTCCATTTCCCGTCCTCCTCTGTTCACACTTCCCAAAACCTCAACCACTATTCATGCATCCGCTGGAGAGGTCGGTAAGCCGCTGGAGAGTTTGTCAGCTGATTTAGCAGAGGCGGTTAAAGCTGAACCAGTCCCAGGTTCGTAACACTGATTACATTATATAAACCAGATCAGATTTTTTAAACAACCTCTGATTGATTAGAGTCCGTAGTATAGAATTCTTCAAGGAAAGAAATTGCAACTTCTCACGAAACAAAGGATTAGCTTCAATTAGCTTATTTAATTCATCACCGCCACTAGAGGTGTTCTTGCTATTTTTTAATTCATCACCGCCACCAGCCTCACCCATGTGGATAGATCTGTAAAAGATGAACACAAAAAGATGAGAAATCCAGTTATGAATTCCAAATAATATAATTTTAAATATTAATATTAAAGGAAAGTTTAAACAATGAGCTAACAGTATGTAAATGTGGTCCAGTGATGTCAACCCCGCCAAGAACTAATGCAGCCAAGGCATGACCTTGGTAACTGCACATATTTTGAAGAGTCAGAATCAGTGGTTAATACAAGGAGTAAAATCACTTAAAACAGAAGTTCTTCAATAAATAACACAACTCATTTTCAATGGTTTTACTATATTAACAAGATGAAACCGAGGTCGGATACAGGATGAAACCAAAAGACTAGCCATATGCATAATTTCATACGTGAATAAATAAAAATGGGCAACAAGTATGCATTATTAAAGATACCTGTTACTGCCTATTTGAGCCCCAATTTGTGTATCAAAACTTTGATATCGCTTGCGAACAAGCTCGGCCAGAGAACCATTCTTTTGGTCAAACATAATGAGAAATGATTAGTTTGCTTGTCACAAGAGATTGAAAAATACAAGCTTTCAGATTGACATTACAGATAAAAGTTGATGTAAAGGAGGATATAATGTATCACCTTAATTAGCTTGGCAGCATTTCTGAGGCCTCGGGCCATTGTATCCATTCCAACAATATGAGCTATGAACAAGTCTTCAACATCTGTGCTCTCTCTCCGCCTAAAATGTCACTTGGTAAGTAAATTATAAAGCTGAAAAAAGTGATATGAGCACAAAATATAGTGAAGGACTCACAATTTGGCGTCAAAGTTGAATCCACCTGGTGTAATTCCATCCTAGAAAAATCAAGAAAAAGAAAAGAATAACCCCGTTAGATGATATTGTGTTTCTAAGGTGAGGAGTGTTGCACTTTAAGACACGAGTCAAGAAACAAGTTCTTTCATACATTTCTGATAATGCTGAGCATAATCATTGTTGCCTCTTGGATATCTACAAGAAACTGATCTGTGTCCCAACCTGAAATTGTGATAAAAGCTTCTTATTACAACTTCCTATAAAACATTGTGACAAGTTAACACTAAGTCTTCCATGTTAGAAGTTCAGTATTTTGTGACAAGTTACAAAATTTATTCTTACAGAAAATATTCACAAGGATAAAATAACTTCAACTTCCCATGTTTTTATTAGAAAAGGAGATGCTAAAATTTTTGAATTAGTTAAAGCACTGCATTCAAGGTGATTAAATTTTGATTTGTTTGCTCATTCATGTCTTGGTGTTTAACACATTCACCATATTTATTATTTTACTCATGCTAATGGACTTCACAAGATCATTCATGAGTGTTAAGAAAATAAGAAAAGGAAGATGAATGTTGTATGCAGGTGGCTAATAATGGAGTTCTTGACACCCTTTTTTAATATTTATAATATATGTTTCATTTTTCATCCCGTGTGTTGTGTGCTGCTGTTACCAATCAGTATACACCATTATAGTTATTTCAAATGTTATGATGGGTTGTTCTAAAAATGTATGAAATGTTATAATTTTAACAATTGTTTTTTGGTAAGTATTTTTACGACATTCATTGGAGAACTTCATCCAGGATACATTCATCGGAGAGCAGAAATGAACTGGAAGACCCTGTTTTACCCTTTTGATATTCTAGGTAATGAAAAGCTACTTTCAGTCTGTTTAAACATGTCCTTATTTCCACGTCACCCACATAAAGTCCACCTGGAACTACGTGGCACCTGTTTTCAACCTTTGACCAATGGAACCAGACAGAAGGATTAAAGTGACACCATTTAAAAAGTTAAGGGACGAATTTGCCACTTTTTAAAGTTAAGGGACCAAACTGGACCCTGGGGCAAAGTTAAGGGACGAAAAATGTTATTTTCCCTTTAGATTATTATTAAAGACTGGTTTTCATTTGGATTTGATTGAGACTTTTGTTGCGCCATCTATTAGAAGCAATTTAATTTCTATTTCTGTTTTGGACAAATAAGGTTATACTTGTTCATTTGGAAATAATAAATTTAGTCTCTCATATGATTCAAATGTTGTTGGTTACGGTTCTTTGAATGATAATCTTGATACTGAATGTCCTTATGACAAAATAATGCAAATAAAGTCACATGGTACAAAATGAAAATTATATGAGAATTTTGCCACTTTATGGCATAAGCGATTAGGACATATATCTAACCAAAGAATTCAAAGGCTTATGTCGGACGGTATTCTTAGATCCCTTGATTTGTCGGACTTTCAAGTCTACATTCAGTGTATCAAGGGTAAGCAGACAAACAAGAGGAATTTCCATGCTAAAAGAGCTAAGGATGTCTTAGAACTAATTCATACCGATATATGTGGTCCTTTCCCTACAGGTTCTTGGAATGGATAACAATATTTTATTACGTTCATAGATGATTACTCGAGGTATGGCTACTTGTATTTGATTCATGAGAAATCTCAATCTTTGGATGTGTTCAAGTCATTCGTATCTGAAGTCGAACTTCAACTTAGAACGAAAATAAAAGCTGTCAAATCTGACCGTGGTGGTGAATACTATGGTCGGTATGATGGATCAGGGGAACAACGTCCAGGACCCTTTGCGCTTTTCCTCGATGAGTGTGGAATTGTTCCGAAATACACAATGCAGGGAAAACCCAGCATGAATGGAGTTGCAGAACGACGAAACCGGACTCTTAAGGACATGGTAAGAAGTATGATTAGTCATTCTTCTCTTCTAGAGTCCTTTTGGGGAGAAGCATTAAATAGCGCAGTTTATATTCTTAATAGAGTACCTAGTAAAGTTGTAGCTAAGATCCCTTATGAGCTCTAGACTGAAAAAAAAACCAGCATTAGACACTTGCATATTTGGGGATGTCCAGCTGAAGCGAGGTCTTATAAGCCTCATGAAGGTAAGTTAGATGCAAAGACAATTAGCTGTTATTTTATTGGATACGATGAACGCTCTTATAGGTATAAGTTTTACAATCCCATCACTAGAACAATTTTTGAAACGGGAAATGCAAGATTCCTTGAGGATGCAGAGTTTTGAGGGGAAGGAAGCATAAAGAGTGTTGTCTTTGATGAAGAAACTGTTTCTCACAATGATCAAGTCTTTTTACCTATCTTTGTTCTAGAAATAGATCCTGAAATAAACAATGATGTTATCCCTAACATCCCTCAAGAACAAGACAATACTGAGTTTCTTCCTCAAGCACCACCTATAGTTCAAACTCAACAACCTCAAGAGCTACCATTAAGAAGATCCACTAGAGAGAGGAAGAGTGCAATTTCAGATGATTATGTTGTATTTCTTCAGGAATGTGAGGATGGCATTGGTTTGACTGAGGAAGATCCTATCAACTTTAGTCAAGCTATGCGGAGTCCAAACTCTCTTAAGTGGGTTGATGCCATGAAGGATGAGATGAAGTCAATGGCTGACAATGATGTTTGGGATCTCGTTAAATTACCTGAAGGAATGAAACCCATTGGTTGTAAGTGGATATTTAAAACCAAAAGGGATTCAAAGGGTAACATTGAGAGATATAAAACGCGTCTTGTCGCAAAAGGCTTTACTCAAAAGGAAGGAATTGATTATAAAGAGACTTTCTCTCCAGTTTCTTCGAAGGACTCTCTTAGGATCATGATGGCATTGGTAGCTCATTTTGATTTAGAGTTGCATCAGATGGATGTAAAGACTGGGTTTCTAAATGGAAACATTGAAGAGACAATATATATGATGCAACCAGAAAGCTTTGTGTCAGGAGACCCAAAGTTTATGGTTTGCAAACTCAAGAAATCCATCTATGGCCTTAAACAGGCTTCCCGTCAATGGTATTACAAATTCCATCAAGTAATATCCTCATTTGGTTTTGAGGCTAATCCGGTTGATAACTGTGTATACCAAAAGTTCAGTGGGAGTAAATTCGTTTTCTTGGTACTATATGTAGATGATATCCTTTTGACAAGCAACAATATAGGATTATTACACGAAACCAAGAGATTTCTCACAAATAAATTTGAGATTAAAGATCTTGGGGACGCCTCCTTTGTCTTAGGAATTCAAATACTTAGAGACCGTTCTCGAGGTATTTTAGGATTGTCACAAAGGAGCTATATTGATACAATTCTGGATAGATTCTCCATGAAAGATAGTAAACCATGAGACACACCCGATGCTAAAGGAGACAAGTTTTGTCTCAAACAGTGCCCTACTACGGATCTTGAAAAGCAAGAGATGCATAAGGTTCCATATGCTTCAGCAGTGGGAAGTCTTATGTATGCTCAAGTTTGCACCCGTTCCGACTTAGCATTCATTGTAGAAGTTCTTGGTAGGTATCTAAGCAAACCCTGGTAAACAACACTGGATAGCAGTAAAGCGTGTAATGCGCTACCTGAAGAGAACAAGAGACTTCGTGCTCACATATCGTAAGTCAGATAACTTGGAAATCATTGGGTATTCCAACTCAGATTTTGCCAGATGCCCAGATAGCAGACGTTCCACATCTGGTTACATCTTTCTCTTGGCTGGAGAAGCCGTCTCCTGGAAGTCTTCCAAACAGACTTTAGTGGCTCCTTCCACCATGGCATCAGAGTTTGTGGCTTGCTTTGAGGCGTCAAATCATGCTATTTGGCTGCGGAATTTTGTCACAAGCCTATGCATTATTGGGAGCATTGAAAGGCCCTTGAAGGTTTATTGTGACAATAGTGTAGCTGTGCTCTACTCTAACAACAATATGAGTTCTACAAAATCAAAGTTTATTGATATCAAGTATCTTGTTGTGAAAGAAAGAGTTCAGGAGAAACAAATTTTGATAGAACATATAGGGACAGACTTAATGCTAGCTGATCCACTAACCAAAGGTTTAGCACCTAAGGCTTTTCATGGGCATGTTGCTCATATGGGTCTTGGCTTTGAGATTTCCTTAGATTAGTGGGAGTTTTTTCCTTAATTTACTATGTTCTATCCTTTGGTTTTATTTTGGTACAAACTTTATGTTATGTTTAATTTTCTACAGAAATAAAAACTTATGAGGTACTATTGTTATAACAATATTAAGTTTTTTTTTTGTTATCTGCAAATATTGTAATTTTGAATTGTACCTAAGGAACTCCAGTTTGATCTCACTAAAGACTCCAGTAGGACCAGTTGGAAATATGCATGATTCAGAGATCACATTGCATGAAATTTCCATGCCACTCATCCATATCGATCTATGTCATCAAGTACGTTGATGTGGTGGTCGTCGGGGTTCCGTCATGTTATACGTTAGTGACGACAGCCGCGATGGTCCCATTATTGATGTATGAGGTGGACCAGATTGTAAAGTTGAAATCTAAAGATAAATAACATTCAGATGCGCGCCTAAAGAATTATGATATAATTATTAAGATATATTGGCCAAGTGGGAGATTCTTGGAATATTTTAATAATTTAGTAATATATTAATATTCCAATAATTATGTGGCCAAATATATTTATTTAATTATATTAGCTATTTTATCAAATAAAGTGCCTTAAATAAATTATGTGATCAAATAATATTAAAAGACTATTTAGATTTTATTTAGGAATTATTTATTTAATTAATTAATTAAATAATTGGTATGGGCTCAAATATGAGTGGATGTCAGGATGACCCATTTGGGAATAATGGAAACCCTAATTGGCCATCACACTATATATAGGCTATGGTCCCCAATATACCGTATGTAACGCCCGTTTTTATTTCAATTATTATTCGTGAAATAATTGTGAATTGATGTAATTGAACGTGTGTTTTGGTTGTTTTTGGTGTAGCCATCGTAAGGGGTAGTGGCCTTAAGAATTATCTTTAAGGTAGTAGGGGTGTGTGACCAAAAACGTAAAGATTAGTGGTGTGTGGAGTAAGGTTAATTAGATTATTTTAATTAATAAATGCTCAACCATAATATAAAATGGATAATTAGTATAATTATGGGAGTAATGGAAATTATTATTATTATTATGGTCACTATTATTATATCATTATTATTAGTATTATTATTAATATTATTATTAATATTATTATTAATATTAAGATTGTTGTAAAAATTAAAAAGTCAAATTGATTTGGTAATGGGGGGAGGAAAATAAGGAAAATAAATAGGTTATAGGTAGACTAATTGGGAGTTAAGAAAAAGAGAAGTGACAGTTGAAGAAAATAAGGGTTTGAGAGAAGAGATACGTAAAAGTTGCAGAGAAGAGGAAAAAGGCAAAGCTAGGTTCGATCGGAGAGTGTTAGAGCAACCTTCAATTCTAGGTAAGGGTGGGGTTCTGACTCTATAACTGGATAATTGATGAATGATATGTGGGGTAAGTTTATAGGATTGCCTCTGTTGTATTTTTCTGATTTTGTTGATACCGAAGTTGAATTCTAAGTTGATTGGTTGTGGAAATTAGTCTGTGTTGTTTAATTGTGGTTATATGTTGCTGTTGATGAATTGGTCGTAGAAAATTAGTTTATGTTGCTTTAGAGTAAAAATTATATCGTGTTTCTGTTGCACTGTGATGAGTGAATTTGGTCCTGAAATTCTGAAGGAAAGAAGGGGAATGAATTACACTGAAGCGAAGGGATTGGGGGTGTGGCGACCGTGATGGAGGTCGTAACAACCGTCACGAAGGTTAGGTGCGGGTGACGACCGTCACCCACGTGTTACGACCGTCACACTTGTGACGAGGGCCATGGAGTGGTGGCGAGCGCCACACGGGCTGACTATATGTTTCCGTTTCCATTCCGTTGGTTCTGTCTGTTATGTCTGCTATGGTTTCACTTGTTTCTGTTCCATTTAATTTTAGTTTGAAAGGTTTGGTATACAGGCCAGTAGTACTGGACAGAGAACTGGTAATGAAACTAATTAATCGATCTTCAGTCGAAAACTACCACTTGTAGTATATTTTAGTTGGTACAAAGTATGTTATAGTTGCTGTGATGTTGTTGTTGGGAATTATAAAGTTGCAGGTGTGAAACATGTTGCATTGCCTCTTGTTATTGGCAAGAATAAGTTGTAGGCCTATGGCCAATGTTGAATTATTGTGGTGCTAATTTTTATAATTATCGTTGATTATTTTGATGTTTGAGTTGAGTCGCATTGCATAGCATATCAAGTTGGAGCTGTTGCTCGGTAAGTTGGTCTGGATTGGCAAAAATATTAAGTTGAAGGCTTATGCCTTGTTGACGTCAATATTAATTGGTAAATTTCTAAGTTGGGAGTTCTGCTCCAATGGTACCACATGCATATTATGAGTCGCATTTGAAAGTTGCATAATTATGTTGTTATGTTGTTTATTATGTTGATTGATGTTGATTGTGAGTTGTGAAGTGGTGATTGTTTATAGTCTAATCTAATATGTTATTTATCATATATTCGATTATGTTGTTCGATATCTCACCCCTTCTGTGTATGGTGATGGTTTATACGCCATCGTGCAGGTAATCCGGAGTGAAGGCTGTCTACCTTCGTTAGTTTGAGTCGATGTCGTTGCTCTGATACGTAACACTCGGGGGGATGAACGCTTGTTTCTTTTATTGTTGCTTTTCGTATTGTTGCTGAATTTTTAAGTTGTTTCCTTTAAAGATTATTATTTTGAAGATGTTTTAAGTTGGATAAAGTTGTTATGTCATTTAAGTTGAAGTTTGTGACTCCGCTGCTTAATTATAAAAGTTGTTTTGGTTTACAAAGACTAAATTATGTTGTTATCATTTCACCCAAGCTTTTAGTGTTATGTATCTATGTTAAAACGCGATTAAATGTTGTTGCTGTAAGTTGTAAATGTAGCATCCTATTCGTATGTTGAAATTTCGTAACTCTGATTTTATTAATATTCGTCGGGTAGAAATGGGGTGTTTCATTAGTGGTATCAGAGCAGGTTGGTCTGTCCGGCCAAGTTGTCTAATGTTGTTTATTCCTTAGTACGCGGCATGTGTGTGAAACACTGTCGGTACTTGCTTATTAGTTTTCTAACCGTTTGTCTCCAGGAGTTGGTTTGAAACAAGTGGGGGAGAAGCTTACTTCCCAAAAATGTTAATGGTATGTGAAGTTGGATCAAGGTGATATTGATTGCAAGAGTGCAAATGTTGTTGGAACTGTGTTGCGAATCGACGAGAGTATGGACTCATGATTCTTATCGGTCAAGTTTAAGATGCCTTTGAGGGAGGACGAGCCGATAATTGCGATTTGCCTCTGAAGTGTAGATCAGAGTTTGGAGACAGTTAGGAGATGATGCTTTTACCTACTAAGCGAGTAAGATAACTCTTACAAGATGGAGCTTATATGAGCGCATGTGGGTGATAACGGTTATTTGAGAGGTGCGTAGACTACTGACGGCGGATTAAAGAGATGATTGAGATTAAGGATCCACTCCAAAGAAAATAATAATTCGATGGATCAACTGGTAGACTAGTATGTCTTGAGTATAATTAGATTGAAGTTGAATGATTTTCAGAGTTGGGAGAAAAGCAAGGATAGTTGGAGGACCTCGGAAGCAAGAGAGAGAGAGGGGTAGAACTCATGTTCACCAATTTCAATTTTCATTTTCGCAATTATTGAACAGCCTTCAGAAAAAGGGGTATAACTTTTCACTCGTAAGTCCGATGGAAGTGAATCTGGATTTTTTGGAAAGCTTACGAAATTCCCTACAGTTTGCATATAAATTTTGTCTTTGACATGTTTTTGTAGAGAGAGAAAAACGCGTTTGAATATTTGGGTCTGATGCTGATTTTGGTGGAAGTGTGTATACGGGATTTCTGGATCAGCCGCCATTGAACAGGCGATAACTTTTTACTCGTAACTCGGATTTAAGCGATTCTTGAAGTTCTGAAATCTACATGAAATTCCCTTCATTTTGGAATATAATTTTGTGTTTGGGAGGTCCGTATTGAAAGAGATAGTTATGTTAGAAGTTGAACGATTATTACTAGAGACGAGTAAGATAAGATCAAGTGAAAAATGTTTGGAAATAGGAAGGAGGTAAGGATATCGAAGGAGCACATAGAGATGCAGCATATGCCAGTGGAGAATTATTAGAATATAGATTTCTTTGAGGAAGGTTAAATAGTAAAGTGGGTTGTGTGTTATTGTTGATATGGTGTCGACATGTGTCGGGAAAATTTTGGAAGTTTGTATCACCAACTAGATGATGAGGTGGTACTATTGAGAGTGTGATTTGAATGAGAATCAAGTGTGAAACTATATGGATTATAGAGGTTCTGAGATTAAAGGAGAGACGCAGGATTGGTTAGTGTTGTTGAAGTTCTTAACTTGAATAAAGGTTTCGATTATAGCAAACCGATTTGGATTGTACTTGGTGTCGTAGTAGTTCCGGTATTGGGAGAATATTCAGCAAATGTGTTGTGCTACAAGCGTGTATAGGAGAATATGTACTGGATTTTGGACTTTTTGTATCATTGACGAGGTGGAAAATAAGAAAATTAAGAAAACATTTGTAAGCCTTAGAGAGATGGTGGAGCATTATGCTTAGGTAATTTTGAGTACAAGGTAAAGGACGCTATTGTAGTTGGGTAATGACGATTTATGCCACCGTTATGGTTGCCGGCTGTCTATTGATAAATTGAGGAACTGATCACCCTTAATCTCTTGTTGATAGTAGACGGAATCATGTTGGATGGAATAAACGTGTCTTGCCAACTAAGATTGTATGTACAGTGAATTGTTCGGAGTTGAGCCAAGTGCTTAAGGATTGTTTTGATTAGTCAATGTAAATTCCTATATAGGAAGATGAGGCAGACTCGAGGATGATAGCATGAGGTTGCGAGTTGATCGGTGAGTAGTATGGAAACTCCCAGTTGTATTCGGGATAACTTGAGTTTTGATTTGTGATGAATCGATAATCCGATTGACATGAGACTTGAAGCATTATAGAGATGAACCAAGGAGGAAGTAAATGGAAAATGTTAAGTCGCAGCAGGACATGTGTTTTTCGCAGGGTTTTCCTGCAGAATTCACAGATCCCGCTTAGCGCGGTCTGGGAGTGAAAGAGATGATTTATCTTATTGAGATTAATTGGACACATGTAGCTTATGCTGTTGGAATGCTGTATTGTTGCTGTTATGGCATTGGTAGGTGTTTATGATGAGTTTGTACAACGTGTTAATACAAGATGGTAAAGTTGTAGCTTATGTTTTACGATAATTGGGGATTCATGAAAGTATTTATTCTATTCAAGATTTGGAATTGGCTGCGGCTATAGTTGTGTTGAATATTCGGAGGTATTATTTTTATGAAATCGGAGTTCTATGTATTCAGTAATCACAAGAGTATAGAATGCCTGTTGGTTGGAAATTCTGATGAGTTAAGTCGAAAGTCCTTTTTATGTCTGCTTTGATGGTCGGAAGTGATGTAAACTTGGTAGATTAGATAGTTGCGAGTACTTAGAGTGCTTATGTGGGTAACAACGATGTCGGTGGTTTGGTTACGTTGATGTTGTGCTATGGGCTTTTGTGTTCTTATCTTTGTTGTTGCCTCGTTACCTATGGTGATGGTTCGAGTGCGAGTAGCTAATTCCTATGATGGGGAATTAGGGGAGTGTTGCCTATAGCGATGGTAACGATCGTGTTGTATTCTGGTTCATAGTGAACCTGTGTGTTCTTAATGTGATTATTCTTGGTGTTTTGAGTTGGTCGTCAAGTGCATCGCGTGAGCATTTCATCTTGTTGTCGTTGTCATTGATAAGGTGTATTATTGTATTGCGTTATTCATGGTATTTCCATACGTGGCATGAGAGTTGATTAGTTGGATGTGATAACGTATCTGGAGTGGTTTGTATCGAGTAAATTTTCGAGGACGAAAATATTCTAAGTGGGGAAGAGTTGTAACGCCCGTTTTTATTTCAATTATTATTCGTGAAATAATTGTGAATTGATGTAATTGATCGTGTGTTTTGGTGTGTTTTGGCTGTTTTTAGTGTAGCCATCGTAAGGGGTAGTGGCCTTAAGAATTATCTTTAAGGTAGTAGGGGTGTGTGACAAAAAACGTAGAGATTAGTGGTGTGTGGAGTAAGGTTAATTAGATTATTTTAATTAATAATTGCTCAACCATAATATAAAATGGATAATTAGTATAATTATGGGAGTAATGAAAATTATTATTATTATTATGGTCACTATTATTATGTCATTATTATTAGTATTATTATTAATATTATTATTAATATTATTATTAATATTATTATTAATATTAAGATTATTGTAAAAATTAAAAAGTCAAATTGATTTGGTAATGGGGGAGGAAAATAAGGAAAATAAATAGGTTATAGGTAGACTAAGTTGGGAGTTAAGAAAAAGAGAAGTGACAGTTGAAGAAAATAAGGGTTTGAGAGAAGAGATACGTAAAAGTTGCAGAGAAGAGGAAAAAGGCAAAGCTAGGTTCGATCGGAGAGTGTTAGAGCAACCTTCAATTCAAGGTAAGGGTGGGGTTCTGACTCTATAACTGGATAATTGATGAATGATATGTGGGGTTAGTTTATAGGATTGCCTCTGTTGTATTTTTCTGATTTTGTTGATACCGAAGTTGAATTATAAGTTGATCGGTTATGGAAATTAGTCTGTGTTGTTTAATTATTGTTATATGTTACTGTTGATGAATTGGTCGTAGAAAATTAGTTTATGTTGCTTTAGAGTAAAAATTATATCGTGTTTCTGTTGCACTGTGATGAGTGAATTTGGTCTTGGAATTCTGAAGGAAAGAAGGGGAATGAATTACACTGAAGCGAAGGGATTGGGGGTGTGGCGACCGTGATGGAGGTCGTAACGACCGTCACGAAGGTTAGGTGCGGGTGACGACCGTCACCCATGTGTTACGACCGTCACACTTGTGACGAGGGCCATGAAGTGGTGGCGAGCGCCACACGGGCTGACTATATGTTTCCGTTTCCATTACGTTGGTTCTGTCTGTTATGTCTGCTATGGTTTCACTTGTTTCTGTTCCATTTAATTTTAGTTTGAAAGGTTTGGTATACAGGTCAGTAGTACTAGACAGAGAACTGGTAATGAAACTAATTAATCGATCTTCAGTCGAAAACTACCACTTGTAGTATATTTTAGTTGGTACAGAGTATGTTATAGTTGCTGTGATGTTGTTGTTGGGAATTATAAAGTAGCAGGTGTGAAACATGTTGCATTGCCTCTTGTTATTGGCAAGAATAAGTTGTAGGCCTATAGCCAATGTTGAATTGTTGTGGTGCTAATTTTTATAATTATCGTTGATTATTTTGATGTTTGAGTTGAGTCGCATTGCATAGCATATCAAGTTGGAGCTGTTGCTCGGTAAGTTGGCCTGGATTGGCAAAAATATTAAGTTGAAGGCTTATGCCTTGTTGACGTCAATATTAATTGGCAAATTTCTAAGTTGGGAGTTCTGCTCCAATGGTACCACATGCATATTATGAGTCGCATTTCAAAGTTGCATAATTATGTTGTTATGTTGTTTATTATGTTGATTGATGTTGATTGTGAGTTGTGAAGTGGTGATTGTTTATAGTCTAATCTAATATGTTATTTATCATATATTCGATTATATTGTTCGATATCTCACCCCTTCTGTGTATGGTGATGGTTTATACGCCATCGTGCAGGTAATCCGGAGTGAAGGTTGTCTACCTTCGTTAGTTCGAGTCGGTGTCGTCGCTCTGATACGTAACACTCCGGGGGATGAACGTTTGTTTCTTTTATTGTTGCTTTTTGTATTGTTGCTGAATTTTTAAGTTGTTTCCTTTAAAGATGTTTTAAGTTGGATAAAGTTGTTATGTCATTTAAGTTGAAGTTTGTGACTCCGCTGCTTAATTATAAAAGTTGTTTTGGTTTACAAAGACTAAATTATGTTGTTATCATTTCACCCAAGCTTTTAGTGTTATGTATCTATGTTAAAATGCGATTAAATGTTGTTGCTGTAAGTTGTGAATGTAGCATATTATTCGTATGTTGAAATTTCGTAACTCTGTTTTTATTAATATTCGTCGGGTAGAAATGGGGTGTTACACCGTACAACAAACAATTATCTCTTCTCCCCATCTGAAGAGAATTTGAGGCCTAAGGAGTACCGGTTGAGGAAGAACCACAAAAGCCATCATCTTCCAGGTTTTAGGGTTACCACAATGGCGTTTTTCTCAAATGGATCCAGGTATTCCTAAAATCAATTTATCGATCCTTTAATTTTATACATGCTTGATTTCTGCGTCTAAATTATATATTATAATTTCTTGAGCATGTATGTTTTGATTAATCGTTATTAATCTAATTCCAACAGGAATCCCTCTGGTGGAGGGATTTAATGCAACTTGTTGATTTGGATGAGGAGGTTGGATTTGTTAGGCTCTTATCCTGTAGTATTGGAAATGGTGACTTTGTGTCGTTTTGGCATGCAAATTGGCTTGGCCATATCCCGCTGAAACTGTTTTTCCTTGATCTCTTTACTGTGGCAATGACTAAATCGTTTGCTGTTTCTGTCATGGGGGAGTGGGAGAGCGATGCGTGGCTTTAGAAACTTGGATTTGAGCAACTTGACTTGAGTGCAGATTTGTTGGAGAGTTATGCTGAGCTATTGGACCTGGTTCATGAAGTTAAGCCGGTTCGATATGTGCAGGATTCGTTTCATTGGCGTGGGGGATCCGACTTGTTTTTTACCGTCAAGGCCTGCTATTCGACTTTGTTGAAAGAAGAATTAGGATTGGTGGAGTTGGAGATTAATTTTAAGGCTATCCTTAAATTGATATGGGATTCCAAGGTGCCTCTCAAAGCAAAAATCTTTGGCTGGAGATTGTTGTTGGATAGGCTTCCCATAAAGATTAATTTGGTGGCCAGGGGAGTAATCTCAAATCCCCACGAGAAGGTGTGTGTCTTCTGCTTTCGCGAAGAAGAAATTGCAGACCATGTGTTTTGTGCTTGCACATTAATTGCTGCTGTTTGGAAGAGGCTTTGGGACTGATTTGGGATTGCCGGTGAACCATTTGTTTCAGTTTCGTCTCATTTCTTAGGTTGGGTGAATAAAGTGGGAGTTGTGTGTTCTCAGTGTCGACTTGCTCATTGTGGATTTATGCGTGTTGGACAATCTAGTGTTCTAGGAACCAAATTGTTTCCACAACATTATTCTCAATTCTTGGAGGATGATGGATGGCGGCAGCCTGATTAGGAACCACTGTAGTTATTATTTTTGGCTGAAAAATCTTACTGTTTGTAATAGTTTTTGTTAGTCTACTGCTTTTGTTTTTAGCTTTGGGCTAACTTTGGATCCTGTTGGTGGTGTACTTATTGGTACATTGTTTATAATACAGTTTTGATTATAAAAAGAAAAAGAAACATATAGGATGGGAAAAAGATCCTCTCCGTCTTTTCTCTTCAGCCATCTCTCATGCTCATGATCTAATGGATATGAAATTTTGAAAAACAAATAAATAAAAATAAATAAATTCTGAAGAGAGAGAGAGAAAAAAGACAGATGAAGGGCTGAAATTGCAGCAGAATGACAGCAGGAGATAAATGGCAGGAGAGGATCTAATTCCTATAGGATGTATTAATATTTTTTTTTAATTCTTTGGATTCCTTTTTATTATGGATAATTTTTAAAATTAGAACAAACCTTCGAATTGTTTGAGACGGATAAAAATAATGTATTGAAAAAACATTAATTACAAAAACTGTATTTTAGAACTGTATAGTAGAGATCATATACATAATATACAATTGATTACTGTACAAAAACAACATGCTAATTAAAGACACAAATGTCCAACCAGTCTTTCTCTTTGTACCGCTGGTAAAATGAAAGCTTCACAATTTCAATTTAACAAACGTCCCTCACCAAAATAATGGTCCACTTACGTTTGATTTATTTACCATTGTTTTACGGTAGTACAAGAATAGACATTTGATACTGTTCATACATGAAAGAAGATGATTTCCATTTAGTTTGTTATTGGATCTTAGACAAAACATTGCACGTATATGTCAAATCATATGAAAAACATCTCATTTTTACCTACTTAACTTCCGCTAGCTATCTATTTCTCGGTGAGTATCTTGGAGCATCTATCTTCTTTCTTCTATATTATCTCCGTTTCTGGCCAAACATGGTCGTTGAATTGTCAACACACAATCACTAATATTGGCGCAGCAATAACAGCATGCATGCATGCATGCGGCTCTCCTGCATCAACTTATCTTCCACGTTTCAACTTTCAGCAATCTGATTTGGTAAAACACATATCGCCTTGATTCATGCTGTAAAGTGATTCACACTTTTAACCATTGGGTTTTTTCTGTTTATATTGTTTCATTATAAAGGATTGACTTTATATAATTGTAATTGCAGTTATTAACTTAGAAACTATTTGCACCTAAAAATAGTTTAAAGTGTTCTTTTAATAGCCAGAACAATATATAATCAAGAAAAGAGAATTACATTACAAGAAACAAACAAGGAACACAGGTAGTGTTTTAAACAAACATAAGCCCACTAAATAAAAGCCAAAATAAAAAAAAAAAACTTGGAGACGAATCAACACATTAAGTGTATATTTGATTTAGTTTTTGAAAGAGACAAAAATAATTTTAGACGGGTATAATTGATTTTAGAATGATTTTGAGGTTTTTGGTTCTCCTATATATATTATTGGTTCTTCTAATTAATTGATTCTGTATTTAAAATTGATTATACTTGAAGTTGTAATTTGTAGTTTTTGAGTTAAACGTGATTTTTATATTGAAATTTACTGTTCAATTCATTTCTATATAAATTTATTCAAACATAAATCACTTTATCTTTAACTCACTTTTAGGTAAAATCAATTTTACAAAATCAATTCATTCAAAATCAATTCTTTTCATGGCACAACCAAACACTCGCTAAGCAAAACAAACTACAACAACACATCAGCGCATGCGATGGACTCACGTCCAAGTCAAACAAATTATCGAATTCACCTAGTGATTAATCAAGAATCTTTCTTGACAAAAAATGATTTTACTATGCATTTTTCAATTAATTTAGATCAGTGGAGGCCAGATCGAAAGCAGATATAAATGAGCCTTCTTACTCAATCCAACCCCTTAAAAACATCGAAAATCTCTAAAATTGAACACGAGAGAGATAAAGGCATTCCCACCCGACTAAGAACCTTATACTAGATAAAAAAGACAACCTCACACAAGACAAATAAATGATCCATGTATTCGCCCTGCCCTATACACACAACACATCCTCAAACCATATCAGCAGATACAATTTAGCACTTAAAAAGATTTTGCCTAGTTGGCTATCTATCTTGAAGCAGCTACCACAACAAAATTGAAATTGTGATGTCAGTAACTATGACATCCTCACACTTTCTCATATGTGTTTTTATGTTTTTGATGCATGATTCCAATCAAGCATAAAATTGATTTTAATTAAAAATTCATTGGAGATTAGGATTTTGACTATGTATTTCTAACTCAAATCAAGAGATTCTCTTATTCGAACCAGAAGACACCATGACTCGAATTATGATTCTCTTTGACTCGAATCATGAGAAAATAAACTTTCAAAAATTAACCATTATTCAAATCAAGTAATTGCTTGACTCGAATCAGGGGTATCAAATCATGATTCAAATCAAAGCTTGTCATTTCTAGATTTTATAACCTTAATTCAAATCATTATTTCCTATAATTCAAATCATAATGGTGTGATTTGACACATCTGAGTGTTCATTTTTTTCTCACTTTTGTGACTAACCTCTAGCACATATATAAATATTTTTTGTGTAAATTTTTTCAATAATGATTTTTAAGAATCAACTCTTACACGTTCATACAAACTTATTAAGCGAGTTATTTATGATCATGTAAGATCAAAAGTTCATATATTTTTTTACAAATATTGAGAAAAACTCTAGAGTGTTCTTCATTTTACAAACACATTTGTTTCAACCTTGAGAAAACTTCATAGAATGTTGTTCTTGCAAGATCTAGATTCAGTTGTGTGAGATCCTTTAGATAACCATCATCATCCCCACCTTGAACCAAAAAATTATTATTGTGGTGTTCAACTCTAAAGATTGAGTGTGAATGGTAGATTCAAGGTAAATTAGAGAAGTTATTATTTTTTTGTGAAGTTTTATTATTTGTATCAAGATAAAGAGTCACTTTGTGTCTATGATATCTAGAGATTGACTTTCAACAAAGAGAAAAGTGTTCTTTATACTTCATTGAAAACGTCGGTAGAACTATGTAAAGGTTACCTTAGAACGAAGTTGGGATTTTTCCAATTATTCTTGAGTAGAACACAGGCTCAAAGAAGGAACCAGTAGGACTGAATAAAGTTCGTTGAGGAACGAAAGCTTGGAGCAGGATCTTTGTGGCTAGCAAGATTTTTGGATCAAGATCAAGTGAAGATCTTGAAAGATTGGTAGTTTTAGTGTTCTTCTACAACAAAATGGAAAATCAATTTAGACCTATATTGGCTAAAGAGATTTGTAAGCTTGTAGTCTTTAGTGTTGTTTTTTATCAGTTGTACCAAAAATATTATTGTATTAACTTTACAAAATAGTGGAAGACCCTACGAATTTTAAATTGAGAAACCATTAAAAATTGTATTAGGCTCTAGTGATGACGAATGATCTAAACCACTCTAAATCATTCTCACTATCTCTCTAACCTCACCGCTTCTTATTTTATTGCATATATATTGTATGTAGGGGTGGCAAAATGGGCCGTGGCCCATCAGGCTAGCCCGCACACCTACAAAACAAAGGCGGATTGAGTTAGGCTTTTATGCCCGCCTACCCGCTTAACCTGCCCCGCCTTAACCCACCAAAAAAGGGGTGGGTTGGCCCGCCAGCCCTCATATCTAGTTATCAAGCCCTCAGAATATTTATTTTGGTTGCATGAAGGTACTTGAGCTATAGTTTTGGAACATTTGTTGATAATTCTATTTTATATATTTATTTGTCAATATATGAAATTTTTTTAAGTAAAATTTGTTAAAAATTGCTTTAAAAAAATTATTCTAAAAAATAAGTGAAAAAACTAATTGAAATGTAAAAATAAGTGAAAAATCTAATTGAAATGTAAAAAATTATTACTTGTGTTTTGTGTGTATTAATCACTATATAAAAATTATTTGTAGACGCGACGAGAACCAAACGCATATTAGTGTAGATATTATGTTATGAAACATATGTTGGATATTTTCTTTGGAGGCATTAGTGATTTATGGGTTAAAGTAATCACTTTATTCACATGCATGTAATTTATTTATGTTAGTTGTTAAGTTAATATTGTTGTTATCAAGTAAAAGGTTTATGTTGTTGTTATTATGGATATTGAATGTTTAATGAAGCTGTTGTGTTATCATAATTTAAATTTTGTTCAAATTACAGGTGTTTAATGACCAGATGTAAGAGCAAGAATTGGTTATTCATCTGACCTTATGTTTTGATGATAAAAATACATAGATTCATAAAGAATAATTTTGTACCCTAATGGTTTTGTTAAGTGTGCAGATACTAGATACAAGCTTTGACTTTAAAGTAATGACGTGTGACATCATTATATTCTGAACCTAGTGCACTCTGACTCTGAGATGTGTGTTCTACAAGATTTCTTAACGCTTCTAAGTAGTGAAGTTCTAAAGTCTTATGCTCAATACTCTGATGACCAAGGGTCTGAAGTTTCTAAATACCAAGCTCTGAAGATTCTGAAGACTAAGTTCTAAAGACTCTGAAGACTAAAGTTCTGAAGATTCTAAAGACAATGTTCTAAAGACTCTCTCATACAGCCTCTAATTCTTACTATATGTATGCTTCATCATTTCTCTATTTGAAGCCTCTGAATAATTGAAGATAAGATCAAAAAATTTTACGTGAGAAAATAGTACACAGTACAAGATCAATATTCCTTCCACCACACTGATTTTGTGGGAAAAGGATAGTACTATTGTACCATTGTGTCTCCCGTTTTGACAGACTGTTATGCAAGGACACAACTACATTTGTTTATTCCTTTTCTACCCTCCAACGGATATTTTCATTGCAGATATAAAGGAGTCTTAGAAGAATGGAACAATGCCAACTCTAAGAGAATATCTTCTATGTGAATAATGCATATTGTGAAATACTTGAGAGAAAGAAAAACAAACACACAAGGAACTTTTGTTCATATACTTTCATAGAAAATATTTTTTTGTGAAATTCTTTGTAATTCATTTGTGTAATCTGCTTTCTTAGAAGCATCTTGTAACATACTTTGTATCTCAACTTTTGAGTTGTATTTCCTTGAGTGACTAAGGTATAGTCAAAATTACTCAAGAAGACATTGACAATTAGTCTTTGTGGTTGTCATCAGTTTGGTTATAGTGGATTAAGTCCTTGTGACAAGGAGAAATCACATTGATGGCTGGATTATAGGTAGCTTTGTTAACAACGAACATGGATAAAAATAATTTTGTTCATTATTTTTGTTCTTAGTTCTCTCCTTGTTGTTTTGGGTAGAAAAAGTTTTCACTCTAAAAACACAACTCAAACCCCCACTTTCTTGTGTTTTTGTTATCTTCAATTGGCATCAGAGCTCCGGTTCTGGTATTAATTATTTCTCAAACACTTCACCGTGCCAGATAAAGATCCAGTTTGTGAATCACAATGGAAGGAGTTCTTCCACCAGTTGCATCCGCTGACAGAGATCATTATAGTGCCAAACCCCTAGTTTTTAATGGGGAAAAATTTAACTATTGGAAAGATAGAATTGAAAGTTTCTTTCTTGGCCATGATGTGGATATATGGGATATTGTAGTTAATAACTACATTCATCCTGTTGGTAACAGTGGTAACAAGTTATAAAGAAGAATGATGACTGAGCAATAAAATAAAGATTACAAGAATCATCATAAGGCTAGAACCATTTTGCTGAATGCTATATCATATGATGAGTATGAGAATATAACAAATAGAGACACAACTAAGTCTATTTTTGACTTTTTAAAGATGATGACTCATGAAGGAAATGCTCAAGTGAAAGAAACCAAGGCGCTTGCCTTGATACAAAAATGTGAAGCCTTCAAAATGAAGGATGATGAAACAGTTAAGAACATGTTCTCAAGGTTTCAGACTCAGTTGCAGGACTGAAGGTTTTGGACAAAGGATACTCTAATGTATATTATGTTAAGAAGATTATCAGAAGCTTTCCCAAGAGATGGAGGCCTATGGTAACTGTGTTGAAGTTGTCTAAAGATCTGAACAACACTACTCTTGAAGAACTTGTAAGTTATTTGAGATGTCACAAGTTAGAGCTTGAAAAGGATGAGCTTTAAAGAAAAACTAAATATGTGGCTCTGAAATCTATGGGAAAGTCTGAAAAGACTAAAGCCTTTCAAGATGAAGAAGAAGAGCAATATGAAGAAGATTCTGAAGAAGAATATGAGTTATCTCTTCTCTCTAGAAGAGTTAATCAACTCTGGAAGAAAAGGCAAAGCAAGTCCAGAGGATCAAGAAGGACACGTGGACGCTTTGAGTCTACATTTGGATAGAACAAATCAGGTGTTGGTGAAGACATTGCCTACTTTGAGTGCATTGAGCCAGGTCATTACAAGAACGAATGTCCCAAGCTGAAGAAAGACAGATGGATACCGGGGATGACTCTGAATCCTCAGGAGATGACTCTTAGGAATAGTAAGCTATCGTAGCACTGATGGCATGCGCAGAAGCATCTGATTATAAGACACAACCAAAATCTGAATCAAAATCTAGACTCTGAAGAGGTATTTCCTAATCTATCTCGTTCTGAATTGGAATCTTGTTTATCTAAAATTAAGGAAAAGTATCAAAAGCTTCAGAACAAATACAAGGATCTGAAATAATCCCATGTATCTGAATCTGAAGCACGTGGTTAGCTTAAGAAAGATTTCTCCACTCTAAATGAAGAAAAATTTATTCTTAAAAAAGAAAACTCTGCCTTTTAAACCTAGAGTTATAAACTTGTGGAAGAAATTATTTCATAAGCTTTTGTGGATTTTGAAAATGTCATAAAGAAATTTGACAAATCTTTTCAGACATTTTTGGCTAGAAACATAGATAAAAGTAAAATGACTTCAATGATTTATGGAGTTAGTAGAAATTGAAGATGAGGAATTAATTATGTGCCTAAAGAAAAACCTATTTTAAAAGAAAAGGCAAAACTAAAGGATCTTTATTCCCATTTCTCTTATGCACATACACAAAATGATTATTCTGCAAAAGAAAAAAAAAACCAAGTTTGCTAAGAACTCTAGGAGAACTAACCATAAAGGACGCAAAAAGATATGGGTGCCTAAGGACAAGATAATATATGTTGCGGACCTCCTTAGCATCATAGTTAAAACACCAGTCGTGGTACCTGAACTCTAGGTACTCACAACACATGACAGGAAGAAGGCATATGTTCCAGGATCTGGAACTTAAGCCTGGTGGCTTCGTAGGTTTTATAGGTAATCAGATATGGAAGATTATAGGCTCCAGAACAATTGGTAATGGTTCTCTCCCTTCAATTAATAATGTTTTATTAGTTGATGGATTAATGCATAATTTATTATTGTCCATAAGTTAATTAAGTGACAGTGATTATGACATAATCTTTAATCAAAAGTCTTGTAAAGATTTTAATCAGAAAGATAGCTCCATTCTTTTTAATGGCAAAAAGAAAAATAACATTTATAATAAAAAGAATTTCTGATCTTAAAAGTCAGAATGTTAAATGTCGCATGTCTGTTAATAAAGAGCAATGGATCTGGCATAGACGATTGGACCATGTTAGCATGAGAAGGATTTATCAACTAAATAAGCTTAATTTAATCAGAGGCCTTCCTAATCTGAAGTTCTCTTCAGATGCTCTTTGTGAAGCATGTCAGAAAGACAAGTTTTCAAAATCTTCTTTCAAAGAGAATACTGTTATTTCTACCTCTAGGCCTTTGGAACTCTTGCACATTAACCTCTTTGGACCAGTGAAAACTGCTTCTGTCAATGGCAAGAAATATGGTTTAGTCAATGTTGATGACTATAGTAGATGGACATGGGTTAGATTCTTAAGACACAAGGATAAGTCACAGTATGTGTTTCTACCTTTTGCTCACAATTTTAAAACGAAAAAGACTTTAAAATTGTTAAAGTTAGAAGTGATCATTGTGGTGAATTTAAGAATAAGCAGTTTGAGAAACTGTTTGAAGAAAATGAAATTTCCCATGATTTCTTCTGTCCTAGAACTCCACAACAAAATGGAGTTGTAGAAAGGAAGAATAAGACTTTGCAAGAGATGGCTAGAACCATGATCGATGAGACAAGTGTGGCTAAGCACTTATGGGTATAGGCATTTAACAAAACATGCTATATTTAGAACAATATCTATATAAGACCTATTATGGGTAAGACTCCTTATGAATTGTGGAAGAATAGAAAACCCATCATTTCATATTTTCATCCTTTTGGTTGTAACTATTTTATTCTGAACACTAAAGACAATCCGAACAAGTTTGATTCTAAGGAACAAAAGTGTATAATATCATGATACTCTAAACGCTCTAAAGGCTATAAAGCATATAACACTGAAACACAAATTGTTGAGGAATCACTTCATGTTATATTTGAGGGTTAAATATACAAACCCCCCTGCAATGTTAGCGAGTTCTCATTTATCCCCTGGCAAAGTTTTTTTTTTAAAAACCCCCTCATCTTAGTTAGATTCCCTCACTTAGACCCCTAATTGCCACATTGCAGCAAAGATTCTTTCTTATTGCTTGTGTGGCAGTCCACATGGCATTTTTAATATTTTTTAATTTTTTTAAATTTTTTTAAAATTTTTTTTAATTTTTTTTTAATTTTTATTTATTTATTTATTTATATTTATTTTTGTTTTTTTAGTTTTTTTTTTTAATTTTTTTTTCGTTTTTTTTTTAAATTTTTTTCGTTTTTATTTATATTTTTTTTTAATTTTTAATTTTTTTAATTTTTCGTTTTTGGACCTAATGTTTTTTTCGTTTTTTCGTTTTTAAAAAATTACAGAGGCTAAAATCAAATATTGCTAACAATCTTAAAATAGGAAAAAAAAGTTAAGAGAATTATGTTTGCTTGAGGGTGGTTTTGAGAGCTGGGAGAACAAGGTCATGGTGAGCATCAATACACCATAACTTTGAAGTAATGAATAATTCGTCGCGATTTTTAACTAGGCCTTCCTCTAAAGCTTTTGACACAACTTGACCTAGAAGTTATTCAGTATTATACAAAAAAGCAGTATCAAAATGTCTGTAGCCAATGTCAATAGCATCAATCAAAGCTATTGGAGGAGGATGAGTCGTTGTTCCATATCCTATCGATGGCATCTTTTTTCCTGAATTTAGTACCACATCTGAAACTTTCTTTGCTTCCATCTTCTTTTTTCTTTTTTGAGTTCGTTCAAAGCACAAGTTTCACACAATTCACAATTTTCTCTTATGATATGAATGGTAACTTTGAGATTTGAGATAATATAAGCGGTTTTATAATTTTTTTTAATATTTTACAATTTATCAAATTAAATAGCTTTGTTTTCTGAAGTGTTTTTCGTCAAAGATATCAATTCCAATTTCCAATACATGTGCAGTAGTGCACTATTCAATTTTCTGAATAATTTAAGTCTTTTTTCGAAACAAAAATTATTTTAAATAATTATAATACATAGATAATAGTATTAATTACACAGAAGTACAAAAGAAGAGAAATAACAATGCGCATCTATCTTTTTAGAAAAACTGAAGTATTCATTTTTTTCACTATTTTAGTCCTTGTTATTTTAAGGGTTAAATATACAAACCCCTCTGAAAAAAATAAATAAAAAAAACAAAAAAATTAAAAAAAAATTAAAAAAATATAAAAAAAAGAAAAAATAAAGGTAAAAAATAAAAAAAAACGAAAAAAATATAAAAAAAATATAAAAAAACTAAAAAAAAACAAAAAAAAATAAAAAAACGAAAAAAAAATAAAAAAATAAAAAAAGTAAAAATAATAAAAATAAAAATAAAAATAATAAAAATAATAAAAAAATATTAAAAATGCCAGTGGACTGCCACGCAAGCAATAGGAAAAAATCTTTGTTGCAATGTGGCAATCAGGGCCCTAAGTGAGGGAATCAGGATATTAAGAGGGGGTGTTTAAAAAAAAATTTTACAGGGGCTAAAATGAAAACTCGCTAACATTGCAGGGGGAGTTTGTATATTTAACCCTATATTTGATGATAAGCTTGAATCTGAAAAGTCAAAGCTAGTAGAAAAGTTTACACATCTAGAGATTACCTATTCAGGCTCTGAGAGTAAAGAATCAAAAGCTAAAGAATCTTAGGCAAAATACTCTGAAGCTATTCGACTATAAATTACTCATACACCTCTGAGAAAACACAAACAAAGATATTCACATTCTAAAGAATTGATTTTGGGAGATAAAATTGAACCAGTTAGAACCAGATCCTCGTTCAAACCTTCTGAAGAAACAATTCTGGGTTTAGTGTCCCTCATAGAACCTGCATCTGTTGATGAAACACTTCGGGACACTGAGTGGATTTTGGCTATGCAAGAAGAATTAAACCAAGTCTTCAGAAATTATGTGTGGAATCTTATGCCTAGACCTAAAGGAATTTATGTCATTGGGACAAAATGGGTTTCCAAAAATAAGCTTAACGAGAAAGAAGAAATGGAAAGGAACAAGGCCAGATTTGTGGCACAAGGCTATAGTCAATAAGAGGGGATTGACTATATTGATACCTTTGCACCAGTTACCAGGTTAGACTCTATTTGTCACTTAATTTCTTTTATTGTTAATCACAACATCATCTTATATCAGATGGATGTTAATATTGAATTTCTAAATGGTTACATAACTGAAAAAGTGTATGTACACCAACCCCCTGGCTTTGAAAATCATAAAATCCAGATTTTGTTTTCAAACTTAAGAAATCTTTGTATGGTCTGAAACAAGCTCCTAGAGCATGGTATGAAAGACTAAGCAATTTTCTTATAGAAAATGATTTTACCAAAGGAAAGGTTGATACTACTTTGTTCTATAGGACATTCAAAAATGATATTCTAGTAGTTCAAATTTATATAGATCACATTATAGTTGATTCTTCTAATGCTACCTTGTGCAATGAGTTTGCTAAGTCTATGCAGGCAAAGTTTGAAATGAGACTGATGGGAGAACCCAAGTTCTTTCTGGGTATTCACATTAACAAAAGCTCTGAAGGAACATATATCCATCAGAGCAAATATACCAAAGAACTTATGAAGAAGTTTGACATGTCAGATTGCAAGATAGCTAAAACTCCAATGCATCCTACTTGTATTCTGGAGAAGGATGAGGTAAGCAAAAAGGTAGAATAAAAGGTATACAGAGGTATGATAGGTTATCTCTTTACTTAAGTTCTTCCAGACCTGACATTCTATTTAGTGTATTTTTATGTGCTCGCTTCCAATCAGATCCTAGAGAGTCCCACTTAACAGCTGTTAAGAGGATCTTTAGGTATCTAAAAGGTGCTACTAACCTTGGCTTATGTTATAGAAAATAAAAAGAGTGCAAGCTAGTAAGTTATTGCGATGTCGATTACGCTGGAGATAGATTATAAAGAAAAAGCACTTTTGGAAGCTGTCAGTTTCTGGGATACAACTTGATCTCATGGTCCAACAAGAGATAATCAACAATTGTACTATCAATAACTAAAGCTGAATATATTGCTGCATCTGAATGCAACACTCAGATCCTCTAGATGAAAAACTAGCTAGAAGATTTTCAAATATATGTGAGTAATGTTCCTCCTCTTTGTGATAATACCTCAGCTATTTCTTTATCTAAGTGTTTACTGGGAAAAATAGAAAACAACCTCTGGCCTACCAAATTTTTAAGAAAATGGGTAACTTGCAGGACCGATTACACTAAATCCTAAGACATGTGCTAAAATAATTTAAAAGGATATTTGAAAAAGGATGAACACTTTGACAGTTTTCATAATTAAGAAAATGGTTATTTCGACAATACTAGAGGAAAAGTAATACGAAGAAATGATTAAAAGTGCATTGGGAAATAACTTAACAAAATAAAAGAGAAAAGGTAAATTTCTGGGCAAAGATTAACTGAATTGCATTGAATAAGAAAAATGGTGTTACATAAAACGTACATTTCTTCAGAAACTCGTTTCTCTACACACGGCTACTTTGAGTGATTTGAAAAATTTGTACAACTTTTACACACACAAATCCTAACACTAAGACTTGCTATTTATAATAGTAAAAAATAACTACCCCTAACTGCCTACTAATTAGAGCGAGACAAATGTCATTCTGCATGTCTTCGCCCTTCAAATACTCTACACGTGTACCCTTCTCTCAAATGGATAAGGACAAAGTTCCCTCCATTATTTGAATTTGAATCTTTGAATCGAACGTCATTAGTCAGACTTCTGTCGAAACATATTTCCACATTGTTAGAAATATTTCAAAGTCCATAAAATCTGTCTCTTTTGCACAAGGACATCTTCGACTAGACTCTCTGAAAATACCATTCCTGTTGAAATCTTCCAAAACTTCAAAAAATAAATTTCTTTGAATAGAATTTCTTAATTCAATATCAGACGTCGAAATTAGGAGCTAACAAATTGCCCCCCCTAAAAATGTCATTTTTGACATCATTGAAGAAAAAGGCATTTTTTGAGAATGTCATTCGACGCCTCATCCAATCCTTTTGATGCTTCGACGCTTGCTCATGGTTCCAACGTTATAAAACTGTTCACTTTCCCATCAGTAGACCTATGACGTCATAACCATCATTACCATATCTGACACGTCCCCTCAAAGCGTGCAAGAATCTCCATTATTATCATGTTTCCTAGACTCTAGGAAATCATGGGGCTAGGCATTAATTGCCACCGCTTCATCAGAGATCGTGGGGAAGACGCATGTCCCACTCCAGAAATTAACATTAACATAATTTATGTAACCGTTTCCACTTCTAGCTCTATAAATACATTTTTCAACAACTTATTTCACTTTTACGCTCTCTCACTCTCAAATCTCCCCATAAAACTTCTTACTTTTCAAAAGCACTCACCTTCTTCATTTCTTCTCCAACAATGGCCTCCTCCACACGATCAAACAAGGACGATAACAAAGTAACCAAAGAACCTGGAAAACCTGCAAAGGCTCCCAAGAAGGGCACTCAACTTCCTCCTTTCGATTCCATCTCTGGACCTGCCATGGTAGGAAACCAACAATATCTACCTGAACCTCTTGCTGAAGAGAAAAGGAGAATTTATGCTTCCCAGGTACTTATTCCTTTAACTGTTTCTGACAAGCCCCGGGCTTTGTGTGGTCCTTTGACTAACCCTGATGTTGATTTTAGTAAGTTTAGGGATTTCTTTCCTACATATAATAAATATAAACCCATAGGACAATGTAAAAAACCTAGGACTAGCAATGAGGATCCCAAACCTGCTAACCAAGACAATCCTCCAACTGAAGAGGCTATTGATCTTAGGTATATGAACAATTTTAGAGTGTTTAGGGCTAGTCCATCTTTGAAGAACCCTTCTGATTACTTAGGATGGTTGGTAAGCTAGAGAAGACAAAATTCGAGGTTTGGAAAAAAATGGGTATTTATGACTTAATCTGTAGCGAGCGATTTTGGACGCGGTTCTTAAGCGCTGGTCGCTCTCTGCGGTTGAGCTTAAACTACAGGCCGATTCATTTTTTATCCTATTGTGAGCTGACTTAGGAAGGGAAATAGATGTCTCCAATTAACCCTGCTTTGCATACTGCGTTTAAACAGCGGTCTGTTAGGTTACGGATGCTATCAATGTGGGGGGCCTTTGTACTGGTTATTTGTATTTTCGCCAATACGGTTTTCTTTCTTTCTAGGACTTTCTAGCGGGGAACAAGGGTTAGGATGTTAGGACTGATGCTTTTGAATTACTGCTTTTGATTGATGGAGATATGGGATTTGGTTTTTTTGTTTAGTGTGCTCGCTAAGATCTTTTCTTTCGATCTTATGCCTACGTATTCCCGTTTACCGAAACAGGGAAATCAGAGCGTTCGTAGTTCCTCCTAGTCTATGGGAGGAAATGGGTGTTTTTTGTGTCTTGTTCAAAGCCCAAGACGTGAAGCGAAAGGTGATTTGTATCTTGTTCAAAGCCCAAGATATGAAGTTAAAGGTCTATTTGTGTCTTGTTCAAAGCCCAAGACGTGAAGCTGAAAATTCTATTTGTGTCTTGTTCAAAGCCCAAGACGTGAAGCTGAAGGACCTCGACTTTAGAGAGAATTTGTCATCTCTAAAGGGGGGTTTATCTGTCACAACTGTTGGGTGACTGGTTCTAAAGGAGAATTACTTTAACCGGGATATGCGAATCCGGCAATGCCATAATTTCCTTTATAGGGGATTTTAACTTGAAGGAGAAGACTTTAACTCAGTGTAGAGCAATGCCATCTTTCCTTAGGAATTTCTCATGCTAAAAGAGGGACAGTGGCGTGGATATAGATGATCCAGAGGCTTGCCGCTTACAGCGATTAGATGAAGGGGAAGGAGTGGTTGATGTTTGTGTACTGTGAACGAGGCACAACTTTGATGCTAAAAGGTTGATTGGATCAACCAGTGGTTTTCTTATACAAAGCCTAAGAGGAGGCTAATGTGTGTCTCGTACAAAGCCCGAGAGAGAGGCTAAAAGGTTTTGACCCGATGATGGAATCTTTTCGTATCTCGTATAAAGCCCGAGATGGAGGCTATTGTTTGTTTGGCTCAATAAGAACCCTTTTGTATCTCGTACAAAGCCCGAGATGGAGGCGAAAAGGGTGATTGACTCAACGAGGGAGTCTCTTATGTGTCTCGTACAAAGCCCGAGAGAGAGGCTAAACGTTGTTTGACTCCGCTGGGGAGAATCATTGTACAAAGCCCAAAAGGAGGCTATGGTGACTGTTTCAATTGAGTGACAGGTCCAGTATGCGGATTTTGAAAGAGAAAATCAATTCTTATATGAGCAACACTGTACTCAAGGATTTGTTTCAAGGATCCGGGTTATTCCTGTTCTTTAAGTAAGCGGGAAATCCGAAGGGTATTGAGACTGTCCGAGTCTGCGGGTTTCCTTCCTATTTAACGAAGGGGGCACTTGAGAATGTCTTTGAGACTCAAGGAGATTAGACTGTCCAAGTCTAGAGTTTCATCTTTTGTACTATGCTTTGAGAAACAGTAGTAGACTCTTTGAAAGGACTGTTCTATGCAGATGATTAAGTTATGTTCCTATACCTCTAGGATGTCGTCGGGATAATTTGTACGAAGCCCAAGAGGAGGCTGGAAACTTTTAAGAAGCCGACGGGTCCTTGTACCAAGCCCAAGAGAAGGCTATCATTCCCGGAGGAAGAGATCATTATACGAAGCCTAAGAGGAGGCTGTGAATACTTCTAAGAAGCTGGTGGGTCCTTGTAGTAAGCCCAAGAGGAGGCGGGGTTGCTTTTAGGAAGCCTGTGGGTCCTTGTACGATGCCCAAGAGGAGGCCGATTGCTTTTAAGAAGCCAATGGGTCCCCAAACCCCGAGAAATTCAAGGCAAGCTATTCACAAGGAATAAATCAAGTCAGGAAAGTTCGAGAATTTGGAAGAAACTCAAAGTTGTCATTCACGGAGAATACATTCATCTCTGGGAGCAGAGTTTCTTGACAATTCCTAATGAGGACAGCCGAAGAGAAGACTGTATCTGGTGATCCTATTGGGGATCTAGTTGTCTATTTCTACGAATAAACAAAACGACTTTACCTAGTGCTAGACGTAGTTGCCGGGGAAACTCTAAATATCTATACTATTATTACACAGTTGATATGAGTTTATGAAAGAAGACTTACAGCGAAACAGCCCCACAATACAGTTATATATATATGAGTTTATGAAAGGAGACTTACAGTGAAACAACCCCACAATACAGTTATATACATATGAAAGCGGTAAATGAAAGCGGGTAAACACTTACTCGGTTGTAGAGCTTCCATGCTGTTTGGTTAGTTGTTCAACAAAGAAAGATTGAAAACAACAGTATATTCAAAATTCGGTGAGCGCACTGTTGAATTTGTACATAGGGACTTATACAAGTGACTGAGGCCCAAAAAGGTTTTCTGTACAAAGGGATGGGTCTTACACTCTCTCAAGAGGCCCAAAGAGTTTTAAGAAAGGAAATGGGTCTTACTACTCGAGGGTAGGCCCAGTTGGTTAATTTTAAACTGGCAACGATCGCGTCGTTTATTTGAAAATGTACAGAGGGACTTATACAACGAATGAGGCCCAAAAAGTTTTCTGTACACAAGGGGTTGGGTCTTACACTCTAATAGAGGCCCAAAGAGTTTAAAGAAAAGAAATGGGACTTACAACACGAGGGGAGGCCCATGGTCTTTATTTTCAAGATGAATATTCACTTTTAAAATGCTTAAAAACAATTAAAAATGAATTTATTCACAAAAATCCCAACTATATTAAATAAATAATATATATTTGATTTTTTTGTAGAATAAAATATTTTACTATTTTTGTGATTTTTCAGAAAAAGAACCAATAAAAAATAATCAAAATTGAAGGAGTTATTAATTTTCCAAATCATTATAAAATAAAATGAGAAAATATAAAAAAGAGGGGTTGAGTCTTACACTCTATTAGAGGCCCAAAGTGTATTTTTGTACAAAAGATGGGGCTTACAACTCAGGGAGAGACCCAAAATATTTTAAGTTTGAAAATGGCGATCGCGCCGAGATTTTTAACGTATCGGGACTTATACAATAACTGAGGCCCAAAAATGTTTTGTTAAAAAAAGGTTGGGTCTTACACTCTATTAGAGGCCCAAAGTGTTTGAAAAAGATTTGTTAGGGTGAAAATCAAAGAAAACCCCAATTTCATTTTTTTAGGCATTTTTCCAAGAAAAATTAAGTAAAAAATGATAAAAATATCAAATAAAATCATTAAATAATGATTAAAGTTTATGAAAAAAAATATTTTATCCACATAAATATTTAAAATCATTTTGGTTTTAAAAAATCAAGAAAAAAAATAAATCATTTTAAAAGCATTTAAAACAATTTAAAACACTATTTTTAAATATATTAAAAATAATACTTTTTTTTGTGGATTAAAATATTATGGGGTATGAATTGGAAAATGATGATTTTTTGCTATGTAAAAAAAATTGGTTGAGTTTTGAAAATAAAAAGTAAGAAAAAGAGGAAAGATATCAAAATATCATCTCCGACATTTCTTTTGGGGTAAAAACGAGTACCGAAACTTTAATTTTCAACACGTTTTTTATCAAATTTCAAACACTCATAACTCTCTCAATTTTTATCGGAATCAAAATCCGGAAATACCTATCTTGACCGATTTTTTGCAAGGAATCCGATGGTACCACACATACACACCGAAACTCGACGTACAAAACACGCAAATCGAAAAACCAGAACTGCGCGTAATTGAAAACATCGTTTCGAGCCAAACTTCCGACACGCGTAACTCTCTCGATTTTTAACGGAATTAAGATCCAGAAGAGCCTATCCTGACCGATTTTTCATGAGGAATCCAATGGTATCGTACATGCACGCTAAAAATCAACGTACAAAACGTACCAGCAAAAAAACCAGAACTACGCGTTAGTTGAAAACATCGTTCCGCGTCGAATTTCCAACACGCGTAACTCTCTCGATTTTTATCCGAATTGAAATCCGAAAAAACCTATCTCGACCAATTTTTTGCAAAGAATCCAATGGTATCGCACATGCATGCTGAAACTCAACGTACAAAACGCAGCAATAAAAAAACAGAGCTGCTACGTTGTGAAAACGTCGTTCCGCGTCGAATTTCCAACACACGTAACTCTCTCGATTTTTAACCGAATTGAAATCCGTAAAAACCTATCTTGACCGATTTTTCGCAAGGAATCCAATGATATTACTGACGCACATGGAAAATCAACACACAAAACGCAGAAATTAAAAAACCAAAACTATTATCGTTAATTCGATGTCGTTTCGCGTTAAATTTCCAACGCGCGTAACTCTCTCAATTTTCATCGGAATTGAAATCCGTAAAAACCTATCTTGACCGATTTTTCGCAAGGAATCCAATGGTGTTACTCATGCACACTAAAACTTAATGTACAGAACACATCAATAAAAAAAATCAGAACTGGATATGATTTTAAAACAACCAAAATTCCACATATAAACATGTTAAAATGCAAACAGTGGGAGGATCACAACATACACATTATGGACTACATTTTTTCCTCAAGAATTGCTCAATATGATGCATGTATGTGGACAACAAAGGAAAACATGATTCAAAGAATTCAAGTTGTGGATTTTACCTCTTTTTTGGAGATTTTGGGCAACCTACCAAGTGCTTTGTTCCAGAAATGATTTGATGCTTTGGACAACCTCAAATGACCTCTAAGAAGCTTTTAGGATGGTTGGAATCGGCTGGAAACCTCTGGAGCAAGTTTGTGCACTTTCTATCAAAATGGTCAAAAGTGGCCAAAATGCCAACTCTCTCAAATGGTGTTCCAGATGTGTGGCACCATTTGGGACAGTTCAAGGATGATATTTAGAGTGTGTTTGAGGTTTTATCTGGTTTGGAAAGTGACTGAATCAAGACATGGCTTGAAAAATGCAAAAAAGTGTCATTTTGAGGTTTTGAGAGGTGACTTTGTGATGTTGTGATTACAGGTCACTTTTGATGGTTTGCACAGCTTACATATGATATATATGAGGTGTGTGTGTGATTAGTTTGAGTGGAATTGCTCTCTAGCTCAAAAACTCAGAATTTCCTTACTAAAGAAGGCATTTTGGAGTGAAAGAGAGAATTTGAGGAAAGCATCTGTTTGATGGCTTTGGTGTACTCAAACTGAATACAGATGTTTGTTCCATGTTGGCTTTGGTGTACTCAAACTGAATACAGATGGCTTTGGTGTACTCAAACTGAATACATATGATACAGATGTACTCAAAATGAGCTCTATTTATAGTGGAGCAAGTTTGTTTTGGGATCCACAGTGAATGGCAACTGCAGCAGGTGTTTGTTCCATGTTGGCCAATGGAAATGCAAGTCTCCTCTAGCCATTGACTAGAGGTTAGGGAACAGGGCTGTGGTTCCCTTGGTCTTGGATAAGTCTTGACTGATTTCAGATGAGAATGGCTCAGTCCATGCCACCTATAAGCATCCATTAAATGCTCCAAACCAAAATTGGAGTTTTGTCCCTCTTTTAGGGATTTCTAGGTTTTGGCATGCTTTTTTTTGTTCCTTGGACTTGGGAGGTTCATGGATCAGATCATCCCACTTGGATTTGATCCTTAGATGTGTCTAAACTGATGACAAGGCTTGAAAATTCGTGTGGCACAACCAAGGAGATGCTTAGAAAAGGTAAACTTCCCCTCGATCCTGGTCTTCAACCATGGAGCTGGTCTCAGTTTTCTTTTGAAATAAACTTCCCCTCGATCCTGGTTTCCTACTAAGGAACTGGTCTTAGTTTCTTTTGTAAACTTCCCCTCGATCCTGGTTTCCTACCAAGGAACTGGTCTCGGTTTCTGATTTAAACTTCCCCTCGATCCTACCAAGGATCTGGTCTCAGTTTCTGATATAAACTTCCCCTCGATCCCGGTTTCCTACCAAGGAACTAGTCTCAGTTTCTGAAATAAACTTCCCCTCGATCCTGGTTTCCTACCAAGGAACTGGTCTCAGTTTCTTTTGTCAATAAACTTTCTTGACAAGGAACGCTGTTAGTAGCAGTTTTCCTTCAAACTTCTCGCTGAATTTTCCTGGGGAGATGCCATTTGAGTGGAAAAAGTTTTGATGTCAGACTTTCTGGGGAACCCATTCGTCTGAATTGTAGAGGTACACAAACTTCTCTGTTTTGGAGACGCCATTTGTCGATTCTACTGGGGAAAGCGAGTCTCTTGAGAGACTGCTGTCGCTTGGGGTCTTTACATCATACTTTTCTCGGAGATCTTCTCGGAGAAATGCCATATGATGTGATCCAATTTTGAGGTGCCGATGACCTTTTCATCAGTGGTCTTTTCGGAGCGAAACTGGCGTGCCGCCGAATCTCTGATTATGAGGCTTTCTCTGAGGATTTTCCTTAATCCGGGAAAGCAAGGATATCATCTTCAATGGCGAAGAGTGATATTTGTTGAAAGTTTTCTTGTTTCTCAGAGGTTCAAGTTATCAAAGTGGTCAAGGGCCAATTTCAATCCAGAAATAAACTGGAGGAGAGAGATTGTTCGACGCAACCTTTCCTAACGAGGAAAGAACTGACAACTCGATTGAGAAGACTTCTACCACTAGGGGACAAGACCGACTGGAGTGATAGTGATGCAATATGAAATGTGAATGCAAATCAACAATGCATGATGTACGTATGTTTATGCTGACAAAACTGACGCGACATACAAACTAAAAGATGAACATGACTGGATACTCGGCCATCGCGGGGCGTGGAAGAAATATCGCTGGTTCAAGATAGCAATTCTGCCTTGCTTAGGAGAAACAGTCCCTGTTGGGGGCGACGCTGGTCGGGCTTAGGAGATGAAAACTCGGTCGAAGATGTCAGATGGATTAGTCGCATCTGACACTATTGATCCTTCAATCAGGCGCACGGGTGTAGAAGGAGTAATTTGATTCTGCACTTTGAAGTTCGCTTACTTCTGGAGAAGCAATCGATGCTCTTTCGATGTTCAACAGTCAAAAGAAATTGCCGTCTTTATTTTAAAAGTAGAAAAAGTTTTATCAAGTAAATTCATTTTTGTTTTATTTCAAGAATCGTTAATCATATTAAAAACGTCATTCCGTAAAGCTAAAACAAGTAAGAATTACAAACAAAAGCACAAAGGCTCAAATTTTATTGATAGGATGGAGATCATCCAAACGCGTGATTCCAAAGAGTATCTACAAAGTTAGAAAATGGTAATTTACAGGGAAAAGGGCTACGTTGAAACATAACGACCACTGTCCTTCTACCAACTTTGAATTCGGGGCACCCTGAGCTTCTGTCGAAGATGACCTTGACTGGAGTTTTCCTCTGATGGACGATGTAACTGCTGCTGCTGAGGGACTTGCCTCTGTTGAACATAGTTACTTGCCATTGTCCCTAATTTTTGCCTGGATTGTACTACGATGTTTCCAATCCACCGGGATGATTTTTTCCCATGTCTCTAACTTTTGCCTGGACCACCCTTTCGGGTTTTCAATCCACCGAGACGTTTTTTTTTTTTTTTTAGTTTAGGCGAAGTATTTCTTGACTACATCAACATTCGTGGGGTAGGCAAATTCCTCTCTGTCCATAGTTGCAAGTCTCAAGGCACCACCTGAGAAAGCTTTCGTGACCACATAAGGGCCATCATAATTTGGGGTCCATTTGCCCCGAGAGTTAGTGAGAAAAGATTGTATCTTCTTGAGCACGAGGTCTCCTTTTCTGAAGACACGAGGTCGGACCTTTTTGTCGAACGCCCTCTTCATTCTTTGTTGATACAACTGACCGTGGCATAGTGCCGTGATTCTTTTTTCTTCTATCAGATTCAGTTCATCGTGTCGGTTTTGACACCATTCAGCTTCAGTGAGCTTAGCTTCCATCAATACTCAGATTGAAGGGATCTCTACTTCTATGGGGAGCACTGCTTCCATGCCATATACTAGAGAGAAAGGGGTAGCCCCTGTTGAAGTGCGGACAGATGTGCGATAACCGTGAAGAGCAAAGGGTAACATCTCGTGCCAGTCTTTGTAGGTTACAACCATCTTTTGAACAATCCTCTTGATGTTCTTGTTAGCCGCTTCTACCGCTCCGTTCATCTTGGGTAGGTAGGGAGATGAGTTATGGTGTTCGATCTTGAACTCAACGCACAACTCTTTCATCATCTTATTATTCAAGTTAGATCCATTATTAGTAATGATCTGGCTCGGAACACCATAACGGCAAATGATATTATTTTTGATAAATCGGACCATCACTTGTTGAGTTACATTAGCATACGACGCTGCTTCGACCCACTCAGTGAAGTAGTCAATGGCTACTAGGATGAACCGATGTCCGTTTGAAGCCTTGGGCTCAATCATGCCAACCATGTCGATCCCCCATATGGAAAAAGGCCACGGGGAAGAAAGAACTTTGAGATGTGATGGCGGTACATGAATTTTGTCGGAGTATATCTGACACTTGTGACACCTCCTCATGTACTTGTAGCAGTCAGATTCCATTGTCAACCAATAGTACCCTGCTCTCAGAATTTTTCTCGCCATTGTGTGTCCGTTGGCATGAGTGCCAAAGGATCCTTCATGAATTTCTTTCATAAGCATGTCTGTTTCTGGTCTGTCTACGCATCGGAGCAAGACCATGTCAAAATTTCTCTTATAGAGAGTGTCACCGCTCAGGAAGAAGTTTCCAGCCAATCTTCTGAGGGTTTTTCTGTCTTTCCTGGATGCCCCAGGTGGGTACTCTTGTTTCTGAAGGAAGCATTTGATATCGTGATACCAAGGTTTGTCGTCTATGACTTCTTCAATCGTGAAGATGTAAGCGGGCCGTTCAAGGCGCATGATGTCGATCTTAGGTATGTCATTCTATCGACCTACGCTAATCATATAAGAGAGAGTGGCTAAAGCATCAGCCATGTGATTCTCATCACGAGGGATATGATGAAACTCAACTCCGTTGAAGAAAGGTAACAACCTTCTTGCGTAGTCTTTGTAAGGAATCAATCTTGATTGGTATGTGTTCCAATCTCCTTTTATCTGATTGATAACCAAGGCTGAGTCGTCGTATACGTCCAAGTTTTTGATCCTTAAATCAATCGCTTCTTCGAGACCCATGATACATGCTTCGTATTCAGCCTCGTTATTTGTACACTTGAACGTAAGTCTGGCGGTGAAAGGAATGTGGGTACCCTGAGGGGTAACAATGACTGCCCCAATTTCGTTTCCGTAATGATTGACAGCTCCGTCAAAGATAAGTCCCCACTGGGAACCTGGTTCTGGCCCTTCACTGGGTAACGGTTCATCGCAATCTTTCATCTTTAGATACATGACATCTTCGTCTGGGAAGTCAAACCCGATTGATTCTTGATCGTCAATCGGTTGATGAACCAAATGATCTGCTAAAATACTTCCCTTAACGACTTTCTGAGCATGGTATTCTATGTCATATTCTGATAACAGCATCTGGCAACGGGCAATTCTTCCCGTAAGAGCAGGTTTTTCGAAAACGTACTTGATTGGATCCATTTCGGAGACCAACAAAGTAGTATGACGAATCATGTATTGGCGAAGACGTTTGGCTGCCCAAGCCAAAGCACAGCAAGTTTTCTCAAGCATCGTGTACCGAGTTTCACAGTCGGTGAATTTCTTGCTTAGATAGTAAATGGAAGACTCTTTCTGTTTAGTTTCGTCTTGTTGGCCAAGTACACATCCCATTGAGTCCTCTAGAACTGTAAGGTTAATGATCAGTGGTCTTCCTTCCACTGGAGGTGATAGAATCGGAGGATTCAACAGATATTCCTTGATACTGTCGAAGGCGGTTTGGCAATCTTCTGACCAAACGCAATCCTGATTCTTTTTTAGTAACTTGAAGATCGGCGCGCATGTCGCGGTCATAAGGAATATGAATCTGGAGATGTAGTTCAAATGTCCCAGGAATCCTCTGACTTGTTTTTCAGTTTTCGGAGAAGGCATTTCTTGAATGGCCTTGACCTTGTCAGGATCAACTTCAATTTCCTTTTGGCTGAAGATGAACCCTAGTAGTTTCCCTGAACGGACACCGAAGGTGCACTTGTTAGGATTCAAGTGGAGCTTGAATTTTCTTAGACGTTCGAACAATTTTGACAGATGTTCAACGTGCTCACTCTCTGTTTTTGATTTGGCAATCATATCATCGACATATACCTCGATTTCTTTATGTATCATGTCATGAAACAGAGTAGTCATGGCCCTTTGATAGGTTGCCCCGACGTTCTTCAAACCGAACGACATTACCTTGTAACAAAAGGTACCCCATGGGGTAATGGACGAAGTTTTGTCCATGTCTTTCGGCGCCATTTTGATTTTATTATAGCCCGAGAATCCATCCATGAAGGAGAAGACTTTGAACTTTGATGTACTGTCTACCAGCATGTCAATGTGTGGTAAAGGAAAGTCGTCCTTTGGACTAGCCTTGTTCAGGTCTCTGTAATCTACACACATTCTGACCTTTCGGTCCTTTTTGGAAATGGGTACGATGTTGGCTAGCCATTGAGGATATTCAGATGTAGCGAGGAAACCCGCGTCAATCTGTTTATGTACCTCCTCTTTGATTTTGATGGCCATGTCCGGGTGAGTGCGTCTCAACCTTTGCTTTACTGGCGGACATTCTGATCTTAATGGTAAGTGATGTTCCACGATGCTGGTATCCAACCCTGGCATATCCTGATAGGACCAAGCGAATACATCGGGGAATTCTTTGAGAAGCTTTATCAAACTTTCTTTGACAGTTGGATTGAGCAGTGCCCCAATCCTGATTTCTTTTCTCTCTTGCTCTGAACCCAAGTTTACCGTTTCCAACGGTTCTTTATGAGGTTCAATGGACCTTTCCTCTTGTCTGAGTAGTCGGGAGATCTCTTCTGGAATTTCGTTGTCATTTTCTTCTTTAGCCTCGAATACCGGGAACTCAAAGTTGGGAGAAGGCATTGGATCATATGTTTCAACGGGGTGTAAAACAAGCAATCTGCATGACGTGATGATTCGTGTTTAGAAGAGATAGATAAAATGCAAGTGTGTGCAGTGTTTTATTTTACTGCTTGTTTTTATTTTTGAATTGTTTTTTAGGATTTCCATTTTCTGAAAAAGCAAAAAGAGAAAACAGCAAATAATGCGGAAATTACAGAAAGACGTTATTTTATTAATGAACAAATCGATTCTTGAAACTACAACCCTATAAAACAAAACTCTGTCGCTTTGGGCAAAACGAAGAGGGAAATTTACAGAAAGCGAGCCCTATCAGGGTGAAAGGTTAAAGATGGCAATTACTTTGACTGGTGAACGACCTTCGGAACCTCGACGGCAACCCATTGGTGGCGAACTCCTCGGTGAATCACAAAGTCTGGCACCTTCCTTGATTTGTCTTCAGAAATGACGCTGATTTCTGGTGGAGCAGGATCATTGGAATCTGTCTCCCAGGCAGAATTGTCGTAGGAGGATTCCTCTGTTGTATTATGCAGATTAGTTGTGCTCTCAGCTGTATCTCCCCATCCAGTTGGCTGGATATCTTCGAGCCTGATACGAGAGCTTTCGGGCGCAGTGTGCTTGACCATAAAGCCGTATTTTCCACTTGGTTGTCCCAGGGTGTCCCATACTTCTTTGGAACTGGAGGAGTCATCCCTCTCGATGACGTTGACCTCAGGAAAAGCATAGTTGATGAATTCTAGTCCTGCAAACGTTACGAATTCATCTTCATGTTGAGTAGTTTCCGAATGACCTGAGTGTTGATCCCATGACATGGTGGGGACACAGGTATTCTGTTCAACGACGGTCAGCTGATTTTCATTGTTTGGCTGACTCTCTTGCCCCAAGTCTCCTGGATAAGGTTGCCACATTGGCAGACCATCCATCGGGCCATAGTAGGTGTAGTCAAAATTGTCTTTCATCGGAGTGTCTTCCTCTAATGAATTTGGCGGAGCACGGCATCCTTCCGGATTACAATCCCCGTATATCATTTCGACGTCTGATCTTGGTATAAATCTCAGACTTTCTGTAGGAAAGCAAAAAGGCATAGGCACCTCTTCTTGAGACATATAACCGTCCTTGTTAAGGTAGGACTTCCATTCTTCATCTGTGTCAGAGGGATCTTCCTCATTGATAGCATGAACTGTCTGAGACACTGGGTGAAGGAAACCTCCACTGTGGAAGAAGTTTTGAAGGGGATGAAGACTTTCATCGTTGGCAGCTGTCCTGGTACAGGTTGGAGAAAAACCAAGACCCTTCTTTGTTTTATTGTCAATAGGAATGACAAGCTGTCCCCATCCGCTTGTATCGGTACTCTCGACCACTTTGATAGCATCTCTATATGAAGAAATCGAAGTTCCTTCTTTGAACTGATTGTCTTTGCTTACCGACAGTGCTTGGAACTGCGTTCCAATAATCTCCTCGGGTTCTACACAAGTAGATGATGATAGGTTAGTCACAAGCAAGGCTTGTTCCCCACAAACCGTGACAAGTTGATCGTTCTTGACGAACTTTAGCTTTTGGTGGAGGGTTGAAGTAACTGCTCCAGCCTGATGTATCCAAGGTCTTCCTAATAAGCAACTGTACATTTCCCGGATGTCCATGACCTGGAAAGTGACTTGGAAAGTGTGAGGACCAATAGTTATGGGAAGATCAACTTCGCCGATAACCGTTTTTCTGGATCCGTCAAATGCTTTGATGATAACCTTGCTGATTCTCATCGGAGGGCCTTTGAATGATAATTACATCAAAGTGGACTTCGGCATAACATTCAGGGCTGACCCTGTGTCTACCAGTACGCTGGCTAAAGCATCGTCCTGGCAGTTGACTGTGATATTGAGTGCCATGTTATGACGGCGACCCTCTTCAGGTAATTCCTCATCACTAAATCCCAAATTATTGCTGGAAGTGATGTTAGAGACAATGATATCGAACTGTCTGATTGTTACATCCTGTTCCACAAAGGCTTGCTCCAAGACTTTCTGTAGAGCCTCCCTGTGCGCTTCTGAACTGAGTAATAGTGATAATACTGAGATCTTTGAAGGAGTCTGTAACAGCTGATCAACAATGTTATATTCACTCCTTTGGATGAGCTTCAGCATCTCATCATTATTTTTTGAAAGGTCGGGATTACTGGATTGACCGACTGATGGATCGGGAGCTTCTGTCTGAAGTTCCTTTTCTTTGTTGGATTCTCCAACTCCTCTGTTGAAGATTCAACCGCTCCGTGTTACATGACTGATGTCTGCAATATTCACGATGGAGGGTAATGGAATTTCCTTTCCATTTTTGACTATTGTTGCACCGTATTTGTAAGGGATAACCTTAGTTGATTCATACGGTAGTGGTCCTGGCAGATAGATGACTATGGGAGCCTTCTGATTTTTCTGACCATCATAAGTAATTTCAATCCATTCCTGGTTAGGAACTTTAGATTCGTCAAGTAGTGGAATGATGGCACAAATATCCCCAGCCCTCTGATGATCAGAGATTACGACAACATCCTCGATTTGATCAGCGAGATAATTGACTGATCCAGAACTTGAGCATGGTTGAATCTCTTTGCGGTCCAACTGACTTTGAAGGGCTGCTCGTACGAGGTAGCATCCTTGATTATTCACTGAACAAACTCCACACCGCTCATAGTTGTGTAGTGGCACCCGACCATGTCCACTTTGAATGCAGTGCAACCTTACGAGGTCTGTTTCCACTGATCGGACATCCTGACTTTGACGCCGAGTGGGGTTTCTATTACTGATACTAATCTGCTGAGTATCTTCATCCATATAGATTGGCATCCACCAGTGATTTAACAAGTGTTGAAGTGCCTCCTGGACAAGGGTACAACCTTGATCATTTTCGCAACCCGCTTTACAGCTTTGGTAATCATGTGATATTAAGAATCTGAGTCGGACCTGCTCAGCAGGTAACTCTACCAGGCTGGTATTCATCAGACGAATATCGAAGATTTGAATCATGTTGATCTGATAGGGATTCCTATCATGGTAGTCCTGGATCCATCCAAGATCCATCTGACGCTGGAGGGCCTCTTGTATGAAAGAGCATCCCTATTTGTTTACCGAGCAAGTCAGACAAGAACTGTAATCATGCCGCGACAGATTATGATACTGGCTTTGCCTTGAGTGCATTGCCACCAAGTTGACATTCATTGCACAGATGTCGTGGTTCTGAATGACGTTGGAATTTGTATAGACCATGTTAACTCCACGAACTCGGTGCTCTTGGATCCATCTAAGATCCATTTGTTCCTGTAGAGCTGCTTGCACCACAGAACATCCCTGGTTACTTTTAGAGCAGATATCACACTGGTGATAGTTATGAGGTGGCACATGGCCATATCCACTCTGTCTACAATGCATCTTGACCAGATTGGTTTTCAACAAGAGTACATCGTGAATTTGATAGACGTTGTTAGTCTCTCCTTCTATCAAATTGACTACAACCTTGTCATGTTGAGGCAGCGGATTCATAAAAACATTAGGATTCGTATCTTTGAAAGATATGAGCCCGCTCCTAACAAGCTTTTGCACGTCAGACTTGAAATTGAGACAAGTCTCTATGTTATGCCCTGGTCCTCCTTGATGATAAGGGCAAGTCTGATCCACCTTAAACCAAAACGGCGGATTTTCCGGTACTGTAAGAGGAGACTTAGTATGAATGTGCCCCTTAGCTAACAGTAATGGAAACAGCTCTGCGTACGACATGGGTATAGGATCAAACCCTGGTGGCCGTGTTGTACGGTTGTTGTTATATGGAGGACGAGCCTGCTGAAGAGGCTGTTGTGTCCTTTGCTGGTCAGGTTGGCTCTGCGCAACCTGAGGTTGATAAGTAGGAATAGGCGTAAGGTTGATAGCAGGAGTCACAGCCGCTACTGGTTGATAACGTCGCCTTTGCTTTCCGAGAGAGATATTCCCAATATCTTGCTCTTTTTTATTAGGGAGAGCACTACCGTATTTTTTAGTACCGCTCGTCGATCCAGTGTCTTTTACCAAACGTCCTTCTCGGACGGCTTCCTCAAGACGTACGCCCATGCCCACCATCTCGGTGAAATCACTGGGCGCACTGGCAACCATTCGGTCATAGTAAAATGAGCTTAAGGTCTTTAAGAAGATCTTTGTCATCTCTTTTTCCTCAAGAGGTGGACAAATTTGAGCGGCAATTTCACGCCACCTTTGAGCATACTCCTTAAAGGTTTCCTTGTCCTTTTGTGACATTGATCTGAGTTGATCTCTGTCGGGTGCCATGTCCAAATTGTATTTGTATTATTGGACAAAGGCAATACCAAGATCTCTGAATGTGCTGATCGTGGCACGGTTTAAACCCATGTACCATTTGAGTGTGGCACCGGTTAAACTATCCTGAAAGTAGTGAATCAGCAGGTCCTGATTCTCCGTCTGAGCTGACATTCGCCGAGCGTACATCACCAGATGGCTCTGAGGGCAAGAGTTACCCTTGTATTTTTCAAAGACGGCCACTTGGAATTTGTGCGGGACTTTCACATTGGGGACCAAGCAGAGGTCTGCGGCGTGCTTCCCAAATAAATCCTGACTGCGAATGGCTTGCAGCTCTTTCTGCATTTCCAAGAACTGTTCCTGGAATTCATCCATTCTATCGAACATAGTTTCCTTCTTACCAGCAGGTATTGGTGGAATCTGTCCTTCCGGGACAGTGTGCACCACAGGGGGTGGTACCGTGACTACGGCAGCGAATCTTGGCGTTTCCCGAAGTTTGTAACCTTCAGGAGTCTTCAGTATGCCCCTGGCATCTTCGCTTTCCCGAAGTTTGTAACTTTCAGGCCCAACAGCTTCTGTTGTGATTCCCTGATCCTCAGTGATCGGCGAAACATATCCTTCCGGGATATAGTTAACAGGCATGCCCCAAGGGCGATCTTTCGGCATCTGATACCTAGGATCATTCTTCTCCACTATGGGCATTGAGGTGATCTCTGAGATCACAGTTCTTTGTAGTTGAGCTTCTGCCATGGCTTGCATGTCGTTACGAAGCTTTCTCATATCCTCTCTTAGAGCGTCGATCTCTTCTTTCAACTCTCTGTTTTCTTCCTCAAGATCATCCATCTTTTTTTGACGACTGGCCCGAGTATCGACGAATGAGACAGTTTGACTTTAGAACCGAGACACAAACGTGAGATTCGTAGGGAAGAAGAATACGCGATGTGAGAATGATGAATGCAATGATTATATTAATTGTTCTTTTGGTTTAATCAAAATAAACTTCGACAATTAGATTGCAAATATCAAACGGTGGGGAAACCCCTTTTTATTGAATTCAAAGGATTACAGAAATGGAAATACAGTAAATTACAAGGTGCAGAAACAAAAACCTAAGCTAATGGGTCCCGAGTCCTCTCTGAAGAGAAATCGGGTGCTGATTCTGGTACTTTCCTTTTCTTTGACCGAGGCTCTTGGGCCGTTGTCGGGTTGTCATTCCTTTGCCAGGTGAAAGGTGCGAGCAAATTCCTTTGGTCATCTTGATTCTCTACAGCATGTTGCTCCAAAATTTCAATCAGAGCATCTTTCTCTTTCAGTAATTGCTGTATTTTGATGCACTTTACGTCGAGGGTGCGGTACTTGTTCTTCCAAGACCTTCTCTCCTTTTGAACTTTGTTGAGAGTAACCTGAAGCTTTTCAGTTTCCGTCATGAAGTACATGACAGATTCCTTTGGTGGAATAATTCCGTAACGAGGATAAGGCATCTTTAGCTTGAGAGCTCTAGTTTGTACCCAATGGAGATAAGGCTCCACCGAGACACAGTCTGGTTTTCCTAGAGACTCCCGTCCTTTCTTATGAACGTGTTTCCAAGCGTGCACTATTTCCATCTTTAGTGCTCTGTCACTTTCTCCTTCCTTGAAGAAAAGACCTTCCAGATGAGCGTTGCGCGGAACAAGCCTCATCGGGTATCCAAATTGACGACGAACCAATACCGGATGATAGTTGATTCCTCCTTTAGTTCCTATGAGGGGTACATCGGGGAAGTTTCCACAACGGTCAATGATCCTGATTCCCTCAAAAATCCTATTACACCAATCTATATCAGGGTTGGTGAGAGACATGATCTTCTGCGACCAACGTAAGACACTCTTGCAATCCCAAAAAGCAGCAGACTTGGGTAAGTGCGAGATAAACCATTTATAAAGCAGAGGTACACAACATGTGATCTCCCCTCCGCTGTACAAATTTCCCAAGTGTACAGAATGATACGCATCAGCGAGCAAAGTCGGCACAGGGTTTCCAATGAGAAAAACCTTAATGGCGTTGATATCGACGAAGTTATTGATGTTGGGAAACAAAAATAACCCGTAGGTGAGCAAGACAAAGATGCTTTCAAAAGCAGTCACGTTCCCTATACTGCCAAAATACAGGGCTTTCTTCGTCAAGAACTGGGCTGGCAAACCTTGGATGCCACCTTTAGTAGTCATGTGAGTCCTGACCTCAGACTCGTCCAAATGAATTGCTCTTGCAACGGTCTGATTCTTTGGAATTTCTTCCAGTCCAGAAAATGGAGCTCGATCGGTGATATGTAGATCAATCAGATGAGAATACTCCTCCAGCGTTGGTGCGAGCTGGTAATCCGGGAATGTGAAACAGTGATAAACTGGATCGTAGAATTAAACGAGCGCATCCATGATTCCCTCAATCACATGGACTCTTAGCAGTGGTAGCGAACCTCCGTGCTTGGTTCTGAAAGCCTCAGGGCTAGTGATCATCCTTGCTAACCTTCTCAAATCCTCTAGTTTTGGAACCTTGAAGGTATAACTATGAGTTCTCCTTCTACCAAAATCCATTAGTGCAATCCCTTTCTCTGATATTTGCAATCACAGTCTTAGTTTAATTTGAAAAACAGAGAGACTAGAAGAGAAGATTTTTGAATGTTTTAATGTTTTTTTAAATGAATGCATGAATGCAGCACACAAAAACATAGAAAAAACATGGGGTCAAAGGGTCGTTGTCATGAAGTCAAGGCTCTACCCATCCCCAAAGGTTTATACTAAGGTGATTTTTGTACCTGTACTCATTATCATCAGCTCCTCCCAGGAAAGCAAAACAACAAGCGGATCGCCAGTGAGTTGTAGAGCAATCTTAGAGTAAGTGCCATTCACCGAGAATAGGTCACCAGCCTCAAATGAGGGTAGTATCGCGTAACAACTATTTCCGATAGTTTCCGCACTACAAAAGGGTTTGGCTCCTCAGCTTCTCAGGCATCACAACTGACCCATTGTCTAGGTGAGAGAATGGTTACATTAGGATGCCTCCACTGAGGTTGATGGCCGACCCCGTCGCCATTACTTATCTTAAGTGTATACTCAATCTCACCACATGCGGCATCACACGCATTCCCAGTAGCAGAAAAATAAACACATATTCAATTAGGAAAAGCAGTATATATATTTGTCCTAATCATCCTAGACCTTTAAAGCTATGAATCCTAAGTTCCTGACAGAAATGGGTTCCCCGGCGGAAGCCCCAATCTGTGGTTTTCACATAAGTGAAGAGAAAAAAGGAAAAAAAAAGTTTTAGAAAGACCCGGCCCCACGGTGGGCGCCATTTTTCTGTAGCGAGCGATTTTGGACGTGGTTCTTAAGCGCTGGTCGCTCTCTGCGGTTGAGCTTAAACTACAGGTCGATTCATTTTTTATCCTATTGTGAGCTGACTAAGGAAGGGAAATAGATGTCTCCAATTAACCCTACTTTGCATACTGAGTTTAAACAGCGGTCTGTTAGGTTACGGATGCTATCAATATGGGGGGCCTTTGTACTGGTTCTTTGTATTTTCGCCAATATGGTTTTCTTTCTTTCTAGGACTTTCTAGCGGGGAACAAGGGTTAGGATGTTAGGACTGATGCTTTTGAATTACTGCTTTTGATTGATGGAGATATGGGATTTGGTTTTTTTGTTTAGTGTGCTCGCTAAGATCTTTTCTTTCGATCTTATGCCTACGTATTCCCGTTTACCGAAACAGGGAAATCAGAGCGTTCGTAGTTCCTCCTAGTCTATGGGAGGAAATGGGTGTTTTTGGTGTCTTGTTCAAAGCCCAAGACGTGAAGCAAAAGGTGATTTGTATCTTGTTCAAAGCCCAAGATATGAAGCTAAAAGGTCTATTTGTGTCTTGTTCAAAGCCCAAGACGTGAAGCTGAAAAGTCTATTTGTGTCTTGTTCAAAGCCCAAGACGTGAAGCTGAAGGACCACGACTTTAGAGAGAATTTGTCATCTCTAAAGGGGGGTTTGTCTGTCACAACTGTTGGGTGACTGGTTATAAAGGAGAATTACTTTAACCGGGATATGCGAATCCGGCAATGCCATAATTTCCTTTATAGGGGATTTTAACCTGAAGGAGAAGACTTTAACTCAGTGTAGAGCAATGCCATATTTCCTTAGGAATTTCTCATGCTAAAAGAGGGACAGTGGCGTGGATATAGATGATCTAGAGGTTTGCCGCTTACAGCGATTAGATGAAGGGGAAGGAGTGGTTGATGTTTGTGTACTGTGAACGAGGCACGACTTTGATGCTAAAAGGTTGATTGGATCAACCAGTGGTTTTCTTATACAAAGCCTAAGAGGAGGCTAATGTGTGTCTCGTACAAAGCCCGAGAGAGAGGCTAAAAGGTTTTGACCCGACGATGAAATCTTTTCGTATATCGTATAAAGCCCGAGATGGAGGCTATTGTTTGTTTGGCTCAATAAGAACCCTTTTGTATCTCGTACAAAGCTCGAGATGGAGGCGAAAAGGGTGATTGACTCAACGAGGGAGTCTCTTATGTGTCTCGTACAAAGCCCGAGAGAGAGGCTAAACGTTGTTTGACTCCGCTGGGGAGAATCATTGTACAAAGCCCAAGAGGAGGCTATGGTGACTGTTTCAGTTGAGTGACAGGTCCAGTATGCGGATTTTGAAAGAGAAAATCAGTTCTTATATGAGCAACACTGTACTCAAGGATTTGTTTCAAGGATTCGGGTTATTCCTGTTCTTTAAGGAAGCGGGAAATCCGAAGGGTATTGAGACTGCCCGAGTCTGCGGGTTTCCTTCCTATTTAATGAAGGGGGCACTTGAGAATGTCTTTGAGACTCAAGGAGATTAGACTGTCCAAGTCTAGAGTTTCATCTTTTGTACTATGCTTTGAGAAACAGTAGTAGACTCTTTGAAAGGACTGTTCTATGCAGATGATTAAGTTCTGTTCCTATACCTCTAGGAGGTCGTCCGGATAATTTGTACGAAGCCCAAGAGGAGGCTGGAAACTTTTAAGAAACCGACGGGTCCTTGTACCAAGCCCAAGAGAAGGCTATCATTCCCGGAGGAAGAGATCATTATACGAAGCCTAAGAGGAGGCTGTGAATACTTCTAAGAAGTCGGCGGGTCCTTGTACTAAGCCCAAGAAGAGGCATGGTTGCTTTTAGGAAGCCTGTGGGTCCTTGTACGATGCCCAAGAGGAGGCCGATTGCTTTTAAGAAGCCAATGGGTCCCCAAACCCCGAGAAATTCAAGGCAAGCTATTCACAAGGAATAAATCAAGTCAGGAAAGTTCGAGAATTTGGAAGAAACTCAAAGATGCCATTCACGGATAATACATTCATCTCTGGGAGCAGAGTTTCTTGACAATTCCTAATGAGGACAGCCGAAGAGAAGACTGTATCTGGTGATCCTATTGGGGATCTAGTTGTCTATTTCTACGAATAAACGAAACGGATTTACCTAGTGCTAGACGTAGTTGCCGGGGAAACTCTAAATATCTATACTATTATTACACAGTTGATATGAGTTTATGAAAGAAGACTTACAGCGAAACAGCCCCACAATACAGTTATATATATGAGTTTATGAAAGGAGACTTACAGTGAAACAGCCCTACAATACAGTTATATACATATGAAAGCGGTAAATGAAAGCGGGTAAACACTTACTCGGTTGTAGAGCTTCCATGCTGTTTGGTTAGTTGTTCAACAAAGAAAGATTGAAAACAACAGTATATTCAAAACCAAAGGAGAAAGTGCTTTGAAATAAAAAGATTTAGGGCTTACAGCTCAAGGAGAGGCCCAGGGTTTTATCAGTGAGCGCACTGTTGAATTTGTACATAGGGACTTATACAAGTGACTAAGGCCCAAAAATGTTTTCCGTACAAAGGGATGGGTCTTACACTATCTCAAGAGGCCCAAAGAGTTTTTAAGAAAGGAAATGGGTCTTACTACTCGAGGGTAGGCCCAGTTGGTTAATTTTAAACTGGCGACGATCGCGTCGTTTATTTGAAAATGTACAGAGGGACTTATACAACGAATGAGGCCCAAAAAGTTTTCTGTACACAAGGGGTTGGGTCTTACACTCTAATAGAGGCCCAAAGAGTTTAAAGAAAAGAAATGGGACTTACAACACGAGGGGAGGCCCATGGTCTTTATTTTCAAGATGAATATTCACTTTTAAAATGCTTAAAAACAATTAAAAATGAATTTATTCACAAAAATACCAACTATATTAAATAAATAATATAAATTTTATTTTTTTGTAGAATAAAATATTTTACTATTTTTGTGATTTTTCAGAAAAAGAACCAATAAAAAATAATCAAAATTGAAGGAGTTATTAATTTTCCAAATCATTATAAAATAAAATGAGAAAATATAAAAAAGAGGGGTTGGGTCTTACACTCTATTAGAGGCCCAAAGTGTATTTTTGTACAAAAGATGGGGCTTACAACTCAGGGAGAGACCCAAAATATTTTCAGTTTGAAAATGGCGATCGCGCTGAGATTTTTAACGTATCGGGACTTATACAATAACTGAGGCCCAAAAATGTTTTGTTAAAAAAGGGTTGGGTCTTACACTCTATTAGAGACCCAAAGTGTTTGAAAAAGATTTGTTAGGGTGAAAATCAAAGAAAACCCCAATTTCATTTTTTTAAGCATTTTTCCAAGAAAAATTAAGTAAAAAATGATAAAAATATCAAATAAAATCATTAAATAATGATTAAAGTTTATGAAAAAAATATTTTATCCACATAAATATTTAAAATCATTTTGGTTTTAAAAAATCAAGAAAAAAAAGAAATCATTTTAAAAGCATTTAAAACAATTTAAAACACTATTTTTAAATATATTAAAAATAATACTTTTTTTGTGGATTAAAATATTATGGGGTATGAATTGGAAAATGATGATTTTTTGCTATGTAAAAAAAATTGGTTGAGTTTTGAAAATAAAAAGTAAGAAAAAGAGGAAAGATATCAAAATATCATCTCCGACATTTCTTTTGGGGTAAAAACGAGTACCGAAACTTTAATTTTCAACACGTTTTTTATCAAATTTCAAACACTCATAACTCTCTCAATTTTTATCGGAATCAAAATCCAAAAATACCTATCTTGACCGATTTTTCGCAAGGAATCCGATGGTACCACACATACACACCGAAACTCGACGTACAAAACACGCAAATCGAAAAACCAGAACTGCGCGTAATTGAAAACATCGTTTCGCGCCAAACTTCCGACACGCGTAACTCTCTCGATTTTTAACGGAATTAAGATCCGGAAGAGCCTATCCTGACCGATTTTTCGTGACGAATCCAATGGTATCAGACATGCACGCTGAAACTCAACGTACAAAACGTACCAGCAAAAAAACCATAACTGCGCGTTAGTTGAAAACATCGTTCCGCGTCGAATTTCCAACACGCGTAACTCTCTCGATTTTTATCCGAATTGAAATCCGAAAAAATCTATCTCGACCGATTTTTCGCAAGGAATCCAATGGTATCACACATGCATGCTGAAACTCAACGTACAAAACGCAGCAATAAAAAAACCAGAGCTGCTACGTTGTGAAAACGTTGTTCCGCGTTGAATTTCCAACACGCGTAACTCTCTCGATTTTTAACCGAATTGAAATCCGTAAAAACCTATCTTGACCATTTTTTGCAAGGAATCCAATGGTATTACTGACGCACATGGAAAATCAACACACAAAACGCAGAAATTAAAAAACCAAAACTATTATCGTTAATTCGACGTCGTTTCGCGTTAAATTTCCAACGCGCGTAACTCTCTCAATTTTCATCGGAATTGAAATCCGTAAAAACCTATCTTGACCGATTTTTCGCAAGGAATCCAATGTTGTTACTCATGCACACTAAAACTTAATGTACAGAACACATCAATAAAAAAAAATCAGAACTGGATATGATTTTAAAACAACCAAAATTCCACATATAAACATGTTAAAATGCAAACAGTGGGAGGATCACAACATACACATTATGGACTACATTTTTTCCTCAAGAATTGTTCAATATGATGCATGTATGTGGACAACAAAGGAAAGCATGATTCAAAGAATTCAAGTTGTGGATTTTACCTCTTTTTTGGAGATTTTGGGCAACCTACCAAATGCTTTGTTCCAGAAATGATTTGATGCTTTGGACAACCTCAAATGACCTCTTAAAAGCTTTTAGGATGGTTGGTATCGGCTGGAAACCTCTAGAGCAAGTTTGTGCACTTTCTCGCAAAATGGTCAAAAGTGGCCAAAATGCCAACTCTCTCAAATGGTGTTCTAGATGTGTGGCATTATTTGGGACAGTTCAAGGATGATATTTAGAGTGTGTTTGAGGTTTTATCTGGTTTGGAAAGTGACTGAATCAAGACATGGCTTGAAAAATGCAAAAAAGTGTCATTTTGAGGTTTTGAGAGGTGACTTTGTTATGTTGTGATTACATGTCACTTTTGATGGTTTGCACAGCTTACATATGATATATATGAGGTGTGTGTGTGATTAGTTTGAGTGGAATTGCTCTCTACCTCAAAAACTCAGAATTTTCTTACTAAAGAAGGTATTTTGGAGTGAAAGAGAGAATTTGAGGAAAGCATCTGTTTGATGGCTTTGGTGTACTCAAACTGAACACAAATGAGCTCTATTTATAGTGGAGCAAGTTTGTTTTGGGATCCACAGTGAATGGCAACTGCAGCAGGTGTTTGTTCCATGTTGGCCAATGGAAATGCAAGTCTCATCTAGCCATTGACTAGAGGTTAGGGCACAGGGTTGTGGTTCCCTTGGTCTTGGATAAGTCTTGACTGATTTCAGATGAGAATGGCTCAGTCCATGCCACCTCTAAGCATCCATTAAATGCTCCAAACCAAAATTGGAGTTTTGTCCCTCTTTTAGGGATTTCTAGGTTTTGGCATGCTTTTTTTTGTTCCTTGGACTTGGGAGGTTCATGGATCAGATCATCCCACTTGGATTTGATCCTTAGATGTGTCCAAACTGATGACAAGGCTTGAAAATTCGTGTGGCACAAAAAATGTGCAAATCTGCCCTGAAAAATTCAGCTTCAGCAAGGCCTTTTGTAAGATCCATAACTCCCTGCTCGAGTATGCTACATGGACGTTCTAGGACTTTCCGAAAAGCTTAGATGACGTACTTCAACTTTGATGTTTGACATTAGACCTGGTTCAACTTGGATCATGGAGAAAAACAGCCTTGAAGTTGGGACATTGTACTGAAATTACAAGGCAGATTTTTGGCTAAGTGCTGAAAAATGTCAATTTTAGGTTTTTAGCCATTTTGATCCAACCATAACTCAAAATCCATGATGAATTGGGATGAAGTGTAGTTGACACTTTTGTAGAGGGCCATGAGGGCTACAAATCCATCTTTGGATGGGAAAAAATGGCTTTGTGGTTTAGGAGTTATGATCCTCCAAAGTTGGTACCCTTGCCACTTTTTTCATAACTTAGAAAATTTTCTAAGTTTTTATGGTTACCCCTTTTACAAGTTATCCCACTTTCTTTGATTTTTCTTGATGAATGATGATTCCAATCACATATTAACATCATTTTAGGGTTAAAAAACCATTTTTAGGAAAAATCTCAAAAAGTCAAAGTTTGACTTTTGTGCACAGTTGACTTTTTATCAGATGAATTCCAAACTGTGCGATCCTTTAGGAAATCATGTCCTTGACCTAAATCAAATTTGATGGACATGTTCCATGGGTGTTATAGGGTATATTTAATCGTGTCCCACGGCTTGGGAGCATGTCCTGGTCAAAAGTCAAAGCTACAGTTGACTTTTCTCGCGAAACCCTAACTGTGGTTCAGTTGAAATTGAAACTTGTTGCTCAAGCTTCTTGGATCAATCCATTGTTGCAAATGGATCAATGTGGTGTGTTAGGGATCCTCAAATCCTCTCTTGAGGTCTTGGCTCGTGTTTTGTCCCAAAAATCAACTTAGGGGTGAATTAGGTCAAGAAACCCTAATTCCTGATTTTTGATGTATGCATCCCCTGAGGCTAAATTGACTTGATGATGGGGTTTATGATGTTCCATGGAGCATTTTAGGTTATGCTTTGAAGCATTGGCTCATGCCCAGAGGAAAATTTCCATCTGGAGGCCCTAGTCGACCAAACCCTAATTTGGTGACACTGGCGATCCTGAGGCTTGATCCACCTAGAAGGGAGCAAACTTGTGCTTAATCCTTGAAGTGGGAGTCCTCTTGATCCATTGTAGATATTTGAGAGGCTAGAAAATTTGAAGATCATGTCATTCCTTGATTGATCCTTTGTCTAAGAGCTCTGCGAGGGCTTGAAACCATAAATCCTGTTTGTAGTGAATGCTCACCCACCTTTGGGGAGACTAATGAGGTACAAAGGTACATCCATATTATGCTGATGATTTGCACAATGATGGGAAATCTTAGTGGTCAAAATTTGGGGTATGACATAATCATGTTGTCGAAAATAGGACCTGAATATTGTTCGAATATACTGGTTTCGTCTCTATACTTCTGGGATAGCACACACTACACACTCCATCTTTCATGTGGAATGATGACACCGACCCTATTCGACGTAGCCGTTATCACAGAGCTTAAACCAACTGGGAACGTCTAGGACTCTGAGTATATGGCTGATGACAGTATTGGTTTTACGACCTCTAGGGCAGCGTACTTGACCCATATCGTGCATTATAACGACAAGGACGTAGAGGGGGTTTCAGATGTCGAACACATAGCTTTTTTAGCTCTATGGCTGTCTCGCTTTGTCTTCTGTTCGAAATCCCTTCAAGTGGCTAAGAAATTCGTGACTATAGCAAACCAACTCCATGCTGGCCAAGACCTTTATTTGAGCGAATTGATTCTTGCCAATCTCTACGAATAAATGAGCGAAGGCGTTACCCAACTAAAATGTCTGGGTGACAAAGGGAACCTCCTTCTCTCTGGACCCTTCTGGCTTCTTCAGTTGTGGTTGAATGCTTCGTTTGAAGCTCGCCTTCCCCATAAGAGCCCAATTAACAAAGATGCTGATGACATGAGGAATCGAAGGGTAGAAGGTCCTCGCTTAGAAAAATTGAATCCTACTGACGATGGTCAACCCATCCAACAAACTTTTACCAGCTTCATCATGATGTTCGCAAAACGCTATGACTTCACACCCCACATGGCTCCCTTCGCTGCAAGGAAATATGGTCCTGAGTGGTTCACCAGGCCATTCCCAGCACCATCAAAGGCTCAAGAAGCAGAATCTACTATGATTTGGGAAGCCTTTCTGACTCCTAGGGTTTTAACCCTCAGATTCAACCCCTCAAAAAGTCAAGTTACTTTGATTGCTTACCAACCAAATTTGGTCGCTCGACAATTTGGATTGATCCAAGTTTTACCCAGACCCTTGTATGAGAAGAAACACCTCCTCCTTCTTTACAACGCAGTTCACTCTGAAGCCGTAGCTATTTAAGAAAATCACACGGTATGCTGGTCGAACACAACTTCTTCCAGTAGCATTAGAACCAAGCTTCCTCTGTACTCAACAATTTGATGACTGGTGGAAGGCTTATAATGCTGAGGAATTTTTTGACGTGGCTGTATTTACACACCACATTAACAAGGCTTTCCTCTCTGTGCAGGAAAAAGTGAAGAAAGGTACTTCGACGCACATTAAAGAAATCCAGGCCTTCCAAAAAAAAATTGAAACTATTTATCGACCAGATGATCTTGGTCGAACTGTCCGCGACGCAACTGTTACTCTGAAGGAATTTTTTTAAAGAAAATGGAGAACTTAAAGATCCCTTCGTATGTTCCTCTTGATAAACGATACGAAACGACTTTCAATATGTTTCCTCCCAAATTCCCTTGACTGCCAAGCTCTGATTTTGGAGTGGCCCTTGCCCCTCCATTTCCAGACTGGTTCGTCTGTGGGGATTCTATCAAAATCCTTCACCAACAATCAAAACCAAAAGCGCAGCGGGTGGTTCCAACCAAACATACACTAGACAGTTTCAAAGGGCATCTTAATATTGGGATCGAAGATGTTCGTATCGAATCTGAAATATATGAAGGTGTGGAACGGGAGGATTTCAACCCAATATTTCCTTATTTATTTCCTTTCACATATCATAAATGCTTTCTGTTTTATTTTATCTGTGAAAATTCCTCCAAAGAAACCACCAGTTAGGAAGCCGGAATAAGTGAAAGAAGAATGAGGAAGCAAAACAGTAGCAACAACAACAACAAATGTATTTCACACCCTTTATTAATTTTGTCACTCTTTATATTCCAATATTTTATATCGTTTTCCTTTTCAGGGCACTCGAAAGCTGCCCCCAACTCCTCAGAAAAGGAAGGCAAAGGAGGACGCATTGGTGATAGTCGAATCGGATGATGAGGACTTATCTCTGATTGCTGAACAACCCCTGAAGAAGAAGAAAAGGCAACTCAAAATGAGTGAAGCCCTTGCTCAATCTCAAACGAAAGTTGTAAAGGTCTCGACAAGGAAACCCACCAACTTAACCATCTTGGAACCAACTCTTGAAGAAATGTCGAAGATGGCTGCAGACCAGCCTGAAAGTGACAACTCAAGCCCTATGGCAGAAGCTCCTAAGGTACTACAAATTTTTTATACCTTATTCTCCTTAGTATTTTTGTTCGACTACTAACTTCGATTATATTTTTCAAGATGATGCAGAAGTTTTGACTCAACCAGCTACCTAATCAACCAACCCAACAATCCTCAATAGTGAAGGTGAACCATCGTATCATCCCACTTTTGCGAAGGATTCTGAGAAGAGCTCAATAAGAAAAATCAATCAAATGGTTAGGGAACTGCGCGAAACTTCGCCACCCAAGACCACTACTCAGAATTCTCACACCAGTGGCTCTGAACACGAAGGTAATCAGGAGAAGGACATGGAAACTAAAGTAGTTACAGAAGTGGATAACCCTCATGCTCCTATCAAAGAAGAAGCTGAAGATGGCTCTCCAAGAGTCGAACGTATGGACATCACTCAGTAAGATCCAGACGATGACATGGAAGAAAGGGAAACTCACTCTGTACTCCAGAACTATTCGATGCCCATTGAGGAGTTCGTGGATAATCCTGAACATGTCGAGGAGGATGATGAGCAGGAGGAAGAAGAAGATGAAGACATTCATGAGGAGATAGTCGTCGAACCGAACCCTAATCTTGATCCATCGACTGCGAAAGATTCAGGTAGCGCCTTTGTGACCCTTTCTGCAAAAAAATTGGTGGCCTTGAAGTAGAGCAACCCTCGAGAATACTTGAAGGCTTTGATTGGCTCAAGGGGAAGTTCGTCCGAAAAAAGTCTCAGCTCTTCTTCAGTGTCTGGTGGTCGAACGACCAACGACCCCGCTAGCGAAATACTTTCAAAGATCAAAGAAAAGGTCTTCAAAGGCGACCTATTTTGACTTATAGAGTCTGATCCCACTTCTCCTCTGGCTTTAAAAAGCCTTCTTAAGAAAGTTGACAATCTGACCGCTTCTCCTGAAATTATAAATGTAATCTTGGAACTGACTTCTATGATTGACCAAGTTGCTGCTGATGTTTCTAAAATCAAGCAAAGGTCAAAAGACATCAAAAGCTATACTAGCTCTGTAGCGGCTGCATGGGATGCTGCCTCGGAGTCGACCAATCGCTTAGCTGACTTAGAGAAAGCCCAAGAAGACAACAAAGCTGAAATTGAAACTAACAATCGAAATACCCATTCTTGGGAGGAACAGAACAGAGAACGTCAAGCCAAAATTTCGAAGGCCAAAAAATAGAATGCTGAGCTTCAAAAATTTGATAACTCGCAAATGGCGAAAGAGCTTGAAGTTGGGCTGGACTTTGCTGATAAGGATCAAAAGTTAGAAGCAGAACTGGAGGTCATAAGGTCAACCAAATCCGTCTGTGAGAAGCGGCTGGATCTTCTAAAGTCGAAATACCTCAACATGAAGGCTTCCCTTCCATTTTAGTTCTTTTTATTTAATCATCAATTCTCGAATCATGTAATGACTTTTTTGAACCCTTCGTGCTTCTTTTGTTTGTAACGAATTTAGCCATTTTGGCAAACAATTTTTTTTACCATGTTAGCTTCGATTATTTTGCATGCGTAATTACTCTTCGGCTATTTTTACTTCTCGAAGTGTAGGCTTGTATTTCTTCAAATACTTCCCATTTACCCTCAAGATAAACACCATTCGAAAAAACTTGTGTGATTTGAAAATGGCCTTCCCATTTAGGGGACCATTTCCCCAAAGCTCTATCTTTTCGATCCATAGGCAAAACTACTTTCCAAACCAACTCTTCAGCCGAAAAAGTCTTAACTTTAACTTTCTTATTATAAGACTGTTCTACTCTATTCTTCTGTCTTTTCAATAGCTCCAATGCATTAAGCCTCTCCTCATCTAAGTCCACCAATTCGTCTAACATCATGTTCCAATATAACTCAGATGGGATCTCATGATGCCTCTGGATTCTCGTCGACTGAAGGTAGATCTCAACTGGTAATACTGCATCATGACCAAAGGTCAATCGAAAAGGTGTGGATTTAGTCGCCTCTTTGGGGGAGGTTCGAAATGCCCAAAGAACCTGGTCCAAAGTTTTGTGCCAATTTCTAGGCTTCTTTCCCACATATTTCTTAATCAAACTAATCACTACTTTGTTTTCTGCTTCGGCCTGACCATTAGCCTGAGCGTAATAAGGTGTAGAGGTTAAACGTTTGAAACCCATTTCTTTAGTAAATTGCATTTTTTTACCAGTAAACACTGATCCTTGATTTGTTGTAATGGTTTCTGGGATTCCAAACCTATAGATAATGTGTTTTTTAATGAACTCAATTACGTCTTCTTGGTCTACATTTGGCAGTGGCACAACTTCGATCCATTTCGTAAAATAGTCAATGCCTACCAAAATGTACCTTTGATTTTTAGATGACGCTGGTCGAATTTCTCCAACCAAATCCAAATCCAAACCTCTAAAGGGCCATGGCTTGACTATAGAATATAGTTCGTTTATAGGGACATGTTGTATACCTGCATGCACTTGGCACTCTTGGCATCGCTTAGCAAATTCAATGCAATCCTTCAACATAGTAGGTCAATACATCCCTTGTCAGAATAAAAGCCATTTCATCTTGTGGCCTACCTGATAAGCCCCACATGCCCCACTATAAACAGTCGAAAGGGCTATGTATGCTTCTGACTCACTAAGGCACTTAAGCAAAACTCCCTCAGGAGTCTTTTTAAATAACTCATTACCCAAAAGAACATAACTTAAAGCTCGATACCTGATTTTTCGATCTGTGGATGCCGCTGGGTTTTGCAGATATTTCACTATTGGTTTTCTCCAGTCTTCGTCCATCAAACTATCTACTGCTAAGATTTTGAAATTCTCTTTATCAGCGTATCCTAGCTTTGTTGTTTCCAAATCTGACGGGGACAATCTGGCTGATACAACTCTTCCTCTGACTTCGATTGCATCTTCTAATTTTTTCTTCAAAACTTTATATCCATAAGCAATCTGAGCCAAGTCTTTAGCCACTTGATTTTCCAATCGAGGCAAGTGTCGAATGCTCACTACTTCAAACTTTTTTAGTAATCGATTGGCTATTACAAAGTACATAATAATATTTTCTTTGACACATTTGTACTCCCTTGTAATTTGTTTTATGACTAACTTTGAGTCTCCCATTATTTCAACTCGGGTTGCCCCCAATTCCAACAATATCTCAAGTTCGGATATTAAAGCCTTTATAGTTGAATTTTGTTGGAATTTTATTAGGAGAAATTATCAAGACTCTGTCATACCCCAAATTTTGACCACTAAGATTTCCCATCATTGTGAAAATCATCATCACAATATGGAGGAACCATCATACTTCATCAGTCTCCCCAAAGATGGGTGAGCATTCACTACAATCAAAATTAGGGTTTCAAGCCCTCTCTGAGTGCTTAGACAAAGGATCAATCAAGGAATGACATGATCTTCAACTTGTCTAACCTCTCAAACATCCATAATGGATCAAAAGGACTCCCACTTCAAGGATTAAGCACAAGGCTGCCCCCTTCTAGGTGGATTAAGTCTCAAGATCGATAGTGTCACCAAATTAGGGTTTTGGTCGACCAGGGCCTCTAGATGGAAATTTTTCATCTGGGCACAAGCCAATGATCCAAAACCTAACCTAATATACTCCATGGAACCTCATGGACCCACTCATCAAGTCAATTTTGCCTCAGGGGATGCATTCATCAAAAATCAGGAATTAGGGTTTCTTGACCTAATTCACCCCTAAGTTGACTTTTAGGGCAAATCATGAGCCAAGACCTCAAGAGAGGGTTTGAGGGTCTTTAATGAACTATATTGATCCATTTTCAACAATGGATTAATCCAAGAAGCTTGAGCAACAAGTCTCAATTTCATCTGCACCACAGTTAGGGTTTTAAGGAAAAAGTCAACTGTAACTTTGACTTTTGACCTGGACATGCTCCCAAGCCCTATGACATGCATCAATATACCCTATGACACCCATGGAACATGTCCATCAAGTTTGATTTAGGTCAAGGACATGATTTCCTGAAGAATTGCACAGTTTGGAATTCATCTGATAAAAAAGTCAACTGTGCACAAAAGTCAACTTTGACTTTTTGAGATTTTTCACCAAAATGGATTTTTTTTTAACCCTAAAATGATGTTAATGTATGATTTGAATCATCATTCATCAAGAAAAATCAAGAAAAGTTGGGTAACTTGTAAAAGGGGTAACCATAAAAAACTTAGAAAATTTTCTAAGTTAAAAATAAAGTGGCTAGGGCACCAACTTTGGAGGGTCATAACTCCTAAGCCACAAAGCCATTTTCTCCCATCCAAGGCTTGATTTGTAGATCTCATTGCCCTCTACAAAAACTTCAACTAGACCTAATTCCAATTCATTGTGGATTTTGAGTTATGGAGTGATCAAAATCAAGAAAAGTCACTTTGTTCCAACACTTAGTGAAAATTTCACTAAGTCAGATTTTTCCCTACTTTTTGCCAAATGTAGGGGGGTTTTTCACTTGGATTCAAAAGAGATCAAAACCAAATATGTTCAAACAGTTGTTGTATCATGTAAGGGCTTTCCAAAATGACCAAGAACATTACCAAATTCAATTTGAGTCATGAGATATGACATTGGAAAGTTGCCTTGCTGAAATCTGCCAAGGCAAGGCAGAATTTGCATTTTTGCTCGATTTGCCAAAATCAGCCAAATCCAAATGCTCCTATCCACTTGGACACCTCTGAGGATTGAATCTAAAGGGGACAACCACTGAGCCAAGCCTCCAAAGTCTTTGGAACAAGAAATAGCATGTTGAACCTAGAATGGCCAAAATAGGGACAAGACTCCAATTTTGGATTGGAGCATTCAATGGAAGCATCAAGGTGGCATGGACTGAGCCATTTGCAACTGAATTCAGTCAAGACTTATCCAAGACCAAGGGAACCACAGCCCTGTGCCCTAACCTCTAGTCAATGGCTAAAGGAGACTTGCATTTCCATTGGCCAACATTGAACAAACACCTGCTACAGTTGCCATTTGTAATACCCCAAAATTTGCTCTCCCTTTTTTGCATCATAGCATAGCATTATCAATTACAATATCGTATTCACCTCATTAGCATTGCATTGCATGTAACATAGAAAAATGAAGCATAACATTCCTCTTACCATCAAGGCATGTGATCAGGTGGAAGGTGGACAATCAAGGGATCATTCAAAGCACAAAAAGGTCAATCAAGTTGCCTCAAGGCAAGCCAAGAGTCTCTCATGTCTCATACCATCTCAATTGATCATCCACAATCTCAAGGAAGTGAGATCCAATGGGAGATTGAAACAATACATACTTCAACATGCAAGAGGTTCAAAAACTGAAGGAAAACCCTCAAAAGAGATAGCTCATTGATCCAAAATCATCCTCAAATGGTATATCCCATCATCCTTTAAAAGTATGCACAACATACCCTGAGGAATTTGAAATTGAAGACTGCACTTTTCCCTCCTAACCAGAGGAGGTCAAAATTAGGGTTTCTAATAAAATCAGGATATCTTTGATTTTTTGGACAAAACTTGAGGTCATGGTATTCTATATGTTCTTAAGTGTATGTATGTGGAAAATCACCTCTCAATTGGTTTTAGAAGTGGTTCAATTGGAAGAAAAATAAAAAATTAGAGAAATTGGGCCAAGTCAAATAATCAGAGGAAAAAGTCAACTCTTGACTTTTTGAGGCCAAATTCATAAAATTCATGTTATATGTGTCCAATGTACAAAATTTGGTCAAGAAACTCCAAAGGAATCATGAAAAAATCAAGAGGTGGAAAGTTGCCATTTTTGGAAGAAGTAGGGTTTCCAAAAATAGTAATTTTTGACCATTTTGCATCAGAGTTTGAACCAAGGCCATTTAAAATTGAAGCACCAAATGAAAATTCCACCAGGCCACAACAAAAGGTCTTGCTTTAAGCTTCAAATCCATGTGTAGAACATCCCCATTGGATAAATATTGAGATAGATATGGATGATCAAAGTTGGAGGAAAGTAGGCCAAAACCATGTCATGACCAAGGATTTTCAAGGCACGCGCGCAGTCGTTTTCACAAGCATGTGGTGAGCCAAATGTCCACCCATTTTTCATCAAGATAAAAGCCTCATATGAAAAAAATTTCAACATCAAAGTTGTTCTTTGTAGCGTCATCTTCAATATTGATGTTGGGAAAATTTTGAATTAATCAAGTTATGATGGAGAAATAATGGTCTCAAGTTAGGATCATCGTGCTGAGATTCCATGCCAAGATGCCTTGCCAATTTACCTCATCACCACGCCCTTGTACCAGTTCCATTTATGGATGTTATAAGTCATTTTCCAACCTCTTCCAAGCATCATTTCAGCTCAAATTTCAAACCAAACTTGTATCATTACATCCCCTCTTTCAAATGAATCCAAAAACTCATCCAACCATTCACTAAGTAGAGAGATTTCCACTTACAAATCACCATGAGTGACATTGATGCATTAACAGTGGTGCACGATTTTTGGTTCACACACACCACAAACACTTCATCACATCAGCTTTCCACATTAAACCAAACACACATGACTTACACCTTGCACACTTGCCTTGGCATACATGAGAATGGAAAGAAACAAACTTGCTGAGCAAGTTTCTGCTACAACCAGCCGTGCCTTCATTTTCTTTTCACCTCCACCATAGCATATCATGAGTTGCCATCACCATACCATTGCTCTCCCTAACTAACTTGACTCAGTTAGTTAGGGATGACTCACCCAAACCACCATGACTCAGCTGACTCACTCAGTTTAACCATGGTTAGCTCACGCTATAAATAAAAACTTCACTCTCAAATTTCATTCCTAACTTCATTTTCTCACATTCAACTTAGAAACTCTCTCCATTCTCTCTCAATTTCTCCACATTGCAACTGATTTTCGAGCTCCATTTCATTCATCCTCCTCATCTTCATCTCAGAATCTCTCTGATTCTCTCTCCATTTTCATCACATTGCAACTGTTTTGAAGCTTGGATTTCAGCTCTTCTCCACTGAAGCATCATCCATTTTTGCATCTAAGCCTTTATTTGGCCAAAAGAAGCTCAAAGAGGAAGCAACATCTCAGGTTTTCTGAAGAACACATCAAGATCATAAATCTTCAGGTACGACTTTCTTCCATTATATACATAATGTGAAGATGTTATCAGGTTCTTGATGCTTCCTATAAGCTCAAGAACTTGTCTGGCTAGTTGATAGGCCTTTAGAGGCATAGTTGAAATGTTAGGGTAAATATTCCTCTGTTCGATTCTCTCATGTCATGAATATTTTGTATGTTTTATCACTGGATTCATGCTCTACATAAGCTCAGCTTCATTTTGGTATCATATTTGTGTATTTTGGTGAGATGTGAGGGTTGCAGATGGTGGTGATTGACCGGAGAAGGTGACCGGAGGTCCCTCTCTGGCCGGTGGTCTTTATGTTAGGGTTTCTGGCCTGAATGAATGTCAACCGTATGATGTTGTTGATCTAATGATCCAAAACGCGCCAGCACATAAAAAACTCACATGCCTCTCACGTGTTGCTTCTGATTTTATTTTAAACATTGTGTGGCGTGGCACATGGTAGGGAAGGTGGACATTCATGCGCGTGTGTTGATCTGGTTTACTTTGACTTGGTTATTGACTTGACTTGATCCAACGGTGATCCTTGCTTTGACTTGTGTTGACTAAAGAGCGTGGTAGTTATTGTGGATTGAGCGTGTAATGGACTTAAGCCTTTATGCTATTCGCACCCCATTGTTTTAGAGCCCAAACAATTTGAACTGAAGGATTGCTATGCATACACCCCCCTGTCATTTTCTATTTCATTTTATTTTTTCATTTTTTACACGTTTGCTTTTTAATTTTTAAAAATACCAAATGGCATTATAAAATTCCACAAAAATTCATGAGCATCATTAAAACATTTAGAAAATTTTTCATGATTTTATTTCTTGATTTTATGACCTTTTTACCCCTGTTCCATGATTTTCTTTGATTTTCTTTTGTGTGCATTCTTAATGTGGTACATGATTTTGTTTAATTTTGTTATTGATCATTAAAAATTGTTTTGAGTTGCTTCTTTTTGTAGTGAGTCCTTAACATCTTGAATTGTGTTAAGTGATTTTTATTGGATTTTTTAGGTCCTGTCATAGCATGTTTTGATGTTCATCTTTGCATTACTTTGCATGTGCATCCAATTTGATTTAAGTGCATTGTATAAAGCCTTTTTGCCTTGAATTTTTTTTACATGATACTTTGATATGTGATTCATCTCTGATTTGTGAACCTCAATACCATGTTTTCATAACTTTCATGAACTCATTTGATTTTTGTTTAAAACATTTCATTTGAAGCATTACAACATGTCATATCCTTGTAATCTTTGTGCATGTTTACATGATTGCTTTTGTGCATACTTGCATGATCATTTGCCTACTTTGTGAACCATTCATTTGACATTATAGGTCATTGGTACATGTTATGTGTCATTATTGCATGTTCACTTTCATTTGAACTTTGTGTGTCCTTAATATGAAGTACTTGTGTTTTCTTTTGAATTTCCATTTCAATTATACCTCTTCTATCTCTTCTTAAATGTCTTGATGGGTTATGCATGAACACTTGTGAGATGTTTGTGAATCATTTTTCATTTCATTTCAATTCTGATCCTTAGATTACATGTTCCATTCATGCATGTTTTTTTCATTTCTTTTCATCTTTCATTCTCCCTTTTCTTATGGTAGCATGTTCTAATGTCATGGATGATGTTTGTTGCCTATCCACTTGGACTTGCATGATAATGGTCATTTGTTTTCCATATGATGTACATTCTGTTTGTGATTAATAGGATTTGATTTCTCATCTAATTCTTTTGATCTTTATGGTGCATTAAGTGTTCTTTTGCTTCTTATACTTCTTATACATGTTTACTAACCATGTAGGGGCTTTGGTAAGTTGCAATTGAGTGTGGATAAGGAATCCACATTCAAACTTCTATCCCTTCTCTTTTACAATTCCATCTTGTGTTTTGTTAAGCATTTATGTGCTTTTTCTTAACAACTTGCCACTTTCCCTTTTTTGAATTGCAATTCATCTTCTACTTTAGAAGTGAATTGTTTAATTCATTCTTTCTTTAGACTTTAGGTTTTGAAACCTCACAAACCATTAGGACCACTCCCTTTAATTTTCAATTAGGAGTGAGTCTTAGTTCATATAGATTTTTACCTTTGCTCCTCTCTTGAGTCTCTCTTCTCATCTCAAAGAAAATTCAAACTATCTAATAAAGGTAGGCATTTATTGCATTTAGGCCTTTCATATAAAGAAAAGGTTATAAGGGGTCTTCTCTTATAATCTTAGAATGTGTAGCATATAGCCCATCTTGGGTCAATGTGTTAAACATTTAATCTTGTATGAGGGACTTAAATGCAATATTTGTTGAAGATACAAATAAAAAACACTTCTTCATTTCTTAATCAACAAAAACACTTAATAAACACAAGTATGCTAGTGTGTTTGAACCTTGACAATTAGAACTAAGTGTGGGGGTCTTCTTCACTCTTAGTGTGCTTTCTTACCCATTCCATCTTGGAATGTGAGAATGTACACATTCCAATGACTAAGATTTAAATACACTATCATATGCAAACAAATCACAAAAATTCTTAAAAGACAAAAACCAACAATAACGTCTTTCCTTCGGGAATTCTTTTCTCATTTCATTCATTCATTCCTTAAGGATGCGTCATTTCCGTTCTACCGCAAACAGGTAACGCCTAAGTCTCCCTACAGCGAGCTACAACACCTAAACTACTAGGACGCGAACGTTGACGTGCTCCACTAAAAAACACAAACAACTTTCCCTTAGGTGAGGGGAACTACGTCGCTCTGATTCTCATGCTCCCGATGAGATACGTAGGCAGTGGGGTAGGGCCCATCCGAGCACTTCTTTTATTTTCCCTACATTTGTTTCTCTTTCTCTCTCTTTTCCTTTTTTCCTTTTCCTGTTCCTTTCTTTTCCAGTATCCAGTTTCATACACCCTTTGATCGATACAAGCAAGCGTGGATCCCATCGGGTACGATGGACGCGTGGGGGTGCTAATACCTTCCTCGCGCGTAACCGACTCCCGAACCCAGTTCTCTTGGTCGCGAGACCATGCTCTTTCCTTTCCCTCAGGTTTACGCGGTGTTTCCTTTCCCTCTCTTGGGATAAATACACATTGCTGGCGACTCTGTTTCAGTGCCACTTTCGCGTTTGTACTAGGATGAAAATCCCGGGAGCGACACCATTCACTGTGGATCCCAAAACAATCTTGCTCTACTATAAATAGAGCTCAATTGTGATCAGTTTGAGTACACCAAAGCCATCAAACAGATGCTTTCCTCAAAACCTCTTTCTCTTGGCAAAAATGCCTTCTTTAGCAAGGCAACTTTGAGTTTTTGAGCTTGAGAGCTTTTTCATCACAATCAATCACAGACACACCTCATATATATCATATGTAAGCTGTGCAAACTATCACAAGTGACCTGTAATCACAAAATCACAAAGTCACCTCTCAAAACCTCAAAATAGGCTTTGTTTGCATTTTTCAAGCCATGTCTTGATTCAGTCACTTTCCAAACCAGATAAAACCTCAAACACACTCCAAATATCATCCTTGAAATGTCCCAAATGGTTCCCCTCATCTGGAACACCATTTGAGAGAGTTGCTATTTTGGTCACTTTTAACCCCTTTTGCAAGAAAGGGACTGTTTGTGTTTTTGCAGGTACCAGTCAATTCCAATCATCCTAAAAGCTTCTAAGGGATCATTTGAGTGTGTCTAAAGCATCAAACCATTTCTGGAACAAGAGGTTTGACAGATTGCACAAAAGCTCCAAAATCTCAAAAAGGTAAGCCTCACAACTTGGAATCTTTCAAACATGCAATGCTTTGAAGTCCATTGATCATAAACATCTCATACATGTTGTATATGTTGTGTTTGAGCTAATTCACCATGTAATCCATGCTTGTACCAAGTTGTAGCATAGAAAATGCATTTATAGGTCATTTTCAAAACCACTATCGGGTTTTGAGGAAGGAGTGTGATCTGAAAAAACTACCACCACCATTGGATTCCTTATGAAATTCTGGTCCAGATGCATATAAATTTTATCTCAAACCATTAAGAATTGAGAAAGTTATGACCTTCACATTTCTGAGCCAAAAATTGCCAAAACTTGCCTTGGGTCAGGCCTAAAACCAAGTCATGCCTTGTATATTTGTTGTTTTGTTTCAATCAATGGATGTATCACCACCCCAGTGGTAAGGCGCGCGCCTTGTAACCTTGAGGTCTTGGGTTCAAACCCCACCCATGCCATTTTGTGTTTTTTTCACATTTTGCCATTTTTCCAATATTTTCATGGTTTATTAATTAATTGGAAAATTAATAACTCTTTCAATTTTAATTATTTTTTATTGGTTCTTTTTGCAAAAAATCACAAAAATGTTGAAATATTTTATTCCACAAAAAAATTGAATTTATATTATTTATTTAATATAATTAGTATTTTTGTGAATAAATTCATTTTTATTTGTTTTTAAACATTTTAAAATAAATATTCATCTTGAAAAATCAAGACCAAATGAGTTTTAATATCTCTTGTGATTTATACCTCATTTTTCAAACCTTAAACAAAAATCACAAGTGGTTTATTCAAACCTATTTGGTATTTTTCATTGATTTTCTTTAAATATTTACTTTTAAAGAATAAAATTAGGGTTTCTTTGATTTTCACTCAAACAAATAATTGTCAAACACTCATGGGCCTCTAATAGAGTGTAAGACCCAATCCTTTTTTGACCAAACCATTTTTGGGCCTCAGTGTATTGTGTAAGTCCTGATACCGTCAAAAACAAACGGCGCGATCGTCGCCTTTTGAAAAATAACTTTTTGAGCCTCTCCTCGAGCTATAAGACCCATTTAAAACTTTTTGGGCCTCTAATAGAGTGTAAGACCCAACCCCCCTTTTAACCAAAATCACTTTGGGCCTCAGATATTGTATAAGCCCCTATGCGTTAAAAGAAAACCTCGGCGCGATCGCCATTTCAAACGGAAAAATCATATGGGCCTACCCTCGTGTTATAAGCCCCACTCTTTTTCTTTAAACTTTTTGGGTCTCTTGAGAGAGTGTAAGACCCATCCCTTTGTACAGAAAACATTTTGGGCCTCAGTCACTTGTATAAGTCCCTCTGTATAAATTCAAACAGTGCGCTCACTGATAAAACCCTGGGCCTCTCCTTGAGTTGTAAGCCCCAAATCTTTCTTTTTCAAAACACTTTCTCCTTTGATTTTGAATATACTGTTGTTTTCAATCTTTCTTTGTTGAACAACTAACCAAAAAGCATGGAAGCTCTACAACCGAGTAAGTGGTTATCGCTTTTATTTACCGCTTTCATATACATATAATTGTATTGTGGGGCTGTTTCACTGTAAGTCTTCTTTCATAAACTCATATCAACTGTGTAATAACAGTATAGATATTTAGAGTTTCCCCGGCAACTACGTCTAGAACTAGGTGACGCCATTTCGTTTACTCAGAGAAATAGACAACTAGATCCCCAATAGGATCACCAGATACAGTCTTCTCTTCGGCTGTCCTCATTAGGAATTGTCAAGAAACTCTATTCCCAGAGATGAATGTATTCTCCGTGAATGGCATCTTTGAGTTTCTTCCAAATTCTCGAACTTTCCTGACTTGATCTATTCCTTGTGAATAGCTTGCCTTGAATTTCTCGGGGTTTGGGGACCCACGGGCTTCTTAAAAGCATCGGCCTCCTCTTGGGCATTCTACAAGGACCCACAGGCTTCCTAAAAGCAACCGTGCCTCCTCTCGGGCTTAGTACAAGGACCCGTCAGCTTCTTAGAAGTATTCACAGCCTCCTCTTAGGCTTCGTATAATGATCTCTTCCTCCGGGAATGATAGCCTCCTCTTGGGCATCGTACAAGGACCCGTCGACTTCTTAAAAGTTTCCAGCCTCCTCTTGGGCTTCATACAAATTGTCCCGACGACCTCCTAGAGGTATAGGAACAGAAATTAGTCATCTGCATAGAACAGTCCTTTCAAAGAGTCTACTACTGTTTCTCAAAGCACAGTACAAAAGATGACACTCTAGACTTGGACAGTCTAATCTCCTTGAGTCTCAAAGACATTCTTAAGTGACCCCTTCGTTAAATAGGAAAAAAACCCGTAGACTCGGACAGTCTCAATACCCTTCGAATTTCCCACTTCCTTAAAGAACAGGAATAACCCGGATCCTCGAATCAAATCCTCGAGTACAGCATTGCTTATATAAGAACTGATTTTCTCTCTACTGGACCTGTCACTTAACTGAACAGTCGCTATAGCCTCCTCTTAGGCTTTGTATAAAGATCCTTCTCCCGTGAAGTTAGCCTCTCTCTTGGGCTTTGTACAATGATTCTCCCCAGTGGGGTCAAACAACGTTTAGCCTCTTTCTCGGGCTTTATACGAGACACATAAGAGACTCCCTCGTTGAGTCAATCACCCTTTAGCCTCCATCTCGGGCTTTGTACGAGATACAAAAACTCTCTTGTTAAGTCAAGTAGCCTCCATCTCGGGCTTTATACGAGATACCAAAAGACTCCATCGTCGAGTCAAAACCTTTTAGCCTCTCTCTCGGGCTTTGTACGAGACACATATTATCCTCCTCTTAGGCTTTGTATAAGAAAACCACTGGTTGATCCAATTAACCTTTTAGCATCAAAGTTGTGCCTCGTTCACAGTACACAAACATCAACAACCCCTTCCCCTCCATCTAACTGCTGTAAGCGGTAAGCCTCTAGATCATCTACATCCATGCCCATGTCCCTCTTTTAGTATGAGAAATTCCTAAGGAAAGATGGCATTACTCTACACTGAGTTAAAGTCTTCTCCTTCAGGTTAAAATCCCCTATAAAGGAAATTATGGCATTGCCGGATTCACAAATACCGGTTAAAGTAATTCTCCTTTATAAACAGTCGTAACAGACAAACCCCTCTTTAGAGATGACATTTTCTCTCTAAAGTCAACACCTTTAGCTTCACATCTTGGGCTTCGAACAAGATACAAATAGACTCTTCAGCTTCACATCTTGGACTTTGAACAAGATACAAACTACCTTTCGCTTCATGTCTTGGGCTTTGAACAAGACACCAAAACAACCATTTCCTCCCATAGAATAGGAGGAACTACGAACGCTCTGATTTCCCTATTTCGGTAAACGGGAATACGTAGGCATAAGATTGAAAGAAAAATCTTAGCGAGCACACTAAACAAAAACCCAAAATCCCATACTCTCATACATTTGTCCTAACATCCTAACCAATAGCCTAAAGTACCCCTCGTCAACAAAATAACCTAGGACAAACCCCGAATCTTTGTAGCATCTGTAAACCAACAGTTTCGACTGTTTAATCTCAGTATGCAAGCAGGGTTAATTGGAGACATCTATTTCCCTTCCTTCATCAACTTTAATAGGATAAAAAATGAATCGAACTGTAGTACCAGAGCGATCGTGCTTCGCAACCACATCCAAAAATCACTCGCTACAGACTCTCACGCCCGTACCATCTTTATGGCTAGAACCGTCGAAATACAATTTCCAAGGTTCGGCTCAAGATAGCTTTACATGTTTTCAATTATAGAGTGGTCAATGATGAAGTCATCTACCACTTGTCCCTTAACAGCCTTTAAAGGCATGTAAGTCAGGGAGTACTCAGTTAAAGCTAATGCCCATTTACCAATTCGACTGTGCAAAATTGGTTTAGACAACATATGTTTAATAATATCAAAATGAGATGAAACATAAACGTCAACTGGTTTTATATAATGCTTCAACTTTGTACAAGAAAAATACAAGCATAAACACAAATTCTCAACTATGTCATACCTAGTTTCTGCATCGTTCAAAACCTTACTAAGGTAGTAAATGGCTTTTTTGATGCCATTTTCAGCCTCTTGAGCCAACATGCTCCCTAAAGTTTTGTCCGACGCAGATATGTACAGTCTCATGCTCCTATTCCTACAAGGCAGTGCTAGAATTGGAGGGTGACTCAAGTATTCCTTGATTTTATCGAAAGCTTCCTGCTGAGCTTACCCCCATTCGAACCCTTCCTTGTTTAATTGAAGCAGAGGCGAGAAGGCTTGAGTTTTTCCGCTAAGGTTTGAGATGAATCTCCTTAAGAAATTGATCTTTCCCAACAGTGACTGCAATTCCTTCTTTGTTGATGGCGCTTTCGCCTCCATAATGGTCTTGGTCTTATTTTGGTTTATTTCGATTCCCTTCTTCTGGACCACAAGGCCTAAGAAATCTCCCGCCTGCACACAAAAAGCACATTTAAGAGGATTCATTTTCAGACCATGGCTTCTCATCCTTTCGAATGATTGTCAAAGATGGTCAATGTGATTTTTCCCTGAAACAAACTTAACAACAATATCATCAATATAAATTTGCATAAAAGTCTCTATGTAATCATGGAAAATCGAATTCATCGTTCTTTGGTATGTTGCCCCAGCATTATTTAGGCCAAAAGGCATGACAACCCACACGTAGGTGCCTAAGGCCCCAGGGCATCGAAACGGCGTTTTAGGGACATCCTCTTCAGCAATGAATATTTGGTTATATCCAGAATACCCGTCGAGCATACTAAGGTATACATGGCCAGCAGCAGAATCGACTACCATTTGCACTACAAGCATTGAGTATTCGTCCTTTGGGGTTGCAACATTCAGATCTCTAAAATCTATGCAAACCCTCAAAGTACCATTCTTTTTTATAACAGGCACAATATTTGCTAGCCATTCGACATACCTGGCCGTTCGAATAAATTTGTAACGAAGAAGCCTTTCGACCTCCTCCTTGATCTTTGATAGAATTGTCGGTGCAAACTGCCTTGGATTCTGCTTAATTTGCTTCTTTCCAGATTTAATTGGCAGCTTCAATTCGACCAGCTCTCTGCTTAGGCCAGGCATCTCGTCGTAATCCCATGCAAAGCAGTCTTTGAACTCCTTTAACAACTGGATTACTTCGAATTTGAGTTGTGGGCTGATATTTGCACTGATATATGTTAGCCTTTTCGTTGCCCCTTCTCCCAAGTCGATCTCTTCCAAAGGATCTTGTGCTAGCATTTTAATGTTGGCTACCAACGGATCCTTCTCGAAACCCAAAGGCTCGTCATCGTAGATGACGTCGAGCCTCTAGCTTTGTATTTCGTCCTGAACCTTATCAGGTGGTTCTGGATCAAAGTCCTTACCAGGACCTTCCTGGTTAAATCTTTTGTTGGCTTCGACAACCATATGCTTAACTTTGGCCTCCAGGGCTGCTTGTAGTTTATTTTCGGCTATGTAAGCCGAAATCCTTTTGAGCACTTCAAACTCAGACATCATCATCGAATTCGCTACCCCAGCCCGTGGGATTAACTCCAGATGTCCCTTCATAAGCAAAGTCATCTTCTCCTACAACCTCTCGATCCCACTGAAAACCATTTGTTGGATGCAGGTAGAACGAATAATACGCGTTGTCATCTGGAGTGAATGGAAAATTGGTTAGGTTACATGGAGCTATGTTATCCAAATTTTTGTCGAAACTACGTCGATCGACATGATTAACCGAAGCCAAGAAATAACTATGGTCGGCTTTGATATTTTCCACAATACCATCTGTTCGCCAAATGGTAATTCTCTGATGCATTGATGATGGCACGACTCCTCTTCTGTGAATCCATTCTCTTCCTAACAATAAGTTATAGTTACCTTTCGTCTCCATAACCATAAACATGGTTAATCTTGTAATTGTTCCTACCATTAAATCAACCTGAATTACCCCCAATGTGGTGCCAACCTTCCCTTCATAATTGGACAACACCATATTTTAGGGTTTGGTGTCTGTGTCGAACTTCCCTATTTTTCTTAACATGAAATGTGGCATCAAGTTTACCGTTGCACCGCAATCTACCAAAATCTTGTTAACTGGCACATCTTTAATTTTCCCAGTAATAAAAAGAGGCTTCAAGTGACTTTTCATAGCCTCATTGGGTCTTTCGAAGAATGCATTTTATTCTTCGACACAACCGTTATTCATCACATAGTAACAAACTGGCCTATGAGTGGCCATTTCTATATCAGTGTTATCTTCCAGCTCTTCGACCTCACTTATCTGGTCGAATTCCCTTGGTAGGACAGATACTACGTTAACCAAAATATCGAGAGATTGCTCTGACCCTGAATCGAAATTATCAGTGAGCAACTCGTCCTCAGCAACCTTTTGATCGTGCTCTTCTTTAACTATTTTCTATTGTGTAACAGGCTCCTTTTCGACAAGTTTTGGCTCCTTCTTGTCGACTGGCACATTGGTTCTTGACTTTGCTTTCGCCTCAGCTTCTCTCTGGGCTTTCCTTCGTCTTTGTTTCCTCCTCCACTGAGACCTGGACATAGGGTTTTTCCCTTTATAGTTCTCTAAGACGTAGGCTGATTTCTTTGAGGCCATCGATGAGCCTCTATCTACATCAAAACTCTGCCATTTCTGTTGGGTTTTTTCCTTATTTTCATTCAGTTTTATCCACTTGCCATTGGAAAGCTCTGAAAATGGTTTAAAAGTGGCGGGCCTTGCCCCTGGAACTCTTGTTTTTGGCTATTCTTGCTTCGAAGCATATTTCCTTGGGTCGAAACCCCACTGACCATGAAGGGCTGTCTCCTCGCGCCTTTGTTTGACCTTTCTAACTCCCTCGAGATTTTGCGCTACCTTCTTGTCAAATATAGCGCTGCATCTGGGACACAACATGACGTCTGACTTCTTCTTTTAGCACCTATGTAAGAAATCGGTCCAATTTTCTTCCTCTTTTGGGAAGGCCAATTTGTTGTATTTTTATTGTCGACGTTCGTCATCGACCTCCATGGGTGTCTCTTGCGAAACCTCCACCATGTTGATTTCCATTTTGACATCATGAGTGATGTCAAGCTTATGTAACTCCATCTGAAGGCCCTCAACAACCTTGTCCATTTGAACGAAACAGTCAGCGAATTCTTTGGTTATCATCATCCAATGGGAATTCTCAGTGATTTCTTCGTCGGAGTCTTCAGTAACTGCTATGTCGACGCCATCAGCAGTGTCTTTAGTGAAACATTGGGCGGCCTCACTAGCAAAACTCTTCATGAACCCATGGTCGACACCCTCAGTGATCCTGGCCATGACCACTCCATTGTTGAAGTCGTCAGTGACTTCGACCATGTTGACATTGTTGTCGAGACCTTCAGTGACCTCGATCATGTTAACCTTCGTAGGCTCCACGTAGTGAGTGTCAGCCACTGGTAAGGGATCAGCATCAATCTTCATCTGGCTTTTAGGCTTCTCACCAAACTTGAGCCTTCCTTCCTGGATAGCATTCTGGACGAGATCCCTGAAAAGAAAACATTGAGAAGTTTTATGGCCCAAGAAATTATGATAACTTACAAAAACCTCTCTTTTTTTCTTTGTTCTAAAGGAGGTATTTTATCACCAGGAGGCACTATCATTTGACCATCCTTAACTAACAAATCGAAAATTTCGTCACACTTAGTAACGTCGAAAGTATAAGTTTTCTTAGGAAATTTATCATTCTTTTCTGGTTCGATAGGGTTCTTTCCATTCGAAGGGGCTAACAACTTACAAGAGTAAGGCGCGCCTTGTTTCAATTCAGCAAGATCAATCTCGCCCTCATCGAAACTTACTGGCTCATTATAATATTTTTTGTCTTCTTCATTGACTTCGACGTAGGCTACTCTTTTATTCTTATTCGCCCTAGCCTTTTCTTCCTTCGGGCGTGTAGCGCAGTTTTTGTGGTTTCGAATCACTATCGCTTTGGGGTGCTACAGTTCGATTCATTCTTTATCCTGTGAAGCTGATTAAGGAAGGGAAATAGATATCTCCAATTAACCCTGCTTGCATACTGAGTTTAAACAGATGACTCTTGGTTTACTGATGCTATCAAAATCGTAGGTCTCTCTTTGGTTATTTGGCTTAAGAATAGAGTGTTCATGAGGCTTTTGGGAAGATACTGTATCTAAAATTTTTCTGACTGATGTATGAAGGTACTGGACCTAGAGTTTTTTATTAGTATGCTCGCTAAGATCTCGCAATCTTATGCCTACGTATTGTCGCTCCCAGGATTTTCATCCAGGTACAAACGCGAGAATGGCGCGGAAAACAGAGTCTCCAGCCGTGTAAATTTATCCCAAGAGAGGGAAAGGGAACACCGCATAAACCTGAGGAAGAGGGAAAGGAATGGTCATCGCAACCATTGCCTGGGTTCGGGAGTCGGTTAAGCGAGGGGAAGGTGCTAGCACCCCACGCGTCCATCGTACTCGATGGGATCCACGCTTGTTGTCTATTCTAAGGGTGAGTTATCCTATCATCTATGGCTGTATTAAGACGGGGGAGGGAAAAAGAAAGACAGACTCGGTAGGACGTCAACGTCCTAGGCCTACGTATCCCCTTTGTGCAATGGGGAATTCAGAGTCAACGTAGTTCGGACCAAGTTCTTTTTGTGTTTTTTATGAGCGACATTAAGTTCGCGTCTGGCAGTTAGGGTCAATGCCTGTTTGCGACTCAGACGGAAGGTAACGTGCCCTTTTTGAAAATATCCTTTAGTTTGACGATCCCGAAGGACAAAAAGGTTTGAAGTTTGTTTGTATTTTTTAGGACAGAAGTGGCTTAAGTTAGTTCATAAGTTGCATTGCACCAAAGTCTAGGGCACAGGGGCGAATACTTAACGCATCGTCCCAAGACAGGACGCTCGCTAAGCACTCTAGAAAGATGAGAGGAAGCCCCTCATTTCTCATTCCCCACTCTTAAGGCTCGTGCGCAATACACTTTATACTTATTAAGTGTTTTCAAGAAGTTTGAGATGAGAAGAGAGAAGACACAAAGGAAACTCTAGGGGGGACTAAGAATCCTAACGTTATCATGCATGGGTGACCTACGGTTAGTGAGGTTTGACGACGACTTAAGCCTAAAGGAAAAAGATGAGAGAAGGAAAAAATAAGGGTGAATGTGGATACTTATCCATACCCTGCATAAAAGGTTAGTACCAAACAGACATAAATAATATCAAAGCAAATGAAAACCAAACAATGGCATATAATAGTGATAACAATCCAAACATGAATTAAGAAGTCAAAGAAACAACCCCAAGACAATGGCACAAGTGCCTTTTCAAACAAGGTAACCAGACGTGATCAGAAATAGGCATACAAGAAGATTTCATACAAAGAGCCATTAAACAAATAGTAAAACAACTTCTAAAATCACCAAATTAAATTTCAAAGTTACTCAACCAGAAACAAACCAAATACCAAAAACTCCTGCAAAAATTCAAGATGTTAGTCATTCAGACAATCATGCAAAGTTCAGATGAGGATCATGGTTCAACATGCAAAAGGAAAAGACTAAAATGAAATATGAAATAATTTTAAAAATGAAAGAAAAATATTTTAATGTACTTCAGAATGTTATCTAACAAATGCAAAAAGAACAGATTGAAAATGTTTTATGGATGCAGAGAAATAAAATAAACAAATTTAGGTATGCATGATATGAGTAATGCAAAAAGAAAATAACCTAAATAATTAATAAAAAATAAAATAAAAATAAAAAATAAAATTTGGAAAATTTTATAAAATGACAAATATGTTTCATGAATTTTCTTGGGATTTTTTAATGCAAGAATGTATTTTTTAAAAATTAAAAATGAAATGTAATGAATTAAATAAAATAAATAAATTAAAATGCGCATGGGGGGTGCAATGAGTAAATAATCACGTTACAAATGGTGATTGGGCTAAAGGGGGGTTGTCATTAGCGAGCCCAAGTACTAATCCAATCAGAAAAATAAAAAATAAAAATAGTCCACGTGTGGACTCTAGTCAACCAATTGACTGACTGCTTACCATTAGATGCATCCAACGCCCTTTACTAAGTCAACACAAATACCAAGTCTCCATGATCAACGGTCAAGATGAAAAGAACATATTACTTAGCACGCACACACGCACACCAAAGTGGTCAGTATACCGTGTTCTCCCATGTGCCAGGCACGTGTGTTTTTTAATGGGTTGGCAAGATTTCAGCCACGTGATTCATCAGACGGTCCACATTGGTCAACATAAAATAAAAGTAAACAAAATGAAAAAACATAATTGGTGGAACACGGTAGCTATGGTGGGGTTATAAACACATAATTATTGAATAAAAACTCAGAAAAAAAAATAAAAGGAGAGACGCGTGGCCTCATGATGGCCGTTGGATCGAGAGAATGGAGGGTGAGGATTTCATCTTCCTCATTGGAACCCTTGGCCGCCGGACCACCGCACCAGTCGCCGGAACCCTAGTTCCGGCCGCCACCTGCAACCTAAAACAACCCAGAAAATGCAAAGGCCTATACCATTTTGTCCAGAATTTCATGAGGGTCACGAATATGTCATCCAAAATCATAAACCATTAGTGCACAATAAAAAACGCATGGAAAAAGCTTTGGGTCCAAAACTTTAAACTCAAAGTATGATCAATCCACACGTCCAAATTCAAAAATAAACGCATCAGAATCATCACCAATCATCACACAACATTATACATACTTAAAAACTGAGTTTTATGATGATCAAAAGAATGGCTAACCTGAGATGGTACAACACGTATCTCCACTATTAGCTTCAAAGGGTGATTGGTTCGTGCTCTAGAGATCCCAAGGGTTCTGTTGGTGAAAGAATTTCTCGAAAACTCCTTGTAGATTGAGAGATATGAATGTGAGATGCTTTAGGGTTCAAGTTCTTGTTCTCCACAAAGGCACGTGAAATCTGACCTAACCAGTGCATGTATGAGTTTAAATACTCTAGGGTTTCTCCCTGATAATGATTTGGGCTTGGGCAATTCTTTGTTTAATGAGTTTTTGAATAATTCTAGAAAATTGCATTATGTTAAGTACACCCTCTTCCATACATAGATATCCAGGTATTTCATGATGGATCACTTAACTTCTAATTGCTAATCCCACCCACATGGAAATTGAGCCTTGAAACATTTTGATTCATGAGTTTTTAATGACTTGGCAATTTTGAATAATGGAGAATAAGTGACAAATACACCATGGATTCACTTGATTCAAAGGCCCAAAATGACCCTTATGGATTTTCCTTTGATGTTAAAAAGTACCTTGAAGCAATGGAATCAATTATAGGTCCATATGTCCCAAAATCCAAAAGTTGTGAAAATGAAACCCTAAAAACCACTTTGCCTTCTTTTGACCATAACCTGAGTTTCACAAATGATATGGAGACCCACTAGTACTTGTTGGAAAGAGGAGAAAAAGATATTCAACTTTCATGTTAGAGAAAAATTCATTTGAAGCATTCTTGATGATGAAAAGTTAAGTTGAATGCAGTGTAGGAACTTGCCCAAAAAGGAAACTTTCAAATTATAGGTCATTTCCATATTTAGTAACTTTTGCACCAACTCCTGATTCTTGATAAATGGCATGAAACTTGACTCTTGATGACCATATGAGGATGTGAGACCTTGAAAACCTTGGAGAGAACCTCAAAATTCCACAGTTGACTTCCCCTCTCACTGTTGACTTTTACCCAATTCACTTGATTCCCAGTCCACTGGCCAATTGACTCTCTCCTGAATCAAACTGATGGACAATCTTCCACTCCTAGATGCTTAGGGACCCAAGGAATACCATGGAATCAAGTCTTGCCCAAAAAATAAAAAATAAACTGACTTTATAGCAAATCCTAGTTTTGGTACCCTTAGTCTAGGAGGAAATAACATAGTCTCCAAATCCAAATTCCTCTGAATATGATGTGTTTCCTCTCCAGAAAAGATAAGATATGCCATTTGGTGATGATAAAAACCCAAGGAGCTTGCCCATTGGAGCAATAAACCCAAGAATTTCAAAACCCTAATTTATGCACTGGTTAGGAGAAAGTGATCCACTTGAACTCTCTTGCTTGACCCTTTGAAGAACATCTTCTCCTCTTGAACATGCCTCAAGCACCTTGACCCCATGCTAAGAACCAATAATATGCACACATGATAATGCAAAAATGAGATGAAACATAAGCCAATTAGTAATAAAGTAAGGAGGGCAAATTTTGGGGTGCTACAGCTGCCCCTATTCAATCAACTTGGTCCTGAGGGTATGATAGCGACGGATTTCAGACAATCGGGATACACGGAGATTGAATACCAAAGAACCCAGAAATTTGCAATCAACAAAGAAGGGACGACTCCACTGGGGCACAAGCAATAAATGTTGCACTGTCACAACACGTACGAGTGTTGGAGATCAATACAAACAATGTATTGAAATGTCTTGAAATAAACACTAACGGGTGTTATCTATGCTGAGAATAAACACTGACGGGTGTCTAGGAATCAAAGATATCAAATACGGACGGGTATAGAAAAGGTACACGGACGGGTGTAAAAAGGTTTTAATACGGACGGGTATCAAAAAGGTACACGGACGGGTGTAAAAGGGTTTAAATACGGACAGGTATCAAAAAGGTACACGGACGGGTGTAAAAAGGTATCAATGCGGACGGGTATCGAAAAGGTACATGGACGGGTGTAAAAAGGTTTCAATACGGACGGGTATCAAGAAGGTACACGGACGGGTGTAAAAAGGTATCAATACGGACGGGTATCGAAAAGGTACACGGACGGGTGTAAAAAGGGTTTAAATACGGACGGGTATCAAAAAGGTACACGGACGGGTGTAAAAAGGTGTCAATACGGACGGGTATCGAAAAGGTACACAGACGGGTGTAAAAGGGTTTAAATACGGACGGGTATCAAAAAGGTACACGGACGGGTGTAAAAAGGTTTAATACGGACGGGTATCGAAAAGGTACACGGACGGGTGTCGAAAAGGTATCAATACGGACGGGTATCGAAAGGGTACACGGACGGGTGAAAAAAAGGCTTAATACGGACGGGTATCGAAAAGGTACACAGACGGGTGTAAAGAGGTTCAATACGGACGGGTATCGAAAAGGTACACAGACGGGTGTAAAAAGGTTCAATACGGACGGGTATCAAAAAGGTACACGGACGGGTGTAAAAAGGTTTAATACGGACGAGTATCGAAAAGGTACACGGACGGGTGTCGAAAAGGTTTTAATACGGACGGGTATCGAAAGGGTACATGGACGGGTGTAAAGAGGTTCAATACGGACGGGTATCGAAAAGATACACGGACGGGTGTAAAAAGGTGTCAATACGGACGGGTATCGAAAAGGTACACAGACGGGTGTAAAAGGGTTTAAATACGGACGGGTATCAAAAAGGTACACGGACGGGTGTAAAAAGGTTTAATACAGACGGGTATCGAAAAGGTACACGGACGGGTGTCGAAAAGGTTTCAATACGGATGGGTATCGAAAGGGTACACGGACGGGTGAAAAAAAGGCTTAATACGGACGGGTATCGAAAAGGTACACGGACGGGTGTAAAGAGGTTCAATACGGACGGGTATCGAAAAGGTACACGGACGGGTGTAAAAAGGTTCAATACGGACGGGTATCGAAAAGGTACACGGACGGGTGTAAAAAGGTTCAATACGGACGGGTATCGAAAAGGTACACGGACGGGTGTAAAAAGGTTTAATACGGACGGGTATCGAAAAGGTACACGGACGGGTGTAAAAAGGTTCAATACGGACGTGTATCGAAAAGGTACACGGACGGGTGTAAAAAGGTGTAAAGCAACTTTTACCGGGGATTAATCTCGCTGGGGAATGGATAAGTCTAAGTAAAAGACTCTGCCGGGGAGCACAAATATGAGGAACGCATCCCTCCAAAATCTCCTGAGTTATGCCATCTCTGCTGAGAAAGAGAACTGGCAAAGAAGGTATCAAACCTGGCTTATGCTTCGAATGCAAATGTTTGAATTTTGCCGTAATGCTCCACACGAAGTGGAAATGCTACGCGTTTGAGGATGCAATGCAAGTGCTTATGATATGCAAAAGGGGTCCCTCCAGCAAAATAAATGTCGGAGAGAAAAAACCAATTCAGCTGGGGATGACAAAAATAAATTGTCCTCTGAATCCAGGAACTCTGCCGAGAAGGGTCATACTTATCGACTCTTCGGATCAACAACTTCTGCTGGGGATGAAATCCCGAAAGAACTACCGGGGATTACACCAGTCCTTTACTGAAGGTAACATAGAACCTGAGATTCCTCCTCTGCTGGAGGAGTTGAGAATGAACGCCCATAACGGAACCGGAAGCCCGTTACTAAGGATTGCTAATAACCAATTGGGCTCAGAACCTGCTGGGGGATACCAGCCCATAATACCATCCTGCTTGGGGACACTGCTGATCTTAGCCTGCTGATGGGGAGAATGACTTTAATTCCACCTTTCTGGGGACTAGAATGTGATATCGTCGGTGAAAGCACGCTTCCTGACTGGTTGGGGGAAGCGAACACCCTGATTCTGTGGGGAAATAACGTCTTGATCTGGAGAAGATGCTTCCCAAGTCTCCTGCTAGGGAAGGTTTGCTCTGCTGAGGAAAGTGCAATCTCAATGCTGGGGAGAGCAACCTGCTGGGGGAATACAATGTTGTTGCCCTGCAAGTCAAATAACAACAAATAGAATATGCCACAACATGACTATCGCCGTTAACGCCTAAGTAATTTCTACTGTTTTTCGTTATGCTTCGCAAAGCTCGAAGATTTATATGCAATGTTTATAAAAAATATTAGACGTTTTTTGCAAACAAAACAGTAAAAGTAAAACAAACAATAGAAAGCTCTTTGAGTGAAATGAATATTTTATTGAAAAAGGTGGCCTGTAAATAGGCATTTATAATAGGAAGCAATTACTAAAAAGAGGTAATTGCGCAAAAGCAAAAAGAGAATACACATGTCGGCGATGTGGGAACAGATATCCACCATGATTTGACTCAGCTATGACCCATATGTCTTGCTTATCCACAGATGTCTTGACCTTTGAAGAGACTAACTGTACTGATTCCTTTCTTTCAGAACTTCCAGGTATTGAAGGTGCTCACAGATCGAACGCAGACCATAGCCTTTTGCTTATAAATCCCTAAATTTTGCCTGGATCGCCCTTTTCGGGTTTTCAATCCATTGGGATACCCATTTTTGCCAAAGTCACCTTTTCAGGTTTTCAACTTTGCGGGTTTACACGTTTCTTTTTACATTTTATCCCTAACTTTTGCTCGAACCTTTTCCTTTTTATGGTTCGCCGGGATGCCCCTTTTTTGCCTGGATTTTCTTTTTATGTCCAACGGGTCTCTTTTATGTGAAGTATTTTTTGACTACGTCTGCGTTCACAGGGGATGTAAAATCTTTGCCATCCATAGTTGAAAGTAGTAAGGCTCCACCAGAGAAAACCTTTCTTACTAAATATGGCCCTTCTTAGTTTGGAGTCCATTTTCCCCTGTGATCTGTCTGAGGAGGAAGGATCCTTTTCAAAACCAATTCACCTGTCTGAAAACTCCGAGGACGCACTTTCTGGTCAAAGGCGTGCTTCATCCTGCTCTGATACAAACGACCATGTGCGATGGCTGCCAATCTCTTTTCTTCAATAAGGTTCAACTGATCCAACCTGGAACGCACCCATTCAGCTTCATCAAGCTTCACATCTGCCAGAACTCTCAAAGACGGAATCTCGACCTCTAAGGGTAAAACTGCTTCCATACCATACACCAATGAGAAAGGGGTTGCCCCAGTTGACGTACGCACCGAAGTACGGTAACCATGCAGGGCATAAGGTAACATCTCATGCCAGTCCTTATATGTTACCACCATCTTCTGTACAATCTTCTTGATATTCTTATTCGCCGCCTCAACAGCACCGTTCATCTTCGGACGATATGGAGAAGAATTATGATGCTTGATCTTAAAACTCTGACATAGTTCCTTCATCATCTTGTTGTTCAAATTCGAGCCATTATCAGTAATGATTCTCTCTGGGACCCCATAACGACAGATGATATCCTTCTTTATAAACCGGGCTACCACTTGCTTAGTGACGTTGGCGTACGAGGCTGCTTCCACCCACTTTGTGAAATAGTCAATGGCAACCAAAATGAAACGATGCCCATTGGAAGCAGTGGGCTCAATCTTTCCAATCATATCTATGCACCACATTGCAAAAGGCCAAGGATATGACAACACATTTAGAGGCGTAGGCGGTACATGCATCTTATATGCATAAATCTGGCATTTATGGCACTTTCGGGTGTACTTGAAACAATTAGACTCCATAGTCATCCAATAATATCCTGCCCTCAACAACTTTCTAGCCATGGTGTGTCCACTGGAATGAGTGCCAAAAGAGCCCTCGTGAACTTCCTCCATCAACAAACCTGCCTCGTGTTCATCAACACAACGTAGCAAGACCATATCGAAGTTCCTCTTATATAACACATCATCCTTGTTCAGAAAGAAGTTTCCTGCCAACCTTCTCAGAGTCTTCTTATCTTTGGTGGAGGCACCCTCTGGATACTCCTGTCTCTTCAAAAAAACCTTAATATCATGATACCACGGTTTGCCATCTGACACATCCTCAATCGCAAACACAAAAGCTTGTCTATCCAGGTGCATGATTCTAATCGAAGGAGTTTCATTCCACCGATTCACCTTATACATGGATGCCAATGTCGCTAACGCATCAGCCATCTGATTCTCAGCTCGGGGCACATGATGAAAATCCACCCTGTCAAAAAACGGTAACAACCTTCTGGCATAGTTGTTATAAGGCACCAAATTTTCCTGACGAGTCTCCCATTCTCCTATAATCTGATTAACTACCAACGCGGAATCACCATAGACATCGAGATTCTTAATTCTCAAATCAATTGCCTCCTCTAACCCCATGATGCATGCTTCATACTCCGCCTCGTTGTTGGTACACACGAATGCTAACCGGGCAGTGAAAGGTATATGAGAACCCTTCTGGGTTGTAATGATTGGCCCAATTCCATTACCATATGAGTTGACAGCCCCATCAAAAATCATCTTCCACTAAGATCCAATCTCAGGTCCTTCGTCAGGCAGAGGCTCTTCACAATCTTTCATTTTCAGAAACATAACATTCTCGTCTGGAAACTCAAACTTCATTGGCTGATAATCCTCGACCGGCTGTTCAGCAAGATACTCCAATAAAACACTCCCCTTAATGGCCTTCTGAGAAACATATTGAATATCGTACTCTGTCAAAACCATCTGCCAACGTGCTATCCTTCCAGAAAGTGCTTGCTTCTCAAACACGTACTTAATCGGATCCATCTTCGAAATCAACAAGGTTGTGTGATTTAACATATACTGCCTTAGGCGCTTGGCTGCCTAAGCGAGTGCACAACATGTCTTCTCCAGCATAGAATATCTTGATTCGCAATCAGTGAACTTCTTACTCGGGTAGTAAATAGCGTACTCTTTCCTACCTGTCTCGTCGTGTTGACCGAGCACACAACCCATCGAATTCTCGAGAACCGTAAGGTACATAATCAACGGTCTCCTAGACACTGGTGGCATAAGGACTGGAGGTTCCTGCAAATACGTCTTTATCCTTTCGAACGCCTCTCGACAATTTTCATTACACCTGACCTCTTGATCTTTTCTTAACAACTTGAAAATTGGTTCACACGTGGCTGTCAGATGAGAGATAAACCTAGCAATGTAATTCAACCTCCCCAAGAAACCACGAACCTCTTTCTCTGTCCTTGGCTCAGGCATCTCTTGTATGGCTCTTATTTTTGCAGGGTCAACCTCGATACCTCTTTCACTAACAATGAACCCCAGCAATTTACCAGACCTCACACCGAAAGTGCACTTGTTCGGATTCAATCTCAGTCTGAACTTCCTCAACCTTTCAAACAACTTCTGGAGGTTTACCAAGTGTTCTTCCTCTGTCTGTGACTTCGCAATCATGTCATCAACATAGACTTCAATTTCCTTGTGAATCATATCATGAAAGAGAGTCACCATTGCCCGCTGATAGGTTGCCCCGGCATTCTTCAATCCAAAGGGCATTACCTTGCAGCAAAATGTTCCCCATGGTGTTATGAAAGTAGTCTTCTCCATGTTCTCTGGGGCCATTTTGATCTGGTTATACCCAGAGAAGCCATCCATGAAGGAAAACACAGAATATTGAGCAGTATTGTCCACTAACACGTCAATGTGGGGGAGCGGGAAATCATCCTTCGGGCTCGCCCTATTCAAATCTCGGTAATCAACACACATCCTGACCTTCCCATCCTTCTTAGGTACAGGTACGATATTAGCAACCCATGGAGGATAATTTGTCACAGCAAGAAATCCGGCGTCCAACTGTTTCTGAACCTCTTCCTTGATCTTGACAGCCATATCTGGTTTCGTCCTTCTCAATTTCTGTTTGACTGGAGTACAACCCTCTTTAAGCGGCAGCCGGTGTGAAACAATGTCAGTGTCAAGCCCAGGCATGTCTTGGTAAGACCAGGCGAAGATATCCATATACTCTCGAAGTAACTCAATCAATCTTCCCTTAACAGTGTCTTCTAAAGTAGCCCCAATCTTTATCTCTCGTTTAACATCCTCGGTTCCCAGATTAACAGTCTCAACTTCCTCCTGATGAGGTAGAATAACCCTTTCCTCTTGTTTCAGTAGCCTGGCTAATTCTTCTGGTAAGTCACAGTCTTCGTCAGTCTCTTCTTCGGCCTGATAGATGGGATTGTCGATGTCATATCGAGCCGTAGCTAAGTCATGGGTGGAATCTGAACAAAGGAACCTGCATGATGGGTGTTTTATGTTTATTATGAGTGTAACAAACAAGAAAACACATTGCCATTTTGATGTGGGTTAATACAAAAAAGTAAAAACAGAAAGAAAGGGATCAAAATATTTGAATGAAAAACGTCCTTTATTGATGATAAAAATAGCAAATAAAACATCCAAGCCCTACAAATAAATATCACTACGTCTTGGGCAGAACGTAGGACTCAACATAACAGAAAACAAAAGTAAATTACTCCGGGCGCGTCACTTGGATAACTTTCTCGGAGGACCAGTTGCCTAAACTCTGACCAGGAATGCAGGGATGGATCCACTCGTCCATGTCCCAATCACTATCTCCTTCATCCTCAATAGCATTGACTCTGTCGAAGAAAACACCGGCACTGGTGAAACGGACTGGACCATAGAACTTGGGAGGCTCTTCAGAACTCCTAGGTGGCTTGTAACCCAGTCCATGAGTATCTTGCTTTCTTTGAACATCAATAACACTGCCCCACTTCTGAGAACCACCAGCTTCAACTATAGCACGCGCCTCTTTGAAAGAGGACATAGGAACTTCCGGTTGTCTGACGACTTCAGGTTGGGCAACCACCTCAGGCTGACTGGCTGCCTTTGGGGGTTCCTCGGGAATCTTCACAGCTTCAAAGGCCTGGCACAAAGTTTCCTGTATCTCACCATCTACCTCTACATACTTGAAGGCCGATAGGTGACTCACCATGATATCTTCTTCACCACAAACAGTCACAACGTGGCCATCCACCATATACTTCAACTTCTGGTGCAGCGTAGAAGTTACTGCCCCAGCACCATGGATCCAGGGGCGACCCAACAAACAACTATAGGCAGGCTGAATATCCATTATGTAGACGGTGGTGTTGAAAATCTCAGGACCCACCTTAATCGGCAGAACTAACTCTCCAAACACTGACCTCTTGGAGCCATCAAAAGCGCGTACCACCAAGTCACTTGGTGTACAAATCAACCCACGAGTATCCAGTTTCATCAAAGCCTTCTTCAGTAACATATTCAAAGACGACCCAGTATCAACTAACACATGCGACATTAAAGAACCACGACATTCCACTGAAATATGCAGAGCGTTGTTGTGATTCCTCCCAGCCGGAGTCAGATCTATATCGGTGAAACCCAAACCATTACCAGCATTCACATGAGCCACAACCCCTTCTAATTGGTTGACAGATATTTCCTGCGGTACATAAGCCATATTCAGAACCTTCAGCAATGCATTTCGGTGTGCCTCGGAGCACAACAGTAAGGATAGAATGGAAATCTTCTATGGAGTTTGGTGAAGTTGGTCAACAATCTTGTAATCACTTTTTCTGATCAACCTCATAAACTCTTCTACGTCTTCTGAGAAAGTATCCCCACCTGGCTTTGTCATAGAATTATTTGCTTCCTGCCTCTGTGCAGACTCATCCATCATCTGTTTACCTTTGTCTTGTCTTGAACTGCTAGCTTGATTCTCGGACGGAATAAAGACTCTACCACTCCTAGTGATAGCCTCTGCTTCAACAAGATTTTCAACCCCTGTATTCACAGCTGATGACTCTTCCAATTCCAGCTTCTTACCATTAACAAACACCTTGGCCCCATAGTTCCATGGGATGGCCTTGGTACTCTCATACGGGACTGGTCCAGGAACAGTGATAGTGACTGGCACTGGTCTCGCTGGGGTTGATATAGTTACTGTCTTGAACGGAATCGTTATTGTGGCAACATCAATCTCTTTGTCAGCAACAGTACTCTGCCTACAACCCCTGTCAAACTGTAATATCCCTTCGCTGATCATTCTCTGAATATCTGCTTTCAATAAATCACAACCGCCTGGCTGCGACACACATCCTACACAACCTTCATCACAACCGGGAAATACCCCTCCCTTCAACAATCTTTCCTTCACCACACCCAAGGGAGTTTGGACTTCGTTCACATCTGAAATCAAACTCAAGTCTTCACAGTCTTTAATAATGGCATTAACCTCCGGCCCACCGTGATTCGGCATCGGGTTCTGATTCACATTTGGAACGTCGTTGGAGAAATTGATGGCCTTGGAATCCACCAAATCTTGAACTTGATGCTTAAAAGCCCTACAGTTCTCAATATAGTGTCCGGGTGCCCCAGAATGAAACCCACAGTGGGCGTTGGCGTCATAGCCGGGAGGTGGATTACCAGTAGGTGGAGCCAATGTTCTCTTCTGAATTAACTGTAGCTTTAACAAGTATTGAAATAGTTGAGCGTAGGGAAGAGGTGGAGTGTCAAGATGCCTATCCCGCCTAGGCTGTGGTCTCCGAGGAGCCTGATTTTGTTGTTGAGACGCTGCTGGCTGCTGAGGTGTTGCAGGGATGGTTACAGAAGCCACCTGCTGATTGAAGTTCTGACGAGGTCCTTCTCTACCATGATATGATGACACAGAGTTTGCATCTCCCTCCTTCTTCTTGTAACCACTAGCATAAGGCTTCTTACTTCCTCCAGATGAGGACCCATCACCGCCTGATATTTTCCCCGCCTTAATTCCGCTTTCTACCATTTCTCCTACTAAGATCAAATCAGCAAACTTTCCAGTCATACACGGTACCAGCTTTTCATAGTAATGACCCTGCAAGGTGGCCATAAACATGGTTATCATTTCACGTTCCAACATGGGAGGTTGAACCCTCGCTGCCAGTTCTCGCCACCTCTGGGCGTACTCTTTGAAACTCTCATTGTTCTTCTGTGATAAGTTCTGTAGCTGTGTTCGGTTAGGAGCCATATCAGTGTTATATTTATAGTGTCTAATGAATGCTCCTGCCAGATCTCTCCAACTTCGCACATCTTTCCTTTCTAGTTGCATATACCACTCCAGGGATGCCCCAGATAGGCTATCCTGGAAGCAATGCATCATCAGCTTCTCATTCTTTGCATGCGCAGCCATCTTACTTGCGTATGCTCTCACGTGGGTCCTTGGATAAGACACACCATTATACTTCTCGAAAGTGGGAGTCTGAAACTTGTGCGGAATAACAACGCCTGGAACCAGCCCCAAATCCTCTAGATCCATTCCCACAGAATCCTGATTCACAACACCCCTTAGTTGTTCCTCAATCAACCTGATTCTCTGATCATTGTCAATCTGGGGACCAGCATCCCCACCTGGCAGAGAAAATGCATCATCTTGAACATCATCATACTGACGTCCATGAACTGCGCCAGCACCAATACCACCTCCCCCAGCATTTTCAGCTCCGCCCGGAGGAATCACAACACCAGAAACAGGAATACCTCCGCCCGTAGGGCCATTCTGACCATTATTACTAGTAACACCAGTATGAAGTCCTCCATGAAGGACACCGTCATCATCAACCCTTGCAATCAGTGGCTGAACGAGAGTCCTCAACTGCTCTTGGCCTTGAGCAACACCTTGCATTAGTTCCATGAATTGGTTCATGCGAGTCCGCATCTCAATTATCTCATTCTGTAGCTGATCCATGAGTCTCTTCTGATTTTGTCTGGTAGGATACCGGTGAATGTACTGATCTGCAATCCTGAGATGGAACAAGATAAGAATACCGGAGATAAACACCTGTTATGCAAAATGATTATGCAAAATGATTATGAATATGCAAATGCAAATGGACATGCTTGAAAATTCGCAGGGCGATCCACCCCTTGATTCCAGTTTAACAACAATATAGAACGGAACTTCTGCTCATATATTAAGAAAACCAGAGGAAAACCAAATGTCAACAATCACCAATCCAAAATAACAAGTTTGAATACAATAATCATAGATCCCAACCAACAAGTCTGGCGGTGGTCCAAATAATGAAAGAAAAAATAAGACTATGGCATATCATCAAAGTCCACAAGTGTCAATCCCCCCCATCCGCTATGCTTTCTGCTCCAGTCTTGAATTTCCTTGAACAACTTTTTGGTGTCGGGATACTTTGGTCTCTGAATTAGCTCTTGAATGAGAAGTTCTCTCCTATGCATGATCTTTTCCAAGTATCGGCAATGTAACTCCCAAGCGTCTTCTCCGGAAACACCATCCATGCTAGGTCCCCCATGTCTAGGTCTCTTCACTTCAGCTTGGACCCTCAGTTCCTCTATGGAGGCTATAGCTTCATTGAGTCGACCCTCAACTGCTTGTCTTTTGAATACCCCTGACAAGATCTCAGCGTCTTTCTTCTTGAGCTTCGACCTTAACTCATCAATCTGAGCTAGATAACCGTCTTCCTTTTTCTTATTCTCAGCCATTGCAGTTTCTTGGTGATCATTGAACCTGTGAATTTTTAACAAAGCCTCGTCCAATTCCTCCTTCTTAGACTCGAGAACCTTACTGATACCATCCAAAGCTTGCTTCATCCTTCGTCTGGATGCGACCATGTCAGCTAGCTCTTTTTCTGCCTTAGCAAGAAGCTCTATCTTCAATTTGGCGGTATGAACAGCTTCACCCCGCTCATGCTTCAACTGATAAATCTCTCTTTTTAGCTCACTATTTTCTTCCCGCAGTCTTTCCTTTTCAGCCCACAGCTTGTTAAACTTCTCTATCTCAACTGTGGTAGGAGGCTCGATCGTCAAAGGATACAAAGGTGGCTCCACCGGGAAGGGAAGAAGTTCCTCTTCTGCTCTCTTCTTAATCCACTCTTTATAGGAAGGGAAAACCCGGTTGTGACATTTCCCGAATGAAGTTTTACCCTTCTTGGTCACCTGTTTCCAAGCATTCACAATCTTCCTCATTATCTCTTGATCCTCAATACCATTGAAGAATAAGGACTCTTTGATATCTCTCTCTTCAGGTGGACCTCTCAAAGGATAACCAAACTGCCTGATAACAAGGGAAGGATTATAGTTAATTCCACCCTTCCTCCCTATCAAGGGCACATTAGGGAATTCTCCGCACTTGCAAATAATCTCCATTCCTAGCAAGTCATGATTGAACCAAACAATGTTGTCAGCAGTCAAGCCCATTAACCTCTTTGACCACTTCAGAGAATCTTTCGTATCAATAAAGGCGCCAGTTTCAGGGAGATGGCTCAGAAACCAAGTAGATAAAAGCGGTGCACAACAACTCACAGTTTTTCCACGCCTATTTTCATTCTTGTAGTGGACTGAGTGATACACATCACCTAACAAGGTAGGTATAGGATTCTTCGAAATAAAGATTCTGACAGCATGCATATCCACCAGATCAGGAACATTGGGAAACAAAATAATCCCATAGATGCACATAGCCAGAATAGCTTGGAAGGCAGTCCAATTCTTCTCCTTAACATGTATGCAAGCTTGATCAAACAAGAACTTCAATAAGAAACCCTTAGCTCCTTGTTTTTCCTCAATATTACTGCTCAGAACAGATTCACTAATATGAAGAGCAACAACCATTTCTCTTATCCCGGGGTGTTCTTCAGAAAAGAATACTATGTCATGCCTGATGGGGATTCCCAAAATAAATGAGAACTCCTCCAACGTTGGGGCCAAGATGTAGTCTGGGAAAGTGAAGCAACGCAAAGACGGATCGTAAAACTGAAGAAGTGTATGAATGGCATCCTTCTCATACTTGGAGATATTATAAACAAACTTCAGAAGTCTCCCATACCCTCCACTGAACTCTGTACGAACTCCGGGACCAGCCATATTAATCAACTTGTGAATCAATGTCAAAGTCGGCTCTGGGAACGAATAGGCAACAGTCTTCTTTCTCTGGACATCCATGCTAAGGTAACCTCAGAAAACCGGAATCAAGAGTAAGATGCAAGCCCTGAAAAATGTCAAACATGTCAAAATGCAAGAAAAATGATATGCTATTGCAAACATGGGGTCAAGGCAACACTGCTGGATGTGCTGTGCTGTTAACTGAACGAGAACCATAACCCGGAAAACCAGAATTCTGAACCACTGAGATAACCAGGAACCCAAATAATCAGACATTGATAAGAAATCCAGAAAAACAGGGTAGGTTGAAGGTTTCGGTTACCTGCAAACCTGCAAACACCCATCCCCACTCACATGTGGGTACTAGGATGTTCAGTATCCCGGGCTCTCAGGTCGAGAAATGATGATACGTTCACCATTTCTGGTTTGGCATCATCATCAATCGAGGAGGCCTCAACTGATTCTCCAAAACAGAAGGTCCTCAGCTTTGGCACTGAGGTCGAGAAACAATAGTACATTTATCCCTCGGGGTACAATACTATCGTCAATCGAGGAGTGCCTCCACTGATTCTCTTCAAAAGATAAGGGACATCCTATGCGAGTTCCAAAGTGGGCCCTCGGGTGTGAATGGGTTTGCCACAGGATGTGGTCTGCCACTGTCACCACTAAAGAGGGATGTTTCCACTAAGGTCCTCGATGATCGGTCACCAGAGTCGACAGCTCTCTAGATCAACACCCTAACATGCGCAAGACACACACGTCAGAATGCGTCCCAAGATAGCCTCGTATGGTTGTGAATTTCGTGAACACACAAACGTACCAAGCGGGCACGTAGGTCCCACTACTTTCCACTCTAGTCCTAGGGTATACTCAAGCCTGGGTATTGGGCTTATCTCTCAGACCCACCCAACCTGCAAAACAAAAACAGCCAGCACAACAAAGCAATATGACAGTAATAAAAATGAAATGCAATGCAGAAAAAGCTGTAAAAATAAAACACAACAAATAAAGCAAAACAAACATAAAGACGCCCAAAGAGAACAAAGACAAGCAAGCGCTAGGACTGACTCGCTTAGGGATGGACCAGCATAGGTCAACCAGGATCCCCAGCAGAGTCGCCAGCTGTCGCTCCCAGGATTTTCATCCAGGTACAAACCCGAGAGTGGCGCGGAAAACAGAGTCGCCAGTCGTGTAAATTTATCCCAAGAGAGGGAAAGGGAACACCGCATAAACTAGAGGAAGAGGGAAAGGAATAGTCATCGCAACCATTGCCTGGGTTCGGGAGTCAGTTACGCGAGGGGAAGGTGCTAGCACCCCACGCGTCCATCGTACTCGATGGGATCCACGCTTGTTGTCTATTCTAAGGGTGAGTTATCCTATCATCTATGGCTGTACTAAGACGGGGGAGGGAAAAACAAAGACAGACTCGGTAGGACGTCAAAGTCCTAGGCCTACGTACCCCCTTTGTGCAATGGGGAATTCAGAGTCAACGTAGTTCGGACCAAGTTCTTTTTGTGTTTTTTATGAGCGACATTAAGTTCGCGTCCGGCAGTTAGGGTCAATGCCTATTTGCGACTCAGACGGAAGGTAACGTGCCCTTTTTGAAAATAGCCTTTAGTTTGACCATCCCGAAGGACAAAAAGGTTTGAAGTTTGTTTGTATTTTTTAGGACAGAAGTGGCTTAAGTTAGTTCATAAGTTGCATTGCACCAAAGTCTAGGGCACGGGGGCGAATACTTAACGCATCGTCCCAAGATAGGACGCTCGCTAAGCACTCTAGAAAGATGAGAGGAAGCCCCTCATTTCTCATTCCCCACGCTTAAGGCTCGTGCGCAATACACTTTATACTTATTAAGTGTTTTCAAGAAGTTTGAGATGAGAAGAGAGAAGACACAAAGGAAACTCTAGGGGGGACTAAGAATCCTAACGTTATCATGCATGGGTGACCTACGGTTAGTGAGGTTTGACGACGACTTAAGCCTAAAGGAAAAAGATGAGAGAAGGAAAAAATAAGGGTGAATGTGGATACTTATCCATACCCTGCATAAAAGGTTAGTACCAAACGGACATAAATAATATCAAAGCAAATGAAAACCAAACAATGGCATATAATAGTGATAACAATCCAAACATGAATTAAGAAGTCAAAGAAACAACCCCAAGACAATGGCACAAGTGCCTTTTCAAATAAGGTAACCAGACGTGATCAGAAATAGGCATACAAGAAGATTTCATACAAAGAGCCATTAAACGAATAGTAAAACAACTTCTAAAATCACCAAATTAAATATCAAAGTTACTCAACCAGAAACAAACCAAATACCAAAAACTCCTGCAAAAATTCAAGATGTTAGTCATTCAGACAATCATGCAAAGTTCAGATGAGGATCATGGTTCAACATGCAAAAGGAAAAGACTAAAATGCAATATGAAATCATTTTAAAAATGAAAGAAAAATATTTTAATGTACTTCAGAATGTTATCTAACAAATGCAAAAAGAACGGATTGAAAATGTTTTATGGATGCAGAGAAATAAAATAAACAAATTTAGGTATGCATGATATGAGTAATGCAAAAAGAAAATAAACTAAATAATTAATAAAAAATAAAATAAAAATAAAAAATAAAATTTGTAAAATTTTATAAAATGACAAATATGTTTCATGAATTTTCTTGGGATTTTTTAATGCAAGAATGTATTTTTTAAAAATTAAAAATGAAATGTAATGAATTAAATAAAATAAATAAATTAAAATGCGCATGGGGGGTGCGATGAGTAAATAATCACGTTACAAATGGTGATTGGGCTAAAGGGGGGTGTCATTAGCGAGCCCAAGTACTAATCCAATCAGAAAAAATAAAAAATAAAAATAGTCCACGCGTGGACTCTAGTCAACCAATTGACTGACTGCTTACCATTAGATGCATCCAACGCCCTTTACTAAGTCAACACAAATACCAAGTCTCCATGATCAACGGTCAAGATGAAAAGAACATATTACTTAGCACGCACACACGCACACCAAAGTGGTCAGTATACCGTGTTCTCCCATGTGCCAGGCACGTGTGTTTTTTAATGGGTTGGCAAGATTTCAGCCACGTGATTCATCAGACGGTCCACATTGGTCAACATAAAATAAAAGTAAACAAAATGAAAAAACATAATTGGTGGAACACGGTAGCTATGGTGGGGTTATAGACACATAATTATTGAATAAAAACTCAGAAAAAAATAAAAGGAGAGACGCGTGGCCTCATGATGGCCGTTGGATCGAGAGAATGGAGGGTGAGGATTTCATCTTCCTCGTTGGAACCCTTGACCGCCGGACCACCGCACCAGTCGCCGGAACCCTAGTTCCGGCCAGCACCTGCAACCTAAAACAACCCAGAAAATGCAAAGGCCTATACCATTTTGTCCAGAATTTCATGAGGGTCACGAATATGTCATCCAAAATCACAAACCATTAGTGCACAATAAAAAACGCATGGAAAAAGCTTTGGGTCCAAAACTTTAAACTCAAAGTATGATCAATCCACACGTCCAAATTCAAAAATAAACGCATCAGAATCATCACCAATCATCACACAACATTATACATACTTAAAAACTGAGTTTTATGATGATCAAAAGAATGGCTAACCTGAGATGGCACAACACGTATCTCCACTATTAGCTTCAAAGGGTGATTGGTTCGTGCTCTAGAGATCCCAAGGGTTCTGTTGGTGAAAGAATTTCTCGAAAACTCCTTGTAGATTGAGAGATATGAATGTGAGATGCTTTAGGGTTCAAGTTCTTGTTCTCCACAAAGGCACGTGAAATCTGACCTAACCAGTGCATGTATGAGTTTAAATACTCTAGGGTTTCTCCCTGATAATGATTTGGGCTTGGGCAATTCTTTGTTTAATGAGTTTTTGAATACTTCTAGAAAATTGCATTATGTTAAGTACACCCTCTTCCATGCATAGATATCCAGGTATTTCATGATGGATCACTTAACTTCTAATTGCTAATCCCACCCACATGGAAATTGGGCCTTGAAACATTTTGATTCATGAGTTTTTAATGACTTGGCAATTTTGAATAATGGAGAATAAGTGACAAATACACCATGGATTCACTTGATTCAAAGGCCCAAAATGACCCTTATGGATTTTCCTTTGATGTTAAAAAGTACCTTGAAGCAATGGAATCAATTATAGGTCCATATGTCCCAAAATCCAAAAGTTGTGAAAATGAAACCCTAAAAACCACTTTTCCTTCTTTTGACCATAACCTGAGTTTCACAAATGATATGGATACCCACTAGTACTTGTTGGAAATAGGAGAAAAAGATCTTCAACTTTCATGTTGGAGAAAAATTCATTTGAAGCTTTCTTGATGATGAAAAGTCAAGTTGAATGCAGTGCAGGAACTTGCCCAAAAAGGAAACTTTCAAATTATAGGTCATTTCCATATTTAGTAACTTTTGCACCAACTCCTGATTCTTGATAAATGGCATGAAACTTGACTCTTGATGACCATATGAGGATGTGAGACCTTGAAAACCTTGGAGAGAACCTCAAAATTCCACAGTTGACTTCCCCTCTCACTGTTGACTTTTACCCAATTCACTTGATTCCCAGTCCACTGGCCAATTGACTCTCTCCTGAATCAAACTGATGGACAATCTTCCACTCCTAGATGCTTAGGGACCCAAGGAATACCATGGAATCAAGTCTTGCCCAAAAAATCAGAAATAAACTGACTTTATAACAAATCCTAGTTTTGGTACCCTCAGTTTAGGAGGAAATATCACAGTCTCCAAATCCAAATTCCTCTGAATATGATGTGTATCCTCTCCAACAAAGATAAGATATGCCATTTGGTGATGATAAAAACCCAAGGAGCTTGCCCATTGGAGCAATAAACCCAAGAATTTCAAAACCCTAATTTATGCACTGGTTAGGAGAAAGTGATCCACTTGAACTCTCTTGCTTGACCCTTTGAAGAACATCTTCTCCTCTTGAACATGCCTCAAGCACCTCGACCCCATGCTAAGAACCAATGATATGCACACATGATAATGCAAAAATGAGATGAAACATAAGCCAGTTAGTAATAAAGTAAGGAGGGCAAATTTTGGGGTGCTACACGTATTCCAGTTCAACGAAACAGGGAAATCAGAGCAATCGTAGTTCCTCCTATTCTAGGGGGAAAAAGATGTTTTGGTGTCTTGTTCAAAGCCCAAGACATGAAGCTAAAGGTGATTTGTATCTTGGTCAAAGCCCAAGATATGAAGCTAAAGGGTTTTGGATGAGATAGAATTTGTCATCTCTAAAGAGAGATTGTTGATTTTTGTGTGCTATGATCAAAGCATAAGTTTGTTGCTAAAAGGTTAATTGACGTAGCTAGGGATTTCTTTATACGAAGCCTAAGAGGAGTCTAGATAAGACTGACTCAACAAGAGAGTGTTTATGTCTTGTACAAGGCCCAAGATTGAGGCAAAAAAGAGACTGACTCTTTGGGGGTATCATTATATAAAGCCTAAGAGGAGGCTAACAGTTTGACTTTTCTGGGGAAAATATTCTTTCTGTCTTGTACAAAGCCCAAGATTGAGGCTAAAAGGGATTTTTGACTCCATTTGGGAGGTTTATATGTGTCTTGTACAAAGACCAAGATGGAGGCTGAAATGAGTTTGTCTCAACAAGAGCGTGTTTTTATATGTCTTGTACAAAGCCCAAGACGGAGGCTAAAAGATTTGACTCAACAAGAGAGTCTTGCAAAGGTGATTGACCCAACAAGAGAGTCAGAAAGTTGATTGACTCAATAAGAGAGTCTTTTATACTCAACAAGAGAGTGATTCGTTGTCTCGTACAAAGCCCGAGATTGAGGCTAAAAGGGTATTGACTCAACAAGAGAGTCTTTTATACTCAACAAGAGAGTGATTTGCTGTCTCGTACAAAGCCCGAGATTGAGGCTAAAAGGAGATTGACCCAACAAGAGATTCTTGACAAGTGATGGACTCAACAAGAGAGTCTGAAAAGGTTAGCCCCGCTAGGGAGGGTTATTGTACACAGCCCAAGAGGAGGTTGACTGTGTTGAGGAAAGATCATTATACAAAGCCTAAGAGGAGGCTATCTTACTACTGAGGGTTATTGAGATCCCTAGGCAGGTCCAAGTGGGGAATCAACTCTTTCTGAGGATTACAAAAGAGTTGAGATATCAGAGACCTTGAGGTTCTGATCTGGGATAAGCTGACCCTGGTTGGGGAATTCTCATGAGAGAAACTGGGTTTTTGCTGGAGATTGATCCAGAGTGACTGGTGTTTTTTCCTATGTTGAAAGGAACTTGAGAATGTCTTTGAGACTCAAATGGGGTTTAGACTGTCCAAGTCTACTGGTGTTGAAGAGTTTTATCTTTTGTAGGATGCCCAAAAGAGGCAAGGGCCTTTAAGGGATGAGAATCAACCCTAAAGTGGCCTGAGATTTGACACTGGAAAGACTGCTCTAGCAAAGGATGACTAAGTTCTGTCTTATACCTTTAAGAGGTCATGAGGGTCCTTGTATTAAGCCCAAGAGAAGGCATGAGAACTTAAAAGAAGCCGAAGGGTCCTTGTACAAAGCCCAAGAGGAGGTGGGGATGCTTTTAGGAAGCCTGTGGGTCCCCAAACCAAGAGAAGTTCAAGAAATGAAATTCACAGAGAAGAGATCATTCCAGGAAAGTTCGAGGGTTTGGAAGAAACTCAAGAGATGTTATTCATGGAGAATAGATCAACTCTGGGGAATAGAATTTCTTTGACAATTTCTAAGGGTGATAGTCTGAGAAAAGGCTCACTGAGAGTACTGCCTTTCTCTTTGTTCCATATTGTTTAACCCCAAGAGAAGGGAAAACTGTATCTGGAAATCCTATGGGGATCTAGTTTTGTTTGTATTTAAAGAGTGACCAACCGGGCTTTACCTAGTTCTAGACGTAGTTGTCGGGGAAAACTCTAAATAACTATACTAGTATATATACAGTTGATATATGACGAGTATTTAAAAGGTATGAAATAAGACTAACCATGCGCAGCTTCCCACAATACATTTATGTATATGAAAGTAGATAAAAGAAAGCGGATAATGAAAGTAGATAAAAATAGCTTCCATGCTGTTTTGTTAGTTGTTCAAAGAAATTAAAGAAAGTTTTGATAGAAACTATACATTTGGATTCAAAATCAAAGGAGAAAGTATTTTGAACAGTGATCGTGGCTTACAGCTCAGGGAGAGACCCAAATTTTAACAGTGATTGCAATGTTGTTTTGAAAATATACAGAGGGACTTATACAATATGTGAGGCCCAAAAATGTTTATTTACAAAAGGGATGGGTCTTACAACTTAAGGAGAATCCCAAAAGTGTTTTTTAAGAAAAAGAATGGGACTTATAGCTCGAGGAGAGGCCCAGAGGGTTTGATTTTGAACTGGTAATCACGCCAAGATTTTTTTTACCGCAGAGGGACTTATACAATATCTGAGGCCCAAATGGTTTTGTATTTTCAAAGGGTTGGGTCTTACACTCTCTCAAGAGGCCCAAAAAGTTTGAAAGACATTTGTTTAGGGTGATTGAGATCAAAACCCTAAATTAATTTCAAAATGTGTTTTAATTAAATAAAAAATTAATTTAAATGATCAAAATTATCAAACATGTGTGAAAAACAAGTTGTGATCTTAGATTAATGTTTGAAAAATCCTATTTTTATCCACAAAATGATTGGAAACCATTTAAGTTTGGAAAATCAAGAAAGAAAAAATACTTTAAATGTCAAAAAACAAATAAAAATTAATTCTTTGAAAAAATATCAAGTATATGAAATAAATAATATTTTTGGGAAATTATTGTAAAATAAAATATTTTAACATTTTTGTGAATTATTAAAAAAAGAATCAACTCAAAATCATTAAAACCAGAGAGAAATTAGTTTTTGAATCAATTAAATAAAATCACAAAAATTCAAATATTTAAAAATTTTAAAAAGGGCGCCAAGAACACCAAGTTCTTGCCCGCGCCCTCTGTTTCTTCAGATTTTTGTTTTCTGCCTTTTCAAAATCACACAATCCACATATCAATTTACTCGTTTTACCTCACGATCATGTCTATGGTCTTTAATTTCATTTATTATAAGCATGGAATAAGAAATCAAGACAAAACCTCAAGAACCCTAAATTCTACATGAAGGCTGGGAATTTTGATACACGATTCCTACAAAGCAATTAATTGAGGGGAAACCCTCCATACATGATTATGAACATATGGCAAAATTATTGTGCGAGGAAATATGCATGAATCATGAAATGACCAAGTTTAGGCTTACTTGAAGGTCGTGGCAGCAAGAGCAATTTGATTTTTGAGTTGGAGGTGTTACAGATGAGTTGTGATGATCTGAATAGCTTCCCTACACCATATGGAATGTGTTTGAATGCTTGGAGTGATTGGAAATGGACTGGAACAGGTTATGGCACCTCAACTTCAACTTGGTTGAAAGATTGACCAATTGGCTGGTGATTTTGTGGAATTGGTGTTCCAGATGTTGTTTAAGTGTTTGGATCACTTCTATATGATGTTTATGAGGTGTGTGTGTGTGTGTGTGTGTGTGTGTGTGTGTGTGTGTGTGATTGGTTTGGTTGGAGTTGTTCTCAAACTCAAAACCCGATAGTGACTTGCTTTAGAAGGCAATTTTGAAAGGTGAATGTGATTTTGAGGAAAGCATCAGTTTGGGTGCTTTGGTGTACTCAAACTGATCACAAATGAGCTCTATTTATAGTAGAGCAAGTTTGTTTTGCAAGCAATAGTGAATGGCAACTGGTACAGGTCTGTGGCTGTTGTACCCCAAAATTTTCCCTTAGATCCATTGATCTCTTGCATATCATTTTAGGTCAATCATATTGCATGGCTAACCCTTTTATCAGGATTTTGTTTGTGTTTGTTTCATTTCTATCAGGTATTATCTTGAGGAGATTCAAGGAGTGTTTAATCAAGATCTTGGGTGGAGTATTGAATCAAGCAAGTTTCAAAGAGATATCTTTGTAACCCTCTTCATGATCCCCTCTCACCAAATTTCTACCCACCTTTATCTACCATCAATTGTCACCTTCATTTTCTAAACCTATTTCATTAACCTTTTCATTTAACCATTTTTCTTATCCAAGTATCCATCTTTCATTCTAACCATTTTCATACCTATTTTCAAATCCAAAAATCTTTTCATTTATCAAGTTATCCAAAATCTATTTATCCATATCCATTTCTCTTAACCCATTTCTAAATCTATTGTCCATTTAAATCCATTTTTCCATTCCAAATGTTATCTAATTTTCTAAATCCACATTTCCACTTATCCAAAGTTTCTTTTTATCCATATTCACAAAAATCCTTTTCTTTCTCCTAAATCCATTTCTAAAATCCAAATTACATTTTATTCACATATTCATCATTATCCAATTACCCAATTTAAATTAATACACTTCATAAACCCATTCACAATTTATTTCTAAGCCCATTAACCCATCTTATATTATAACCAAATTTAATTCAAACCAAGTTCATAACCAACATGCCAACGTGCAATTTTAATTCTATAGGTTCACCAAGTTTTGTCATGCAAGCAACTTGGATCAGCAAGTTTACACGCATGAGATGCCATGTGGTCCCAAAATTTTCCAAAGCAAGAGTAGCACATATATGATATGCCTTATCATACCACTTTTAACATTTCACAAAAAGAGAAGCAAGTCAAACGGGTCCACCAAGGCTGCTACCCTGCTCCTCCTTTCATGCTGAAAAATGCACCTCATGACAAAGACCATACCAACATGTCCTTGCAAAATCAGAACGACTCTTTTTTTTCAAATTTCATAGGTTATAACGGTATTTGAAGCTTACCAGACTCAAGCATAAATAGAGAGAAACCCAATGAGAGGGTGGAGACCACTTGTTTTTTCGATCACCATCATCACTCAATGCCAGATATCTTCTTGCCATTGACTTCACTTCAAATACACTTACCTTGTTACTGCATACTCATTTAAAAAGAACCGTCAGATATCTTGCAAACTCACATCAAACTCCTCACAAACTCATTTTTCATAGGACTCACCCTCACTTCACTTGACACACAGTCTTGCTGCTAAAAGCAGACTCCAAAACCATTCACTCGCTCTCTAAAAAAAACCCACTTCAGATACCAAAATATTTTAGCTGCTAAAACATACTCACTTCATCATATCACCATATTTTCCATCCCTTAAAACATTCTCCACCACCATTATGTCTGGCTGCTAAAGTACCTCACTACACACATCACAAGGGACTCCTTCCAAACTTCCTTCCTTCACCATCTCATACACAATCAACCTTACACCAACACAACACAAACAATCAACACACGAAGAACACTACTTACAAACTCTCACCTTTGTGAAACATCACCAACAGTCACCAACGACCCACACAACACCACCCACGACACCCAACGATGAACATAAAAACGCTACACAAAACCTTTAAGAGCCTGTAAGTTTCTTTTTGTCTGGACCTCAAAATATATCACCAACCGTCAAAACACCAACGGTTACAAACATCAAGAGCAGAAGAACAACATCACCAATATAATACATCATATGTGTAATACCCCGTATTTTATTACGCCGAATAATATTGCATTGTGATTAACTGAGTCCGGTTGCTCTGAGGAATTATTTGATAAAATAATTAGAGTAACTTCGGTACTTAGGATTGATCCGATAGATATTATTTGTTTCGGAGACATTTATTTAATTTTGGACTTAAGAGACTTTTTGGACATTTAGTAGTATTATTTCTAATACTAACTTTACTATGTGAATCCTTTTCCTCTCACTTTCCAAACAAAAGAAAAAGATAGAAAGAAAGGAAGAAGAAAGGAAAGGAAGGAGAGAAAAAGAGGAGAAGAGGAAATTGGAAGAAAAGCTCAAGAAAAATCAAGATCATCATCCAATCTTCATCCAAACTTCTCAATCATCTTCATCTTGCTCTATTTTGAGGTGGGTTCTAGTTAGTACCATTGTTAGAGAACTCTAGAGAGTTTTTGGATTTAGGTTAGATTATGAAAACTTGGAAATTTATGGTTGAATCTTGCTATAAATGTTGTTATAAGCTTGTTATCATGTTTGCATTATGTATTGACTGTTGTGTGATGTTGGGTAATGTTTTGATGGAGGAAATGAGAGTTGGAAGTGAAGAACAGCAGCTGGGAGAGGTTCTGATTCGCTTGCTTCGCCTAGCGAACCTAGGGCGAGTCCCAGCGAACAGCAATCGAGGGTTCGCCTAGCGAACCAGAACGTTCGCCTAGCGAAGGTTCGCTGGCATGTTCGCCTAGCGAACTTAGTAGGTTTTGAATGTGGGAACTTACTGCCTAGGTGCTCGCTGGCACGTTCGCCTAGCGAAGGTGGAGGCGAAGGTTCGCCAGACGTTCGCCTAGCGAACTTATGGTGTTTTAGGTCTGGGAGTTTTCTGTTTTATTACTCGCCAGCTTGCTCGCCTAGCGAAGGCGAAGGCGAAGGCTCGCCAGCTCGTTCGCCTAGCGAACCTGGGGCGAGCTGTGTTGTTTTCTTAACTTGTTTTCGCCATATCTTTTTATCCGGTTGTCCGTTTTGGATGTTCCACATATCGATAGAAAGCTGGAGAAATGAACTTTATGATGATGATAGGGATTGTCGATTTTATTTGCCCGGTTAAATAATCGGAGGGAACCCGAAGTGAAATTCTTTGATAATTTTATGTGGACTATGTTTTAATTGTGTTAAGTTATTCTATTACACAAATAAGGTATGTGTTGCCTAATCTATGGTTGTTAACATGTTGTAATTAAAAATGCATGAAAGATAAAAAGGAAAAATAGTAAGAGTGAGGAAAACCCCTTATGAACTATAGGAAACTTTAGAAGTTGGAAACACTAGTATGGAGCATGAGGTTAACATATGGATTGAAGGACAAGAAAGGCCTTGAGGCCTTATGGCCGAGGCAATTGTCGTATACCTTGTTTTGAATGGTATTTATCATGTAATCGTAACCATTTTATTTGAATTGCCCTTCAAAGGCCTTCATGAGTCTCGAGCTCCTCTGAAGTGCAAGCAGGTTTTACTTGGTAGGTTTGATGCCCTACGAGTAGTACAATTGGAAGCCCGTGCATGGGTACGAGACTTGTGATGGTTAACAGGCCATGAGAAGTGACGGTTCACGGTTAACAGGCCGGTGATCCCGAATCCAATTGTATACCAAGTAACTACAAGGATCTATGACTCGGGTCGCCTTCTAGACGTAGAAGCGGACGGGAAGAGGAGATGCCTTGGTACCGGTTATCGATTAATGATGTGGTGAGTTAGTGAACTCATGTCATGTTTCCATATAGTGTGAGATTATCAAGTGTGAACTCAAGAGTCCTTCCCTTCCCCGGACTTGAGTTAGGATTGTTAGAACCGTAATAACCCGAGAGAATCCATAAGATAGGGAACTCACTGAGATTTGATGTATCTCACCCCACTGTTGTTGTTTACATCACAGGTTCTGCAGGTTCGGCGACGGGTAAGGATAAAGTGATTTGACTTTTCCTTTCGGTTCGTAGGTTTTGAGATGGCATGGCTTCCGCTATGACGTTTTATTTTGAGATCATTGCATTGATCTAGTTCTTAGTTTTTATCATGTTGGAACATCTTGTATATGTAATGCCTTAGTTTTGTGTTGTATTAGAGGCATTTATGTATATAATGTGTTAACTAGGAACTTATTGTATTTCAATACCAAATACTTGGATTCATATATATAATTTATGCTTTGATGTATGGATTTTATATGTGGGTGTTACAATATGCTTCATTACTCTAAGAGTTTGAGCAACCAAGAAAAAGCTCATCAATAACTTGCATCTTGAAAGGGAGGAGGAGCTCATTAGTAACTCGCACCTTGAAGAGAGGAAAGCTCAGTCGATGGTAAATCTTTCTTTCCCTCTCTATTACTTATGATTCCATGATATCATGTTGAGGTTGAATGATTCTGGGTACTGTTCTCGTGCTTACATGTTGTATTTATGTTAGTTTGAATTGATAACATGAGCATCTGTTTGAATCTATGTTGGTATTTTGTCACCCTAATGGTAGTTTTCAGTTTACATATTATTCTTCCATGTTAGTTTCCTCCTTGTTGTAATTATTGTTTAGATTCGTTTTTAGTTTAGTGTCGTTCTTTGTTCTGAATACTACATGTTGAGGCTTTATTTAATGATCTTCGGTTGAAAAATTAATCGGAGACGGTGGAATAAGAGAGCATGCGCCATGGCTGTTTCTCTGCTTAATCCACGTTTGGTTTCATGGAACTTGTTCGTATTGCATGGAAAAGGGATGTGTGGCTGTATAGGATTGGTTTATATCTGGTTCTGTCTTTTTGCATTTTAAATCCAAGTGACCCATTGATGGTAGTTTACATGAGAATTGTACTGGTCACATGTTTTCTTTTTTTCCTCGCCTGTTTGTTTTTTTAAGATAGCATTTGTCTTGATTTAAATATTATTAGGGGTGGCATATACAACGGATGTATAGCCACCCCAGTGGTAAGTGAGCCGCGCCTTGAACCTATAGGACTGGGGTTCGAATCCCCCTCGCCCCAGCCCTTTTATTTTATTTGCTGAATTGTGCTTCGCTCTACATATATGTGTGTGTTCTCATGAATTATTCAAAATGTACGCATTGGCCTGTTGGTTTGGGTTTTAAGCTGGAAGCAGGGAGTCCTGGGTTCAATCCCTAGGAATGCCACTCCTTTCTTTTTTAATACCTTGTTGGTTTTATTCATTTTTCAAGTTTGTGCTTCAATTTTCAAATTGTCATAACTTATTTGATTTTTATCCTTTTCCTTCCGTTCTTTTTGCTACATTTTCCTTATTGAATCTATTTTTAAAATATAAAAATAAATTAGTAAAAATATTAATTTTTGAGGCCTTGATGCATGTTTAGATTATGAATGCTTATTAGAGCTTTTGTTGCACTTTCTTATTCATCATGCCATGTTATGTCTATCTATCATGTTTTAATATTGTCTAATATGTATGATTCTACTTTGTATGATTTCATAAACTTTATTTCATATCATTATCTTGCCCATGTTTTCTTGCATCATCATGCTTGAATTATTAACTTGTTATCTTTTAGGATTTTATAACTGTTATCTTTTCCCCCCATTCTAAAGGGAGACCCTCTTTAAATTGACTCTTGAAGTCATCTTACCTTATCCCTCTAGGTATACCCTTATTTCTTGGCTATCATGAGCCAATGAAATCATAACTTAGAAGTAGGTTGGAGTTCCTAAACTCCATGTGATTCTCATCATCATGAGAACTCACTTTCCCCTATAACGTAGATTTAGAGAGTTATCGTGAACTCTAAAATGAGCTCGTACTCATTTTCCCCTTGGAACTTTGGCCATAGTCAATGGTTCCTATCCCTCACCCTTAGATCGGTGAACTACGGATACTCTGATTCCACTCCCGTAAGGATACGTAGGCGCAAAGTGCGATGCTTTGTCGAGTATACTTAGAAATAAACCCCTAGGGTTTCAACCTTTAGCATAGCACCCTTAGCAAGCGAGTAAGAAATAAAAAATTAAAACAAGAGGTTCCCGTAGAGTACTACGGACGTTTAGGGTGCTAATAACTTCCCTAGGCGTAACCGACCCCCGAACCTTCGATCTCCCCCCTTTAGGTTTTTTAACGATCTTGAACCATTCCTTTGGATAAATCAAAGTCACATGTGAATTCAAAGAAATGCGATGCAAGTTAATTAATAGCTTGTTATTCGATTCTCACCGCAACAGAAATGGCGACTTCACTGGGGAATAGAGTATTTTTGAGGGTTAAGCCCACCTTGTTTTTGTTTGTTTTACCTATGCTTGTTTGCTATATTTGTTTATATCTGTTTGATTGCCTGTATATGCTTTGCTTGATTGGCTTGGTTCTTGAGTGGTGAGATAAATCCTATACCTGGATTTGAGTGCAATTAGGATAGGACGATGGTATTCAAGGAGGCTTTGAGGGAGTCGAATCCTGAAAAGTTGAATTGAGAACACCATCACTCAGTTGAGGCCCTCTTGAGAGTCTAGTTATGTTGAATGAATCTGTTCATGAAAACGTGCTACTCTCGACCTAGGAGCCCATGATATTGAGAACCGTAGTTACCAAACCCCACTAAGACTTTTTAGGATGTAGTGCGGTGACCATGATGGAGTCTATTTCTGAATTGGTTGTCACGCGATACTACACTCAGACGAGATCCTCTTGAGAATTTTATTGATTACCAAGTCATCTGGGAAATCCTTAAAATCCGAAAGATGGGTTGTCGACTCTGGGAACTTCTTAGAACCCTGTTCTGCAGATGAAAACCCATAGTACACACCCTTTGGGATGGGTAGACCATGGCTCCATTCATGAGACCCCAAAACCTAGGATTTGTATGTTTTGTCGTGTGCTTTATGCATCCATACATTCAAGCATTCTTAGCCCTTTGGTTTCGAGGAACTCAAATGTTTGTTTCCTTTTCAAAAGATCAATAGAGATCAGGGATTTTAAAAACAAAAACACTTCAATTTTCCAAAAATGTTTACAACCTGCCTTTGAGTTCCTTGAAACCATTTGGCTTGCATTAGCATCTCATTTGCATCATGTCATAGCATGTGCATTTCCTCTCTGTCTTCGTCTCATGTCGCCTTTTTCCCTTCAGAATCGTCTTTGAATTCCCGACAACACTCGAACCCAAACTCGACAAAGGATGTCTGAACAGTACTGTGAAATGGATAGAGTCAACAATGAATTAAGTGAGCTCCGCAGAGGAATGGGACAGATTCTAGAGGTTGTTATAATCATGAGAGCAAAGATGGATACACAGGCCACTGTGGTCTCAGAGATCATGACTACGACTGTAGAACCTCCCGTTACTACTATGAACCCACTTTGGGCATGCCTTTTCACTTTATACGTGCTCCGGCCGTCACTCCTACTCAACAAGTTGTTCCTTTGGTTAATGAGGCTTTTCAAGCTATTCCTATCTTCGCTCCAACAGCAATGCAAGCTCAGGTGCACCCCGTTTTTCAGAACCCACATCCGGTTTATGATTATGTCAATATGTCCGAAGAAGGAGATAATCGACATGAAAGGCTGAAGGAAAGTGTAACACCCCATTTTCCCACCGCGAATAAATAATACATAATTTAAAATCAGAGTAACTAAAAATTTATTTTTCCGACAGAAACAAGGATGTCACATTTTAAATAAACAAAACATCATCCCTGCTCATAAATTTGATACATAGCATAAAATAGAATACCCTCAAAGGGGAAACTTTTTCCATACAAAGGTAATACCAAATATATTCAACAATTATATACATTAATAACATAATCGTTTCCCCGACTCCCGTGCTACGTATCAGAGCAGACACCAATACCTAAGCAAAGACGAAGATCTAACTCTTCCACTTGCCTCCACGCCTCTAAAGCTGACAATCTGCACTATGCCATAAAAAGCATATTCCAGCAGAAGGGTGAGAAATAACAACTATAACAAGATTGCATAATAATATGCTACAACCCAAATAAATTCACATATATAATATTTCTCACCACATACATCACATACTAACACATATAGCGTGCCACCAATACATAACATATTCCTAACAATCCAACCACATGACATATAACGATTATACCAATACAATCACATTTCACACATAATGTACACCACAATTATGACCTATGAAAGCAAACCACCACATCACATATCATATGTTTATACACAAAACATATTACTCACAACCAATGCATTTATCACCTATGCATAATAATTCACCAAAGCTATCACAAGCTCACACATAATCAATCCATTCATGATTTATGCAAATGCACAGAGACCGACACAACGATTCTATGCAATGCATATGCGGTACCGACTCATCACCCGAGCTCAATTGAAGAACTTAATGGAAATATCCTCCCTGTCGGGCCTACGATATTTCCCCATCGCTCATACCATCATGGAATTCGATGTTTCTAGATTGTTCACGCAGACACAATCCGATTGCTCAAACCCCACAAGGGCACACAATCATTCTGAAGATTCCCACGGAATCAAGTGTAACTCATCGCAACGATTACACCCATTGACTACGCAATGTTCAGAGGATCCTCAAATGATCATTTGTGTAATCAATCACTCACACCCAACAGGGACGTGATATTACACCCGATTCTCCACAGAATCGCGACACATGAATGCATGTCATGATGTTTCTCATACAAAATGACCACATACACTCATGCAATGCACACATATTTCACAATATAGTCATGCATATACCATTAAATACACACATTGCAATTTCTTGCCTTTCGGCCATAATTCATCACCACAACATGTCATCACATGCATTCACATCATATAACGTCATACAAGTCATACGATATCCATATCAAAAGCACATTGCATGAACACCTCAATTACGCACGCTTACAACGACAAAAGTCGACAAAACAACACCATTCAAATATCATACATCCATCACCAATGCGTATCAATCATGCACAACATTTCATCTCATATATTCACATCATATAGCGGCACACAAGCCATACGATACATATTAAAAGCATATAGCACGGTAAAACACCGACCGCACGCGTTTAACTCGATAAAAACCCGACAACCCAACACTTTTCTAAAACCACGACCTAAATAAATCATCTACTGACCTCTGACCCATTTTTAAAATCAAGAACATTTCATAAGCTTTCTAACGCTTCGAACGGGGACCAAAACGGACTTACGGTTCAAAAGTTATAGCCAAAATACGAAAATACTGTTTTTGCTGTCCCAGGCAAATTCGCCTGGCGAATGCCTGGCGAAACGGACTCGCCAGCAACTCGCCTGGCGAATCTGGACGAACCAGAATTCCTCAAAAACGCATTTGGAACCCAAAAATGACCCAATTCTTCACCCCACATGATAGTATTACCCCCAATGACCCAAAACAACATGTTAGAACACCATTGGGCATACATTTCATCAATTCATCCGTGAAAACATCGATTTCTACAAATTACTCACAATTTCACCCAAATAGAAAAACCTATATTTTTCACCCAAACATTCAAACAAAATATACATATACATATACAATCGAAATATAATCGAAACTTCTCACCCTTACCCGATTAATCGCGAGTGAAACGGAGAATCTTCGATTTTTCCTCTTTTCTCCTCTTTTCTCTCTTCTTCCTCTTCTTTTCTCTTTTCCTTCTTTCTTTCTCTTCTCTTTCTATTTTTCTCTCTTTTCTTTCTATTTTCTATTTATTCAAAATATCTAACCCCAAAAAGACCAAAATACCCCTCAGCTCAAATATCTCGCAAACGCTCTCAAAATGCGATAAAACATAAACAAGGATGAAAAATAACATTTTGTCAAATAAAAGTCAATAATAAAATAATATAAAACCAAAACCAATTAAATCTACTCTATTAAATAAATCTAACAAAACTGGGGCGTTACAATTCTCCCCCACTTAGACATTTTCGTCCTCGAAAATCTAACCGATACGAACAACTCCGGATACGACTCTCGCATCCGACTAACAAACCAACATGCCAACAAAAGGCACACCACGAATAACACAACTGATAAACCACGTTGCTAACTACCACAATGACACGACAACTACAACGACAAGATGCAAAGCCCATACAATGCACTTGACGACAAACTCACAACTCAAAGAAAAGCCAAGATACCAACACACAGGTTCACTCTAGAACCGAAACACAACAAGATCGTTACCCTACCCTAGGTAACACTCCCCTAATTCCCCACACAGGAATTAGCTACTCACACTCAAACCATCACCATGGAAACGAGGCACAACACAAACAAGAACATAAAGTTCCACGACACCACAAGGTCTCAACAACTTCAACAAAACCAGAACACCAACAACAAAGCTACGATTCACCAATCGAACATACAATCAAAACATCCATTTACATAGTAGTCCATGAATAATATTCAAACCTTCCACCTAACACTTCTATTTTGAAACATCCAATGGTCTCATCACTCCTACATGTTCCCAATGTTCAACCTATGAACTCTTACAAGTCCCACATGCAAATACAAATTGTGCCACACCACGCATCCGCTGCGCACTCTGCTTACTCGTAACCATCAAAACTACCAATCTCACGTCCAAAGTCTAACTCTTTCTCATATTCACCAAAAATCACTATTCACTTTTTAATATACCCAACCTCACACTCTACTGTGTTACCTCACACACCAGACACAAGTCTCAGAACTGCTCAAATCATTTCAATTCTCTGACCATCAAAACAGACATGCATAACAACTTTCGACTTAACTTTTCAGGCACAACCTTAGCTTTTCCCGAAGGATAATCTAAGCCAAATTCATAACTCGTCACGAATTCCAACCCTCTTTGTTGTCTCATACTATATTCTTTCAGATCAAACAAGTACTCTAAACTCTTGTGATCACCGAACACTTCGAGCCTAGAACCATAAAGATAATACCTCCAAATTTCCCAAAACAATACAACCGCGACCAAATCCAAACCCAAAAGAGTATAGATCCTTTTATAAATCCTCAATTGTCATAAAGCATAAGCCACGACTTTACCCTCTTGCATTAACAAACAGACTAAACTTATCAGAGACATATCTCAATACCTCACAACCGGTTTATCAGGATCACACAATATCAAAACTGGAGCCATAGACAACTTCTACATCCGTTCACCAAAACTTACTCACAACGAACGTCCAAAACAAACGACCCACCCTTTGCAAGTCAACTGAGATAACAAACGTACAAACTTAGCAAAGTCTTCCATAGCCTGCAGTAACAACCAACTGAGCCCAAAAGTTTCTAATCGCCTTAACCGACTTCGGAGCCTCTCATATAGAACTATATCTACTTCCGATGGATCCATAACAATACCATCATCAGAAATAACATATCCAAGAAAACTAACCTTTTCAACCAAAATTCTCACTTGAATAACTTAGCATGAAACTTCGCCTCTTTTCAACACTTATAATCCAATTCTCAAACACTCTACCTGTTCTCCCTCTGAGTTTATAACAGATCCGAATATCCTCAATCAAAACCATTACGAACTTATCCAAATAAATATGGAAGATACGATTCATATACTCCACCAACATTACAGACGCATTACTAACACCAAATAACATCGCTGCACGTTGTAATGTCCAACCAAATTCCAAAAGATGTAAATTCTTAAAGCTTTTGCAAAACCTTGCACTGGGTAACTGGCTACTCACCCACAAGCTTAACCGAGTAATTAACAACCTATTCCGATGATAACAGCATAACCAGTCACATCAAATCGATCGAAGCCTTAACTCATACAATTCACCATTCTTATCAAACATTCCAAACAATTGCAATTCCACTCAAACTCAACCAAACCATTCCAGTTATCTTTTCATGAAAGTGGACACTTATCCTCAATCGTTACCTTATAAAACTGTCTGTAATCCATACACAATTTCTTCACTTAACAGTCCAAATTCCATAAATTCCAACATGTAGCAACAACCATCCCAAAGGAACTCCCAAATACTACATCCACACCTAAGGTTTTCTCAAAATTTCCATTAATGCTCTAAAATTCCAAAAACTCCAAACCTCTCCAGAACTCTAAGTTTTGCTTTCCATAGTCTCAATACCGATACCATCATACGCATCATACTTGTTATTCCATTCAATCATCATTCCCTTTTTGTTACTAACAAAGCTGGAGCTCTCTAAGACAACACCTTAATGTTCCATTCAAAAACACATCCGAAAACCATGCACAACTGACGGTCCATCACTGTGACTTCCTGCCAATTTCCAGAACACTATTATCACAAATATAACAAACACCTTGGTTTCATCGCCTAAGAGTTTTTCTACTTACTTAGAAGATCCAAACCTCAAATCTCCACCTTCGCCAAATTTGAGTTCACACTCTACTCTCTGAGAACCACCTTTAACGATACCCAATCGGTCTCTCTCAATGACTTCCCACTGGACCAACAAACCAAAACCTCCAATCCGTCTCATAAACAATAATTTCACTTTCCACAGCATAGAACACTTTCATAGCTTCATATCGATATAAAGAACGCTTAAATCGGACACCCGAGTCAAAAGATATGAATTTTTGAAGGAAAGTCAATTATTGGAAAACAGCCAGATTCGCCTGGCGAGTCAAGATTTCGCCTGGCGAATACCTCTTCGCCAGCCCTTCGCCTGGCGAACAAGCGGCAAATCCTGATTTTTCTGAAAACTCAAACTTCCAGTAGCTAACACATTTCTGTCTTTCCGTTTTCGCCTGGCGACTACCTATTTCGCCTGGCGAATCTCCCTTCGCCAGCACCTCGCCTGGCGAACTATTGGCGAATCACAAATGTGGAAAAAATCCCAAGAGTTACAGAAGCTACCCCATTTCTATCATTCCAAATTCGCCTGGCGACTTACGATTTCGTCTGGGGAATCACCCTTCGCCAGTACTTCGCCTGGCGAACGAGTGGCGAGACTTAATCCGCCTGGCGAATTCCCAATTCGCCTGGCGAATCGCACCAGAACCAGAATTTTCTGTTGCACTTCCATGGTTTTCCACACCTCAAAATCCAACTTTTCCAAACCAACACATTTTCAAATTCCAAACAATTGATCACACGCACTATCAAGGCCGGAAAGACACGTCTATTCCATCCAACATAATTTCCGTCTACTATCAACAAGAGATTAAGGGTGATCAGTTCCTCAATTTGGCAATAGACAGCTGACAATCATGATGGGGCATAAACCGTCTTTACCAAACTATAATAGCCTTCCTTACATCCTGCGCATAAAACTACCTAAGGCACAAATCCTTAGTTGACATAAACCTTACCTCCGCATTCCCTCTAGAACCGGGAACCACACCGTCCAAACAACACTTACAATCTTGTAATACACAACACACTGAGCCAACGCTCCACACCTGAAGCAACTTGGAGAAGTACCGGCTTCTCCCCCACTTATCTCATTCTAACACCTAAAGACAAAGAATTAGGAAACCAGAAAGTACTGACAGTGCTTCCACACATATCACGTACTAAGGGGCAAACAACGACGACAGTATTCAACTGTCACACCAACTGACTCAACAACTTGGCCGAACGGACCAACCTGCTCTGATACCACTAATGTATCACCCCATTTTCCCACCGCGAATAAATAATACATAATTTAAAATCAGAGTAACTAAAAATTTATTTTTCCGACAGAAACAAGGATGTCACATTTTAAATAAACAAAACATCATCCCTGCTCATAAATTTGATACATAGCATAAAATAGAATACCCTCAAAGGGGAAACTTTTTCCATACAAAGGTAATACCAAATATATTCAACAATTATATACATTAATAACATAATCGTTTCCCCGACTCCCGTGCTACGTATCAGAGCAGACACCAATACCTAAGCAAAGACGAAGATCTAACTCTTCCACTTGCCTCCACGCCTCTAAAGCTGACAATCTGCACTATGCCATAAAAAGCATATTCCAGCAGAAGGGTGAGAAATAACAACTATAACAAGATTGCATAATAATATGCTACAACCCAAATAAATTCACATATATAATATTTCTCACCACATACATCATATACTAACACATATAGCGTGCCACCAATACATAACATATTCCTAACAATCCAACCACATGGCATATAACGATTATACCAATACAATCACATTTCACACATAATGTACACCACAATTATGACCTATGAAAACAAACCACCACATCACATATCATATGTTTATACACAAAACATATTACTCACAACCAATGCATTTATCACCTATGCATAATAATTCACTAAAGCTATCACAAGCTCACACATAATCAATCCATTCATGATTTATGCAAATGCACAGAGACCGAAAAAATGACTCTATGCAATGCATATGCGGTACCGACTCATCACCCGAGCTCAATTGAAGAACTCAATGGAAATATCCTCCCTGTTGGGCCTATGATATTTCCCCATCACTCATACCATCATGGCATCCGATGTTTCTAGATTGTTCACGCAGACACAATCCGATTGCTCAAACCCCACAAAGGCATACAATCATTCTGAAGATTCCCACGGAATCAAGTGTAACTCATCGCAACAATTACACCCATTGACTACGCAATGTTCAAAGGATCCTCAAATGATCATTTGTGTAATCAATCACTCACACCCAACAGGGACGTGATATTACACCCGATTCTCCATGGAATCGCGACACATGAATGCATGTCATGATGTTTCTCATACAAAATGACCACATACACTCATGCAATGCACACATATTTCACAATATAGTCATGCATATACCATTAAATACACACATTGCAATTTCTTGCCTTTCGGCCATAATTCATCACCACAACATGTCATCACATGCATTCACATCATATAACGTCATACAAGTCATACGATATCCATATCAAAAGCACATTGCATGAACACCTCAATTACGCACGCTTACAACGACAAAAGTCGATAAAACAACACCATTCAAATATCATACATCCATCACCAATGCGTATCAATCATGCACAACATTTCATCACATATATTCACATCATATAGCGGCACACAAGCCATACAATACATATTAAAAGCATATAGCACGGTAAAACACCGACCGCACGCGTTTAACGCGGTAAAAACCCGACAACCCAACACTTTTCTAAAACCACGACCTAAATAAATCATCTACTGACCTCTGACCCATTTTTAAAAGAAAGAACATTTCATAAGCTTTCTAACGCTTCGAACGGGGACCAAAACGGACTTACGATTCAAAAGTTATAGCCAAAATACGAAAATACTGTTTTTGCTGTCCCAGGCAAATTCGCCTGGTGAATGCCTGGCGAAACGGACTCGCCAGCAACTCGCCTGGCGAATCTGGACGAACCAGAATTCCTCAAAAATGCATTTGGGACCCAAAAATGATCCATTTCTTCACCCCACATGATAGTATTACCCCCAATGACCCAAAACAACATGTTAGAACACGTTTGGGCATACATTTCATCAATTCATCCGTGAAAACATCGATTTCTACAAATTACTCACAATTTCACCCAAATAGAAAAACCTATATTTTTCACCCAAACATTCAAACAAAACATACATATACATATACAATCGAAATATAATCGAAACTTCTCACCCTTACCCGATTAATCGCGAGTGAAACGGAGAATCTTCGATTTTTCCTCTTTTCTCCTCTTTTCTCTCTTCTTCCTCTTCTTTTCTCTTTTCCTTCTTTCTTTCTCTTCTCTTTCTATTTTTCTCTCTTTTCTTTCTATTTTCTATTTATTCAAAATATCTAACCCCAAAAAGACCAAAATACCCCTCAGCTCAAATATCTCGCAAACGCTCTCAAAATGCGATAAAACATAAACAATGATGAAAAATAACATTTTGTCAAATAAAAGTCAATAATAAAATAATATAAAACCAAAACCAATTAAATCTACTCTATTAAATAAATCTAACAAAACTGGGGCGTTACAGAAAGTGTAGAGACAATGCAGAGGAAATTGAAATCAATGGAAGAGAGCAATGTATTTAATACTAATGCTAAAGACATGTGCTTAGTCTCAGGCTTGGTAATCCCACCCAAGTTCAAACTACCCAATTTTGACCTATACTCTAGTGCGACCTGTCCTAAGTCGCATTTGGTCATGTATTACCGACGAATGGCTGCATTTATGGATAATGATAAGTTAATGATCCACTGCTTCCAAGATAGTTTGAAAGGGGCTGCCGCAAAGTGGTATTTGACTCTGGACCAATCTAGGATCCGATGTTTTCAAGATGTATCTGATGCTTTTGTAAAGCATTACAAATATAACATGGACCTGGCGCCAGATCGCAGACAACTACTGAGTATGTCACAAAACGATACCGAGTCTTTTAAAGAGTATGCACAAAGATGGAGAGAGCTGGCTTCACAGGTAGAGCCACCTCTATCTGAAAAAGAGTTAACTGATTAGTTTGTCGACACAGTGAGACCAGAATTCTACGAAAGGATGATCAGTAGCGTGTCTGCTAGTTTTTCCGATATTGTGGCTGTGGGGGTTAAAGTAGAGCTTGGTCTGAAGAGTGGGAAAATAACCAAGAGAGCTGGTAGTCCGAGCGACGATGCCAAGAAATCCTTCAAAAGGGAAGGAGATACCAATGTGGTGTTGACGAACAAAAAGAAGAAAAATCAGTTCTGGAAACGACAACAACAACAGTGTTATTCTGTTCAGCAACCTTATGTGGCCACCATTGCGCCAACATTCAACAGTCAAGCTTCTGTTTATCAGTCGGTTCCTCAACCACCAGTGTATCAACGAGCGCCCAACGCTCCTGCTTATCCACGACGGACTCAAGTTTCTCATCAGAATATTCTAGGTAAAAGAAAGGGTGGAAGACCTCCGATTCCTCCCATTCCTATGACGTATACAACATTGTATCCTGCTTTGGTGCAACAAGGATTAATAACTACAAGGTCATCAGGCCCACCTCCTAATCCGCTTCCACCTTCTTACAATCCCAATGCTCATTGTGCATTCCATGAAGGTGCACCAGGCCATAATTTAGAAGGTTGTTTTGCTTTGAAGCACATTGTGAAGGACTTAGTGGAGAGAAACATTTTGTCTTTCGATGGCTCCCGGCCTAATATCAAGAACAATCCTTACCCGCTCATGAGATATGTAATGATGTGGAGGATGTATCAAGACAAAGATGGATTAGGGGTCTGTGATTGAGATCCCCTTTGATTTTCTGTATTTGATTCCCTAAAGCTGGCAATCTTTTGGCTGTTTCAGCAATTTTATTGTATTTCCTTTGTACTTTGAATTTGTATTTGCTTATAAGCTTTGTTGTTTTTCAAGTTGGCAAGATTAATGAAGTGTTTATGCATCTTTTTGATTAAGTCCATTCGTTTCAGTCATATACCTTTATCGCCATACAAAAATATAATAATATCTTCATCCTATTTCTTTCCATTTATCAATTTGTCGTTAAGCAAAGATTGGGGAGGATGATGAAAACCTCGTGTTCATAATTGTTGTGGTATGCTGCCGATTAAACCTTGCCGAGGATGTAAGGCATTGTTTCAATTCCTAAACACTGGAGAAATAAGGAAGATAATCCATCGTTAACCCCTTCGAGCCTAGAAATAGGAGTTTTCATTCTTTACACATAAAAAACCCTTAATCTCAACCTTGGGGCAGGGTAGTTCTCAGCTTAACTTGGTTATGCAATCGAATGCGAGCGCTTTATGCAAGATACCAATCAACTCTCTCAAATCAAGTGACTTCCTAGCTTTTGGAAACCTGAATGTATAACTTGAGTTAACTGAGTGTAGAATTGAAGTTCATCACGAAGATTGGGTGGGACAAAGAAACTTTGAGCCTTTATCCTTTATTTCATAAAACCGTGAACCAAACCTTAAAATACCTAATGTTACAACCCTTAAAAGACCTAATTGAGGTAAGGTTGTTTTGAAAGCATACTACAGCAAGGTTGATTAACCTGACTCCTAATGATCTTTGCTATCTGCGTGTGTTGATCACTTCATCTGTCATTCCATAAATGACTAGATCCACCTTTGTTTTTGATTTAATCATTCCATCGTGTGTGTTTCATCAATAAACTTTGATTTCAAAAAGCTTGCATGAATTTTGCATTAAAATTGCCAATTTTTGATGAACAATATTTGTTTGTAAAAACAATTCAATATCAAAGAAATCCCAACAAATGCAGCCAGTTAGGGGATTCGACTTAATAAAGGAAGCTTAATCAGGGGCAACCAAGCGGAAGGATTTGCCAATCTACCGAATCAGGGGAAGAACTCGTCAAAGTCCAAAATACTAAGAACAAGTCTTCTCCAGGTCATCTTGTGACAAGTGTGGACTCCAGTGACCCATCAGCAGGGGCAAGTTTTGTTCCCCAGTCGTTTCTACTACAGTTTGAGTATTACGAATATAGTGGAACAGAGGCGGTTATGTCAAGCACATAAACTTTTTCAAAGTTTGAAGATATTGAAACACCTTGTATGCCAATTCTTCTGTGAAATCCTTTTGATGACTTGCCCTCACAGACCAGTTAATCAGAGGCAGTCCAGTCGAGATTCGATAAATCTCTAAAAGTCAACGACATCTCCTTTACAGATCAACCAAGCTGACAGGGGCAAATTTGTTCCCCAAATCATCAAACAACCAGTCTGAGAAGCAAGTTCAAGGACCTTGTTGTGTGAATACAGTTAATCTGGGGCAGTTACACCGAGATCTCTCCAAGAGTTTGAAGATATTAAAACACCTTGTATGCCAATTCTTCTATAAAATCCTCTTGTTATCGTCTTCTGACAGACCATATAGCCTGGGGCAGATAAGTTCTGAAGAGGATCATTACGCCAGTAGGATGCAGAACTACTTTGTTCTTGTGATATCCTGTGCTAGCTCCCCAATAAGTTGTTACTTCAGCTAATCCTGAAGATTTTTCACGGATTCTCCTCCAACAAAGAAATCAAGCTCATGATGGCAGTCCTCATGATGTTATACCTCAAGTGGAATACTCTTTTCACCAGTGAAGTTGTTGATTCTTCTTCTTCATCCCCAGTATTGGTTTAACCTGTTGAGTTTGGCTGGGTATCCTTGGTGATTCTGAGAAATCAGTGTTCCAGTTATTGTTTAAGTGTTTGATCAGCTCATATGTGATGTATATGAGGTGTGTGTGTGATTGGTTTGATTGGAAAAGCTCTCAAACTCAAAACCCGATAGTGACTTGCCTTAGAAGGCAAAATTCGAGTGAAAGAAGAGATTTTGAGGAAAGCATCTGTTTGATGGCTTTGGTGTACTCAAACTGATCACAATTGAGCTCTATTTATAGTAGAGCAAGTTTGTTTTGCAAGGAATAGTGAATGGCAACTGCTGAGTAGGTTTGGCCAATGTTGGCAAATGAAAATCCAAGTCTCCTCTAGCCATTGACTAGAGGTTAGGGCACAGGATGTTGGTTCCCTTGGTCTTGGATAAGTCTTGACTGAATTCAGTTGCTAAGAGCTCAGTCCATGCCACCTTGATGCTTCCATTGAATGCTCCAATCCAAAATTGGAGTCTTGTCCCTATTTTGGCAATTCTAGGTTCAACATGCTATTTCTTGTTCCAAAGACTTTGGAGGTTTGGCTCAGTGATTGTCCCCTTTAGATTCAATCCTCAGAGGTGTCCAAGTGGATAGGACTGTTTGGATTTGGCTGATTTTGGCAAATCGACCAAAAGTGCAAAAATCTGCCTTGCCTTGGCAGATTTCAGCAAGGCATCTTGCCAATGTCATATCTCATAGCTCAAATTGAATTTGGTAATGTTCTTGGCCATTTTGGAAAGCCCTTACATGATACAACAACTGTTTGAACATGTTTGGTTTTGATCTCTTTTGAATCCAAGTGAAAAATCCCCCTACATTTGGAAAAAAGTAAAGGCAGATTCTGACTTAGTGAAATTTTCACTAAGTGTTGGAACAAAGTGACTTTTCTTGATTTTGATCACTCCATAACTCAAAATCCATGAGGAATTTGGACATAGGTCAGTATGAAGCTTTTGTAGATGGCAATGTGATCTACAAATCAAGCTTTGAATGGGGAACAATGGCCTTGTGGTTTAGGAGTTATGGTCCTCCAAAGTTGGCACATTAGTGTCACTTTTTCCATAACTTAGAAATTTTTCTAAGTTTTTATGGTTACCCCTTTTACAAGTTATCCCACTTTGTTTGATTTTTCTTGATGAATGATGATTCAAATCATACATTAACATCATTTTAGGGTTAAAAATCCATTTTGGTGAAAAATCTCAAAAAGTCAAAGTTGACTTTTGTGCATAGTTGACTTTTTATCAGATGAATTCCAAACTGTGCAATTCTTCAAGAAATCATGTCCTTGACCTAAATCAAACTTGATGGACATGTTCCATGGGTGTCATAGGGTATATTGAATCATGTCTTAGGGTTTGGGAGCATGTCCTGGTCAAAAGTCAAAGTTACAGTTGACTTTCCTCGCGAAACCCTAATTGTGGTGCAGATGAAATTGAGACTTGTTGCTCAAGCTTCTTGGATTAATCCATTGTTGCAAATGGATCAATATAGTATATTAGAGACCCTCAAATCATGTCTTGAGGTCTTGGCTCATGATTTGTCCCAAAAGTCAACTTAGGGGTGAATTAGGTCAAGAAACCCTAATTCCTGATTTTTTATGTATGCATCCCCTGAGGTCAAATTGACTTGATGCTTGGGTTTATGAGGTTCCATGGAGTATATTAGGTTATGTTTTGGATCATTGGCTTGTGCCCAGATGAAAATTTTCCATCTGGAGGCCCTGGTCGACCAAAACCCTAATTTGGTGACACTGTCGATCTTGAGACTTGATCCACCTAGAAGGGAGCTGCCTTGTGCTTAATCCTTGAAGTGGGAGTCCTTTTGATCCATTGTGGATATTTTAGAGGCTAGACAAGTTGAAGATCAAGTCATTCCTTGACTGATCCTTTGTCTAAGGTTTTAAGAGGGCTTAAAACCCTAATTTTGATTGTAGTGAATGCTCAACAACCCTTGAGGCATTTGATGAGGCATGATGGTTCATCCATATTGTGATGATGATTTGCACAATGATGGGAAATCTTAGTGGTCAAAATTTGGGGTATGACAGATGCCCCTATTTAATCTTCTTGGACCCGAAGGTGTGAATGACGAAGGTATTCGGGCATTCGGGGTGCAAGAGGATTAAATATCGGAATACCCGAAATTTTGATGGCTATGAATGGCAGCTTGCGCATTCATCTTCTTTTGCTAAGCAATGATGCTTAGAAAAGGGAGACTTCCCCTCGATCCTGGTTTCCTACCAAGGAACTGGTCTCAGTTTTCTTTTGAAATAAACCTCCCCTCTCGATCCTGGTTTCCTACCAAGGAACTGGTCTAAGTTTCTGATTTAAACTTTCCCTCGATTCTGGTTTCCCACCAAGGAACTGGTCTAAGTTTCTGATTTAAACTTCCCCTCGATCCTGGTTTTCCACCAAGGAACTGGTCTTAGTTTCTAATATAAACTTCCCCTCGATCCTGGTTTCCTACCAAGGAACTGGTCTTAGTTTCTTTTGTCAATAAACTTTCTTGACAAGGAACGCTATTCGTAGCGGTTTTCCTCAAACTTTCCGCCGGATTTTCCTGGGGAGATGCCATTTGAGTGGAAAAAGTTTTGATGTCAGACTTGCTGGGGAACCCATTCGTCTGAGTTGTAGAGGTACACTAACTTCTCTGTTGGAGACGCCATTTGTCGACTCTATCTGGGGAAATGAGTCTCTTGAGAGACTGCTTCCGCTTGGGGTCTTACATCATACTTTTCTTGGGATCTTCCCGGAGAAATGCCATATGATGGGCTCCAATTTTGAGGTGCCGATGACCTTTTCATCAGCGGTCTTTCGGAGAAAGGCAGCTGTACTGCCAAATCTCTTGCTTAGGAGGCTTTCTTTGGGGATTTTTCTTTAATCCGGGAAAGCAAGGATATCATCTTCAATGGCGAAGAGTGACATTTGTAGAAAGCTTCTCTAGCTTTTCAAAGGTTCAAGTTATCAAAGTGGTCGAGTGCCGACTCTAATCCAGAGATACACTGAGGAGAGAGGTAGTGCAGACGCAACATTTCCTGACGAGGAAAGTACTGACAACTCGATTGAGAGGACTGTTATCACTAGGGGATAAGACCGACTAGAGTGATAGTGATGCAATATGAATGCGAATGCAAGTAAATAATGCATGATGTATGTATGTTTATGCTGACGAAACTGACGCGACATACAGACTGACGGGTGAACATGACTGGATACTCGGCCATCGCGGGGCGAAGAAATACCGTTGGTAAAAAAAGTAGCAATTCTACCTTGCTTAGGAGAGATAGTCCCTGCGGGGAATACCGTTGATCGGGCTTAGGAGATAAGAACTCGGCCGAGGGTATCAGATGGGAAAGCCGCATCTCATACTGTTGATCCTTCGTTCAGGCGTACTGGCCTAGAAGGAGTACTTTGATTCTGCACTTTGAAATTCAAACACCTTTGGAGACGCAATCGACGTTCTTTCGATGTTCAACAGTCAAAAGTAATTGCCATCTTTAATTTAAAAGCAGAAAAAGTTTTAACAAGTAAATTCATTTTTGTTTCATTTCAAGAATCGTTGATCATATTAAAACGCCATTCTGTAAAGCTAAAACAAATAAGAATTACAAACAAAAGCACAAGGGCTCAAATTTTATTAATAAGATGGAGATCAGCCAAACGCGTGATTCCAAAGAGTATATACAAAGTTTGAAAATGGTAATTTACAGGGAAAAGGGCTACGTTGAAACATAACGACCACTATCCTTCTACCAACTTTGAATTCGGGACATCCTGAGCTTCTATCGAAGATGGCCTTGACTGGAGTTTTCCTCCGATGGATGATGTAACTGCTGCTGAGGGACTTGCCTCTGTTGAACATAGTTACTTGCCATTATCCCTAATTTTTGCCTGGATTGTACTATGAGATTTCCAATCCATCGGGATGATTTTTTTTCATGTCTCTAACTTTTGCCTGGACCGCCCTTTCGGGTTTTCAATCCACCGAGACGTTTTTTTTTAATTTAGGCAAAGTATTTCTTGACTACATCAACATTCGTGGGGTAGGAAAATTCCTCTCCGTCCATGGTTGCAAGTCTCAAGGCACCGCATGAGAAAGCTTTCGTGACCACATAGGGGCCATCATAATTTGGGGTCCATTTGCCCCGAGAATCAGTGATAAACGATTATATCTTCTTGAGCACGAGGTCTCCTTTTCTGAAGACACGAGGTCGGACCTTTTTGTCGAATGCCTTCTTCATTCTCTTCTGATACAACTGACTGTGGCATAGTGTCGTGATTCACTTCTCTTCGATCAGGTTTAATTTGTCGTGTCGACTTTGACACCATTCAGCTTCTGAAAACTTAGCTTCCATCAATACCCGGATTGATGGGATCTCTACTTCTATGGGGAGAACTGCCTTCATGCCATATACTAGAGAGAAAGGGATTACCCCTGTTGAAGTGCGGACAGATGTTCGATAACCGTGAAGAGCAAAGGGTAGCATCTCGTGCCAATCTTTGTAGGTTACAACCATCTTCTGAATAATCTTCTTGATGTTCTTGTTAGCCGCTTCTACCGCTCCATTCATCTTGGGTCGGTAGGGAGATGAGTTATGGTGTTCAATCTTGAACTCTGCGCATAACTTTTCATCATCTTATTGTTCAAGTTAGATCCATTATCATTAATGATCTGGTTTGGAATACCATAACGGCAGATGATATTGTTTTTGATAAATCGGACCACCACTTGTCGGGTTACATTAGCTTACGACGCTGCTTCGACCCACTTGGTGAAATAGTCAATGGCTACCAAGATGAACCGATGTCTGTTTGAAGCCTTAGGTTCGATCAAGCCAATCATGTCGATTCCCCATATGGAAAAAGGCCACGGGGAAGAAAGAACTTTGAGATGTGATGGCGGTACATGAATTTTGTCGGAGTATATCTGACACTTGTGACACCTCCTCATGTACTTGTAGCAGTCGGATTCCATGGTCAACCAGTAATACCCTTCTCTCAGAATTTTTCTCGCCATTGTGTGTCCGTTGGCATGAGTGCCAAAGGATCCTTCATGAATTTCTTTCATAAGCATGTCTGCTTCTGGTCTGTCTACGCATCGGAGCAAGACCATGTCAAAATTCCTCTTATAAAGAGTGTCACCGCTCAGGAAGAAGCTTCCAGCCAATCTTCTGAGGGTTTTCCTGTCTTTTCTGAGTGCCCCAGATGGGTACTCTTGTTTCTGAAGGAAGCACTTGATATCGTGATACCAAGGTTTGTCGTCTATGACTGCTTCAATCGTGAAGATGTAAGCGGGCCTTTCTAGGCGCATTATGTCGATCTTAGGTAGGTTGTTCCATTGACCTACACTAATCATAGAAGATAGAGTGGCTAATGCATCAACCATGTGATTCTCTCTTCGAGGGACGTGATGAAACTCGACTCTGTTAAAGAAGGGTAACAACCTTCTTGCATAGTCTTTGTAAGGAATCAGTCCTGATTGGTATATGTTCCAATCTCCTTTTATCTGATTGATAACCAAGGCTGAATCGCCGTATACGTCCAAGTTTTTGAGCCTTAACTCAATCGCTTCGTCGAGACCCATAATACAAGCTTCGTATTCGGCCTCGTTGTTCGTACATTTGAACGTAAGTCTGGCAGTGAAAGGAATGTGGGTACCCTGAGGGGTAACAATGATTGCCCCAATTCCGTTTCCATAATGATTAACTGCTCCGTCAAAGATAAGTCCCCATTGGGAACCTGGTTCTGGCCCTTCACTGGGTAATGGTTCATCGCAATCTTTCATTTTTAGATACATGACATCTTCGTCTGGGAAGTCAAACCCGGTTGATTCTTGATCGTCAATCGGTTGATGAGCCAAATAATCGGCTAAAATACTTCCTTTAACGGCTTTCTGAGCGTGGTACTCTATGTCATATTCTGATAATAACATATGCCAACGGGCAATTCTTCCCGTGAGAGAAGGCTTTTCAAAGACATACTTGATTGGATCCATCTCGGAAACCAACCAAGTAGTATGACGAATCATGTATTGGCGAAGACGTTTGGCTGCCCAAGCCAAAACGCAACAAGTTTTCTCAAGCATCGTGTACCGAGTCTCGCAGTCGGTGAATTTCTTGCTCAGATAGTAGATGGCAGACTCTTTCCGTTTAGTTTCGTCTTATTGGCCAAGTACACATCCCATTGAGTTCTCTAGGACTGTGAGGTAAATGATCAGTGGTCTTCCTTCCACTGGAGGTGATAGAATCGGCGGATTCAATAGGTATTCCTTAATACCGTCGAAGGCGGTTTGGCAATCTTCTGACCAAACGCAATCCTGGTTCTTTTTGAGTAATTTGAAAATTGGCGCACACGTGGCGGTCATAAGGAATATGAATCTGGAGATGTAGTTAAAACGTCCCAAGAATCCTCTGACTTGTTTTTCAGTCTTCGGAGAAGGCATTTCTCGAATGGCCTTGACCTTGTCAGGATCAACCTCAATTCCTTTCTGGTTGACGATGAACCCTAAGAGTTTCCTTGAACGGACACCGAAGGTGCACTTGTTGGGATTCAAGCGGAGTTTGTATTTTCTCAACCATTCAAATAGTTTCGACAGGTGGGTCACATGCTCCTTTTCTGTCTTAGATTTTGCAATCATGTCATCGACATATACCTCTATCTCTTTGTGTATCATGTCATGAAACAGAGTAGTCATGGCCCTTTGATAGGTTGCCCCGGCGTTCTTCAAGCCGAACGACATCACCTTGTAACAAAAGGTACCCCATGGGGTAATGAACGAAGTTTTCTCCATGTCTTCCGGCGCCATTTTGATATGGTTATAGCCCGAGAATCCATCCTGAAAGAGAAAACTTTGAACTTTGCTGTGCTGTCTACCAGCATGTCAATGTGTGGTAAAGGAAAGTTGTCCTTTGGACTTGCCTTGTTCAGATCCCTGTAATCAACACACATTCTGACCTTTCCATCCTTTTTGGGAACGGGTACGATGTTGGCTAACCATTGAGGATATTCAGATGTAGTGAGGAAACCTGCGTCAATCTGTTTCTGTACCTCCTCTTTGATTTTGATGGCCATGTCCGGATGAGTCCGTCTCAACCTTTGCTTTACTGGCGGACATTCCGACTTCAACGGTAAGTGATGTTCCACGATGTTGGTATCCAACCCTGGCATGTCTTGATAGGACCAAGTGAATACATCGGGAAACTCTTTGAGAAGCTTTGTCAAACTCTCTTTGGCAGTTGGACCGAGTAGTGCCCCAATCCTGATTTCTTTTCTCTCTTTTTCCGAACCCACATTGATCGTTTCCAATGGCTCTTTGTAAGGTTCAATAGACCTTTCCTCTTGTCTGAGTAGTCGGGAGATCTCTTCTGGAATTTCGTTGTCAACTTCTTCTTCAGCCCCTAATACTGGGAACTCAAAGTTGGGAGAAGGCATCGGATCGTATGTTTCAACTGGGTTTAAAACAAGCAATCTGCATGACGTGATGATTCGTGTTTAGAAGAGATAGAGAAAATGCGAGTGTGTGCAGTGTATTTATTTTACTGCTTGTTTTTATTTTTAATTATTTTTTAGGATTACCATTTTTTGAAAAAGAAAAAAGAGAAAACAGAAATTAATGCGGAAATTACAGAACGACATTATTTTATTAATGAACAAGTCGATCCTTGAAACTACAGCCCTATAAAACAAAACTCTCTCGCTTTGGGCGGAGCGAAGAGGGAAAATTTACAGAAAGCGAGCCCTATCAAAACATCCGTTTCACCTGGGCAGGGTGAAAGGTTAAAGATGGCAATTACTTTGATTGGCGAACGACCTTTGGAACATCGACAACAACCCATTGGTGGCAAACTCCTCGGTGAATCACAAAGTCTGACACCTTCCTTGATTTGTCTTCAGAAATAACGTTGATTTTTGGTGGAGCAGGATCATTGGAATCTGTCTCCCAGGCGGATTTGTCGTAGGAGAATTCCTCTGTTGCATTTTTCATAGCATTTGTGCTCTCAGCTGTATCTCCCCATCCAGTTGGCTGGATATCTTCGAGCCTGATACAAGAGCTTTCGGGAGCGGTGTACTTGACCATATAGTCAAATTTTCCACTTGGTTGTCCCAGGGTGTCCCATATTTCTTTGGAACTGGAGGGGTCATCCCTCTCGATGACGTTGACCTCTGGAAAAGCATAGTTGATGAATTCAAGTCCTGCAAACGTTGCAAATTCATCGTCGTGTTGAGTAGTTTCTGAATGACCTGAGTGTTGATGCCATGACATGGTGGGGACACAGGTATTCTGTTCAATGACGGTCAGCTGAGTTTCATTGTTCGGCTGACTCTCTTGCCCCAAGTCGCCTAGATAAGGTTGCCACATTGGCAGACCATCCATCGGGCCATAGTAATTGTAGTTAAAATTGTCTTTCATCGGAGTGTATTCCTCTAATGAATTTGGCGGAGCATGACATCCTTCTGGATCACAATCCTCGTATATCATTTCGATGTCTGACCTGGGTATAAATCTCGGACTCTCTGTAAGAAAGCAAAAAGGAGTTTTCTTTTCGTCCTGAGACACATAACCGTCCTGGTTAAGATACAACTTCCACTCTTCCTCTGTGTCAGAGGGATCTTCCTCATTGATAGCATGGACTGCTTGAGGGACTGGGTGAAAAAAACCTCCACTGTGGAAGAAGTTCTGAATGGGATGAAGACTTCCATCGCTGGCAGCTGTCTGGGTACAGGTTGCAGAAAAACCAAGACCCTTCTTTGTTTTATTATCAATAGGAATGACAAGCTGTCCCCATCCGGTTGTATCGGTACTCTCGACCGCTTTGATAACATCTTTGTATGAGGAAATCGAGGTTCCTCCTTGGGATTGATTGTCTTTGCCCACCGACAGCGCTTGGAACTGCGTCCCAATAACCTCCTCGGGTTCTACACGAGTAGATGACGATAAGTTACTCACGAGCAAGGCCTGTTCTCCACAGACTGTGACAAGTTGATCGTTGTGAACGAATTTTAGCTTTTGGTGGAGGGTCGAAGTGACCGCTCCAGCCTGATGTATCCAAGGTCTTCCTAATAAACAACTGTATGTTGCCCGGATGTCCATGACCTGGAAAGTGACTTGGAAAGTGTGAGGACCGATAGTTATGGGAAGATCAACTTCGCCGATAACTGTTTTTATGGATCCGTCGAACGCTTTGACGACGACCTCGATGATTCTCATCGGAGGGCCTTTGAATGATAATTGCATCAAAGTGGACTTCGGCATAACATTCAGGGCTGACCCTGTGTCTACCAGTACGCTTGCTAAAGCATCGTCCTGGTAGTTAACCGTGATATTGAGCGCCATGTTATGACGGCGACCCTCTTCAGGTAATTCCTCATCACTAAATCCCAAATTATTGCAGGAAGTGATGTTAGAGACAATGCTATCGAACTGTCTGATTGTTACATCCTATTCCACAAAGGCTTGCTCCAAGACTTTCTGTAGAGCCTCCCTGTGGGCTTCTGAACTGAGTAACAGTGATAATACCGAGATCTTTGAAGGAGTCTGTAACAGCTGATCAACAATGTTATATTCACTCCTTTGGATGAGCTTCAGCAACTCATCGTTATTTTTTGAAAGGTCGGGATTACTGGATTGACGGACTGATGGATCGGGAGCTTCTGTCTGAAGTTCCTTTTCCTTGTTAGGTTCTCCAACTCCTCGGTTAAAGATTCGACCGCTCCGTGTTACACGACTGATGTCTGCAATATTCACGACGGAGGGTAATGGAATTTCCTTTCCATTCTCGACTATTGTTGCACCGTATTTGTAAGGGATAGCCTTAGTTGATTCATACGGTAGTGGTCCCGGCAGATAGATGACTATGGGAACCTTCTGATTCGTTCCCGGTTGGGAATTCTTGATTCGTCAAGCAGAGGGGTAATGGTAAAAACATTCCTGGTCCTCTGATGATCAGAGATGACGACAACATCCTCAATTTGATTGGCAAGGTAGCTCAGCGGCTAATTGATGGGTCCGGAACCTGGATATGAGCGAATCTCTCTGCGATCCACCTGCCCCTGGAGAGCTGCTCGCACAAGGTAGCACCCTTGGTTACTTTCCGAACAGACTCCACAATGTTCATAATTGTGTGGTGGCACCTGGCCACACCCGCTTTGAATACAATGTAACCTCACTAGGTTAGCTTCCGCGAGTCGGACATCCTGACTTTGACATCGAGTAGGATTCCTGTTACTGATACTAATCTGCTGAGTATCTTCATCCATATAGATTGGCATCCACCAGTGATTTAACAAGTGCTGAAGTGCCTCCTGGACAAGGGTACAACCTCGATCGTTTTCGCAACCTGCTTTACAGGTTTGATAGTCGTGTGATATTAAGAATCCGAGTCGGGCCTGCTCAGTATGTAACTCTACCAGGTTGGTATTCATTAAGCGAATGTCGAAGATTTGAACCATGTTGATCTGATAGGGATTCCTATCATGGTAGTCTTGGATCCATCCAAGATCCATCTGACGCTGGAGGGCCTCTTGTATGAAAGAGCATCCCTGTTTGTTTACCGAGCAAGTCAGACAGGAACTGTAATCATGTCGTGGCAGATTATGATACTGGCTTTGCCTTGAGTGCATCGCCACCAAGTTGACATTTATCGCACGGATGTCGTGGTTCTGAATGATGTTGGAATTCGTATAGACCATGTTAACTCCACGAACTCGATGCTCTTGGATCCATCTGAGATCCATCTGTTCCTATAGAGCTGATTGCACTACAGAACATCCTTGATTACTCTTAGAGCAGATATCACACTGATGATAATCATGAGGTGGCACATGGCCATATCCACTCTGTCTACAATGCATCTTGACCAGATTGGTCCTCAATAAGAGTACATCGTGAATTTGATAGACATTGTTAAACTCTTTCTCAATCAGGTTGACTGCAGCTTTCTTGTGTTGAGGCAGCGGGTTCGTGAGAACATTGGGATTCGTATCTTTGAAAGATAAGAGCCCGCTCCTAACAAGATTTTGCACGTCAGATTTGAAATTGAGACAATTCTCTATGTTATGCCCTGATCCTCCTTGATGATAAGGGCATGTCTGGTCCACCTTAAACCAAAAAGGCGGATTTTCCGGTACTGTAAGAGGAGACTTAGTCTGGATGTGCCCCTTAGCCAGTAGTAACGGAAATAGTTCTGGGTACAACATGGGTATAGAATCAAACCCTGATGATCGTGTTATACGGTTGTTGTTATATGGAGGACGAGCCTGCTAAAGAGGTTGTTGTGTTCTTTGCTGATTAGGTTGGCTCTGCGAAACCTGAGGTTGATACGTAGGAATAGGCGCAGGACCGATAGCAGGAGTTACAGCTGCTACTGGTTGATAACGTCGCCTTTGCTTTCCGAGGGAGATATTCCCAATATCTTGCTCTTTTTTCTTAGGAGAGCACTACCGTATCGTTTTGTACTACTTGATGATCCAGCGTCTTTTACCAAACGTCCTTCTCGGACGGCTTCCTCAAGACGAACTCCCATGCCCACCATCTCGGTGAAATCACTGGGCGCACTGGCAACCATTCTGTCGTAGTAAAATGAGCTTAAGGTCTTTAAGAAGATCTTTGTCATCTCTTTTTCCTCAAGAGGTGGACAAATCTGAGCGGCAATTTCACGCCATCTCTGAGCGTACTCCTTAAAAGTTTCCTTGTCCTTTTGTGACATTGATCTGAGTTGATCTCTGTCCGGTGCCATGTCCAAATTGTATTTGTATTGTTGGACGAAGGCAGTACCAAGATCTCTGAATGTGCTAATTGTAGCACGGTTTAAACCCATGTACCATTTTAATGCGGCACCGGTTAAACTATCCTGAAAGTAGTGAATCAGCAGGTCCTGATTCTCAGTCTGAGCTGACATTCGCCGAGCGTACATCACCAAGTGACTTTGAGGGCAAGAGTTACCCTTGTACTTTTCAAAGTCTGGCACTTGGAACTTGTGCGGGACTTTCACATTGGGGACCAAGCAGAGGTCTGCGGCGTCCTTTCCAAATAGATCCTGATCGCGAATGGCTTGCAGTTCCTTCTGCATTTCCAAGAAATGTTCTTGGAATTCATCCATTCAGTCAAACATAGTTTCCTTTTTACCAGAAGGTATCTATGGATTATGTCCTTCCGGGACAGTGTGCACCACAGGGGGTGGTACCGTGACTACGACAGTGAGTCTTGGCGTTTCCTGAAGTTTGTAACCTTCAGGAGTCTTCAATATGCCTCTGGCATCTTTGCTTTCCCGAAGTTTGTAACCTTCAGGCCCAGCGGCTTCTGTCGCGATTCTCTGATCTTCAACGATCGGCGGAGCATATCCTTCCGGGATATAATTTGCAGGCATGCCCCAGGGACGATCTTTCGAAATTTGATACCTAGGATCAAACTTCTCCACTATGGGCGTTGAGGTGATCTCTGAGATCACAGTCCTTTGTAGCTGAGCTTCTGCCATGGCTTGCATGTCGTTACGAAGCTTTCTCATATCCTCTCTCAGAGCGTCGATCTCTTCTTTCAACTCTCTGTTCTTTTCCTCAAGATCATCCATCTTCTTCTGACGATTAGCCCGAGTATTGTACGAATGAGACAGTTTGACTCTAGAACCGAGACACAAACGTGAGATTCGTAGGTAAGAAGAATACGCGATGTGAGAATGATGAATGCAATGATTATATTAATTGTTTTTTGGTTTAATCAAAATAAACTTTGACAATTAGATTGTAAATATCAAATAGTGGGGAAACCCCTTTTTATTGAAATTCAAAGGATTGCGGAAACGAAAATACAGTAGATTACAAAGTGCAGAAACAGAAACCTAAGCTAATGGGTCCCGAGTCCTCTCTGAAGAGAAATCGGGTGCTGACTCTGGTATTTTCCTTTTCTTTGACCGTGGCTCTTGAGCCGTTGTCGGGTTGTCATTCCTTTGCCAAGTGAAAGGAGCGAACAAATTCCTTTGGTCATCCTGATTATCCATAGCATGTTGCTCTAAAATCTCAATCAGAGCGTCCTTATCTTTCAGTAGTTGTTGTATTTTGATACACTCTACATTGAGGGTGCGGTACTTGTTCTTCCAAGACCTCCTCCCCCGTTGAACTTTGTTGAGAGTAACCTGAAGCTTTTCAGTTTCCGTCATGAAGTACATGACAGATTCCCTCGGCGGAAGAATTTCGTAACGAGGATAAGGCATCTTTAGCTTGAGAGCTCTAGTTTGTACCCAGTGGAGATAAGGTTCCACCGAGACACAGTCCGGTTTTCCTAGAGACTCCCGTCCTTTCTTATGAACATGTTTCCAAGCATGTACTATTTCCATCTTTAGTGCCCTGTCACTTTCTCCTTCCTTAAAGAAAAGACCTTTCAGATGAGCATTCCGGGGAACATGCCTCATCGGGTATCCAAACTGACGACGAACCAATATCGGATGATAGTTTATTCCTCCCTTAGTTCCTATAAGGGGTACGTTGGGGAAGTTTCCACAACGGTCAATGATCTTGATTCCATCATAAATCCTATTAAACCAATCTATGTCAGAGTTGGTGAGAGACATGATCTTCTGCGACCAACGTAAGGCACTCTTATGATCCCAGAAAGTAGCAGACTTAGGTAAATGGGAGATAAACCATTTGTAAAGAAAAGGTACACAACATGTGATCTCCCCTCCGCTGTACAAATTCCCTAAGTGTACAGAATGATACGCATCTGCGAGTAAAGTCGGCATAGGGTTTCCAATGAGAAAAACCTTAATAGCGTTGATATCGACGAAGTTATTAATGTTGGGCAACAAAAATAACCCGTAGGTGAGTAAAACAAAGATGCTTTTGAAAGCAGTCACGTTCCCGATACTAGCGAAGTACAGAGCTTTCTTTGTCAGAAACTGGGCTGGCAAACCTTGTATGCCACCCTTGGTGGTCATGTGAATCCTGACTTCTGACTCATCCAAATGAATTGTTCTTGCAATGGTCTGATCCTTTGGAATTTCTTCCAGTCCAGAAAATGGAGCTCGATCAGTGATATGTAAATCGATCAGATGAGAATATTCCTCCAGCGTTGGTGCTAGCTGGTAATCCGGGAATGTAAAGCAGTGATAAACCGGATCGTAGAATTGAACGAGCGCATCCATGATTCCCTCAATCACATGGACCCTTAACAGAGGTAGCAGACCTCCGTACTTGGCTCTGAAGGCCTCTTGGTTTGTGATCATTCTCGCCAAACGTCTCAAATCCTCTAGTTTTGGAACCTTGAAGGTGTACTTATGAGTTCTCCTTCTACCGAAATCCATTAGCACAATCATTTTCTCTCTGATATTTGTAATCACAGTCTTAGTTTAATTTGAAAAACAGAGAGACTAGAAGAGAAATTTTTTGTTTTAATGTTTTTTAGATGAATACATGAATGCAGCACATAAAAACATAGAAAAAACACGGGGTCAAAGGGTCGTTGTCATGAAGTCAAGGCTCTACCCATCCCCAAAGGTTTATACTAGTAACTTTTGTACTTGTCTCTCATCATCATCAACTCTTGTCAAGAAAACACCAGCGGGCCGGGAACCGTGCTAGGTGATGTTTTTTGAAGAGTCCTCAGAAGAGGGTGGCATCGCATGACAACTATTTCCGATAGCCTCTGCGCCACTAATTTGCTCCTCAGCTTCTCAGACACCACAATCGACCCATTGCCTGTGAGAGGGAATGGGTTGCATTGGGAAGCCTCCACTGAGGTTGATGGTCGACCTCGTCGCCATCACCTATCTTAAGTGTATACTCAATCTTTCCATATGCGGCATCACACGTATTCCCATTAGCAGAAAAATAAACACATATATCAATTAGGAAAAGCAGTATATATATTTGTCCTAATCATCCTAGACCTTTAAAGCTATGAATCCTATGTTCCTGACAAAAAATGGGTCCCCGGCGGAAGCCCCAATATGTGGTTTTCACACAAGAGAAGAGAAAAAAGGTTAGAAGAGCCCCACGGTGGTCGCCACTTTTAAAGTCTCCACCTAATAGATGGGAAGAGAACAAAATCTCGCTACAATGGTGAGATAGATCCTAATGACACGTCCCCAGTAGAGTCGCCATGTCCCCAGTGGAGTCGCCATTTTTCTGTAGCGAGCGATTTTTGGATGTGGTTGCGAAGCACTATCGCTATTTGGTATCTACAGTTCGATTCATTTTTTATCCTATTAAAGCTGATGAAGGAAGGGAAATAGATGTCTCAAATTAACCCTGCTTGCAAACTGAGGTTAAACAGCGGTCTGTTAGGTTACAGATGCTACAAAGATTCGGGGTCTCTATTGGGTTTATTTTTTTAAAAGTGGTGTTCGGTTAATTGGTGGTATGTTAAGATATTAGGATGGATATATAAAAGTATGGGATTTTGGGTTTTTGTTTAGTGTGCTCGCTAAGATCTTTTCTTTCAATCTTATGCCTATGTATTCCCGTTTACCGAAACAGCGAAATCAGAGTGTTCGTAGTTCCTCCTATTCTATGGAAGGAAATGGGGTTTTGGTGTCTTGTTCAAAGCCCAAGACGTGAAGCGAAAGGTGTTTGTATCTTGTTCAAAGCCCAAGATGTGAAGCTAAAAGGGTGTTGACTTTAGAGAGAATTTGTCATCTCTAAAGAGGGGGTTGTATGTCACAACTGTTTATAAAGGGGAATTACTTTAACCAGGATGTGTGAATCCGGCAATGCCATAATTTCCTTTATAGGAGATTTTTAACCTGAAGGAGAAGACTTTAACTCAGTGTAGAGCAATTCCATTTTTCCTTAGGAATTTCTCATGCTAAAAGAGGGACAGTGGCATGGATGTAGATGATCCAGAGGCTTGCCGCTTACAGCAATTAGATGAAGGGGAAAGAGTTGTTGATGTTTATGTACTGTGAACGAGGCACAACTTTGATGCTAAAAGGTTGATTGAATCAACCAGTGGTTTTCTTATACAAAGCCTAAGAGGAGGCTAATATGTGTCTCGTACAAAGCCCGAGAGAGAGGCCAAAAGGGGTTGATCCTACAAGAGGATCTTTTATACTCAACAAGAGAGTGTTTTTGTATCTCGTACAAAGCCCAAGATGGAGGCTAAAATTTGTTTGGCTCAATAAGAACCTTTTTGTATCTCGTATAAAGCCCGAGATGGAGGCTAAAAGGGTGATTGACTCAATGAGGGAGTCTCTTATGTGTCTCGTACAAAGCCCGAGAGAGAGGCTAAACGTTGTTTGACTCCGCTGGGGAGAATCATTGTACAAAGCCCAAGAGGAGGCTATGGTTGCTGTTTCAGTTGAGTGACAGGTCCAGTATGCTGATTTAAAGAGAAAATCAGTTCTTATATGAGTAATGTTGGCCCTCAGGGATTTTGATTCGAGGATCAGGGATATTTCATGTTCTTTAAGGAAGTGGGAAATTCGAAGGGTATTGAGACTGTCCGAGTCTACAGGTTTCCTTCCTATTTTTGAAGGGGTCACTTGAGAATGTCTTTGAGGCTCAAGGAAATTAGACTGTCCGTGTCTAGAGTTTCATCTTTTGTACTATGCTTTGAGAAACAATAGTAGACTCTTGGAAAGGATTGCTCTATTAAGATGACTGATTTCTGTTTCTATACCTCTAGGAGGTCGTCGGGACAATTTGTACGAAGCCCAAGAGGAGACTGGAAGCTTTTAAGAAGCCGACGGGTCCTTGTACTAAGCCCAAGAGGAGGCTGGGTTACTTTTAGGAAGCCTGTGGGTCCTCAAACCCCGAGAAGTTCAAGACAGGCTATTCACAAGGAATAGATCAAGCCAGGAAAGTTCGAGAATTCGGAAGAAACTCAAAGATGCCATTCACGGAGAGTGCATTCATCTCTGGGAGTAGAGTTTCTTGACAATTCCTAATGAGGACAGCCGAAGAGAAGACTGTATCTGGTGATCCTATTGGGGATCTAGCTGTCTATTTCTACGAATAAACGAAACGGCTTTACCTAGTTCTAGACGTAGTTGCCGGGGAAACTCTAAATATCTATATTATTATTACACAGTTGATATGAGTTTATGAAAGAAGACTTACAACGAAACAGCCCCCACAATACAGTTATATGTATATGAAAGCAATAAATGAAAGCGTATAAACACTTACTCGGTTGTAGAGCTTCCATGCTGTTTGGTTAGTTGTTCAACAAAGACAGATTGAAAACAACAGTATATTCAAAATCAAAGGAGAAAGTGCTTTGAAAAAGAAAGATTTTGGGCTTACAGCTCAAGGAGAGGCCCAGGGTTTTACCAGTGATTGTACTGTTAAATTTGTACAGAGGGACTTATACAAGTGACTGAGGCCCACAAAAGTTTTTTGTACAAAGGGATGGGTCTTACACTCTCTCAAGAGGCCCAAAAAGTTTTTAAAGAAAAAGAGTGGGGCTTATAACACGAGGGTAGGCCCAGATGATTTTTCCGTTTAAAATGGCGATCGCGCCGAGGTTTTCTTTTAACGCAGAGGGACTTATATAATAAGTGAGGCCCAAAATTGTTTTGGTTAAAAGGGGGTTGGGCCTTACACTCTATTAGAGGCCCAAAAGTTTTGAATGGGTCTTATAGCTCAAGGAGAGGCCCAGATGGTTTATTTTTAAACTGGCGACGATCGCGCCGAATTTAAAAATGTACAGAGGGACTTATACAATAAGTGAGACCCAAAATTGTTTCTGTACAAGTGGGTTGGGTCTTACACTCTAATGGAGGCCCAAAAGTTTTTGAAAAATGATTTGTGAGGGTTGAATTAATCAAAAACCCTAATTTATTTCCAAAATGTATTTTAATTGAATAAAAATTCAATTAAAATGATCAAAAATTGTTTAACATGTGGGAAACAAATTATGATCTTGGATTAATGCTTCAAAAATCAAGTATTGACCTACAAAATAATTAGAAGTCATTAATCTTTACAAAATCAAGAGGGAAAAAATATTTTAAATGTCAAAATCAATTAAAATATTAATTCTTTGCAAAAATATCAATTATATGAAATAAATAATATTTTTGGGATTTTTTGGGAAAATAAAATATTTCAACATTTTTGTGAATTATTAAAAAAAGAATCAACTCAAAATCATTAAAACTCAGAGAGAAATTAATTTTTGAATCAATTAAATAAAAATCACAAAATTCAAATATTCAAATGTTGGAAAATGGCGCCAAGAACAAGGGCAAGAACACGCGCGTGTTCTGAGTTTCCCAGATTTGCATTTTCTATCCAATCTCACTGAATACTTAATCATATCATGCAATCCACATACCAATCAACTCGTTTCAACCTCACGATCATGTCTATGACAATTAATTTCATTTAAATTAAACATAAAGCAAGAAATCATGAATAATCCTCAAGAACCCTAGATTCTGCATGAAGGCTGGGATTTTTGATACACGATTCAAACAATGCAATTAATTGAGGGGAAACATTCCATGCATGATTATGAACATATGGCCAAATTATTGTGCAGCAAAAATTGCATGGATTGAGAGATGACCAAGTTTAGGCTTACCTCTAGGACGTGACAGCAAGAGCAAATTGATTTCTGAGTTGGAGGTGTTACAGATGAGTTGTGATGATCCGAACAGCTTCCCTACACCCTATGGAGTGTGTTTGAATGCTTGGACTTGATTGAAACTGGCTGGATCACTTCATGGCATCTCAACTGCAACTTGGTTAAAACCCTGAGCAATTGACTGGTGATTCTGAGAAATCAGTGTTCCAGTTGTTGTTTAAGTGTTTGATCAGCTCATATGTGATGTATATGAGGTGTGTGTGTGTGATTGGTTTGATTGGAAAAGCTCTTAAACTCAAAACCCGATAGTGACTTGCCTTAGAAGGCAAAATTGGAGTGAAAGAAGAGATTTTGAGGAAAGCATCTGTTTGATGGATTTGGTGTACTCAAACTGATCACAATTGAGCTCTATTTATAGTAGAGCAAGTTTGTTTTGCAAGGAATAGTGAATGGCAACTGCTGAGTAGGTTTGGCCAATGTTGGCAAATGAAAATCCAAGTCTCCTCTAGCCATTGACTAGAGGTTAGGGCATAGGCTGCTGGTTCCCTTGGTCTTGGATAAGTCTTGACTGAATTCAGTTGCTAAGAGCTCAGTCCATGCTACCTTGATGCTTCCATTGAATGCTCCAATCCAGTATTGGAGTCTTGTCCCTATTTTGGCAATTCTAGGTTCGACATGCTATTTCTTGTTCCAAAGACTTTGGAGGCTTGGCTCAGTGATTGTCCCCTTTAGATTCAATCCTCAGAGGTGTCCAAGTGGATAGGAGTGTTTGGATTTGGCTGATTTTGGAAAATCGACCAAAAGTGCAAAAATCTGCCTTGCCTTGGCAGATTTCAGCAAGGCATCTTGCCAATGTCATATCTCATAGCTCAAATTGAATTTGGTAATGTTCTTGGCCATTTTGGAAAGCCCTTACATGATACAACAACTGTTTGAACATGTTTGGTTTTGATCTCTTTTGAATCCAAGTGAAAAATCCCCCTACATTTGGAAAAAAGTAAAGGCAGATTCTGACTTAGTGAAATTTTCACTAAGTGTTGGAACAAAGTGACTTTTCTTGATTTTGATCACTCCATAACTCAAAATCCATGAGGAATTTGGACATAGGTCAGTATGAAGCTTTTGTAGAGGGCAATGTGATCTACAAATCAAGCTTTGAATGGGGAACAATGGCCTTGTGGTTTAGGAGTTATGGTCCTCCAAAGTTGGCACATTAGTGTCACTTTTTCCATAACTTAGAAATTTTTCTAAGTTTTTATGACTTTTGTGCACAGTTGACTTTTTATCAGATGAATTCCAAACTGTGCAATTCTTTAGGAAATCATGTCCTTGACCTAAATCAAACTTTATGGACATGTTCCATGGGTGTCATAGGGTATATTGAATCATGTCTTAGGGTTTGGGAGCATGTCCTGGTCAAAAGTCAAAGTTACAGTTGACTTTCCTCGCGAAACCCTAATTTTGGTGCAGATGAAATTGAGACTTGTTGCTCAAGCTTCTTGGATTAATCCATTGTTGCAAATGGATCAATATAGTATATTAGAGACCCTCAAATCATGTCTTGAGGTCTTGGCTCATGATTTGTCCCAAAAGTCAACTTAGGGGTGAATTAGGTCAAGAAACCCTAATTCCTGATTTTTTATGTATGCATCCCCTGAGGTCAAATTGACTTGATTCTTGGGTTTATGAGGTTCCATGGAGTATATTAGGTTATGTTTTGGATCATTGGCTTGTGCCCAGATGAAAAATTTCCATCTGGAGGCCCTGGTTGACCAAAACCCTAATTTGGTGACACTGTCGATCTTGAGACTTGATCCACCTAGAAGGGAGCAGCCTTGTGCTTAATCCTTGAAGTGGGAGTCCTTTTGATCCATTGTAGATATTTTAGAGGCTAGACAAGTTGAAGATCAAGTCATTCCTTGACTGATCCTTTGTCTAAGGCTCTAAGAGGGCTTAAAACCCTAATTTTGATTGTAGTGAATTCTCAACAACCCTTGAGGCATTTGATGAGGCATGATGGTTCATCCATATTGTGATGATGATTTGCACAATGATGGGAAATCTTAGTGGTCAAAATTTGGGGTATGACACTACCATCTTAGTGAAGTCACTGGGTGTACTGGCGACCATTCTATCGTAGTAAAATGAGCTCAAGGTTTTCAAGAAGATCTTTGTCATCTCTTTTTCCTCAAGAGGTGGTCAAATCTGGACGACAATTTCACGCCATCTCTGAGCGTACTCCTTGAAGGTTTCCTTATCCTTCTGCGACATGGCTCTGAGTTAATCTATGTCTGGTGCCATGTCCAGGTTATACTTATATTGTTGAACGAAGGCAGCGCCAAGATCTCGGAAAGTGACGATCTTAGTGCGGTTTAAACCCATGTACCATTTGAGTGCGGCACCAGTTAAACTATCTTAAAAGTAGTGGATCAGTAGCTGTTGGTTTTCTGTCTGAGTTTACATCCTCCGAGCGTACATCACTAGATGACTTAGAGGGCAAGAGCTACCCTTGTACTTTTCAAGTTTGGGCACCTTGAATTTGTGCGGAACTTTCACATTGGGGACCAAACAAAGGTCTGCGGCTTCCTTTCCAAATAGATCTTGACCGCGAATGGCTTGCAGTTCTTTCTGCATCTCCAGGAACTGTTCCTGGAATTCCCTCATTCTCTCGTCCATACTTTCGTTTCCACCAGACGGTATCTGTGGAACATGTCCTTCCGGGACAGTGTGTACCATAGGTGGTGGTACAGTTATTATGGCAGTGACTCTTGGTACTTCCCTCTCCCGAAGTTTGTAACCTTCAGGAGTAGCTGTCATGCCTCTGGCATCTTCGCTTTCCCGAAGTTTGTAACCTTCAGGCCCAGCGGTTCCTACTGCAATTTCCGGATCTTCAGTGATCGGCGGAATATATCCTTCTGGGATATAGTTGAGTGGCATGCCCCAAGGACGATCTTTAGGCATGGTATACCGAGGATCAAACTTTTCTACTATGGGCGTCGATGTGATCTCTGAGATCACAGTCCTTAGTTGTTGCATCTATGTTGCTGCCAGAGCTTGCATGTCATTGTGAAGTTTCCTCAGATCTTCTTTCAGAGCGTCGAGTTCTTCTCTCAACTCTCTGTTCTCTTCCTCGAGATTATCCATTTTCTTTTGTTGACTGGCCCGAGTATTATACGAATGAGACAGTTTGACTCTAGAATCAAGACACAAACGTGAGATTCGTCGGTAAGAAGAATACGTTACGTGAGAATGATGAATGATATGCATTGATTATATTAATTATATATATATATATATATATATATATATATATATATATTTATTTAATCAAAATAAACTTCGACAATTGGATTGCAAATATAAAACAGTGGAGGAACCCCGTTTTATTGAATTCAAAGATTGCGGAAATGGAAATACAGTAATTTACATAGTGTTGTAAAAGGAAATGTCTAAACTAATGGATCCTGAGTCCTCTCTGAGGAGAGCTCAGGTGCTGGTTCTGGTATTTTCCTTTTCTTTGACCGGAGCTCTTGAGCCGTTGTCGGGTTGTCATTCCTTTGCCAAGTGAAAGGAGCGAGCAGATTCCTTTGGTCATCTTGGTTTTCTACAGCATGTTGCTCCAAAATCTCGATTAGAGCATCCTTTTCTTTTAACAGTTGTTGTATTTTTTTACACTCCACATTGAGAATACGATACTTGTTCTTCCAAGACTTCTTCTCCTGTTGAACTCTGCTGAGAGTAACCTGAAGTTTTTCCGTATCAGACATAAAGTAAAGGACAGATTCCTTTAACGGAAGAACTTCTTGAAGAGGGTAAGGCATCCTCAGTTTGAGAGCTCTAGTTTGTACCCAGTGGGGATAAGGTTCCACGGAGACACAGTCTGGTTTTCCTAAAGACTCTCTTCCTTTTCTATGAACATGTTTCCAGACATGCACTATTTCTATCTTTAGTGCTCTGTCATTTTCTCCTTCCTTGAAGAAAAGACCTTCCAGATGAGCATTACGCGGGACATGCCTCATCGGGTATCCGAATTGACGACGAACTAAAACTGGATGATAATTGATTCCTCCTTTAGTTCATATGAGGGGTACATTGGGGAAGTTTCCACAATGGTCAATGATTCTAATTCCGTCATAGATTCGATTGTACCAGTCAATGTCACAGTTGGTAAGAGACATGATTCTGTGAGACCAACACAAAGTATTCTTAGGGTCCCAAAATGCAGCAGACTTGGGCAAGTGGGAAATGAACCATTTTTATAGCATGGGTACATAGAATGTGATCATTCCTCCACTGTACAATTCCTTAGGTGCACAGAATGATAACCTTCTGTGAGCAAAGTCGGTACAGGGTTTCCAATCAGAAATATCTTAATGGCATTGATATCTACGAAGTTATCGATGTTGGGGAACAAAAATAACTCGTAGGTGAGCAAAACAAAGATGCTCTCGAAATCGGCCACGTTCCCTATACTGGCAAAGTACAGGGCTTTCTTTATCAAAAACTGGGTTGGCAAACCCTGGATTCCACCCTTAGTGGTCATGTGAGTCCGGACTTCCGACTCGTCCAAATAGATTGCTCTTGCAATGGTTTGATCTTTTGGAATTTCTTCCTGTCCAGAAAAGGGAGCTTGATCAGTGATATGTAAATTAGTCAGGTGAGAGTACTCCTCCAGCGTTCGTGCTAGTTGATAATCCGAGAATGTGAAATAATGATTGACCGGATCGTAGAACTGAATGAGCGTTGCCAGTATTCCTTCAATTACATGGACCCTTAACAGAGACAACAGTCCTCTGTACTTGGCTCTAAAAGCATCAGGGTTGGTGATCATCCTCGCCAAACCTCTCAAATCCTCTAGTTTTGGAACCTTGAAGGTGTACTTGTGAGTCTTCCTTCTACCGAAATCCATAACGCATTCTCCTTCTCTGACATTTGCAATCATTGTCTTAGTTTAATTTGAAAAAGAGAGACTAGAAGAGAAGATTTTTGTTTAATGTTTTTTAATGAAATGAATGCATGAATGCAACACACAAAAACATAGAAAAAACATGGGGTCAAAGGTTCGGCGTCATGAAGTCATGGCTCTACCCATCCCCAAAGGTTTATACTGGTGATTTTTTGTACCTGTCCTCAAAATCACTGGAATCACCCGAGCGAGCTGTGGTATCTTAGAGTAATCTCAAATGAGGGTAGTATCGCGTGACAACTATTTTCGATAGCTTCCGCACTACAAAATAGTAACATGGTTTCAGTATACTAAAATCCTCAGCTTCTCAGATAACCCAATCGAACAATCTGTTTTCAACAACCGAAATTGTATAGGCATTGAATCCGCAAAGGGTATCTCCACTGATTCGATGGTCGATCGGGACCTCTTATTTGGGAGTCACTCCTTATAAGATTACTCGTCTAGTGCCATCACTTATCTTAGGTGTATACTCAATCTTTCCAGATGCGACATCACGCGCATTCCCATTAGTAGAAAAATAAACACGGATATTAATTAGGAAAAGCAGTATATATATTTGTCCTAACATCCTAGACCTCTAGTCTTATGAACCTAACAGTCAATGACTCCCCAGCAAAGTCGTCATTGACCATGGTACCTTCTAAACTTAAGGGATTCTACCTAAGAGATGGGAGAATGGTTCTTCTCCCACAGTGGTCGCCGTTCTTCTGTAGCGCGGTTTTTGTGGTTTCGAATCACTATCGCTTTGGGGTGCTACAGTTCAATTCATTTTTTATACTGTGAAGCTGATTAAGGAAGGGAAATAGATGTCTCCAATTAACCCTGCTTGTATACTGAGTTTAAACAGATGACTGTTGGTTTACAGATGCTATCAAAATCGTGGGTCTCTCTTTGGTTATTTGGCTTAAGAATAGAGTGTTCATGAGGATTTTGGGAAGATACTGTATCTAAAATTATTTTGACTGATGTATGAAGGTACTGGACCTGGAGTTTTTGATTAGTATGCTCGTTAAGATCTCGCAATCTTATGCCTACGTATTCTCGTTTAACGAAACAGGGAAATCAGAGCAATCGTAGTTCCTCCTATTCTAGGGGGGAAAAAGATGTTTTGGCGTCTTGTTCAAAGCCCAAGACATGAAGCTAAAGGTGATTTGTATCTTGTTCAAAGCCCAAAATATGAAGCTAAAGGGTTTTGGCTGAGATAGAATTTGTCATCTCTAAAGAGAGATTGTTAATTTTTGTGTGCTATGATCAAAGCACAAGTTTGATGCTAAAAGGTTGATTGACTCAGCTAGGGATTTCTTTATACAAAGCCTAAGAGGAGGCTAGATAAGACTGTCTCAACAAGAGAGTGTTTATGTCTTGTACAAGGCCCAAGATTGAGGCAAAAAAGAGACTGACTCTTTGGGGGTATCATTATATAAAGCCTAAGAGGAGGCTAACCGTTTGACTTTTCCGGGGAAAATATTCTTTCTGTCTTGTACAAAGCCCAAGATTGAGGATAAAAGGGATTTTTTACTCCATTGGGGAGGTTTATATGTGTCTTATACAAAGCCCAATATGGAGGCTGAAATGAGTTTGTCTCAACAAGAGAGTGTTTTTATATGTCTTGTACAAAGCCTAAGATGGAGGCTAAAAGATTTGACTCAACAAGAGAGTCTTGCAAAGGTGACTGACCCAACAAGAGAGTCTGAAAGTTGATTGATTCAATAAGAGAGTCTTTATACTCAACAAGAGAGTGATTGTTGTCTCGTACAAAGCCCGAGATTGAGGCTAAAAGGGTATTGACTCAACAAGAGAGTCTTTTATACTCAACAAGAGAGTGATTTGCTGTCTCGTACGAAGCCCGAGATTGAGGCTAAAAGGAGATTGACCCAACAAGAGAGTCTTAACAAGTGATGGACTCAACAAGAGAGTTTGAAAAGGTTAGCCCCGCTAGGGGGTTATTGTACACAGCCCAAGAGGAGGCTGACTGTGTTGAGGAAAGATCATTATACAAAGCCTAAGAGGAGGCTATCTTACTGCTGAGGGTTATTGAGATCCCTAGGCAGGTCCAAGTGGGGAATCAACTCTTGCTGAGGATTACAGAAGAGTTGAGATATCAGAGATCTTGAGGTTCTGATCTGGGATAAGCTGACCCTGGTTAGGGAACTCTCATGAGAGAGACTAGGTTTTTGCTGGAGATTGATCCAAAGTGACCGGTGTTTTTTCCTATGTTGAAAGGAACTTGAGAATGTCTTTGAGACTCAAAGGGGGTTTAGACTGTCCAAGTCTACTGGTGTTGAAGAGTTTTATCTTTTGTAGGATGCCCAAAAGAGGGCAAGGGCCTTTAAGGGATGAGAATCAACCCTAAAGTGGCCTGAGGTTTGACACTGGAAAGAGTGCTCTAGGAAAGGATGACTAAGTTATGTCTTATTCCTTTAAGAGGTCGTGAGGGTCCTTGTATTAAGCCTAAGAGAAGGCATGAGATTTCTAAGAAGCCGAAGGGTCCTTGTACAAAGCCCAAGAGGAGGCGGGGATGCTTTTAGGAAGCCTGTGGGTCCCCAAACCAAGAGAAGTTCAAGAAATACAATTCACAGAGAAGAGATTATTCCAGGAAAGTTCGAGGGTTTGGAAGAAACTCAAGAGATAATATTCACGGAGAATAGATCAACTCTGGGGAGTAGAATTTCTTTGACAATTTCTAAGGGTGACAGTCTGAGAAAAGGTTCACCGAGAATACTGCTTTTCTCTTTGTTCCATATTGTTTAACCCCAAGAGAAGGGAAGACTGTATCTGGAAATCCTATGAGGATATAGTTTTGTTTGTGTTTAAAGAGTGACCAACAGGGCTTTACCTAGTTCTAGACGTAGTTGCCGGGGAAAACTCTAAATAACTATACTAGTATATATATACAGTTGATATATGACGAGTATTTAAAAGGTATGAAAGAAGACTAACTATGCGCAGCTTCCCATAATACAGTTATGTATATGAAAGCAGATAAGAGAAAGCAGATAAACACTTACCCATTGTAGAGCTTTCATGCTGTTTTGTTAGTTGTTCAAAGAAATTAAAGAAAGTTTTAATAGCAACTATACATTTGGATTTAAAATCAAAGGAGAAAGTATTTTGAACAGAGATCGGGGCTTACAGCTCAGGGAGAGGCCCAAATTTTAACAGTGATTGCACTGTTGTTTTGAAAATATACAGAGGGACTTATACAATATGTGAGGCCCAAAAATGTTTATTTACAAAAGGGATGGGTCTTATAACTCAAGGAGAAGCCCAAAAGTGTTTTTTAAGAAAAAGAATGGGACTTGTAGCTCGAGGAGAGACCCAGAGGGTTTGATTTTGAACAGACGATCGCGCCGAGATTTTTTTTAACGCAGAGGGACTTATACAATATCTGAGGCCCAAATGGTTTTGTATTTTCAAAGGGTTGGGTCTTACACTCTCTCAAGAGGCCCAAAAAGTTTGAAAGAGATTTGTTTAGGGTGATTAAGATCAAAACCCTAAATTAATTTTAAAATGTATATTAATTAAATAAAATTTTAATTAAAATGATCAAAATTATCAAACATGTGTGAAAAACAAGTTGTGATCTTAGATTAATATTTGAAAAATCCTATTTTTATCCACAAAATGATTGGAAACCATTTTAGTTTGGAAAATCAAGAAAGAAAAAATACTTTAAATGTCAAAAAACAAATAAAAATTAATTCTTTGCAAAAATATCAAGTATATGAAATAAATAATATTTTAGGGAAATTATTGTAAAATAAAATACTTTAACATTTTTGTGAATTATTAAAAAAAGAATCAACTCAAAATCATTAAAAACTAGAGAGAAATTAGTTTTTGAATCAATTAAATAAAATCACAAAAGTTCAAATATTTAAAAATTCAAAAAAGGGCGCCAAGAACACCAAGTTATTGCCCGCGCCCTCTGTTTCTTCAGATTTGCGTTTTCTCCTCAATCTCATTGAATACTTGATGAAATCACACAATCCACATATCGTTTTCACCTCACGATCATTCTTATGGTCTTTAATTTCATTTATTTTAAGCATGGAATAAGAAATCAAGACAAAACCACAAGAACCGTAAATTATGCATGAAGGCTGGGAATTTTGATACACGATTCATACAAAGCAATTAATTGAGGGGAAACCCTCCATACATGATTATGAACATATGGCAAAATTATTGTGCGAGGAAATATGCATGAATCATGAAATGACCAAGTTTAGTCTTACTTGAAGGTCGTGGCAGCAAGAGCAATTTGATTTTTGAGCTGGAGATGTTACAGATGAGTTGTGATGATCTGAACAGCTTCCCTACACCATATGGAATGTGTTTGAATGCTTGGAGTGATTGGAAATGGACTGGAACAGGTTATGGCACCTCAACTGCAACTTGGTTGAAAGCTTGAGCAATTGGCTGGTGATTTTGTGTAATTGGTGTTCCAGATGTTGTTTAAGTGTTTGGATCACGTCTATATGATGTTTATGAGGTGAGTGTGTGATTGGTTTGGTTGGAATTGTTCTCAAACTCAAAACCCGATAGTGACTTGCTTTAGAAGGCAATTTTGGAAGTGAGAAGGTGATTTTGAGGAAAGCATCAGTTTGGGTGCTTTGGTGTACTCAAACTGATCACAAATGAGCTCTATTTATAGTAGAGCAAGTTTGTTTTGCAAGCAATAATGAATGGCAACTGGTACAGGTCTGTGGCTAATTGGATCATTTTGGAATCTCAAGTCTCCTCTAGCCATTGACTAGAGGTTAGAGCACATGTTTATGTGTCTTTGGTTCAGGGATAAGTCTTGACTGAACTTGGATAACATTGTCTTGATGAATGCCACCTCTATGCATCAGTTAAATGCATTGAAACAAAATTGAATATTTGAAGCATCTTTGAATTTAGGAGTGTCATGCCTAAACATAGATCCATGGACATGGGAGGCTAATAAATCAGTGTTTGTCCCTTGGTTGTTCCCCCTTGAGGTGTGCAGATGGATAAGCATGCTTGGAATTGCACAATTTGAGCAAATCGAGCCTTTATACACAAAACTGCCTTGCCAAGACAGTTTGTAGCGAGGCATGTTGCAGCTGCCATAACTCCTAGCTCAGGTGGAGTTTGATGGAGTTCTTGGACATTTTCGAAAGCCCTTATGTGACACAACACATGTGTGATCATAGTTTGTCTTGAAACTTTTTGGATTCAAGTGAAAAATGCCCCTACATTTTGAAAAAAAGCAAGACAGATTCTGACTTAGTGAAAATTTCACTAAGTGTTGGAAAAAGTGACATTTCATGTTTTTAGTCATTTTGATCATTCCATAACTTGAAATTCATGAGGAGTTTGAATGAGGTGTAGTTGAAACTTTTAAAGTATGCCATGGGAGATACAAATCCATCTTTGGACCATCCAAAATGGTTGCTTGGATCTCAAGTTATGATCCTTGGAAGTTGGTACCCTAGCCACTTTGTTCCATAACTTAGAAAAATTCTAAGTTTTTTTATGGTTACCCCTTTTACAAGTTAACTCACTATTCTTGATTTTTCTTGATGAATGATGATTCAAATCACATACTAACATTGTTTTAGGGTCAAAGAACAATAATTGTGGAAAATCTCAAAAAGTCAAACTTGATTTTGTGCGCAGTTGACTTTTTATCGGATGAAATCCGAACTGTGCGATCCTTGGTGAAATCAAGTCCTTGACCTAAATCAAACCTAATTGATATGTTCCATAGGTGTTGCAGGGTGCATTGAATCATGTCCCAAGGTTTGGGAGCATGTCTTGGTTAAAAGTCAAAGGTACAATTGACTTTTTCCCCAAAACCCTAATTGTGGTCCAGATGAAAATGAAACTTGTGAGCCAAGCTTCTTGGATTAATCCATTATTACAAATGGATAAATGTGGTGTGTTAGAGACCCTCAAATCATGCCTTGAGGTCTTGGCCCATGCTTTGTCCCAAAAGTCAACTTAGGGGTGAATTAGGTCAAGAAACCCTAATTCCTGATTTTTGGTAAATGCATCCCCTAAGGTAAAATTGACTTGATGATTGGGTCCATGAGGTCCCTTGGAGTATCTTAGGTTGTGCTTTGAAGCACTGGCTCATGCCCAGAGAAAAAATTCCATCTGAAGGCCTTAGTCGACCAAACCCTAATTTGGTGACACTGACGATCTGGAGGCTTAATCTACTTGGAAAGCTGCAACTTTGTGCTTGATTCCTGATGTGGGAGTCCTATTGATCCTCTATAGGTGTTTGAGAGGTTAGACAAATTGAAGATCATGTCATTTCTTGATTGATCCTTTGTCTAAGGCTCCGAGAGGGCTTACAACCCTAGTCCTTGATTATAGTGAATGCTCAACAATTCTTGAGGAGATTGATGAGGCATAAAGGTACATCCATATTGTGATGATGATTTGCACAATGATGGGAAATCTTAGTGGTTAAAATTTGGGGTATGACAGGGCGTTCTAGTTGTCAAACCCTATCAGCCAATTGGGTCATATCCCTTAAATATTGGGTATCTAATTTCTTCCTAATGGAATAATCTAGGCCTCCGGTATCCATTTCGACCAACTCATGTTTCGACACTTGTGTAAAACATCTAGCCTCGAGTAGTCGGAATCTGTTCAAATAGTCATCTATTGGCTCAGTGAATTTTTGTTTTATACTAGCCAACTCCTTTAGACTGATCTTAGTTTGTCCCATATAGAACTGCTCATGAAATAATCGTTCCAACTGGGTCCAATTGCGGATCGAATTTGGTGGCAAAGTTGTGAACCATGTGAAGGCATTCTTCGTAAGAGAACTTGGGAAGTATTTTACCCTAAGATTCTCATTATTCGCAATTTCTCCAGCTTCTATCACATATCTGGCCATATGTTCGACAGTGGACTCAGTGGTGTCCCTAGAAAACTTAGTGAACTTAGGGACTTTCGTCCTAGGGGGTAAGTCTGTCTGGAGGATATATTCTAACAATGGAGATGTATAATTTGGCCTTCGAAGGCCAAAGTTTACTCCATTTTGCGCCATAATCCTTTCGACCATGGTTGCCAAATTATTATCTGATGCCACGTCATTACGTCGAACCTGTTGTATAATGTTGTCAGCGTTCTGGTTTCTATTTACCAAAACCACATTTGGTTGTTCTCCTACGGGAATTTGTGGCTGATTCCTAGGGGGTTCGACTACTCCCTGGTTCGCTAAATTCACCTGAGGTATGTTTCCTGGGTTTTGCTAGACTTGGTTAATAGTGGGGTCCTCTTCGAACACTACCCCTTGGTTTTCTGTGATATATTCTCTTGGTGGGTGTCTAGGAGGGTTTGGTACACCAAATAAATCTGCAAGGCGTGTCATCTGCGCTGCCATTTGCTGATTAGTCTGGGTGGTATTTTGGATAAGAGGCTGAAAGATTTCTCCCATAGTTTGGGACATCATTTGGACCATTTGATGGTTACTTTCATCCATTTGTTGCCTTAAGTATGTTGCAATAGTATTTGTCAAGTTTGGCATTTGAGTTTAATATCCCATTCCTAAGGATTGGTTATTTCGACCCATGTGAACCCCAGATCCTGACCCTTGTAGTGGCGAAGTCACTATGGGTTCTGTAAATACTGTAGGAGCATTCTGTAAGTTTTCCATCATCGAAGTTGGCATCCCATAAGGCGGGTTTCGACTAGCATTTCCCACTAGTGGGGGAGTCCTTGGTGGTCCCCTTGATCCAACATAACTCATAATGGGTTGAGTATGGGCAATCGAATATGTAGGGATCGAACTTTCCATAGATGGTATGGCTTCAGAAACAGACGTTGAAACCATTGGTCCTCTAGTCGAAAATCCTAGGGGTGGTTCTACGATAATGCTTGGCGTAGTTTGAGGATTCGAACTATTTTGTTAAGGGTTTGAATTATTTGGCTGGTTTTTACTTGCCATTTTCCTCGTATATTCTCTCCTTGGTCTATCTTCGTTAGTGGTGGCTACTTTACCACTTCTTAATAACATACAACGAAGTTTTCGACAGAGAAAAGATAATTAGATGCAGAATTATAAGTTTCTTTAAAAACACAGAAAATTGTTTTCATAAATCACTTTAGCATTGTCCCACCAGGTGTGCCAATTTGTTTACTGTGAAAAATAGCAAACAACCTCTGGTCTACCAAATTTATAAGAAAATGGGTAACTTGCAGGATCGACCACACTAAATCCTAAGACATGTGCTAAAATAATTTAAAAGGATATTTGAAAAAGGATGAACACTTCGACAGTTTTCATAATTAAGAAAAGGGTTATTTCGACAATACTAGAGGAAAAGTAATACGAAGAAATGATTAAAAGTGCATTGGGAAATAACTTAACAAAATAAAAGAGAAAAGGTAAATTTCTGGGCAAAGATTAACTGAATTGCATTGAATAAGAAAAATTGTGTTACATAAAACTTACATTTCTTCATAAACTCATTTCTCTACACACAAATACTTTGAGTGATTTGAGAAATTTGTATAACTTTTACACAAATAAATCCTAACACTAAGACTTGCTATTTATAATAGTAAAAAATAACTACCCCTAACAGTCTACTAATTAGAGCGAGACAAATGTCATTCTGCATGTCTTCGCTCTTCAAATACTCTACACGTGTCCCCTTCTCTCAAATGGAAAAGGACAAAGTTCCCTCCATTATTTGAATTTGAATCTTTGAATCGAACGTTATTAGTCAGGCTTCTGTTGAAACATATTTCCACATTGTTAGAAATATTTCTAAGTCCATAAAATTTGTCTCTTTTTCACAAGGACATCTTCGACTAGACTCTCTGAAAATACCATTTCTGTCGAAATCTTCCAAAACTTCAAAAATTCCATTTCTTTGAATAGAATTTCTCAATTCAATATCAGGCGTCGAAATTAGGATCTAACACTAAGAATCCCATTTTACATTATAGAGCTAAGCATATTGAGATTAAACATCATTTTATACGAGACTATGTTCATAAGGGAATTGTAAATTTTAAATTTATTGATACAGACAATCAATGGGATGATATCTTTACAAAACCCTTTGGCAAGGATAGATTTGTTTTCATTCTAAAAAATTTAAAAATGGACTTATGTCCAGAATGAAAACGATGTTTGTCTCAAAATGGTTAATTTCTCATAATGATTAGATGAGACTCTAGGACTTTTGGCTTTGAAGAGTGAGTCTTCTGGAGTGAGAAGGTTTCATGTATCAGAAGTATCCAGTCAGAACCTTTTTGTGTAAACATTTTTTCTTCTGGATAATGAAGAGTTGCTACTAACCAGCTGTCAATCAAACATAAGCTTGTGGTTCAAATTTAAGACAAGTATCTTAAAACTGAAACACTCTAACGCTTGAGTGACACATTACGAGAAGTGATTTCTTGGAAATAGGTAAAATCTCTCTACGCCTTCCCCTAGGTGTGATTTCTTGCACTTATTTATATTTTATCATCATTGTAAAACCTATTTTAAACTCACTCCACTCACTATTCACACACCAACGCTACTCATTATCCCACACTTTCTCTCTTTCAAACCAAGTTCTCAATAACCCTATAACTATTTTCTTCACCATGGTTGATCTCTCTCAAGAACAACAAGCTTCTCAGCAACAACAACAAGCTCAGCAACATGAAGCTAATCAAAATCAAGAACAATAATCGTCTCAACAACAAGAACAATTGAAAGAAGGTCTTCAAGATATTTCCTTATCTACTCGAGTCAATAAGCTGGAAGTATTATGTGAAATGATTATGGATTTTGACAACCTGAAAGCAAATGGTTTCGACCTCAATGAAGGAGTTAAAATCCAAGGTTGGGAAGATTTCTTCAATCATCTCAAAGGACTAGTTTACCCTAAACTGGTAAAATAATTTTGGATTCATGCTCATGCTTCTAAGCTTCAAATTTCTTTATACGTTTTGGGGCACAAAATCTTCATTATTGAAAAGTCCATTGCCAAGCTTCTCAATCATGATGGCTCTGGAAAAAGATTTTTGATATGCCTTCTAAAAAGGAAAAGATGGAAGAAATTGCTGATGTGATCTTTCAAGATGGAAAGAATTCGTCCAATGAAAAGAATCTTTACAACCATCTTAGAGTGTGGTTTAAGATTCTTTTGGGTTGTGTGCATCACAAACCTTCATCTAAATTCTTAGTTTATATCAACACTAATAAGAAGTATATGTTGTTCTACATATCTTCTGGAATCAATATGAACTTGTCCTTAATCCTCTTTAAGTACTTAAGGGAGCTAGTCAAGGATACCAGAAATGGTGGTACTAAAGCTAGAAATTGGATTCCTCTAGGATGACTCATTTCTGATGTACTTTTTGAAAGCAAGTTGGTACAGACTCTGATAGAGCTGAATCTGACCAAGGAGGTAGACAGAGACATAGGGAAAGTCTTCAATGGAAGAAATATGAAGAATATGTCTTTGATATCTACTTTTATTGATCCCTCAGAGGTTCTGGATAGCAATGCAGTAGCCTCTATAAAGGATACCTATTGATGATTATCCAATCTTTACCAAGGAATCCTAGAATCCTACGTTATTGATTTTTTAGCCTCAAGTATCACACATGTAGCTTACTCCTATGACGAACTTCTAGACTGTCCTCATGATCTTCATTCTCTCAATAGGAAGAAAAAATCTAAGAAGATGGGTGATGGACCCTCTGGAATTGATAAGTCTCCAGCTAAGGTGGCCAAGACTTCTGGAGTTATGAAAAGACCTTTGGCAACAATACTGGAAGCAAAAGGTGCCGGCTTTGAGAATGCTAAAGCAGATGAAGTATCTCTTTCTCAGAAGTAACCATCTGGTAAGTCTCCTATAAGTGAAACCTCTTTGTCTTCTGATCATACTATTAATTCTACTTCATCTTCACTCACTCCTCTTCAACCTACACCACCAAGACCTTCTAAAAATGTACCCTTTTGAACCATCTCTAACCCTAACCAAAAACAACTATATGAACCATCTAAACCATCCAAAATTACACCATCCAATCCAAAACAGCCATATGAAACCATTATCCCTGAACAATCACAAATCCCTAAAATACTTCTCTCACGACTTCAATCACAACCTGAGAATTCACTCTCTGAACATATCAATGATACACCCTTTGAGCATCCTACTGATAAACCATCTGAACTTGAACCTAAACCTAAACCTAAACTTAAGGATGTCGATGAACTAGTATTACAGTTTGAATTTGAAACAAATGAATGTCTACACTCTTTGACGTAAGCTTGCACAAATTGTGTCAACCCTCTTGAGAGTGATGCTATCTGGTATGAGTTCAGAAGATGGATCAACACTCGTTCCTGGTAGCTGAAAAAACTCTGTTATAAATATGCTCAGAAGAGATTTCATGAAAAGCTTTCTGGTATCATGGAGCCACTTTTGGATATGATTACTCCAAAACCTCCACCTACACCAGAAGTTGAACAAGAGACTGAAATTACTCTTCCTCCTGAATCTGAGATTGGAATTGCTTCTGGGACGAAGCCTTCTTAATCTAAACCCATTCCTCTTGTTCTGAAGACTTTCAAAGAACCGAAGCAAGATAATGCAGTTGTTAGGTCTCGCTTGGATAAGCAAGATGACATGTTCATGGAACAAGCCAGATCAACACCAAGATAGAAGGCTTGCTTCAAGTGATTATGTCAAGGATGCCACCTTCTTCCTAATACCCTTTAGTTTTTATATTTCTGTATTTTTATTTTCTTTTAGTACTTCTTTGTATATTTATATTTTATTTCAATGAATTTTCCTTTTTTGTTTCTATTTATCTTTTTGCTTGATGACAAAGAGGGAGAAGTATATATGATTTTGATATATCTATTTTTCTTTCTAAATCTCAAACATCTAACTCTAACATATCTCTTTGGCATCTGACTGTGATGGGAACTTTGAAAATGTTCACCTATGTTCTAAGAAGTTTTAGTTAACCAAGTTATTAAGAACTTAGTTTCATAAGTAACTAGGCTATCTAGAAAGAAGAAACACATATATGGTTTTTGAACCAAGCTCTAATATAACCCAGTTTCTAACCAAGTCAGGTTCTAATACAAAGAATCAAAATTTTCTAACAAGACTCTTATGAATCATCAAGTTCTGATCAAACCAAGCTTAAAAGAGTAAACCAGACTCTGATACAAGTTAGACTCTTAACAACCAAATTTTCAAATATTAGAACAGATTCTTGTACGGGGAAGTTCTTACTTTCATGCTGATTGAATTGTTTTATATATTACAATTATTTTCAGTCTTAAAATTAGGGGGAGCTTGAAACCTTACTCTGAAGATTTAAGTTGAGAAACATTTTTTATAGTATAAAACTCAGGGGGAGCTTACAAAACTCACTCTGAAATATTTTTAAGTGATTAAACCAAGTAAAAATTATTCATCAAAATACATGGTTTTGTCATATTCAAAAAGAGGGAGATTGTTAGACCAAGATTTGGTTATGTATCTAACCTTATGTTTTGATGATAATAATACATAGATTCATAAAGAATAATTGTGTACCCTAATGGTTTTGTTAAGTGTGCAAATGCTAGATACAAGTTTTGACTCTAAAGAAATGACATGTGACATCATCAGATTCTGAACCTAGTGCACTCTGACTCTGAGATGTGTCTTCTACAAGATTGCTCAACGCTTATGACGTAGTCAAGTCCCGATGTCTTTTGCTCAATACTCTAATGACCAAGGGTCTGAAGTTTCTGAAGAGCAAGCTCTGAAGATTCTGAAGACTAAGTTTTGAAGACTCTAAAGACCAAAGTTTTGAAGATTCTAAAGACAAGGTTCTAAAGAATCTCTCATACAGACTCTACTTCTTCTTCTATGCATGCTTCATCATCTCCCTATATGAAGCCTCTGAATAATTGAAGATAAGATCAAAAAATTTTACATGAAAAAATAGTACATAATACAAGATTAAAAGTCCTTCCACCACACTGATTTTGTGGGAAAAAGACTATACTATTGTACCATTGTGTCTCCCATTTTCACAGACCGTTATGCAAGGATACAACTACATTTGTGTATTCCATTTTTACCCTCCAACGAACCTTTTTATTGCATATATAAGGAGTCTTGGAATAATGGAATAGTGCCAACCCTAAGAGAATATTTTCTACATGAATATTGCATACTGTGAAATACTTTAGAGAAAGAAAAACAAACACACAAGAAACTTTTGTTCATATACTTTCATAGAAAATATTTTTGTATGAAATTCTTTGTAATTCATTTGTGTAATCTGATTTCTTAGAAGCAACTTATAACACACTTTGTATCTTAACTTTTGATTTGTATTTTCTTGAGTGACTAAGGTATAGTCAAAATTACTTAAGAAGACATTGACAGTTAGTCTTTGTGGATATAATCCTTTTGACTATAGTGGATTAAGTCCTTGTGATAAGGCGAAATCACATTGACGGCTGGATTAGAGGTAGCTTTGTTAACAATGAACCAGGATAAAAATAATTGTGTTTATTATTTTTGTTCTTAGTTCTCTCCTTTTTGTTTTGGGTAGCAAAATTTTTCACTCTAGAAGCTCAATTACCCCCCCCCCCCCCCCCCCCCCCTCTTTCTTGTCTTTCTGTTATCTTCACGAGACACCGTTCGTTCGTTCGATCACATTGGGCTGGTGTTTTCCTGGATTATTATGATTTACACTAATTTCTCTTAGTTGTTGCTTTGTTAATTAGTTAACCATTTGTATATATATTTTTGAGTTTGTTGTACAATGATGCATGTGTGTCATTTTGGCTTTGTTGTAAATAATGTATTACGGTATATATAAAACATTCTGGTTATGTTACACATGTGTACATAGGTTTAGTAATAAAATGTCTATATATAATTTGTCTAAAAAAATTGAGATCAACCTGAAAATTATGTAAAATTAAAAAAAAAAGTATATTTCGAAAAAACATTATTTTTTCTCTTGGTTGAAACTCCCAACCGAGGTAAATACTCACCTTTCACCCATTTATAAAAGCAATTGAGATGAAAAGTGGCACGCGTTTTCCAATTTTGAAAATACAAAAGTATTGTTGTTGGGAATCAAGCTCATGATCGGTACAATTTTTCCTCTATGATGGAAGTTCAATCGAAAGGGAAAAGTGACGCATTTTCGATGACACCCTTCGTTACTTCGCTAACTAAATCGTGGTAAAACTCTTTTTCCAACGGAGGTTAAAACACTTATTCGTAGTAGTAGAGAGACTATAGATGGATAAAGTGCTGACTGTATGTGGTGGTTGACGGTGATCTTATTGGTGATCAGTTGTGGTCAGAATTGTGGTTGAAGTGGTGATCGAAGATGGTTTACAGTGGTTGGCAATGGTAGACGGTTTGGTCATAACAACTTGCAGTAGTAGTCAATGACCATTTATGGTAGTGTCTTAGCATTAGAATGACACTGTTTAAGGCTTATTTTTGTCTTTAAGTGAAATGACAAACACTGTCATAAACCTAGGGGTGACAATTGAATCCATTAAGTAATTATCCATCTAATCCATCCACTAAAAAATCCATCAAATTCATCCATTATATAAAATGTTACTTAATGGATTGAATATAATCCATCCATTTAAAATCATGGATGAATCTAATCCATCCAACATATTCCAAAAATCCAATGGATTGTTTTATTTTTTATTTTAAATTCAATAGATCACTTTTACCATTTAATTGTCCGTTGTCACCCCTATATAAAACAATACAAAATATATTTATTCAGAAATTTAAATTATGTGTTAAACTTTATAATAAAATATTTAAAATCTATCTTATATTTTACATCAAAAAGTCATATTATTTTAAATTCAATCTCCTTTATTAAGTTAAACAAATAACTTTAATTAGTATAAGGTTTAATTAATTTGTCCACATTGAAATTATATAATTAAAATCGTGAAAAAAATGAAACTGTATTTTGAATCTAAATTATTACAAAAAGTAAAAGTAGCAGAAGTGTAGATGGATGGTTACTGTTTAAAACGTGATTATATGCCATTACAAAATTTTCTAATAAAAATACATTTATATGGAGCTGCTATTAATATCTTTTTGTATAAACCTATAGCATTAATTAAGCCTTATATATATATATATATATATATATATATATATATATATATATATATATATATATATATATATATATATATATATATATATATATATATATATATATATATATATATATATATATATATATATATATATATATATATATATATATATATATATATATATATATATATATATATATATATATATATATATATATATATATCATTATTTTGGGGAAATATAATAAAAAAAATATTTTTTTATTAAATTAAAAAATTAATTAAATTAATTTTATGGATGGATGGATATCCAACCGTTGAGAAATTGTTAATGGATGAATTGGATGGATTATATCTTTAATAGATGAATTGGATTGGATTTTTGAAAGATAATTTTAGTGGATTGTTAATGGATTAATAGATTGCTTTGATTCATCCGTTAACAATTCAATCCATATCCATCCAATCCATCCATTTTGCCACCCCTACATAAACCTACATGCACAAGATGAAATATTTCGAGTTTAAATTCAAGACATCACAAAAAGTATTCTACCTCACTAGCGTCCAAACGGGCACTCCCGTGCCCGTTTGTCCGCTTTTTTATGACTTACATTCGTCAAACTATAAACGGATATTTTTATTCAATTTAAATTTTAATGTAAATTAATTATATAATAAACTTTATAATACACATTCTCTCATGTTTGGCTATTTCTTTTTTTCATACACACAAAAAGTTATAAAATCCATTTTTTTTTCTAAATTTTGGTTATAACTTAAATTATATGTTAAGTTAAATTAGAAAGTAGTATGCCATATTTATTTTGCATCCCATTTTGATTTTAATATCTCTCTCTCACCTCTCCTCTCTCTTGGAATTTGTTTATCCATATCTTCATTTTATGTCATGTACTTATATCTGCATAAATCAAATATTTAGAAGGTTACGTTTATCAATTATATACATTGCTCTCTTGAAACAGAAGATTTAAATAGTAAATATTTAAAATAGTTTCTATTTTTTTTTATATATTTTAAATCATGAAGTAAAAAAATACTAAAGACAAACCAACTAATTACAGTATAAAAAAAAAATCTATGACATTTTTTAGGGGTAGTATGTGAAGTGATTGCACGGTTACTTTAACAAATAATAATACTTTTGGAGTGGATAATATGTGAAGTGATTGCACGGTTACTTCAAACAAACAATAATATTTTAAGAGTGGTTAGACAAACCAAATTAAAACGGAAGCATAAGAATGAGAAGCATTCATGCACGGATCCATCAATCTATGTAACAATAACAAAACATTATATAAATATCATCAATCTATTCACCCATAATTAAAAACCAGTAGATGGAAACAACTTACAAAACTTAACAATGATAAAAGTCATCAATCAAAATTAAAGGGTATATATTCACAATAAAATATATCTTGAACATAAGCCAATTAAAATAATTTAAAAATGAACCTACACTTTGAACTGTTAGGAAGAGGGAGTGAATTAAAATTTGAAAAGAAAGATGAAATGGATATTTAATTCTAACCTGACTTTGGCAGTATATTTTACCACGTTTGTGTAAAAGAAAACTGAGAATTGAAAAGAAAAAGAAAAAACAGATTAGAAAGAGAAAAATGAAAGAAGAAGAGATGTAAAGAAAAAAGAAATAATTAGATGGTAGTTTACTCTTGATTTTCAATTTAGATAACTGTAAAAGAAGTAGAATTGAAGAATGAAGCGGAAGTTGTATTTTACTATGCGTTTTATAGACACTCCAAAATAAAAACGGTTATAATTTGTTTAAAGTAATTAAAATGTTTTTAAAGGGTATGATTGATATAAAAGCAGATATTATTTTATATAATTTTTAATGTTATTTATTTAAAAAAATAAGGTTATTTTTGGAAAGAGAAAAAGACCAAACCAAAAATCTTCTATTCACTTTATATATAGGTATTGATGATCATTAATATGATTATCTTTGTGTCATCTAGTTAGTTCTTCACTTCTTTTTTATTAAGACAATGCAAATCTTTTTTCAAAAACAAATGCATAGAAACAAAAAATAAATAAAGAATTAAATAAAATAAAATAGTTATAATCTATTGATTAACACTTGTATTGGACTTCAAGGTATTACAAATGGCAAGATAAAAATTTAAACAAAAATAATGTATTTCTTAATCATAGAAATTCAAACAAAAATATTTTATATCTTTATCATTGTACTCTTAAAATCAACATGAATGATGAAAGTATCCTATAAATGTGAAGTTAACGGTGTAAAAAAATAAGTTAATTCATTGGTTAAATTAAATTAAAAGAAATGTTAATTAATATTGAAGTGAAATGAAAAACTAACTAATTTTCAATTTTCAGAACCAAACATTCTAACTTTTTGAATCTTCATTTTGTAAGATGAAAATATAAATTAATTGTGATTTAAAAAAGGATGAAGAGTGATTGAAAACACTTTCGAAAAGATGCATATTGATTGAAAAATTGAGAGTATAAAAGTAGTTCCTCAATAGTTAATTTGATACTTGTAATTTATACCGGGAGAGAGAAAGCCGCTTTTTTTTTTGTTTAAATTAAATATCTAAGAAGAGGAGTTATGCTATGAAGTGGTTTGCAATTTTTTGGGTGGTTACATATGGGTAATTTAGGAATAAAGTGAGTTTTATAAGGGTAAGTTTGGAAAGGAAATAGGTCAGACCAAAATCATCTATCCTCTTTATATATAGGTATAGATAATCTTTGCCCTGCTAATTGAACTATGTTGATGAATAATTCAAATAGTATTCGTTAAAATTTGTTAGAAGTTAGTTAAGGATATAACTAACTTTGTTAGTTGGTTAACTTGTTAGTCAAATATTTTATCAAGTGATTATGTAAATATAAATATTATGTGTATGTGTAGAGAATAAATCTCTCACTCTTTTTAATTCATTAATCGTCTCTCTTAACTCTATATCTTTCTTAAGGTGTAAGCTACCCCTTACACTAAAATATTAACACGAGGTCACATATCCTTACATTCCTCAAAAAAAATGGCTTGATTAAAAGCATAAACATGACTATCTTAGACGTGGTTTAGTGCATGTTAAAGCAAAGGATAATGCCACATTCATTCTTGGGTGAAACTAGGCCACTTCAGCTTATGTACTTAATATGTGTCCAACCAAGAAGAAAGTTTGAGGATGTTTGGTGTGGTAACAATCCTAGTGTGAATCAACTTATAGTGTTTGTATATTTATGCTATAGACTCATTCTTAGTGTTATAAAAAAGGAAGTTGGATAACATAAGTGGGAAAATAATCATTGTTGCCTATCATGTAATTTGGGCCTATAGACTTTACAGCCCAACAAGTGAGAAGATTGACATTAGTAGAGATGTTGTCATAAATGAATCAGAATCATGGGATTGACAAATGAAAAACACTTCAAATGAGCCATTAATGAACATTTTGTCGAAAGACTTTAGTAGTGAAGAATAAAACTCATCAAAAGAATAAGTTATTGTTGATAGAGGTGAGAGGTTTCCAAGACATGAATGTTTCCAACTATATTGTAGGAATGTGACATGGTGAAAAATAATGTATTCATAAAAGAAGAAGATTTGGTTCATGTTTCCTTGATAGAAGATGCAGAACCATAAACTATCACGATGTACTAAAGAAAAAGGTTCAAAAAAGATATAATGAACGATGATTTGGCTCCAATTGAGAGAAACCATGCTAGGGAACTTGTCAATTGAATGCAAAAAATCCATTGAAGTAAACATTGTGATACAAGTGTGAGTTAGAACTCCCACGTTACTTGTAAAAGTTGAAGTTAATCACTTTATAAAGGAGAGGACCCATTTGTGGATCTACATGCTTATAGGTACATGCCCTCTGCAGGTGTTTCTTAACCATGGTGGTTTTGATGATGACAACACCGATGTTCGGTGAAGTCTGTTGTGATAACTTTCCAATTATCTCTGATGATGGCTTTTAATCATAGAGATATCTCAGGCCTTGTTAATAAGAAGATTCAAGGTTCCAGAAGAAGTGCTAAGTGATTAGCGAATCTAGTAAATAAATTTGAAAGCTTCAGAGTTGTGTAAAAGAAGAAGTGTGAAAGCTCATATGATTTGAGTATTGAAAAATTATAAGAGTAACTCCTAAGTTAATAAGACAACTCTCACATACACACTAAATTATTTTGAAACCTCTCTCTTTTTATAAAATCACAACAAAAAAAACTTTATGCACTTATCTAATGGATTAGGAACATGTTATAATCAATTAGAAGTTCTTTTACATGGTATAATTGATCATCCCATTAGGGTTAATCATTTATCCCAAAAAAAAATCTTTTTGATCTTGTCTAATCGATTATTTATTAGGGTTAATCGATTAGGTGCATTATAAAGTTCATGGGTTGTTCTATAAATAGCGGAATTCTCCTCATTTCAAATCAAACCAGACCAAAATTTGGAATTCTTCCATTCTTTTATCGTATTCTACTCTCATTCTCTATTATCTATATCCTTTCACTAAAAGTTGTATTAATGCCTTATGAATGAAAAATACATATGAGGAAATGTTAGTATCAGTGTCATGCTAAGTTGTTCTTCAAGAGTGTGATTTTTTTGAAAGATTTTTTTGTGTGGTTCTTTGGAATCTTGTTTTGCAGGTTATTGGTTAAGGAATTCCTCTTAAAGAAGAACATGTTTTTGGTGATGAAAACTACCTTTAATGATGACAACTACCTTTAATGGTGACAACTAATTTTTGATGATAACAAATATAGTCAAGATAAAGTGGTTAAAGATGCGACCAGAGTACTAGGGCTTAATGAACTTGACTCTCCGATGATGGCAACCAAATGGAATATAACTCAAGCCTCATCTCAAAGTAAAGATCAAGTAAGTGTCTACAAGAACGAAACATTTGATAAAGTTTTAAAGTATATGAAAGCCTTGATATGTTTGAGTGAATATACATTTGTAAAAGTATAAGGGCTTTCTCATAAAGTACACGGCTAATTACACACACACACACACACACACACACAAACACACACAAAACACATTTCTAAACTTATTTCTCTCAAGAAAATATTTCTATAAGTGCCTTGAAGTCGGGCTAGAAAAGCTATGGGCAAGTTTTTGCTCTTGCCAATAGATTGACACTTATGTCCAATCGTTTGGACCAATTCAAAGATGTGCCCTAAGCGATTAGGAGAGTGACTTAATGAATGGTAATAGCTAAATATATTTTATTTCCTTTTGGAACTTATTATTCAATTAATTTTAGGCCTACCAATCAATTGGACATTGTGCCAATCAATTGGCTCATCATAATTGGCCATAAATAAATTTCTTTTTATGCCAACATCTAGCCTATAAATTGAGATCGCTTCTTACATATTTTCACACCCATAAATATGTTTTCATTTCTCACTTCTTACTCTCTCGAAAAAAAATTGTTTACTTCCTCTCACTAAAGTTTAGCCATAACACTTTCGAGAATGTTGTTTTGCGAGTCACGAAGTTGTAATTCTGGAATGGTAGATTTATAATTTCACCAAGGAAGTTTTGTTTTTACCTTAGTTGAACATTTCATCCATCTAAGGATTATATTTTTGGGTTCTAAGCTAAATGTGTGAATAGCTCTGGTTTGAGGATTATGTGATTAAGTCTTCGTTTAGGTTCAAGATCAGTATGTTGTTAAAATCTCATAGGTTCTTGGTTAGCATGGTATAAGACCAAAGTCAAGCTCATCCCGGTGTTAAAATCTTGGTTTGATTTGAGATCAACCAGGTGGTAGAATCTCATATGTTCTTGGTTAGAGACACTTGTTGTTGCTCTTAGAGACACTTGTTCAACGAGTGGCATCAGAGCCTAACTCCTAGTAAAAACTAATCGTCTCAGAAAGTAGGAATTGACTCAAGGTGATTCACTAAATAAACTTTCATCATTTAATGGAGATAGGTATAGTTTGTGAAAAAAAGAAGATGAAAATCTTTATAGAGGGGATGGATTTTGATATTTGGAAGGTTGTGAAGAAAGGTCCTTAGTTCCTACACATAAAGTTAATGGTGTTGTGGTGAACAAAGAGGAATATTATTAGACAAAAGATGTAAACGAAAAAAAATTATTTGAAGGTTGTGAAGGTTTGATTTTTTTTTCCTAGATAAAAGATGCAGAACCAAAAACTATCATGATGCACTAAAGAAAAGGGTTCAAAAAGATATAATGAACAATAATTTGGCTCCAATTGAGAGAAATCATGTTAGGGAACTTGTCAATTGAATGAAAAAGTCCAGTAAACATTGTGATATAGGTGTGAGTTAGAAATCCCACATTACTTGTAAAAGTGGAAGCGGATCACTTTATAAATGAGTAGACCCATTTGTGGAAGTACATGCTTGTAAGTACAGACCCTCTGCGGGTGTTTCTTAACCATGCTGGTTTTGATAATGAAAAAATTGATATTTGGTGAAGTCGGTGGTGACAACTTTCCAACTGTCTTTGATGATGGCATTCAATCATGGAGATATCTCAAGCTTTGTCAATAAGATGATTCAAGGTTCTGGAAGAATTGTTAAGTGATTATCGTATCTAGAAAATAAATTTGAAACTTCTGAGTTGTGCAAGAGAAGAAGTGTGAAAGATCACCTGGTCGTCCACTTAGTGTTTGTATATATGATCTGAGTATTGTAAAATTATAAGAGTAACTCCTAAGTTACTAAGACAACTCTCACATACACACTAAATTATTCTGAAACCTCTCTCTTTTTATAAAATCACAAAAAAATGCTTTATATGCCTATCTAATGGATTAGGAACATGTTCTAATCAATTAGAAGTGTTTTTACATGGTATAGTTGATTATCCCATTAGGGTTAATCATTTATCGTGAAAAATTTCCTTTTTGAGCTTGTCTAATCGATTATTTATTAGAGTTAATTGATTAGGCGCATTATATAGTTCATGGATCGTTTTATAAATAGAGGAATTCTCCTCGTTTCAAATCACACCAGAATTTGGAATTCTTCCATTCTTTTCTCATATTATACTTTCCTCCTCTATTATCGATATTATTTCACTAAAAGTTGTCTTAATGCCTTGTGAGTAAAAAATACATGTGAGGAAATGTTAGTACTGTTGTAATGCTTATTTGTTCTTCAAGAGTGTGATTTTCTTAAAAGATTTCTTTGTTTGGTACTATGGAACCTTGTTTGCAGGTTATATGTCAAGGAAGTCCTCTTAAAGAAAAACATGTTTTTGATGATGACAACTATCTTTAATGATGACAACTGCCTTTAATGGTGACAACTAGTTTTTAATGATAACAAATATAGTCAAGCTAAAGTGGTTAAAGATGCAACCATAGTATTAGGGTTTGATGGACTTGACTCTCAGATGATGGCAACAAAATAGAATATAACTCAAGCTTCGTCTCAAACTAAATATCAAGTAAGTGTCTACAAGAATGAAGCATTTGAAAAAGTCTTAAATTATATGAAATCCTTGATACGTCTAAGTGAATATACATTTGTAAAAGCATAATGCTTTCTCATAAAGTGTATGGCTAATTACACACACGCGCACACCCACACCCGTACACTCGCACACACGCACGCACGCACGCACGCACACACACACACACACACACACACACAGATATATATATGTAAACTTATTTCTCTCAAGAAAATATTTCTATAAATGCCTTGAAGTCGGCACAGAAAACCTATGGTCAAGTTTTTGCTCTTGCCAATAGATTGGCACTTATGTCCAATTGTTTGGACCAGTTCAAAGATATGCTCTAAGCGATTAGGACATTGCCTTAATGAATGGTCATAGCTAAATATATTTTCTTTCCTTTTTGAACTTATTAATCGATTAATCTTAGGTCTACCAATCGATTGGACATTGTGATTGGCTCATCATTATTAGCCATAAAAATTTTCCTTTTTTGTGTCAACATCTAGCCTATAAATAGAGGTCCCTTCCCATATACTTTCCCATCCAGAAACATGTTTTCATTTCTTACTTCTTACTCTCTTTAAAGAAAATTGTTTACTTTCTCTCACTAAAGTTTAGCCATACACTTTTGAGAAAGTTGTTTTGCAAGTCATGAAGTTGTAATTCAGAAAGGGTAGATTTATAAGTTCTCCAAGGAAATTTTGTTTTTACCTTAGTTAAACATTTCATCCATCTAAGGATTATTTGTTTAGGTTCTAAGATCAGTCTGTTGTTAAAGTCTCATAGGTTCTTGGTTAGCCTGGTATAAAACCAAGGTCCGGCTCAAGGTCATCCCGGTGTTAAAGGCTTGGTTTGGTTCAAGATCACCCCGGTGGTAGAATCTCATATGTCCTTGGTTAGCTCAGTATAAAATCAAGTTTTGATTCGCGAGCTCATCTTGGTGTAAAAAGCTTTCCAATGTTCAAGATTAACCCATGAAAACATCTTTATTTGAAGCTTGAACATTAACTACTCCAAGTTTCTTGTGGAAATAGGACTAACCGCTTCGATCTATCATTTAGAAGGAAGGCTTGCCGCTTCTCTCCGTTTTTACTGTTTGGTTGGAAGTTAGCCATAAACTTTAATTTCCTTGTATAAGGAGGTTCGAGAGTTTAACTAACTAAAAGCTCTTAAGTTTTATTGGATACTCTGAAGATCAAATTTTGTGTACAATACTAAGTCATTTTGGACTAAACCTATATAATTCCTAGTGTTTTTCTATCTTCCCTTAAGCTCTTTATTCCCGCTTTTACCTTCTGTAATTTTATTTTCCGTTGCTCATTTCAAAACTTTTCTAAAATCTTTTTAAACTCTAAAATTAATCCAAAAATGTTTTTAAACTCAAGTTTTTCATGAAACACACAATTCCCCTCCCTCCTAGTGAGTGAAGTCACATGTCCAATAGTTTCTAGAGATAAACCTGCTAAAATTTTTGTTTAGTTCTTGAGATTAGCCTGTTAAAATCTCTATCAGAGTTTTGTGATCAGCCATTTAAAATATTTGTTTGCTTTGTGAACTCAGCCTGTTAAAACCTCTATTTGGTTGTGGAGATCATCCTATGTAAAATCTCTCATCTCTTGTAAGAAGTTTTATGGGCATAACCTGTAAAAGCACAAGATATTATTTTAATGAAACTTTCAAGAAGAAATTCTTAGAGAGAGGAGTAGGCCAAGTGGTAGGTCGAACTTGTATAAATTCTGGTGCAATCTCTCTAAGTCTTTCTCTTTACTTTCTTTCATTTACTTTATTTCCTTTATAATTCCTTCTTTCTATTTTTTCGATGAATTTTCTATGTGTATTCATCATACCACCATTTTATTTTTATGTAAAATATTTTTTAATTAATCACGAATTATGAATGTCACATTCATCCCCCGTTGTTGCTCTTGGAGACACTTGTTCAACAAGTGGCATCATATCCTACCTTCTAGTAAAAACTAATCGTTTTAGAATGTTGGAAATGACTCGAGGTGATTCACTAAATAAACCCTCATCATTCAATGGATATGGGTATAGTTTTTAGAAAGAAAAGATGAAAATCTTTATAGAGGGGATGAATTCTGATATTTGGAAGGCTATGAAGAAAGGTCATTTGTTCCTACACGTAAAGTTAATGGTGTTGTGGTGAACAAAGAGGAATATTATTAGACCCAAGATGAAAAGGAAAAAATTAGTTTTGTTTGAAAGCTAAGACGATCGTCATTTCGGCTCTTGGTCTCAATGAGTTTTAGTGTGTATTTCACTATGATACTGTAAAAGAAATGTGAGATACCCTACAAGTTACCCCTGAACGAACTACTGGGGTAAAGAGGTCAAGGTTAAGCACATTAACCCATGAGTATGAACTGTCCAGAATGAAACTTGATGAAAATGTTAATGATATGCAAAATCAATCCATTCACATTGAGAATCACCAGAGAACTATGGGGAAATCTTTTCAAAAATGAGGACTTGGTTGTAAAAGTATTTAGATTTTTAAAGTATAGTTGGTAACCAAATTTCATTGAGATTTTTTAATCTAAGGACTTGTCATCCATGCACTTGGCTACCCTATTATGTAAATTACAAGAACATGGGATGGATGTGAAGAGGCTATATGATGATGAAGGAGATCACAAGAAGAAGAAAAGGCTTGCACTAAAAGTTACAAACATCAAAGATATGGAATCAGAAGATGAAGAGTACCAAATAAAAAGTAATGAAGACATGAAGTTCATGTTTCTAAAGTTCAAGGAATTCCCAAGGCACGGAAAACAAAATTCAAAATTCTATAAGCAAAGTGAAGAAAAGTCCTCATTCATTCCAACATGCCATCAATGCTTAAATAAATGGCACATAAGAACTAACTGCCTTCGAAACCAGAATCAAAGAATAAACCACAATCAGAGAAGATTCAAGAATCCTAAAAGATAAGCAAAGAAAGCCTACATATTTTAGGATAAAGATGAAATGGATCCTCGGATAAGGAAGAGGAAAACGTTTGTCACATGGAAAATCATGAAGAATATGAGGTAAATTAAAACTTTTCTTATCGTGATTTATTTCGAATTTGTAAGAAATTAAATACTCGAACAAGTAAATTACAACAACTTGTATCTAGCTCCAAAATCAATATTTCTTCCCTCGAATTTGAAAATAAAAACCTATTGGAAGAAATAGAGAATCTTAGAGTGAGACAATATGTTCTAATTTAAAACTCTCCATTCTCATGAAGTCTTAGATGAATATATCAAGTGTAATCATTGTAACATTTTGAAAAATAAAGTTGATGATTGAATTCACTAAAGGAAGAGACAGCTTAAATCTTTTGTTAACTAATCAAAGACTGTCTTACAATAAGGTTGGTCTTGGTTATGAGCCTAACAAAAATAGTAAAAACTTTAGCAATATTTGTAATGCTCGAAAATCTCCTAAATGAGAAATCCTTAATTGCAATTATTGTAATAAAAGTGGTCGTATTTCTTTAGTTTGTTTCATTAAGAAAAGTCATGAAAGCAAACAAGGTTATCCTCCTTCATATTTTTAAAATAGCATCATGAATGTAAAATGAAAAATATGCCTCCTCGGAAGTATAATATGTATTCCACTAACATCAAAGGACCCAAAAAGTAGTTACCAAATGTCAAAAATTCAAATTGTGTTGCAGATATGCTTTAGAGCTCAAACTCAAAACACCATATTGATAATGAGTGTTAAAAACATATGACTGGAGAAATAAATATATTATCTTATTTCACTCCTATGAGAAGAGAAGTTTCCTCGTATAGTAACAACAAGGCAAAATTGTTGGATCTGTGACTTTTGGTAAGATCCATATTCTTACTTTTAAGTTGTTCTAAATCTTTTAAGTTTTATAGCACAAGCTACTTAGTATTAAGTAAGTTATATGACAAAGGTAATAGATTTTCGTATATATCCTTCTATATGCATAGTCTTTAAAAACACTAAAATAAAAGTTATATTTTTCCTTTTTCTTAAACTTTTTTCAAAAATACCATGGATATAGAAGAACTCATACATGTTACCTTTGTCTAAATAACCCTAGTAGGTTGAATTAGAGGTTTTTTATTGCATAAGAATTAAAAAAAACACAACTCTAGAAGATTGAGATCAAGAACTAGAAGGAGATCAAGATTAAGAACAATGTCAAGATCAGATGGACGTAAGTCAAAGTAAAGAAATTCGTGTAGATCATCAATATCTTCCAGAGGTATGGATAAATGCTAAATACCATACAATCTAGAATATAATTGGAGATATTTCTAAGGGAGTTACAACATGGAATTCCCTTAACTAGGTATGTAACTTTGTGGCTTTTGTTTCCCAAATTGGGCCAGATGGAGTTGACAAGGCTATTGCTGATGAACATTGGTCTCTTGCTATTCAAGAATAGTTAAATAAATTTGAGAGGAAATATGTTTGAGAACTTGTTCTCAAAGCTTCATCTAATCAAGTGATTGGAACCAGATGGGTATATTGCAACAAGCTTGACATAGATGGAAATGTTTTAAATAAGGTAAGTGTTATTGTGCTGGAATACAATAAAAAGGAAGACGTCAATTTTGAAGAAACTTATGTGCATATAGCTCAATTAGAAGCCATAAGGATGTTATTAGATTTCTCTTTAATCGTGGACTTTAAACTCTTCTAAATGGATGTAAATAGTGTGTTCTTGAATGGTTACATTCAAGAGGAACTGTTTCTTGATCATTCTCCCGATTTTATCAATTGAATTTTCTTGATCATATTTTCAAATTTAACAAAGCACTGTATGATCTGAAACAAGCTCCTAGGGAAATTTATGATTGTCTGAGAAAGTTCTTTCTTGAGAACAATTTTCAAAAAGGATAAGTTGATAAAACTATCTATATCAATAAATGAAATTTCACTTGTTCAAATTTACGTTGATGACATCATTTTTGGTACTAATGATAAATCCTTGTGTAAGTAATTTTCTAATAAAATGCAGAATCAGTCTGAGATGTCCATGATAGGGGAGTTTTAATACTTCCTAGGACTACAAAATAATCAATCCAAATAAGAAACCTTCATAAATCAAGCCAAGTATTGTAAGGAACTTCTAAATAGGTTTGGCATGGATAAGTCAAATGCAAGATTGATAAACAAAAGTTCAATCACAAATGAAGTTCTCACAAGTTTAGATTCAAGATTGATAAACAAAAGTTAGAAGCTTTAATATATATGAAAACAATTGAGTTAAGATATATTTAATGAGTCTCACCTAAAGTGTTTCTGTGATGAGTTATATTGTGACAGATGGGCAGTATATGACCTAGTGATGTATGCCTACAACGTCAAAATAAATGTACAGGTAGTTGAGGAACAAATTCCTAAGTCACACAATAACACAAGTGCACACATTTGTTAAATATTAATTTCCTCTATGCTCTATCTTTTTATCCCTAAAGTAACTAGATTGCAAATATTCTTATTTACCTCTTTTATGCACATTTGTCATAAAATCCATTTAACAAAGGATTCTTCAAATTGATAAATTTTTACGTATTACTAAGATGATCAGGTGGAGTAAGAAGCATATATCATTTATTCATAAGACAAAATAATTTAGTAACATGACATAAGTCTACTTTTCATTAAATATCACTTAACTCAAAATAAAAAATGTTAGCTCATAGTGAGCAAAATAAATACACCAATACAGCTTTTTAGTCCTAACATTTCTAAACATAAGGAAAATAAAGTTTAAATCTAAACGTGGCACTCTAACTCCTTGTAGTCTTCAACTAGCAAGAAGCAAGTTATGGCACGTCTAATTTAATGTTATCCTTTTAAAATGGCAAGGCAAAAGGCACATTAATAAATGGTCCAACTTCCTTACCTTTTGGTGAGATATTTTCTCTTAATGATTTATCAAATTCTAAACCTCTTTCTCAATCCCAACGTAGCTTCTTATATAGGCTCCTTCAAAATTAGGGTTAACTTCAAACCTTGGATCACTGACCTCTATATTGTCCATTGATGTGGCATAAAAGAATAAGGAATATGCTTTTCTTTGTCCCATAGTACATGTACTGCCTTGGTACACTATGCCTGTAGGAGCAACACGTCTCACAGCAAGTCTGCTATGCAAGGTGGCGCTTCAACGCCTTAATTTCATCTTTTCAAAATTTGTATTGTATTGCTTCATCCTTATCCATTCATTTTCTCCATCCTAGTCATATTCTGTTCTCAAATATTTTCCACATCAACATTAACACTGAAGTTGAGAACCCACGCTAGCATCTTCTAGCTTAAGGCATGTTGGATGATGTTCAAGGATTCCTAGTGTTACAGAGGTTGTCACAAGATCCATTTCTGCACAAACACATAATACATAAAATTGAAAAAAGAGATCACCTAGTGTTATGTATCCTAAACTAACCAACGTAGCATAAAAAATAAAAAATGACATTACTCAAGCTCTAATCTACCCTAAAATTCAAGTATAAGAGGCTTAAATATCTCACACAAAATAAGTTATCACACCCCCAAACTTTAATTATTTCATGTCCTCAGATGATGTAACATATAACATCATGAAGAAATAATAACTGCACAAAATCTTTAAATCAGTGACACATTTCTTACAACCAATTTTTTCTCAAGTGATTGTATCTAAACATTGGCACAACTTAATCTTTTATCATATATCAGCTCATTTGGTGTTATCTAATGTGTGTTCCAAGTATGTAGGTTCTAAGGCTTGAAATAAAGGCATTCAGAATCTGATATAAGGACACATTTGAGAGGAGCTGAGTTACTAGCTTCGGATGGATCAAAACCTGAAGAATACTCTCAAAGTGATGTCTGGCATAGACTCTAAAGCTGAAGACCTCAATATTAGAAGAGCAACATATTGTCTCTACACTAAGTTAATGTATCAGCTTCTGCTGAACATTCAGAATCAGTAATAAAGCTTGAATTATCCGTACTGCAGAAAGCAAGGTGCATTGTCAAATCAGCTTGTCAACTAGATTCTATTTTTCATAAGACTCGAGAAGAGTTGACATGCTTTACGGATATTTACTCTCAACGGCTCTATATTACAAGATTACATGGATGACACAATGGTGAAACATGTTACACAATGGATTAAGATCTTTTAGTGTATATCTCTTCAACGTCTCTTGTACTATGGAAAAACAAAGACACTTGTTCAAGTTATCTCTTACAACGGCTAGTCTTCTACAACTACTATATAAGCTACTAAAGATTCAAACTTAAGTCTTCAACAAGTAGCAATCAAAAGGGAAAATATAGAAGCAAGGCCAAGAAGGATATAAGTGTTATACACTTTTGTCTGGATGAAGGAATAACAAGATCATACAATAAGAAACACAATCGAGTATGCAGAATTTTTATTATATGTTGTAAATTGTAATAAGCCTTAAGATTTCTTAAACATTGAATATCTTAGAAATCTTAAGTGCTTAGAGGTCTTTGTTAAGGTGATTACCCTGTACCTCTGATTTTGTATCAAGTACACCTTGTTCTCTATTTTTCTTAACTTGATTGTTTAGTAGTTTAGATAAAGTCTCTTGCTATGTGCTTGAGCATCAAAGTCTCTTGCTGAAAGGCTTGAGCCAAGTAAGACTTCTGCTATGTGTTATACCCCAAATTTTGACCACAAATATTTCCCATCATTGTGCAAATCATCATCATAATATGGATGAACCATCATGCCTCATCAAATGCCTCAAGGGTTGTTGAGCATTCACTACAATCAAAATTAGGGTTTTAAGCCCTCTCAGAGCCTTAGACAAAGGCTCAATCAAGGAATAACTTGATCTTAAACTTGTCTAACCTCTCAAATATCCACAAAGAATCAAGAGGATTCCCACTTCAAGGATTAAGCACAAGGTTACTCCCTTCTAGGTGGATCAAGTCTCAAGATCGACAGTGTCACCAAATTAGGGTTTTGGTCGACCAGGGCCTCCAGATGGAAAATTTCCTCTGGGCATGAGCCAAAGATCCAAAAAATAACCTAATATACTCCATGGAACCTCATGGATCCAATCATCAAGTCAATTTGACCTCAGGGGATGCATACATCAAAAATCAGGAATTAGGGTTTCTTGACCTAATTCACCCCTAAGTTGACTTTTGGGACAAATCATGAACCAAGACCTCAAGACATGATTTGGGGGGCTTTAATATACTATATTGAACCATTTTCAACAATGGATTAATCCAAGAAGCTTGAGCAACAAGTCTCAATTTCATTTGCACCACAATTAGGGTTTCGCGAGGAAAGTCAACTGTAACTTTGACTTTTGACCAGGACATGCTCCCAAACCGTAAGACATGATTCAATATACCCTATGACACCCATGGAACATGTCCATCAAGTTTGAATTAGGTCAAGGACATGATTTCCTGAAGAATTGTACAGTTTGGAATTCATCTGATAAAAAGTCAACTGTGCACAAAAGTCAACTTTGACTTTTTGAGATTTTTCACCAAAATGGATTTTTAACCCTAAAATGATGTTAATGTATGATTTGATTCATCATTCATCAAGAAAAATCAAAGAAAGTGGGATAACTTGTAAAAGGGGTAACCATAAAAACTTAGAAAAATTTCTAAGTTATGGAAAAAGTGACACTAATATGCCAACTTTGGATGACCATAACTCCTAAACCACAAGGCTATTGTTCCCCATTCAAAGCTTGATTTGTAGATCACATTTCCCTCTACAAAAGCTTCATACTGACCTATGTCCAAATTCCTCATGGATTTTGAGTTATGGAGTGATCAAAATCAAGAAAAGTCACTTTGTTCCAACACTTAGTGAAAATTTCACTAAGTCAGAATCTGCCTTTACTTTTTTCCAAATGTGGGGGGATTTTTCACTTGGATTCAAAAAGAGATCAAAACCAAACATGTTCAAACAGTTGTTGTATCATGTAAGGGCTTTCCAAAATGACCAAGAACATTACCAAATTCAATTTGGGCTATGAGATATGACATTGGCAAGTTGCCTTACTGAAATCTGCCAAGGCAAGGCAGATTTTTGCACTTTTGATCGATTTGCCAAAATCAGCCAAATCCAAATACTCATATCCACTTGGACACCTCTGAGGATTGAATCTAAAGGGGACAATCACTGAGCCAAGCCTCCAAAGTCTTTGGAACAAGAAATAGCATGTTGAACCTAGAATTGCCAAAATAGGGACAAGACTCCAATTTTGGATTGGAGCATTCAATGGAAGCATCAAGGTGGCATGGACTGAGCTATTCTCAACTGAATTCAGTCAAGACTTATCCAAGACCAAGGGGACCAGCAGCCTGTGCCCTAACCTCTAGTCAATGGCTAGAGGAGACTTGGATTTTCATTTGCCAACATTGGCCAAACCTACTCAGCAGTTGCCATTCACTATTCCTTGCAAAACAAACTTGCTCTACTATAAATAGAGCTGAATTGTGATCAGTTTAAGTACACCAAAGGCCTATAACACTTGCCTTTCTCAAAAACCACTTCTCACTCTCAAAAATGCCTTTCTTAGCAAGTCACTATCGGGTTTTTCATTAGAGAGCAATTCCACTCAAACCAATCACACACACACCTCATATACATCATATGTGAGCTGATCAAACACTTAAACAACATCTGGAACACTGATTTCTCAGAATCACCAGTCAATTACTCAAGGTTTTAACCAAGTTACAGTTGAGATGCCATGAAATGATCCAGCCAGTTTCAATCAAGTCCAAGCATTCAAACACATTCCATAGGGTGTAGGGAAGCTGTTCAGATCATCACAATTCATCTGTAACACCTCCTACTCAGAAATCAATTTGCTCTTGCTGTCACGACCTAGAGGTAAGCCTAAACTTGGTCATCTCTCAATCTATGCATATTTCCTCGCACAATAATTTGGCCATATGTTCATAATCATCCATGGAATGTTTCCCCTCAATTAATTGCATTGTTTGAATCGTGTATCAAAAATCCCAGCCTTCATGCAGAATCTAGGGTTCTTGAGGATTTTTCATGATTTTTTGTTTTATGCCTAATTTAAATGAAATTAATTGTTATAGACATGATCGTGAGGTTGAAACGAGTTGATTGGTATGTGGATTGCATGATATGATCAAGTATTCAGGGAGATTGGAGAGAAAATGCAAATCTGGGCAAACCCAGAACACGCGCGTGTTCTTGGCGCCATTTTTTGAAAATTCAAATATTTGAATTTTGTGATTTTATTTAATTTATTCAAAAATTAATTTCTCTCTGAGTTTTAATGATTTTGAGTTGATTCTTTTTTTAATAATTCACAAAAATGTTAAAATATTTTATTTTCCCAAAAAATCCCAAAAATATTATTTATTTCATATAATTGATATTTTTGCAAAGAATTAATATTTTAATTGTTTTTGACATTCAAAATATTTTTTCCACCTTGATTTTGCAACTTTTAATGCCTTCTAATTATTTTGTAGGTCAATACTTAATTTTTGAAGCATTAATCCAAGATCACAATTTGTTTTTCATATGTTAAACAATTTTGATCATTTTAATTGAATTTTTATTCAATTAAAACACATTTTGAAAACAAATTAGGGTTTTTGGATTAATTCAACCCTCATAAATCATTTTCAAAACACTTTGGGCCTCTAATAGAGTATAAGACCCAATCCTTTTTTGACCAAATCAATTTTTGGGCCTCAGTGTATTGTATAAGTCCCGATACCGTCAAAAACAAACGGCGCGATCGTCGCCTTTTGAAAAATAACCTTTTGGGCCTACCCTCGAGTAGTAAGACCCATTTATTTTCTTTAAACCTTTTGGGCCTCTAATAGAGTGTAAGACCCAACCCCCTTGTACAAACCATTTTGGGCCTCACTTATTGTATAAGTCCCTCTGTACAAGTGAACGGCGCGATCGTCGCCTTTTTAAAAATCCATTGGGCCTCTCCTCGAGCTATAAGACCCATTCAAAACTCACTTGGGCCTCTATTAGAGTGTAAGACCCAATCCCCTTTTAACCAAAAACAACTTTAGGCCTCACTTATTGTATAAGTCCCTCTGCGTTAAAAGATAACCTCGGCGCGATCGCCATTTCAAACGAAAAATCATCTGGGCCTACCCTCGTGTTATAAGCCCCACTCTTTTTCTTTAAACCTTTTGGGCCTCTTGAGAGAGTATAAGACCCAAATCCCTTTGTACTTAAAACAATTTTGGGGCCTCAGTCACTTGTATAAGTCCCTCTGTACAAATTTAACAGTGCAATCACTGATAAAACCCTGGGCCTCTCCTTGAGCTATAAGCCCCAAATCTTTCTTTTTCAAAGCACTTTCTCCTTTGATTTTGAATATACTGTTGTTTTCAATCTTTCTTTGTTGAACAACTAACCAAACAGCATGGAAGCTCTACAACCGAGTAAGTGTTTATATGCTTTCATTTACCGCTTTCATATACATATAACTGTATTGTGGGGCTGTCTCGCTGTAAGTCTTCTTTCATAAACTCATGTCAACTGTGTAATAATAGTATAGATATTTAGAGTTTCCCCGGCAACTACGTCTAGCATTAAGCCCGTTGATCACTCTTAAATAGTCAAAACTAGATCCCCATAGGATTACCAGACACAGTCTTCCCTCCTCTTGGGGTTAAACAATATGGAGATATGAAAGGCAGCATTCTCTGTGAACCCTTTCATAGGCTGTCACTCGTAGAAGTTGTCAAAGAAACTCTACTCCCCAGAGATGATCTCTTCTCCGTGAATCGCATCTCTTGAGTTTCTTCCAAATTCTCGAACTTTCCTGGCTTGATCTATTCCTCGTGAATGGCCTGTCTTGAATTTCTCGGGGTTTGGGGACCCACTGGCTTCTTAAAAGCACTTGTCAAGAAACTCTATTCCACAGAGATGATCTTTTCTTCGTGAATGGCGTCTCTTGAGTTTCTTCCAAATTCTTGAACTTTCCTGGCTTGATCTATTCCTCGTGAATGGCTTGTCTTGAATTTCTCGGGGTTTGGGGACCCATCGGCTTCTTAAAAGCATCGGCCTCCTCTTGGGCATCGTACAAGGACCCACAGGCTTCCTAAAAGTAACCCCGCCTCCTCTTGGGCTTAGTACAAGGACCCGTCGGCTTCTTAGAAGTATTCACAGTCTCCTCTTAGGCTTCGTATAATGATTCTTCCTCCGGGAATGATAGCCTCCTCTTGGGCTTCATACAAGGACCTATCGGCTTCTTAAAAGTTTCCAGCCTTCTCTTGGGCTTCGTACAAATTGTCCCGACGACCTTCTAGAGGTGTAGGAACAGAAATCAGTCATCTTAATAGCGCCAACATTACTCATATAAGAACTTATTTTCTCTTTAAATCAGCATACTGGACTTGTCACTCAACTGAAACAGCGCCATAGCCTCCTCTTGGGCTTTGTACAATGATTCTCCCCAGCGGAGTCAAACAACGTTTAGCCTCTCTCTCGGGCTTTGTACGAGACACATAAGAGACTCCCTCGTTGAGTCAATCACCCCTTTCGCCTCCATCACGGGCTTTATACGAGATACAAAAAGGCTCTTATTGAGCCAAACAAATTTTAGCCTCCATCTCGGGCTTGGTATGAGATACAAAAACTCTCTTGTCGAGTCACTTCCCTTTTAGCCTCTCTCTCGGGCTTCGTACGAGACACATAAAAACTCCCTCTTGTTAGGCCAATAGCCTCCTCTTAGGCTTTGTGTAAGAAAACCACTGGTTGATCCAATCAACCTTTTAGCATCAAAGTTGTGCCTCGTTCACAATACACAAACATCAACAACTCCTTCCCCTTCATCTGATTGTTGTAAGTGGCAAGCCTCTGGATTATTTACATCCACGCCACTGTCCCTCTTTTAGCATGAGAAATTCCTAAGGAAAGATAGCATTGCTCTACACTGAGTTAAAGTCTTCTCCTTCAGGTTAAAAAACCCATATAAAGGAAATTATGGCATTGCCGGATTCACACATCCCGGTTAAAGTAATTCTCCTTTATAAACAGTTGTGACATACAACCCCCTCTTTAGAGATGACAAATTCTCTCTAAAGACAACACCTTTCAGCTTCACATCTTGGGCTTTGAACAAGATACAAACTACCTTTCGCTTCACGTCTTGGGCTTTGAACAAGACACCAAAACAACCATTTCCTCCCATAGAATAGGAGGAACTACGATCGCTCTGATTTCCCTGTTTCGGTAAACGGGAATACGTAGGCATAAGATTGAAAGAAAAGATATTAGCGAGCACACTAAACAAAAACCCTAAATCCCATACTCTCACATATCTATCAAAAAGCATCAGTCCTCACATCCTAATCCTTGTTCCCCGCCAGAAACCTGTCATTCTATCAAAATAACACAAGAAATGCCCCACCACATTGATCGCATTCGTAACCTAACAGACCGCTGTTTAAACTCAGTATGCAAGCAGGGTTAATTGGAGACATTTATTTCCCTTCCTTCATCAGCTTTAATAGGATAAAAAATGAATCGACCTGTAGTAAACTAACCCAAAGAGCGTCAGCGCCTAAGAACCGCGTCCCAAATCGCTCGCTACAGAAAAGTGGCGCCCACTGTGGGGCCTTTCTAACCTTCTTTTCTCTTCTCTTGTGTGAAAACCACAGATTGGGGCTTCCGCCGGGGAACCCATTTTCTGTCAGGAACATAGGATTCATAGCTTTAAAGGTCTAGGATGATTAGGACAAATATATATACTGCTTTTCCTAATTGATATATGTGTTTCTTTTTCTGCTAATGGGAATGTGTGTGATGCCGCATGTGGAAAGATTGAGTATACACTTAAGATAAGTGATGGCGACTGTAGCACCCCAAAATTTGCCCTCCTTACTGGCTTATGTTTCATTTCATTTTTTGCATTATCATGTATGCATATCATTAGCATGGGATCAAGGTGCCTGAGGCAGTTCAGGTAAAGTCCTATCTGGTCTACTACATCATCAAGAGTTCACAGGTGGCAAGGGATCTCAAGTGGAATCATCCTCTCCTAACCAGTGCATAGATTAGGGTTTTGAGATTCTTGGGTTTATTGCTCAAATGGGCAAGCTCCTTGGGTTTTTATCATCATCAAATGGCATATATTATCTTTGTTGGAGAGGATACACATCATATTCAGAGGAATTTGGATTTGGATACTGTGTTATTTCCTCTTAGACTGAGGGTACCAAAACTAGGGTTTGCTATAAAGTCAGTTTATTTCTGATTTTTTGGGAAAGACTTGATTCCATGGTATTCCTTGGGTCCCTAAGTATCTAGGGATGGGAGGTTGTCCATCATTTTGGTTCAGGAGAGATTCAATTGGCCGAAAGATTGAGAATCAGGTGAATTGGGTAAAAGTCAACAGTGGGAGGAAAAGTCAACTGTGGAATTTTGAGGTTCTCTCCAAGGTTTCAAGGTCTCACATCCTCATATGGCCATCAAGGGTCAAGCTTCATACATATTTATCAGAAATCAGGAGTTGGTGCAAAGTTTCTAAATTTGGAAAGTGACCTATAATGAAAAGTTTCCATTTTTGGCAAGTGTCTACACTGCATTCAACTTGACTTTTCATCAACAATAAAGCTTCAAATTAATTTCTCTCCAACATGAAAGTTGAAGATATTTTTCTCCTCTTTCCAACAAGTACTAGTGGGTCTCCATATCATTTGTGAAGCTCCAGTTATGGTCCAAAGAAGGCAAGGTGGTTTTTAGGGTTTCATTTTCACAACTTTTAGGTTTTGGGACATATGGACCTATGATTAATTCCATTGCTTCAAGACATGTTCCAACATCCAAAAAAAATTCCTAAGAAGCATTTTTGGCTTTTTAATCAAGTGATTCCATGGTTTATTCTTCACTTATTTTTTATTATTCAAAAAAGCCAAGTCATCAAAAAACTCATGAATCATTTGTTTTCAAGGCCCAATTTAAATATGGTGTGATTAGCAATCCAAATGAAGGTGATCCATCAGATAATTCTCAAGTATCCATGCAAGGAGAAAGGTGTAATTCACATTATGCATTTTTCCAAAATTATTCAAAAATCATTAAACAATGGATTACCCAAGCCCAATTCCTCATCAGAAGAAAACCCTAGCCTATTTAAACCTATCCATGCACTGGTTAAGGTTCATTCACGTGCATTTGAAGGAGAATAACAAATTGTACCCTAATTCTTGAATTCAACAAATCTCACAATCTACAAGGTCTTTCTTCAAAGTTCTTCCACAAATCTCTTCCTGGTGATTTCTAGAACACAACCCAACCACCGTTCGCAGCCAAAAGCCAGGATTAGAGGTGTGCCATCTCAGGTGGGTGATTTTTTCGTGCTCCTAAAACTCTCCTTTTTTATGTCTATATTGAAGTGTGATGAATGGTGATTATCCTGGTATAATTATTTTTAATTATGGACGTGTGAATTGCTTGTAATATGGATTTAAAGTTTTGTGCCCTAATGGTTTTTTATTCGTTTTTTATTATACACTAACAATTTGGGGTTTTTGATGCCATATTTGGATTCCTGACGAAATTCTGGGTCGGATAGTGTACCCATACGCATTTTTTGGGCAGTTTGGTGGTTGCAGGTGGTGGCCGGCGGTAGGGCTCCGGCGAGGGACGGTGGTCCGGCGAGGCAAGGGTTTGGACGGAGAAGACACAATCCCAGCCGTCCATTCTTTGATCTAACGGCCATCCATGTGCCACGTGTTATGTTTTTTATGTTTTATTTTATTTAATTTCGTGTGTCCCAGCCTACACTTAATACCGTGCATCCTTATCATCATGGCCTTTGATTTTATTATGTTTTTGATCATGTGGCTGGATTCATGACAGCACATTAAAAGCGCACATGCCAGGCACATGGGGGGAGCATGGTAAGCTCCCAGGTTTTTGTTTTTTTCCTGATTAATCAATATGGGCGGGCTGCTATTCGCACCACCCCCTTGCCAGCCCAATTTATTTCAACGCATATTCTTGCTGTCTACACCCCCCAACCCATTAATTCATTTTATTTTATTTTAATTTTACATTTTCATATTTTAATTATTAAAATTATGTAATTACATTAAAAAATTACTAAAAAATTTCATACATCATATTTATCATTTTAATAATTTTTACAAATTTTATTTTTTATTTTTATTTTACTTTTATCATTTAAATTAATTGTTTAACATATTTTCTTTTTGAATTATCCATACCATGCATACTTAAATTTCTTTATTTTATTTCTCTGCAATCATAAAATATTTTTGATCCGTTCTTTTTGTATTTGTTCACTAACATTCTGAAGTGCATTAAAATATTTTCCTATCATTTTTTAAATTATTTCATATCGCATTTTAATCTTCCTCTTTGGCACATTGAACCCTATTTCTCACCTGATTTTTGTATGACTAATTGAATGACTAACACTTTGAATTTTTGTAGGGAGTTTTGGTATTTTGTTTGTCTCTGGTTGAGGAACCTTGATGTTTAATTTGGGAATTTTAGGAGTTATTTTTCTAATTATCTGATTTGTTTTCACTTGAGATTTTCTTGCAGGCGCATCTTTGACCTTGTATGATTATCTGTTTGGAAAGGCACTTGTGCCATTTGCTTTGGGGCTGTTTCTTTGTTTCTTTGATTCATGTTTGGATGATAATCACTTTTGTTCGCCATTGTTTAAGTTTCACTGGCCTTGATAGTATTTACGTCCGTTTCGTACTAACCTTTTATGCAGGGACTAAGGTAATTTCTTTAAGGGTATGGATAAATATCCATGGTCACCCTTACTCTTTTCTTCTCTCATCTCTTTCCTTTAGGGTTTAGGTTGTCGTCAAACCTCACTAACCGTAGGTCACCCATGCATGATAACTTTAGGGATCATAGTCCCCCTTTAGAGTTACCTTTGTGTCTTCTCTCTTCTCATCTCAAATTTCTTTAAAACACTTAATAAGAATAAGGTGTATTGCGCACGAGCCTTAAGTATGGGGAATGAGAAATGAGGGGTTTCCTCTCATATTTCTAGTGTGCTTAACAAGCGTCCTGTCTTGGGACGATGCGTTAAGTATTCGCCCCTGTGCCCTAGACTTTGGTGTAATGCAACTTAGGAACTAACTTAAGCCACTTCTGTCCTAAAAAAAAACACCAACCAACTTCAAACCTTTTTGTCCTTCGGGACCTTCAACTTAAAGGCTATTTTCAAAAAGGGCACGTTACCTTCCGTCTGAGACGCAAACAGGCATCGACCCTAATTGCCGGATGCGAACTTAACGTCGCTCATAAAAAACACAAAAAGAACTTGGTCCGAACTACGTTGACTCTGAATTCCCTATTGCACAAGGGGGGTACGTAGGCCTAGGACGTCGACGTCCTACCGAGTCGGCCTTTGTCTTTCCATCTCCGTTTTAGTATAGCCCTAGATGATAGTATAACCTACCCTTAGAATAGACAACAAGCGTGGATCCCATCGAGTACGATGGACGCGTGGGGTGCTAGCACCTTCCCCTCGCGTAACCGACTCCCGAACCCAGGCTATGGTTGTGATGATCATTCCTTTCCCTCTTCCTCAGGTTTATGCGGTGTTCCCTTTCCCTCTCTTAGGATAAATTTACACGGCTGGCGACTCTGTTTTTCCGCGCCACTCTCGCGTTTGTACCTGGATGAAAATCCTGGAGCGACAGCGACGAGGTCGACCATCAACCTCAGTGGAGGCTGACCAATGTAACCCATTCCCTCTCATAGGCAATGGGCCGATTGTGACGTCTGAGAAGCTGAGGAGCCAACCTTTTTGTAGTGCGGAAACTATCGGAAATAGTTGTCACGCGATACTACCCTCATTTGAGGTTGATGATCTATTCTCGGTGAATAGCATTTACTCTAAGATTTCATAGAGCTCGCTGGCGATCCGCTTGCTGTTTGTTATCCTGGGAGGAGCTGATGATTTTGAGTACAGGTACAAAAATCACCCTAGTATAAACCTTTGGGGATGGGTAGAGCCTTGACTTCATGACAACGACCCTTTGACCCCATGTTTTTTCTATGTTTTTGTGTGCTGTATTCATGCATTCATTTAACAAACATTAAAACATTCAAAAAAATTCTCTTCTAGTCTCTCTATTTTTCAAATTAAACTAAGACTGTGATTGCAAATATCAGAGAAAAGGATTGTGCTAATGGATTTCGGTAGAAGGAGAACTCATAAGTACACCTTCAAGGTTCCAAAACTAGAGGATTTGAGAGGTTTGGCGAGAATGATCACAAACCAAAAGGCCTTTAGAGCCAAGTACGGAGGCCTGCTACCTCTGTTAAGGGTCCATGTGATTGAGGGAATCATGGACGCGCTCGTTCAATTCTACGATCCGGTTTATCACTGTTTCACATTCCCGAATTACCAGCTAGCACCAACGCTGGAGGAATACTCTCATCTGATTGATCTACACATCACTGATCGAGCTCCATTTTCTGGACTGGAAGAAATTCCAAAGGATCGGACCATTACAAGAGCGATTCATTTGGATGAGTCAGAAGTCAAGACTCACATGACCACTAAGGGTGGCATACAAGGTTTGCCAACCCAGTTCTTGACAAAGAAAGCTCTGTACTTCGCTAGTATAGGGAACGTGACTGCTTTTGAGAGCATCTTTGTTTTACTCACCTACGGGTTATTTTTGTTGCCCAACATTAATAACTTCGTCGATATCAACTCCATTAAGGTTTTTCTCATTGGAAACCCTGTGCTGACTTTGCTCGCAGATGCATATTATTCTGTATACTTAGGGAATTTGTACAGCGAAGGGGAGATCACATGTTGTGTACCGTTGCTTTACAAATGGTTTATCTCCCATTTGCCTAAGTCTGCTGCTTTTTGGGATCATAAAAGTGCCTTGCGCTGGTCGCAGAAGATCTGTCTCTCACCAACTCTGACATAGATTGGTGTAATAGGATTTATGATGGAATCAGGATCATTGACCGTTGTGGAAACTTCCCTAACGTACCCCTTATAGGAACTAAGGGAGGAATCAACTATCACCCGATATTGGTTCGCCGTCAGTTTGGATACCCGATGAGGCATGTTCCCCAGAATGCTCATCTGGATGGTCTTTTTTTCAAGGAAGGAGAAAGTGACAAAGCACTAAAGATGGAAATAGTGCACGCTTGGAAACACGTTCATAAGAAAGGACGGGAGTCTCTAGGAAAACTGGACTGTGTCTCGGTGGAGCCTTATCTCCACTGGGTACAAACTAGAGCTCTCAAGCTAAAGATGCCTTATCCTCGTTACGGAATTCTTCCACCGAGGGAGTCTGTCATGTACTTCATGACGGAAACTGAAAAACTTCAGGTTACTCTCAACAAAGTTCAACGGGTGAGGAGGTCTTGGAAGAACAAGTACCGCACCCTCAACGTAGAGTGCATCAAAATACAGCAACTACTGAAAGATAAGGACACTCTGATTGAAATTTTGGAGCAACATGCTGTAGATAATCAGGATGACCAAAGGAATTTGCTCGCTCCTTTCACTTGGCAAAGGAATAACAACCCGACAACGGCCCAAGAGCCCCGGTCAAAGAAAAGGAAGATACTAGAATCAGCACTCGAGTTCTCTCAATACCCATTAGCTTAGGTTTCTATTTCTGCACTTTGTAATCTACTGTATTTCCATTCCTGTAATCCTTTGAATTTCAATAAAAAGGGGTTTCCCCACCGTTTGATATTTGCAATCTAATTGTCGGAGTTTATTTTGATTAAACCAAAAAATAATTAATATAATCATTGCATTCATCATTCTCACATCGCGTATTCTTCTTACCTACGAATCTCACGTTTGTGTCTCGGTTCTAGAGTCAAACTGTCTCATTCGTACAATACTCGGGCTAATCGTCAGAAAAAGATGGATGATCTTGAGGAAGAAAACAGAGAGTTGAAAGAAGAGATCGACGCTCTGAGAGAGGATATGAGAAAGCTTCATAACGACATGTAAGCCATGGCAGAAGCTCAGCTACAAAGGACTGTGATCTCAGAGATCACCTCAACACCCATAGTGGAGAAGTATGATCCTAGGTATCAGATGCCGAAAGATCATCCCTGGGGCATGCCTGTTAACTATATCCCGGAAGGATATGTTCCGCCGATCACTGAAGATCAGGGAATCATAACAGAAGCCGCTGGGCCTGAAGGTTACAAAATTCGGGAAAGCGAAGATGCTAGGGGCATACTGAAGACTCCTGAAGGTTACAAACTTCGGGAAACACCAAGATTTACTGTCGTAGTCACGGTCCCACCCCCTGTGGTGCACACTGTCCCGGAAGGACAGATTCCACAGATACCTCCTGGTAAAAAGGAAACTATGTTTGACCGAATGGATGAATTCCAGGAACAGTTCTTGGAAATGCAGAAGGAACTGCAAGCCATTCGCGGTCAAGATCTATTTGGAAAGGACGCCGCATACCTTTGTCTGGTCCTCAATGTGAAAGTCCCGCACAAGTTCCAAGTGCCCGACTTTGAAAAATACAAGGGTAACTCTTGCCCTCAAAGTCACTTGGTGATGTACGCTCGGCAAATGTCAGCTCAGACTGAGAATCAGGACCTACTGATTCACTACTTTTAGGATAGTTTAACCGGTGCCGCACTCAAATGGTACATGGGTTTAAACCGTGCTACGATTAGCACATTCAGAGATCTTAGTACTGCCTTCGTCTAACAGTACAAATACAACTTGGACATGGCACCAGACAGAGATCAACTCAGATCAATGTCGCAAAGAGACAAGGAAACGTTTAAAAAGTACGCTCAGAGATGGCATGAAATTGCCGCTCAAATTTGTCCATCTCTTGAGGAAAAAGAGATGACAAAGATCTTCTTAAAGACCTTAAGCTCATTTTACTATGATAGAATGATTGCCAGTGCGCCCAGTGACTTCACCGATATGGTGGGCATGGGAGTTCGTCTAGAGGAAGCCGTCCGAGAAGGACGTTTGGCAAAAGACGCTGGATCATCGAGTAGTACAAAACGATACGGTAGTGCTCTCCCTAAGAAAAAAGAGCAGGATATTGGGAATATCTCTCTCGGAAAGCGAAGGCAACGTTATCAACCGGTAGCAGCTGTAACTCCTGCTATCAGCCCTGCGCCTATTCCTACGTATCAACCTCAGGTTGCGCAGAGCCAACCCAATCAGAAAAGGATGCAACAGCCTCTTCAGCAGGCTCGTCCTCCATATAACAACAACCGTACAACACGACCATCAGGGTTTGATCCTATACCCATGTTGTACGCAGAACTATTTCCATTACTACTAGCTAAGGGGCACATCCAGACTAAGTCTCCTCTTACAGTACCAGAAAATCTGCCTTTTTGGTTCAAGGTGGATCAGACATGCCCTTATCATCAAGGAGGATCAGGGCATAACATAGAGAATTGTCTCAATTTCAAATCCGACGTGCAAAAGCTTGTTAGGAGCGGGCTCTTATCTTTCAAAGATACGAATCCCAATGTTCTCACAAACCCGCTGCCTCAACATGAGAAAGCTGCAGTCAAATTGATTGAGAAAGAATTTAACAATGTCTATCAAATTCACGATGTACTCTTATTGAGGACCAATTTGGTCAAAATGCATTGTAGACAGAGTGGATATGGCCATGTGCAACCTCATAATTATCACCAGTGTGATGTCTGCTCTAAAAACAATCAAGGATGTTCTGTGGTGCAAGTAGCTCTACAGGAACAGATGGATCTCGGATGGATCCAAGAGCACCGAGTTCGTGGAGTTAGCATGGTCTATACGAACTCCAACGTCATTCAGAACCACGATATCTGTGCAACGAATGTCAACTTGGTGGCAATGCACTCAAGGCAAAGCCAGTATCATAATCTGCCGCGGCACGATTACAGTTCTTGTCTGACTTGCTCGATAAACAAACAAGGATGCTCTTTCATACAAGAGGCCCTCCAGCGTCAGATGGATCTTGGATGGATCCAAGACTACCATGATAGGAACCCTTATCAGATCAACATGGTCCAGATCTTCGATATTCGCGTGATGAATACCAACCTGGTAGAGTTACATGCTGAGCAGGTCCGACTCAGATTCTTAATATCACACGACTATCAAAGTTGTAAAGCAGGTTGCGAAAACGATCGAGGTTGTACCCTTGTCCAGGAGGCACTTCAGCACTTGTTAAATCACTGGTGGATGCCAATCTATATGGATGAAGATACTCAGTAGATTAGTATCAATAACATGAATCCCACTCGGCGTCAAAGTCAGGATGTCTGATCTGTGGAAGCTAACCTAGTGAGGTTACATTGTATTCAAAGTGGGCGTGGCCAGGTGCCACCACACAACTATGACCGTTGTAGTGTCTGTTCGGAAAGTAACCAAGGGTGTTACCTTGTGAGAGCAGCTCTTCAGGGTCAGGTGGATCGTGGAGAGATTCGCCCATATCCGGGTTCTGGACCCATCAACTGGACACCGAACTACCTTGTCAATCAAGTTGAGGATGTTGTCACAATCTCTGGTCGTCACCAGACCAGGGATGTTTTTGCCATCATCCCTCTACTCGACGAATCTAGAGCTCCCAACCGGGAACGGATCGAGATTAGTTATGATGGTCAGAAAAATCAGAAGGTTCCCATAGTCATCTATCTACCGGGACCACTACCGTATGAATCAACTAAGGCTATCCCTTACAAATACGGTGCAACAACAGTTGAAAATGGAAAGGAAATTCCATTACCCTCCGTCGTGAATATTGCAGACATTAGTCGTGTAACACGGAGCGGTCGAATCTTCAACCGAGGAGTTGGGGAATCTAACAAGGAAAAGGAACTTCAGACAGAAGCTCCCGATCCATCAGTCGGTCAATCCAGTGATCCCGACCTTTCGAAAAATAATGATGAGATACTGAAGCTCATCCAAAGGAGTGAATATAACATTGTTGATCAGCTGTTACAGACTCCTTCAAAGATCTCGGTATTATCACTGTTACTCAGTTCAGAAGCCCACAGGGAGGCTCTACAGAAAGTCTTGGAGCAAGCCTTTGTGGAACAGGATGTAACAATCAGACAGTTCGATAGCATTGTCTCTAACATCACTTCCTGCAATAATTTAGGATTTAGTGATGAGGAATTACCCGAAGAGGGTCACCGTCATAACATGGCGCTCAACATTACAGTTAACTGCCAGGACGATGCTTTAGCTAGCGTATTGGTAGACACAGGGTCAGCCCTGAATGTTATGCCAAAGTCCAGTTTGACTCAATTATCATTCAAAGGCCCTCCGATGGGAACCAGCGAGGTCGTCATCAAAGCGTTCGACGGATCTAGAAAAACAGTTATCGGCGAAGTTGATATTCCCATAACTATCGGTCCTCACACTTTCCAAGTCACTTTCCAGGTCATGGACATCCGGGCAACATACAATTGTTTATTAGGAAGACCTTGGATACATCAGGCTGGAGCGGTCACTTCAACCCTCCACCAAAAGCTAAAGTTCGTTCAGAACGATCAACTTGTCACAGTCTATGGAGAACAGGCCTTGCTCGTGAGTAACTTATCATCATCTACTTGTGTAGAACCCGAGGAGGTTATTGGGACGCAGTTCCAAGCACTGACAGTGGGCAAGGACAATCAATCCCAAGGAGGAACCTCGATTTCCTCATACAAAGATGCTATCAAAGTGGTCGAGAGTACCGATACAACCGGATGGGGACAGCTTGTCATTCCTATTGATAATAAAACAAAGAAGGGTCTTGGTTTTTCTGCAACCTGTACCCAGACAGCTGCCAGCAATGAAAGTCTTCATCCCATTCAGGATTTCTTCCACAGTGGAGGTTTCCTTCACCCAGTGTCTCAAATAGTTCATGATATCAATGAGGAGGATCCCTCTGACACAGATGAAGAATGGAAGTCCTATCTTAACGAGGACGGTTATACGTCTCAGGAAGAGGTGCCTATGCCATTTTGCTATCCCGCACAGAGTCTGAGATTTATACCAAGGTCAGACGTCGAAATGATATACGGGGATTGTGATCCGGAAGGATGCCGTGCTCCGCCAAATTCATTAGAGGAAGACACTCCGATGAAAGACAATTTTGACTACACCTACTATGGCCCAATGGATGGTCTGCCAATGTGGCAACCTTATCCAGGAGACTTGGGGTAAGAGAGTCAGCCGAACAATGAAAATCAGCTGACCGTCATTGAACAGAATACCTGTGTCCCCACCATGTCATGGGATCAACACTCAGGTCATTCAGAAACTACTCAACATGACGATGAATTTGCAACGTTTGCTGGACTTGAATTCATCAACTATGCTTTTCCCGAGGTCAATGTCATCGAGAGGGATGACTCCTCCAGTTCGAAAGAAGTGTGGGACACCTTGGGACAACCGAGTGGAAAATACTACTTCAAGGTCAAGTACAGCGCTCCCGAAAGCTCTCGTATCAGGCTCGAAGACATCCAGCCAACTGGATGGGGAGATACAGCTGAGAGCACAAATGCAATGCAAAATGCAACAGAGGAATTCTCCTACGACAATTCTGCCTGAGAGACAGATTCTAATGATCCCGCTCCACCAGAAATCAGTGTTATTTCTAAAGACAAATCAAGGAAGGTGCCAGACTTTGTGATTCACCGAGGAGTTCGCCGCCAATGGGTCACTGTCGATGTTCCGAAGGTCGTTCATCAGTCAAAGTAATTGCCATCTTTAACCTTTCACCCTGCCCAGGTGAAACCGATGTTTTGATAGGGCTCGCTTTCTGTAAATTTCCCTCTTCGCTTTGCCCAAAGTGATAGAGTTTTGTTTTATAGGGCTGTAGTTTCAAGGATCGACTTGTTCATTAATAAAATAACGTCGTTCTGTAATTTCCGCATTAATTGTTGTTTTCTCTTTTTGCTTTTTCAGAAATGGTAATCCTAAAAAACAATTAAAATAAAAACAAGCAGTAAAATAAATACACTGCACACACTCTTGCATTTTCTCTATCTCTTCTAAACACGAATCCTCACGTCATGCAGATTGCTTGTTTTAAACCCAGTTGAAACATACGATCCGATGCCTTCTTCCGACTTTGGATTCCTGATATTTGGGGCTGAAGAAGAAGTTGACAACAAAATTCCAGAAGAGATCTCTCGACTACTCAGATAGGAGGAAAGGTCCATTGAACCTCATAAAGAGCCGTTGGAAATGGTAAACTTGTGTTCGGAAGAAGAGAGAAAAGAAATCAGGATTGGGGCACTGCTCAGTCCAACTGCCAGAGAGGGTTTGATAAAGCTTCTCAGAGAATTCCCTGATGTATTCGCTTGGTCCTATCAGGATATGCCAGGGTTGGATACCAGCATCGTGGAACATCACTTACCATTAAGATCGGAATGTCCGTCAGTAAAGCAAAGGTTGAGATGGACTCACCCGGACATGGCCATCAAAATCAAAGAGGAGGTACAGAAACAGATCAACGCAGGTTTCCTCGCTACATCTGAATATCCTCAATGGTTAGCCAACATCGTACCCGTTCCCAAAAAGGACGGAAAGGTCAGGATGTGTGTTGATTACAGGGATCTAAACAAGGCAAGTCCAAAGGACGACTTTCCTTTACCACACATTGACATGCTGGTAGACAGCACAACAAAGTTCAAAATTTTCTCCTTCATGGATGGATTCTCGGGCTATAACCAGATTAAAATGGCGCCGAAAGACATGGAGAAAACTTTGTTCATTACCCCATGGGGTACCTTTTGTTACAAGGTGATGTCGTTCGGCTTGAAGAACGCCGGGGCAACCTATCAAAGGGCCATGACTACTCTGTTTCATGACATGATACACAAAGAAATCGAGGTATATGTCGATGACATGATTGCAAAATCTAAGACAGAAGAGGAGCATGTGACCCACTTGTCGAAGCTATTCGAGCGTTTGAGGAAGTACAAACTCCGCTTGAATCCCAACAAGTGCACCTTTGCTGTCCGTTCGAGGAAACTCCTAGGGTTCATCGTCAGCCAGAAAGGAATCGAGGTTGATCCTGACAAGGTCAAGGCCATTCAAGAAATGCCTTCTCCGAAAACTAAAAAACACGTCAGAGGATTCTTGACGTTTGAACTACATCTCCAGATTCATATTCCTTATGACCGCCACGTGTGCGCCGATTTTCAAATTACTCAAAAAGAACTAGGATTGCGTCTGGTCAGAAGATTGCCAAACCGCCTTCGGCAGTATTAAGGAATACCCGTTGAATCCACCGATTCTATCACCTCCAGTGGAAGGAAGACCACTGATCATTTACCTCACAGTCCTAGAGGACTCAATGGGATATGTACTTGGCCAACAAGACGAAACCAAATGGAAAGAGTCTGCCATTTACTATCTAAGCAAGAAGTTCACCGACTGCGAGACTCGGTACACGATGCTCGAGAAAACTTGTTGTGTTTTGGCTTGGGCAGCCAAACGTCTTCGCCAATACATGATTCGTCATACTACTTGGTTGGTTTCCGAGATGGATCCAATCAAGTACGTCTTCGAAAAACCTACTCTCACGGGAAGAATTGCCCGTTGGTAGATGTTATTATCAGAATATGACATAGAGTACCATGCTCAGAAAGTCGTTAAAGGAAGTATTTTAGCCGATTATTTGGCTCATCAACCGATTGACGATCAGGAATCAATCGGGTTTGACTTCCCATACGAAGATGTCATGTACCTAAAAATGAAAGACTGCGATGAACCGTTACCCAGTGAAGGGCCAGAACCAGGTTCCCAATGGGGACTTATCTTTGATGGAGCAGTTAATCATTATGGAAACGGAATTGGGGCAATCATTGTTATCCCTCAGGGTACCCACATTCCTTTCACTGCCAGACTTACGTTTAAATGTACGAACAACGAGGCCGAATATGAAGCTTGTATTATGGGTCTCGAAGAAGCGATTGATTTAAGGATCAAAAACTTGGACGTATACGGCGACTCGGCCTTGGTTATCAATCAGATAAAAGGAGATTGGAACACATACCAATCAGGACTGATTCCTTACAAAGACTATGCAAGAAGGTTGTTACCCTTCTTTAACAGAGTCGAGTTTCATCACGTCCCTCGTAATGAGAATCACATGGCTGATGCCTTAGCCACTCTCTCTTCCATGATTAGTGTAGGTCAATGGAATGACCTACCTAAGATTGACATAATGCGCCTTGAACGGCCCGCCTACGTCTTCACGATCGAAGCAGTCATAGACAACAAACCTTGGTATCACGATATCAAATGCTTCCTTCAGAAACAAGAGTACCCTCCTAGGGCATTCAGAAAGGATAGAAAGACCCTCAAAAGGCTAGCAGGTAGTTTCTTCCTGAGCGGTGATACGCTGTATAAACGGAATTTTGACATGGTCTTGCTCCGATGCGTCGACAGATCAGAAGCAGACATGTTGATGAAAGAAATTCATGAAGGATCCTTTGGCACTCATGCCAACGGACACGCAATGGCAAGAAAAATTCTGAGAGCAGGGTATTACTGGTTGACCATGGAATCCGACTGCTACAAGTACATGAGGAGGTGTCACAAGTGTCAGATATACTCCGACAAAATTCATGTACCGCCATCACATCTCAAAACTCTTTCTTCCCCGTGGCCTTTTTCCATATGGGGAATCGACATGATTGGCTTGATCGAACCTAAGGCTTCAAACGGACATCGGTTCATCCTGGTAGCCATTGACTATTTCACCAAGTGGGTCGAAGCAACGTCGTACGCTAATGTAACCCGACAAGTGGTGGTCCGATTTATCAAAAACAATATCATTTGTCGTTATGGTGTTCCAAGCCAGATCATTACAGATAATGGATCTAATTTGAACAACAAGATGATGAAGGAATTGTGCGTTGAGTTCAAGATCGAACACCATAACTCATCTCCCTACCGACCCAAGATGAACGAAGCGGTAGAAGTGGCTAACAAGAACATCAAGAGGATTGTTCAGAAGATGGTTGTAACCTATAAAGATTGGCACGAGATGCTACCCTTTGCTCTTCACGGTTATCGTACATCTGTCCGCACTTCAACAGGGGTGACTCCTTTCTCTCTAGTATATGGCATGGAAGCAGTGCTCCCTATAGAAGTAGAGATCCCATCAATCCGGGTATTGATGGAAGCTAAGCTTACAGAAGTCGAATGGTGTCAAAGTCGATACGACGAATTAAACCTGATCGAAGAGAAGCGAATCACGGCACTATGCCACGGTCAGTTGTATCAGTAGAGAATGAAGAAGGCGTTCGACAAAAAGGTTCGACCTCGTGTCTTCAGAAAAGGAGACCTTGTGCTCAAGAAGATACAATCGTTTCTCACTGACTCTCGGGGCAAATGGACCCCAAATTATGATGGCCCCTATGTGGTCACGAAAGCTTTCTCAGGCGACGCCTTGAGACTTGCAACCATGGATGGAGAGGAATTTTCCTACCCCACGAATGTTGATGTAGTCAAGAAATACTTTGCCTAAAAAAAAAACGTCTCGGTGGATTGAAAACCCGAAAGGGCGATCCAGGCAAAAGTTAGAGACATGAAAAAAAATCATCCCGATGGATTGGAAATCTCATAGTACAATCCAGACAAAAATTAGGGATAATGGCAAGTAACTATGTTCAACGGAGGCAAGTCCCTCAGCAGCAGTTACATCATCCATCAAGAAAACTCCAGTCAAGGTCATCTTTGACAGAAGCTCAGGATGTCCCGAATTCAAAGTTGGTAGAAGGATAGTGGTCATTATATTTCAACGTAGCCCTTCTCCCTGTAAATTACCATTTTCAAACTTTGTATATACTCTTTGGAATCACGCGTTTGGCTGATCTCCATCTTATCAATAAAATTTGAGCCCTTGTGCTTTTGTTTGTAATTCTAATTTGTTTTAGCCTTACAGAATTGCTTTTGACTGTTGAACATCAAAAGAGCATCAACCGCTTCTCCAAAAGTAAGTGAATTTCAAAGTACAAAATCAAAGTACTCCTTCTAGGACAGTACGCCTGAACGAAGGATCAACTGTATGAGATGCGGCTTTCCCATCTGATACCTTCGGCCGAGTTCTTATCTTCTAAGCCCGATCAACGGTATTCCCCCGCAAGGACTATCTCTCCTGAGCAAGGTAGAATTGCTACTTTTTTGACCAACGGTACTTCTTCGCCCCGCGATGGTCGAGTATCCAGTCGTGTTCATTCGTCAGTCTGTATGTCGCGTCAGTTTTGTCAGCATATACATACATCATGCATTTGATTTGCATTCATATTTATATTGCATCACTGTCACTCTCGTCGGTCTTATCCCCTAGTGATAACAGTCTTCTCAATCGAGTTGTCAGTTCTTGCCTCGTCAGGAAATGCTGCATTTGAACAATCTCGCCTCCAGTGTATCTCTGGATTAGAGTCGGCACTCGACCACTTTGATAACTTGAACCTCTGAAAAGCCAGAGAAGCTTTCTACATATGTCACTCTTTGCCATTGAAGACGATCTCCTTGCTTTCCCGGATTAAAGAAAAATCCCCAGAGAAAGCCTCCTAAGTAGAGATTTGGCATTACAGCTGCCTTTCTCCGAAAGACCGCTGACGAAAAGGTCATCGGCACCTCAAAATAGGATCCCATCATATGGCATTTCTCCGGGAAGATCCCGAGAAAAGTATGGTGTAAGACCCCAAGCTGAAAGCAGTCTCTCAAGAGACTCGTTTTCCCTAGTAGAAACAAATGGCGTCTCCAACAGAGAAGTTTGTGCACCTCTACAACTCAGACGACTGGATTCCCCAGCAAGTCTGACATCAACTTTTTCCGTCAAATGGCATCTCCCCAGGAAAATCCGGCGAGAAGTTTGAGGAAAATCGCTACAAATAGCGTCCCTTGTCAATAAAGTTTATTGACAAAAGAAACTAAGACCAGTTCCTTGGTAGGAAACCAGGATCGAGGGGAAGTTTAAATCAGAAACTAAGACCAGTTCCTTGGTAGGAAACCAGGATCGAGGGGAAGTTTAAATCAGAAACTAAGACCAGTTCCTTGGTAGGAAACCATGATCGAGGGGAAGTTTAAATCAGAAACTAAGACCAGTTCCTTGGTAGGAAACCAGGATCGAGGGGAAGTTTAAATCAGAAACTAAGACCAGTTCCTTGGTAGGAAACCATGATCGAGGGGAAGTTTAAATCAGAAACTAAGACCAGTTCCTTGGTAGGAAACCAGGATCGAGGGGAGGTTTATTTCAAAAGAAAACTGAGACCAGCTCCTTGGCTGAAGACCAGGATCGAGGGGAAGTTTACCTTTTCTAAGCATCATCGCTTAGCTAAAGAAGATGAATGTGTAAGCTACCATTCATAACCACCATCAAAATTTCAGGTATTCTGATATTTAATCCTCTTGCACCCCGAATGCCCGAATACCTTCGTCATTCACACCTTCGGGTCCAAGAAGATTAAATAGGGGCATCTGTCATACCCCAAATTTTGACCACTAATATTTCCCATCATTGTGCAAATCATCATCACAATATGGATGAACCATCATGCCTCATTAAATGCCTCAAGGGTTGTTGAGCATTCACTACAATCAAAATTAGGGTTTTAAGCCCTCTCAGAGCCTTAGACAAAGGATCAATCAAGGAATGACTTGATCTTCAACTTGTCTAACCTCTCAAATATCCACAAAGAATCAAGAGGACTCCCACTTCAAGGATTAAGCACAAGGCTGCTCCCTTCTAGTTGGATCAAGTCTCAAGATCGACAGTTTCACCAAATTAGGGTTTTGGTCGACCAGGGCCTCCAGATGGAAAATTTCCTCTGGGAATGAGCCAAAGATCCAAAAAATAACCTAATATACTCCATGGAACCTCATGGATCCAATCATCAAGTCAATTTGACCTCAGGGGATGCATACATCAAAAATCAGGAATTAGGGTTTCTTGACCTAATTCACCCCTAAGTTGACTTTTGAGACAAATCATGAACCAAGAACTCAAGACATGATTTGGGGGGCTTTAATATACTATATTGATCCATTTGCAACAATGGATTAATCCAAGAAGCTTGAGCAATAAGTCTCAATTTCATCTGCACCACAATTAGGGTTTCGCGAGGAAAGTCAACTGTAACTTTGACTTTTGACCAGGACATGCTCCCAAACCCTAAGACATGATTCAATATACCCTATGACACCCATGGAACATGTCCATCAAGTTTGATTTAGGTCAAGGACATGATTTCCTGAAGAATTGCACAGTTTGGAATTCATCTGATAAAAAGTCAACTGTGCACAAAAGTCAACTTTGACTTTTTGAGATTTTTCACCAAAATGTATTTTTAACCCTAAAATGATGTTAATGTATGATTTGAATCATCATTCATCAAGAAAAATCAAAGAAAGTGGGATAACTTGTTAAAGGGGGTAACCATAAAAACTTAGAAAATTTTCTAAGTTATGGAAAAAGTGACACTAATGTGCCAACTTTGTAGGACCATAACTCCTAAACCACAAGGCCATTGTTCCCCATTCAAAGCTTTATTTGTAGATCACATTGCCCTCTACAAAAGCTTCATACTGACTTATGTCCAAATTCCTCATGGATTTTGAGTTATGGAGTGATCAAAATCAAGAAAAGTCACTTTGTTCCAACACTTAGTGAAAATTTCACTAAGTCAGAATCTGCCTTTACTTTTTTCCAAATGTGGGGGGATTTTTCACTTGGATTCAAAAAGAGATCAAAACCAAACATGTTCAAACAGTTGTTGTATCATGTAAGGGCTTTCCAAAATGACCAAGAACATTACCAAATTCAATTTGGGCTATGAGATATGACATTGGCAAGTTGCCTTGCTGAAATCTGCCAAGGCAAGGTAGATTTTTGCACTTTTGGTCGATTTGCCAAAATCAGCAAATCCAAATACTCCTATCCACTTGGACACCTCTGAGGATTGAATCTAAAGGGGACAATCACTGAGCCAAGCCTCCAAAGTCTTTGGAACAAGAAATATCATGTTGAACCTAGAATTGCCAAAATAGGGACAAGACTCCAATTTTGGATTGGAGCATTCAATGGAAGCATCAAGGTGGCATGGACTGAGCCATTCTCAACTGAATTTAGTCAAGACTTATCCAAGACCAAGGGGACCAGCAGCCTGTGCCCTAACCTCTAGTCAATGGCTAGAGGAGACTTGGATTTTCATTTGCCAACATTGGCCAAACCTACTCAGCAGTTGCCATTCACTATTCCTTGCAAAACAAACTTGCTCTACTATAAATAGAGCTCAATTATGATTAGTTTAAGTACACCAAAGGCCTACAACACTTGCCTTTCTCAAAAACCACTTCTCACTCTCAAAAATGCCTTTCTTAGCAAGTCACTATCGGGTTTTTCATTAGAGAGCAATTCCACTTAAACCAATCACACACACACCTCATATACATCATATGTGAGCTGATCAAACACTTAAACAACATCTGGAACACTGATTTCTTAGAATCACCAGTCAATTGCTCAAGATTTTAACCAAGTTGCAGTTGAGATGCCATGAAATGATCCAGCCAGTTTCAATCAAGTCCAAGCATTCAAACACACTCCATAGGGTGTAGGGAAGCTGTTCAGATCATCACAATTCATCTGTAACACCTCCTACTCAGAAATCAATTTGCTCTTGCTGTCACGACCTAGAGGTAAGCCTAAACTTGGTCATCTCTCAATCTATGCATATTTCCTCGCACAATAATTTGGCCATATGTTCATAACCATGCATGGAATGTTTCCCCTCAATTAATTGCATTGTTTGAATCGTGTATCAAAAATCCCAGCCTTCATGCAGAATCTAGGGTTCTTGAGGATTTTTCGTGATTTTTTATTTTATGCTTAATTTAAATGAAATTAATTGTCATAGACATGATCGTGAGGTTGAAACGAGTTGATTGGTATGTGGATTGCATGATATGATCAAGTATCCAGGGAGATTGGAGAGAAAATGCAAATCTGGGCAAACCCAGAACACGCGCGTGTTCTTGGTGTGTTCTTGGCGCCATTTTTTAAAAATTCAAATATTTGAATTTTGTGATTTTATTTAATTGATTGAAAAATTAATTTCTCTCTGAGTTTTAATGATTTTGAGTTGATTTTTTTTTAATAATTCACAAAAATGTTAAAATATTTTATTTTCCCAAAAAATCCCAAAAATATTATTTATTTCATATAATTGATATTTTTGCAAAGAATTAATATTTTAATTGTTTTTGACAATCAAAATATTTTTTTCCACCTTGATTTTGCAACTTTTAATGCCTTCTAATTATTTTGTAGGTCAATACTTAATTTTTGAAGCATTAATCCAAGATCACAATTTGTTTTTCATATGTTAAACAATTTTGATCATTTTAATTGAATTTTTATTCAATTAAAACACATTTTGAAAACAAATTAGGGTTTTTGGATTAATTCAACCCTCATAAATCATTTTCAAAACACTTTGGGCCTCTAATAGAGTGTAAGACCCAATCCTTTTTTGACCAAATCAATTTTTGGGCCTCAGTGTATTGTATAAGTCTCGATACCGTAAAAAACAAACGGCGCAATCGTCGCCTTTTGAAAAATAACCTTTTGGGCCTACCCTCGAGTAGTAAGACCCATTTCTTTTCTTTAAACCTTTTGGGCCTCTAATAGAGTGTAAGACCCAACCCCCTTGTACAAACCATTTTGGGCCTCACTTATTGTATAAGTCCCTCTGTACAAGTGAACGGCGCGATCGTCGCCTTTTTAAAAATCCATTGGGCCTCTCCTCGAGCTATAAGACCCATTCAAAACTCACTTGGTCCTCTATTAGTGTGTAAGACCCAATCCCCTTTTAACCAAAAACAACTTTGGGCCTCACTTATTGTATAAGTCCCATTGCGTTAAAAGAAAACCTCGGCGCGATCGCCATTTCAAACGAAAAATCATCTAGGCCTACCCTCGTGTTATAAGCCCCACTCTTTTTCTTTAAACCTTTTGGGCCTCTTGAGAGAGTATAAGACCCAAATCCCTTTGTCCAGAAAACAATTTTTGGGCCTCAGTCACTTGTATAAGTCCCTCTGTACAAATTTAACAGTGCAATCACTGATAAAACTCTGGGTCTCTCCTTGAGCTGTAAGCCCCAAATCTTTCTTTTTCAAAGCACTTTCTCCTTTGATTTTGAATATACTATTGTTTTCAATCTTTCTTTGTTGAACAACTAACCAAACAGCATGGAAGCTCTACAACCGAGTAAGTGTTTATATGCTTTCATTTACCGCTTTCATATACATATAATTGTATTGTGGGGCTGTCTTGCTGTAAGTCTTCTTTCATAAACTCATATCAACTGTGTAATAATAGTATAGATATTTAGAGTTTCCCCGGCAACTACGTCTAGCATTAAGCCCGTTGATCACTCTTAAATAGTCAAAACTAGATCCCCATAGGATTACCAGACACAGTCTTCCCTCCTCTTGGGGTTAAACAATATGGAGATATGAAAGGCAGCATTCTCTGTGAACCCTTTCATAGACTGTCACTCGTAGAAGTTGTCAAAGAAACTCTACTCCCTAGAGATTATCTCTTCTCCGTGAATGGCATCTCTTGAGTTTCTTCCCAATTCTCGAACTTTCCTGGCTTGATCTATTCCTCGTGAATGGCCTGTCTTGAATTTCTCGGGGTTTGGGGACCCACAGGCTCATTAAAAGCACTTGTCAAGAAACTCTATTCCCCAGAGATGATCTTTTCTCCGTGAATGACATCTCTTGAGTTTCTTCCAAATTCTCGAACTTTCCTGGCTTGATCTATTCCTCGTGAATGGCCTGTCTTGAATTTCTCGGGGTTTGGGGACCCATCGGCTTCATAAAAGCATCGGCCTCCTCTTGGGCATCGTACAAGGACCCACAGGCTTCCTAAAAGCAACCCCGCCTCCTCTTGGGCTTAGTACAAGAACCCGTCGGCTTCTTAGAAGTATTCACAGCCTCCTCTTAGGCTTCGTATAATGATTCTTCCTCCGGGAATGATAGCCTCCTCTTGGGCTTCATACAAGGACCTATCGGCTTCTTAAAAGTTTCCAGCCTTCTCTTGGGCTTCGTACAAATTGTCCCGACGACCTCCTAGAGGTGTAGGAACAGAAATCAGTCATCTTAATAGAACAGTATTTCCAAGAGTCTACTCCTGTTTCTCAAAGCATAGTACAAAAGATGAAACTTTAGACTTGGACAGTCTAATTTCCTTGAGTCTCCAAGACATTCTCAAGCTCCCTTCAAAAATAGGAAGAAAACCCGTAGACTCGGACAGTCTCGATCCCCTTTGGATTTCCCACTTCCTTAAAGAACAAGAAATAACCCTGATCCTCGAATCAAAATCCCTGAGGGCCAACATTACTCATATAAGAACTGGTTTTCTCTTTAAATCAGCATACTGGACCTGTCACTCAACTGAAACAGCGCCATAGCCTCCTCTTGGGCTTTGTACAATGATTCTCCCCAGCGGAGTCAAACAACGTTTAGCCTCTCTCTTGGGCTTTGTACGAGACACATAAGAGACTCCATCGTTGAGTCAATCACCCATTTCGCCTCCATCTCGGGCTTTGTACGAGATATAAAAAGGCTCTTATTGAGCCAAACAAATTTTAGCCTCCATCTCGGGCTTGGTACGAGATACAAAAACTCTCTTGTCGAGTCATTTCCCTTTTAGCCTCTCTCTCGGGCTTTGTACGAGACACACAAAAACTCCCTCTTGTTGGGCCAATAGCCTCCTCTTAGGCTTTGTGTAAGAAAACCACTGGTTGATCCAATCAACCTTTTAGCATCAAAGATGTGCCTCGTTCATAGTACACAAACATCAACAACTTCTTCCCCTTCATCTAATTGCTGTAAGCGGCAAGCCTCTGGATTATTTACATCCACGCCACTGTCCCTCTTTTAGCATGAGAAATTCTTAAGGAAAGATAGCATTGCTCTACACTGAGTTAAAGTCTTCTCCTTCAGGTTAGAAAACCCATATAAAGGAAATTATGGCATTGCCGGATTCACACATCCCGGTTAAAGTAATTCTCCTTTATAAACAGTTGTGACATACAACCCCCTCTTTAGAGATGACAAATTCTCTCTAAAGACAACACCTTTCAGCTTCACATCTTGGGCTTTGAACAAGATACAAACTACCTTTCACTTCACGTCTTGGGCTTTGAACAAGACACCAAAACAACCATTTCCTCCCATAGAATAGGAGGAACTACGATCACTCTGATTTCCCTGTTTCGGTAAACGGGAATACGTAGGCATAAGATTGAAAGAAAAGATCTTAGCGAGCACACTAAACAAAAACCCTAAATCCCATACTCTCACAAGGTCTTAAACTCGGTTTTAACTTTCGTAAGACTGTGTATGAACAAGGTTGGAACGGATACTTTGATATGCTTTGTGGTTTCACTTATCCAAGTCTTGTCAAAGAGTTTTGGATTAATGCCTCCATTGTTGAGCTAAGTTCTGAGTTTACTATTCTTTCCAAGGTTTCTGGTATTTCTATAACAATAACCTCTAAGATGATTGCCAATCTAATCAACTGTGAGGAAATTGGAGAAATTCCAGGCACTTTTATTTGGGAATACTATATTCCTACTTTGCGTACTTTTGTGGATCCATCAAACATCTCTCAGGTTTCAAATCTTCGTCGTAATTGAATTATTTGGAATCAGATTATGAACTCAAACTTGCTACCTAAGGACAAAGATATGGACCGTGTGAACTCTATTGAAAAGTATTTGCTACTTCTTCTCAATTCAGATATGCGGATTGATCTTCCTCAAGTTATGTTTGACTATCTGAAGGAGACTCTTTCATCCTTTCACAAAGAAAATACTTTTTTCATCCCTTATGGACAAGTTCTTTTAGAACTGATGATCCAACAGATAGTTATCATAAGTTCAAAGGATAATTCTTCTAAAATTTGGAGAGAAAAGCTTGAAGTTATCTATGAGAGTTTCTTATGTTTGATTTCTGCAAATATATGCCTTGTAATTGTTAAACATCTTGTATTATGCAGTCTTGTTATTAAAACTGTTCTTGTTCATATTTTTGTTCAAGTTCTTGTTCATATTAATTGTTATATATGTTTATCATGTTGTTCAAGAGAATAATAACTAGGATAAAACTTTAAAAAAAATGCATCATTCTTATTGAAAGATTGGGAGTTCTTACAATTTCTTAACTAAAAATTCTAGATATTTGGATTTGTCCTAAGGTATTTCCTATGCTCATTTAACATATCCAGATTGTTTAAATAATCTTCCCAATCTTCTAGAGCAAACTCCATAGCCTCCTTCCTTATATTATTCCTGCATTTTGACCTAGAAGTTTTCCTTCTTCTTTGTGTTTCAACAAAGGTTACTGAAGAAGTGTGTACTTCTTAGGTTGTTTTCTTGCTTGTAGACCCCTCATTTATTGCATTCTTTGTGCTTGTTTGAGCTGCTGCATTCAGCATTGCTGTCTAACTGAAATATCTCTTTGGAACCCAAATTTGTTTCTTCTTATACATTTTTGTTTTCAAAAGATTATGTGATTAGGAAATTTAGTTTGTTAAGAGTTTTATAGAGTCTATTCATCCAAGTATCTTGATTTTTTAATTGTTTTAATTTTGATTAGTCAAATCCATCTTTTAAAATTCCGACTCTTTGGAAGTGAAGTCTAGCATTCAGTCCTATTAAGATTCTCTTAACAGTTGTAAATATGTTTATTAACATGTTAATTGTTGTTTCTATTTAGTCTGTTACTTCATTTCTGCTTTTTTTTTGGAAAATCATAGAGAAAAATTAAAAGAGTGGCATGCAAATAAAATTGTTCCAAACAAAATTTTTATTACTCAAATCTTAAGGATTACAATTAAAAAAAGAAAAGGTAGGTACAAAGATTATTCTAATAAATCCTTCATTGGCTTGCAACGCACCCAGTTTCCCCAATCAGCATCAGGTTCAGTTTCATCTAAATCCTCCTCTGCCTCTGAGACAATCAACTTTAAGAAGATCTCATCTCTGACCCTCTTCTTCTTCTTTATTGGCTTCTTTCTCGATTTCAACTCAGTGGCAGAAGGACCTTCTTCTGTAGGTCTCTGAGGTGCTGAAGACGAACCCTCGTCAGAAGAATTCAGTGTTGAGAATAAGGGATCACTTGCAGACACCTCAGATTCTGCTGGCCTCTGGAGATCTTGTGCTTCAGACTAGTAGAGTTCTCTGAGACCTCTGTCACAACTGAGATGTTAGCACTTTCAGCTGAAGACTCCATGGTGCTTTGTTGGATGCTGATGAAAATGAACTAGGTTTCGGTTGCTTTTATAGTGGATTATGGGTAACCCAAACGTTGTAATAAAATCCTTTGCTTGATTCTTGAAAATTTTAAACGACCAATAAATAATAAGCATGCATTGTACAACTCTTTAATGATCTCCTCTACTAGATCAATTTCTCTTCCTTGAAAATTGGTCACGTAATGATGATTTGTTAATGCATTTATGACTGTAATTCTTTTCTTTCTCTTTTTTTATTCTTTTTTATGTGACAAAAGGGGGAGAAAGATATAATAGTATTTAATAAAGAATCTAAACCCTACATATTTAATGTTGTTCATTTATAATTAATGCATTTTAAATTTTCTGTTATTTTTGTTATTTTTTGTTTTGGTGATCTTGCCCGAGTGATATATTTTAATTTTTTTGCATATAGAACTAAGGGGGGACTTACAAACCTCAACCTTGGATTATTAAACTCAGGGGGAGCTTACAAACCTCACACTCTAATGTTGCTTAGAGAATTGAAATATCTTTTCTTAAATACAGTACTCAGGGGGAGTTTACAGAACTCAACCTTGGACTATTAGACTCAGGGGGGCTTACAAACCTCATACCCTGATGTCGCCAAGAAAATTATAACTGCCCAACATTGTCCTTTAAATACTTATGTTTGCCATCATCAAAAAAAGGGAGATTGTTAGAACAAGATTTGTTCATGACATACATGTCTTGTGTTTTGATGAAAACAAAGTATTAAAAGAACAATGGTGTTATCTAATGTGTGTTCCAAGTATGCAGGTTATAAGGCTTGAAAAGAAGGCATTCAAAATCTGATATAAGGACGCATTTGAGAGGAGTTGGGTTACTAGTTTCAGATGGATCAGAACCTGAAGAACACTCTCTAAGTGATGTCTGGTGTAGACTCTGAAGCTAAAGACCTCAGTATCAAAAGAGTAACATATTGTCTCTACACTAAGTTAATGTATCGGCTTTTGGTTAACATTCAGAATCCATAATAAAGCTTGATTTATCCGTACTGTAGAAAGCAAATTGCATTGTCAAATTAGCTTGTCAGCTAGAGTCTATTTTTCACAAGGCTCAGGAAGATTTGACATGCTTTATGGATATCTACTCTCAACGGCTCAATAGTACAAGATTACATGGAAAATGCAATGGTGAAACATGTTACACAATGGATTAAGATTTTTTGGTGTATATCTCTTCAACATCTCTTGTACTATGGAAAAACAAAGACATATGTTCAAGTTATCTCTTCCAATGGCTAGTCTTCTACAACTGCTATATAAGCTACTGAAGATTCAAACTGAAGTCTTCAACAAGGAGCAATTAAAAGGGAAAATATAGAAGGAAAGACAAGAAGGATATAAGTGTTCTACACTTCTGTCTGGATTGAGGAATAACAATATCATATAATAAGCAACACAATTGAGTATGCAGAATTTATGTTATATGTTGTAAATTGTAATAAGCCTTAAGATTTCTTAAACATTGAATATCTTAGAAATCTTAAGTGCTTAGAGGTCTTTGTTAAGGTGATTACCATGTACCTCTGATTTTGTATCAAGTAAACTTTGTTCTCTATTCTGCTAAAACTTGATAATTTAGTAGTTTAGATAAAGTATCTTGCTATGTGTTTGAGTATCAAAGTCTCTTACTGAAAGGCTTGAGCCAAGTAAGTCTCCTGCTATGTGCTAGAGTATTGAAAGTCTTGATCAGTTGTTGATTGAGCAGAAAGTCTTAGACTATAGGTTTACGCAAAAGTCTTGGGCCTGAGGGGATTAAACAGAAGTCTTGAGTTCGTGTAACTTAAGAAACGAAGTATTGGGCCTGAGGGGCTTAAGCAAAAGTCTTGGATTCGTGGAATCTAAGCTGGGAAGTCTTGGACCGATGTTATGAGAAAAAGTCTTGAGTCTGGGGGGTTTAAGAAATGAAGTCTTGGGTTCGTGGAACCTAAGAAGAAGTCTTGGACCTGAGGGGTTTAAGCAGGAAGTCTCGGGCCAAGGGTCTTAGCAAAGAAAATTCTGCTTAAGTGCATAAGCGATTGTAATCATGTTTTGTTTATAGTGAAAATCTCTTGTGATGCAAGGGGACTGAAACACTCTCTTTTGGGAGGAACCAGTATAAATCTTTGTGTGTTCTTTATCTTCTATTTGCGTCTGTTAACATTTTTCTGCAACTTATAATCAGAATTTGAACACCAGTTTAGATTCTGAACTCTGATCAGAGGCAAAGTTAAGAAACAGAAAACACAATTAAACCCCCTTCTTGTGTACTTTTCCCCCTTCAGTCCTACTTTAAATAGCCTTAATTACAAGTATTTTCCTCCCCCAAACTAAGTCCTATAGTGAATTTTGTTCTAGACTCTAGAACAATTCAAAAAACTTAAAAAGGCTAACTACTTCTCTGACTTCTTCTAGCATGACAGGGGTTCCTCACTTAAGTCATAATTGGCGCATTATTTATTATTTAAAACCTTGTTTCCAATGTTTTTCAACACTCTAATCAAAAATATTTTGAGATATTTGTAGCGCGATTTTTGTGGTCTTGAATCACTATCGCTTGGGCACTACAGTTCGATTCATTTTTTATCCTGTTAAGCTGATTAAGGAAGGGAAATAGATGTCTCCAATTAACCCTGCTTGCATACTGAGGTTAAACAGTCAAAACTGTTGGTTTACAGATGCTATTAAGATGTGGGCCCTTCTTTAATTTATTTTGTTAAGATTAGAATGTTTGGACTATTTGCGAGGTTTCTGGTAAGATGTTAGGATTTGGTGCTTTTCGATTGATGTATGAAGGTACGGGATTTTGGGTTTTTGATTAGTATGCTCGCTAAGATTTTGCAATCTTATGCCTACGTATTCCCGAAATAGGGAAGTTAGAGCGATCGTAGTTCCTCCTATTCTATGGGAGGAAAGAGGTGTTTTGGTGTCTTGTTCAAAGCCCAAGACGTGAAGCTAAAGATGGTTTGTACCTTGTTCAAAGCCCAAGATGTGAAGCTAAAGGGTTTTGGCTGAGAGAGAATTTGTCATCTCTAAAGAGGAGTTGTTGATGTTTGTATGCTGTGAGCAAGGCATAAATTTGATGCTAAAAGGTTGATTGACTCAACCGGGGTTTTCTTTATACAAAGCCTAAGAGGAGGCTATTGACCCAACAAGAGGGTGTTTATTATTTGTCTCGTACGAAGCCCGAGATAGAGGCTAAAAGGGTTGACTCAACAAGAGATTCTTGAATAGGTGATTGACTCAACAAGAGAGTCTGAAGGTTGTTTGACTCGACGAGATAGTCTTTTATACTCAACAAGAGAGTAATTTTATATGTCTTGTACGAAGCCCAAGACGGAGGCTAAAGAGGTTTGACTCAACAAGAGAGTACTTTTATCTGTCCCGTATAAAGCCTAAGACGAAAGATAAAAAGGGTTGACTCAACAAGAGAGTCTTGAACAGGTGATTGACTCAACAAGAGAGTCTTTTATACTCAACAAGAGAGTGTTTTGCTATCTCGTACGAAGCCCGAGATGGAGGCTAAAAGAAAGGATTGACTCAACAAGAGAGTCTTTTATACTCAACAAGAGAGTGATTTATATGTCTTATACAAAGCCCAAGACGGAGGCTAAAAGTGATTGACTCAACAAGAGAGTCTGAAAAGGTTAGCTCTGCTAGGGAGAATCATTTGTACAAAGCCCAAGAGGAGGCTGCCTTACCGCTGTGGATTCTGGAGATCCTGAAGCGGTTCCGAGTGTGGGGAACTCTCATGGGAGAGACAGGGGTTTCTTCCTATGTTGGAAAGGAGCTTGAGAATGTCTTTGAGACTCAAGGGTCTTAGACTGTCCAAGTCTAGAGTTTTATCTTTTGTACAATGCCCAAGAGGAGGCACGGGCATTAAGGGATGAGTATCAACCCTGAAATGGCCGGAGTTTCGACGCGGGAAAGACTGCTCTAGCAAAGGGTGACTAAGTTCTGTCTTATACCTTTAAGAGGTCATCAGGGTCATTGTATTAAGCCCAAGAGAAGGCATGAGAACTTTTAAGAAGCCGAAGGGTCCTTTTACAATGCCCAAGAGGAGGCGGGGATGCTTTTAGGAAGCCTGTGGGTCCCCAAACCAAGAGAAGTTCAAGACATGCTATTCACAGAGAATAGATCAAGCCAGGAAAGTTCAAGGATTTGGAAGAAACTCAAGAGATGATATTCATGGAGAATAGATCAACTCTGGGGAGTAGAGTTTCTTTGACAATTTCTAAGAGTGACAGTCTGAGAAAGGGTTCACCGAGAATGCTGCCTTTCACATTTCCATATTGTTTAACCCCAAGAGGAGGGAAGACTGTATCTGGTAATCCTATGGGGGATCTAGTTTTGACTGTATTAAGAGTGGCCAATAAGGCTTTACCTAGTGCTAAACGTAGTTGTCGGGGAAAACTCTAAATAACTATACTAGTATTACATAGTGGATATTTGACAAGTATATAAAGGATGTGAAAGAAGACTTACAGTGAAGCAGCCCCACAATACAGTTATATACATATGAAAGCGATAAATGAAAGCGGATAAACACTTACCCGTTGTAGAGCTTCCATGTTATTTGGTTAGTTGTTCAACAAAGAAAGTTTTGATAACAACAGATATTTGAATTCAAAATCAAAGGATAAAATGCTTTGAAAATTTTGTTGGGGCTTACAGCTCAAGGAGAGGCCCAAGTTTTAACGATGATCGCACCGTTGTTTTGAAAACTGTACAGAAGGACTTATACAATATGTGAGACCCACAAAGTTTTAGTTTTAAAAAGGGGTTGGGTCTTACATTCTATTAGAGGCCCATGAGTGTTATTTTAAAATAAAAGATGGGGCTTACAGCTCAAGGAGATGCCCAGTTGATTTTGTTAAAAAGGCGACGATCACGCCGTTGTTTTTGAAAATACAGTGGGACTTATACAATGACTGAGGCCCAAAAGGTGGTGTATTTACAAAAGGATTGGAACTTACACTCTATTAGAGGCCCAAAAAAGTTTTTAAATAAGAGAAATAGGACTTACAACACGAGGGTATGCCCAGATGGTTCTCGTTTTGAAACGGCGATCACGCCGAGGTTTTTAAAAATACAGTGGATCTTATACAACATCTGAGGCCTAAATCATTTTGGCTTTCAAAAGGGGTTGGGTCTTACACTCTATTAAAGGCCCAAAATATTTTTTAAGAAAAGGAATGGGGCTTATAGCTCGAGGAGACGCCCAGGGTTATTTTGTTTAAAAATGGCGATCGCGCCGAGATTTTTGAAAATGCAGTGGGTCTTATACAATGACTGAGGCTCAAAATATTTGGTTAAAAGGGGATTGGGTCTTACACTCTATTAGAGGCCCATGGATGTTTTAAAGAAAAAGAATGGGGTTTATAACACGAGGGTAGGCCCAAAGATTTTTGAACTGGTGATCACGCCGAGATTTTTCTTTTAACGCAGAGGGACTTATACAATGTCTGAGGCCCAAAAAATGTTTGGTTTTCAAAGGGGGGTTGGGTCTTACACTCTATTAGAGGCCCAAAGAGTTTGAAAATGAATAAAGATGGGTCTTATAGCTCAAGGAGAAGCCCAAAGATTTTTTGTTAAAAAGGCGACGGTCGTGCCGAACTTTTTGACGGTATCGGGACTTATACAATACACTGAGGCCCAAAATATTTTGGTTTTAAAGAGGGATTGGGTCTTATACTCTATTAGAGACCCAAAGTGTTTGAAAAAGATTTGTTTGGGTGAAAATCAAAGAAACCTTAATTTCATCATTTTTAAAAGTAAATTCTTAAAGAAAATCAAATAAAAATGATAAAATACCAAATAAGTTTGAATAAACAACTTGTGATTTTTGGTTGAGGTTTGAAAAATGATGTTTTAATCACAAGATGAATTAAAATTCATTTGGTTTTGATTTTCATGATGAGAATTCACTTTTAAAATGTTTAAAAACAATTAAAAAGGGATTTATTCACAAAAATACCAACTATATTAAATAAATAATATAAATTTGATTTTTTTGTGGAATAAATATTTTGGAGTATGAATAAGAAGTGTGTAAAACAGAATTGGAAAATGATGATTTTTGCTATGTGAAAGAATTGGTTGAGTTTTGAAGATAAGAGAAAAAGGAAAGATGTCACATCATATTTGACATCTCTCATGAGGTGAAAAACCAGAACTGAACCTTAGTTTTCAACATCTTTTTTATCAAACTTCAAACATTCACAACTCTCTTAATTTTTAACGAAATTAAAATCCGTAAGAACCTATCTTGACCGATTTTTCGCAAGGAATCCATCGGTATCACTTATACATACTGAAACTTAATGTACAGAACACACAAAGCAAAAAACCATAACTGGTCCTTAATTTTAAAACAACATAAACTCCACATATAAACATGTTAAAGTGCAAACAGTAGGAAGATCACAACAAACACATGAAGGACTACATTTTTGCTTCAAGAATTGATCAATAATGATGCATGTATATGGAGTTTCAAAGTGTAAGAACACTTACCTATTGGAGCAAGGTCCAATGCCTCTTCAATGTAATTACATCAGCAAGAGGAAGATTCTATGAGCTTCCTTGATCCTCCAGGAGTGTGTTTGAATGCTTAGAGGGGATTGAAATGAGCTGGAACTGTTTGTGGTACCTCAACTGCAATTCTATCAAGAAATTGAGCAATTGGTTGGTGATTTGATGAATTTGATGTTCCAGATGTTGTGTTAGTGTTTGGATCACCTCTATATGATGTTTATGAGGTGTGTGTGTGTGTGTGTGTGTGTGTGTGTGTGTGATTGGTTTGGTTGGAATTGCTCTCAAACTCAAAACCCGATAGTGACTTGCTTTGGAAGGCAAATTTGGAAGTGAGAAGGAGATTTTGAGGAAAGCATCTGTTTGATGGCTTTGGTGTACTCAAACTGGTCACAATTGAGCTCTATTTATAGTAGAGCAAGTTTTTTTTGCAAGCAATAGTGAATGGCAACTGCTGCAGAGGTTTGGCCAATGTTGATCAATGGGAATCCAAGTCTCCTCTAGCCATTGACTAGAGGTTAGAGCACAGGCTGCTGGTTCCCTAGTTCTTGGATATGTCTTGACTGAATTTAGTTGGAATTTGGCTCAGTTCATGCCACCTTGCTAAATGTATTGAATGCTTGAAAACAAAATTGGATATTTGGCATATTTGTAGCTTTTTAGGTTTGGCATGCTACTTGTGGAATCTTGGACTTGGGAGGCTTGGGAATCAGAGCTTGTCCTTTGATTGTCCCTTCCTCAGGTGTGCAAAAGGATGACAAGGCTTAAAAATTCGTGTGGCACAAGAAATGTGCAAATCTGTCCTGAAACCTGTCTTAAAAAATCAGCTGCAGCAATCCTTGTTGTAAAATCCATAACTTCTTGTTCAAGAATGATAAATGGTTGTTCCAGGACTTTCTGGAAAGCTGAGATGACATACTTCAACTTTGATGTTCAGGGATTTTCTTGAATCAACTTGGATCATGGAGAAAAACATCCTTGAAGTTGGGACATTCTTGCTGGAAAAATATTAATGATGTCCTATGAAATGTTGAAACATTTGACAACTTTGAACATTAATAATTCCAAACTTTAATCACTTATATCTTTTAATCCATTATGATATTTTTAGTTGAAGTGAATTGCATCTTTGATGCTTGTCTTGAATGGTTACAAAGTTTGAAAATTGTGTGGCACAAGAAAAAGTGCACAAAATCTGTCCTAAAAAACAGCTGCAGTAAGCCTTACTGTAAAGTCCATAATTTCCTGTTTGAGTATGATAAATGGACGTTCTACAACTTTTTGGAAAGCTGAGATGACGTACTTCAACTTTGATGTTCAAGATTTGTGAAGATAAGACTTTTAAAGTTGTCAAAAATGACCTTGAACTTGTGTGATCAAGTCTGTCCTAAAAGTTGTCTTAAAAATTCTGTTTTATCAATGCCTTTTGCAGAGATCATAACTTTCTGCTCGAGAATGATAAATGGGCTTTCTAGGACTTTGTGGAAAGGTGAGATGACGTACTTCAACTTTCATGTTCATGACATGGCTTGAATCAACTTGGACCATGGAGAAAAACGTCCTTGAAGTTGGGACTTTCTTGCTGAAAAAATAATTAATGATGTCCTACGAAATGTCGGAACATCTGACATTAAGAATTCCCAACTTTGATCACTTATATCTTTAAATCCTTATGATATTTTGAGTTGATTCCTTCCACAATGTTAAAGTATCAAATACCCTCTTTAAAAGTAGCCCTTACGCAAAATCAATGGATGCTTGGATCAACAGTTACAACCATGAAAAGTTGTGTATTTGAACATGATTTTAACTTAGAAAAAATTTCTAAGTTTCTTTCAATTTGATCAATTTTGCACGATTTCTTGATTTAAATTTGATCAAATTAAATCATCCATCATATTTTCTTGAGTAATGGCTTGTGAAGCTCATGGTTGACCAAAAGTCAAACTGACTTTCTGCGTCAGTTGACTTTGTATTAGATGAACTTGAGGCTTGATCCACTTGAAATGTTGCACTCTTGTGCTTAATTCTTGATGTGGGAGTCCTCTTGATCCATTGTGGATGTTTGAGAGGTTAGACAAGTTGAAGATCATGTTATTCCTTGATTGATCCCTTGTCTAAGTGCTCTGAGAGGGCTTGAAACCCTAACTCTTGATTGTAATGAATGTTCACCCATCTTTGGGGAGACTAATGAGTGTGAAATGGTTCATCCATATTGTGATGATGATTTGCACAATGATGGGAATCTTAGTGGTCAAAATCTGGGGTATGACAATATTTTTTAGGTTTTAATATTTGGTTAGTCATTATTTATCTTTTTTTATGAGACATAACAAAGGCTTACTACATTACTTGAAACAAAATTAAATAAATAAAATAAGCAGAAATAATGAACAATTTTAAAGATACCCCCTCCTCCCCAAACTTAATGTGAACAGTGTCCCACTATAAGTCTAACGTGGTATGACACGACATATCTTAAAAATTTTAAAACTAACTAAAAACTAAATTTTGGTAGATGTTTGGTTAGACATGATGGTTTTTTACATCAGTTGGGCTTGAAACCTACTTCTTTTTTTGTCCTTACAGTCTTTTCTCCTCTCTTTCTCTTTTCTCTTCCCCTTCATTCTTTCCTTTTTTTAGTCTTATGTACCTTTTTTCCTGGCCCAACTTCTGTTTCAGCAACAATACCAGTTTTCTTCTTCTTGCTCTTTTGTTTTGGAAAGAACTCTAAGGTCCTCTATTTTTTTACTTGGACATGTTATGTCACACTAGAGTATGAGTCTTTTTCTTCGGGCTTCTTGGGCCTCTTCTTAGCAGGACTCTTGTTCTTTTTTAGAACTCCAAAAGTCTTCTTCTGTTGCACCTGTACTTCCATATTTTTAGGATAGAATCCTCCTGCTAGCATTCCCATCCCCAACATGTTGGAGTCTTCATCATTTAACAACTGCTCCATTTGGTATTTCTTCCAAACATGTGGGGTCTTATTGTAGTAGGGCACTACTTCTTCATCATCATCTTCTTCATTATGAGTTTCATTTTGTTCCTATAAATATTCAGAATTGTTTATAACATTTTATTCATTGTTTTTATCATCGTTGTCAACATTTATGGTGTCTTTTTCTTCATCACTAGGTTTTGTTGTTATTTCCTTCTCTTAGCTTCTTTTTCTTACTCTCTTTCCAGTTCTTCACTTAACCGCTTCTTTTCTTTAATAGCCTAACCAAACTTCACAACACTTCCTCTAAAGAACCTTTCAAGACTCCTTTCTCTACAATGATCCCTTCGTTAATATTTTCTTCAATGGGCTCATTTATGTCAAATTCTCTTGTGACCTTTTTCTTGGGCTCTCTTTGCTTCTTTTTTTGGATTCTTGATGTCTTCTTATTTTGACTTGAGGATGTTACTGGAGGCACGGAAGAAGTCTCCTCTATCTCCACATAATTCTATGTAAATGCCACGTTTTTCTTCTTCTTACCATTGTTCTTCCTATCCTTTTCCAAGTTTTCTTCATACACATTATTTCCAGTAGATTGTTCCTCCTTACTTTCTTTATTTCCTTCAGTAAATTTCTCTCCTAATATGTGATTTGGGAATATATGAGCCTTGTTCATTACTCCCCCCCTTTTGCAGGGTGTATTGTCTTTTATGTCATGTGTGTTAATCCTTAACAAATTCGTAAATCTCTATTTTCTACCTCTGCATTTATTGTAGAAGTTCCAATAAGAGCTCTTCTTTATTGGTATATGAACATGCTTCTGAAGTCTTTTGGCGTGTCTTCGGGTGGACATTCTTGGGCTTCTTTGGTTTCAACAGATTCAAGATAACATCCTTGTCAAAGCTTCTTAGGGGTTTAGAATTTCATCTATTTCCTTCTCAGGTACCTCATGTCTCTTATGTATTACCTTAAACCCCAACACGCGATTTTAAAACATAATGCAGAAATAAAACTCAAAAAGGGTGTCACATTTTCACAGCATAACATCTTTCTCAAAATATAATCGCATCGGAATTAAACAATTAAAAACATCTTCAATTATCTCATGAAATAGTACTCAACTTTATTAAAATCATAAGTCAAATAAACTCAATAATTCACATAAAACATCGCCAAATAATCCCAACTCAAGTGTTGCACTATCAGAGCGACTCGAGGAAACTAAACAATGTAAAAACAATAAACAAAGAAGGCCAACTACGCCATCCTTCAACATAAGCAACATCTAATGCTCCTCGAGCTCTACCAGAGTATTTGCACCATAGGCCTAAAGAACAACACGGGAAACAAACAGGGGGTGAGAATACATTCACATATGTTAATGGTGTATAAATAGAAAGGATAGTCCACATCAACATATAATCAATCCACACAATGTAAAACATACAATCATTTGTAATGCATAATTTCTCTACTTTCATACATGTGGTATCATCCTACAACACTGGACCAAAGTGCTACATGATGCATATTGCTACAAACAAATGAAAACAATCTCCATCTGAACCTCCTACTCCCATTATTAATTATCAATCACAATAGTGGACTGAAGTCCTTCAACACTGGACCGAAGTTCTACAACACTGGTTCCTCTTTGAACCTAAAACTCAGCATAACTCAACACTTTTCATCATAACTCAGTATAATAATTAAAATATATTATTTTCTAATCAATACTCATCAACAACATCAAAAATCGCATCGAAATCATGTTTCCTACTAATCATACCTCAAATTCGAATAATTATTTAAAATATCAAATGGAGTTAGAATCAGGCAAATGAATTTGTTTTGGAAAACTTAAAATGTTTATTCTAATTTTTATTTTAGGACATAATACCCCAATCTGTTCAATTTAATCAAACAACTAGTACCAGTACTGGCACCGGGCAGAAAGTTTTGTCTGGCTTCAAAATATCACAAAACATTATAGACGTGTGATAAAATTATGAAACTCTCCAATCTAAAAGATCATTGAACTCTCTTTCTAACGCAACTGACGACACCTCAAACATACTTAAGAAACTAAAGTTACACGTGAAACACGATGACCAATGCAAGACTAAATTTGACTAAGCCTCTAGTATAAAAACCAATAAGTTTCTATTGTTGTAGAGCTCCTAGACTCAATTTAACCATTTCAAAAGAAATATTATTGTGTTATTATTCCAACACAATCGACGACACCTTAAACAAACTTTCGAAACTCAAGTTACACATGATATAAGGTGGTCAATCCCCTTTTATCTCTACCTGCGATTTTTCTGCCTTTTCTCCCTATTGAACAAATTTAAAACTCGCCTATTTCACTTATTTGAGTTCCCACCGCCCCATAAACATACCGATAAAATATCCATTGAAAATTAAATATTCTAACTCTCGCCTTATCATAAGGCAACAACATAATTGACTCCCGCCTTATCAAAAGGAAACAACATAATTTTCTCTCACCTTATCAAAAGGCATCAATGGATAATATCAATTACCCTCTCCTTATAAAAAAACATTATAATACATATCAATCAACCCCCGTCTTATCAAAAGGAAAATTCAACAATTATACTCTCGCCTTATCACAAGACACTAACATATGTATCAAATCAAAATACAATAATGCACACAAATCACTCAATAGAGCACAAAAATCATATCTTAACAATCACCTTACAAGGTTTTGCACAAACCTTCTTTGGCCTCAAACATTATCAAATACAAATAAAAATGGGAAGAATGAATGGGGTAAGGAACCCTCATTATCCATCTTCTTAAACACCCATACATGAATAATTTCTCTCCATTGCCTCGAATTGCAGATCAATGGAGTTCTTGCCCTTTGGAATATTTCTACCTTCTCCTTCCTAAGTGTCATACCCTAATTTTTTACCCCTAAGATGCCACCACATTTGCATAATTGGCATAACATTCATCATTACATTTATACATATCTTTATGCATCACTAACCCATTACAAGTACAAGATATGTATGCTTGCTTGCTTTGCAGGTTAGGTGATCCCTCAAGGGCTCAAGCATATGAATTATCAAAGGATGGTTATCCTATTCAAACATCTCAAGTCCCTTTGTCATCCATGAAGATCAAGAGCTTTCATTCATCAATAATCAATTGCAAGATGGCATCACAAGCTCATCAAGCCTCAATATCCTCAATACATCCAAATTAGGGTTTGACCTAATTCAGTCTTTGAGTTTACTTTTAAAGCAGGACAATGATTCCAAACCTATAAATATATTTCAAGGACCTCAAATGCCTCATATTAATCCCTTCATATGATTGGATTAACCCAAAGAGATTGACCCATAAACAATGCAAGAAGTCAAATTCATCTAGTCCACAAACTAAGGTTTTTGATAAAAAAAAGTCAATTGCACCTTTGACTTTTGACTAGTACATGATCTCAAACCTTGGGACATGATTCAAGACACTCAAAAACACCTTTGGAGTCCATCCATAGTGTCCAAATAGCCCAAGGGTTTGATTTCATAAAAGATCACAAAGTTCAAAGTTCATCTGATACAAAAGTCAACTGTGGTCAAAATCAAGTTTGACTTTTGAAGTTTTCGGTCAAATATAGTCTCTTCAAGTTAAGAATGATGTTAATATGTGATTTGGATCATGGTTGATCAATAAAAATCAAGAAATGTGAGGTTACTTGTAAAAAGGGAAACATTGGAGAAGTTGAATTTTTTCTAAGTTATAAAATTCAATGATTTTTACCATACTTTGCAAGGGCATAACTTCCAAACGAAGTAACCATTTTCTTTGATCCAAATATCAAATTGAAGAGCTTGTTACATACTACAACTTTTCCATTGAGGGTGGATTCCCAAAAAATGCATAGATTTTAAGATATAAGGCCATGAAGTTGGAGGTTCCATACTTTTCAACCTAAACACTTAGTGAAATTTTGAACAGAATCTGTCTTGTGTTTAAGCCAACTTTAGGGCTATTTTTTTTACTATGATCCACAATGATTCAAGACCAACTTTGAACATCAAAGTTGAAGTATGATATATCAGCTTTCCAAAATGATCTAGAACATCAAAATCCTTTATTTGAGCAAGAAGATATGGATGTTACAATTCGGCTTGATCAAGCTGAAATTCCAAGACAAATTTGCAACATGTTTGTGCCACATGATTTGGATAAGTCTTGAAAGCCTGAAACCTTCAAAAGATCAACTCCAAAATGATCATACAAGCATGTGCTCTGCAAAGCACAACTGAATTTTCAAAATTTCATCACTTAGCATGTGAAAAAAAATGGCAAAATAACCTTTTTCGTCCCTTAACTTTATCTCAGGGTCCAGTTTGGTCCCTTAACTTTAAAAAGTGGCAAGTTTGTCCCTTAACTTTTAAAATGGTTCCACGTTTATCCTTCCGTCTAATTCTGTTAGTCAAAGGTTGAAACCATGTGCCACGTATGATTTATTGCATTGTACTATAGGTTAACATTATTCCCCAGTTGGTATAATAGTATAAATATCATTTTCCAGCTTTTAATCAATGAACAGAGGAATATTTGCAGAATCATGCTTGCATCGTAAAAAGTATGAAGCTAGATTCGAACATAATTTCACGTGCAGTTCAGATGCAACTTATAATGCAGTATGGTGTTGGGCTAGAAGGTGTTGATATCGATGCTGCAACAAAGCGAAGCTGGGCTTCACCTGCACAACACAGTAACGAAATCAGAAATGATGTTGATGATCTTGTTGATGAGAAGGGTAGTCATGAAGATATCTATGGTTTTGCGGCGAAAGCTGACATTGTTGTTTGCTGGGCTGGTGTTATAAACAATAACTTCATATCGTCTATGAAAAAGGGTGCTCTTTTGGTGAATGTTGCTAGAAGCTGTCTTTTAGACTATGAGGTTGTGGTCGAACACCTTGAATCCGGTCACTTAGGAGTGTTAGGCACCGATGTCATTATGAATCAAGGTTTAATTTAGTTCTCTTTATTTATTATTCCTTTGTAAATCTTGAACCTTGAATCCGGTCACTTGAACAAGGTTTAATTTGGTTCTCTTTATTTATTATTCATCTCATGCATCATGATATATGAATCATCTTGCTTATCACTAATGTATTGTATTATTAGCATTGATGAATCATGATGGTGATGGTCTTTCTGGTGATGATAATATTAGCATTGGGGGAGGTGATTCAAATCCATATGTTAAATGGATGCTGCAGTTGCAGGTAAGAGAAAAAGATGAAGCTGAATTTGAATGATGGATTGTTAACTTTGCAGGGTGATGGATGAAGCTAGCTAGTTGTTCATGGCATGCAGGAGGTTTTTTTGTTAGACGTGTTAGAGTTGTCTGTGATGAAATTGGATGGAACTTCAAATTTTCTTTCAATGTTACATGCTGTGAAATTTAATGATATTCTATGAATATAATGAGAGTTTGGTATAAAGCCTTTGTTTGTTCAGTAAAGAGTTGTCTATGTGCATAATTTGTTTACTCATTATCTTACCATATGACAACGTAAATGATATGGATGGAAATTACAGAGAGAAGGTTAGTAAAATTCAGTCAACACAATTATTTTATTTGAACTTAAAATATGATTTTAGAATATGATAGCAACCAAATTATTGGCACTGTACCTGACATGTTAATGTTCTCATCTTTAAGAACTCTGCACCTATCCAACAATTCATTAAATGGGAGGATACTAAAAAATTCAGCATAGTCAAAAATGGTTGCAGGGTTAACGTCATGTATGTTAGGGCCTAGTTTTCCAAAATGGCTGCAGAGTCAAAAACATCTTCAACGGATAGACATTTCTAATGCTGAAATTTCAGATGCAGTTCCAGTATGGTTTTGGACTCAAACAAAATATTTAAATTTCATGAATATTTCATACAATAATCTCATTGGCACAATTCCAAATTTGCCAATAAGATTTTCTGAAGGTTGTGAAGTAATTCTTGACTCAAATCAATTTGAAGGTTCAATCCCTCTGTTTTTGCAAAGTACAACATTTCTACGGTTGTCCGAGAACAAATTTTCAGATACTCGTTTATTGTTATGTTCTAACAATACAATAGATAAATTGCGCCTATTGGATATATCAAAGTCATGTGGAAAAGATTGTTGTTGAAATGTGAAGTGAACAGAGCAGTGGAGAGAGTAGTGGGAGAAGGTTTCAGCAGGGAGAACAGAGGAACAGAGGAACATACATAACCAAAAAAGAAGAAGATGATGTTCCAAATCCATGTCAGCTGCCACGTAATAAAAAATAAAACGACGTTTGAGCCAACTAACGACAAGGATTACTTTGACACCATTTTAAAAGTTAAGGGACGAACTTGTCACTTTTTAAAGTTAAGGGACCAAACAGGACCCTAGGCTAAAGTTAAGGGACGAAAAAGGTTATTTTGCCGAAAAAATCATTCCAAAAGTAGGAAGTGAGGTTTTGTCCTCTAGCATTAAAGTGTTATAGTGAATTTGAGCAAAAATCATTCAATCTGCCCAAGGATGATCAAAACATAAAAGGATAGGATGAAACCCGATGGAACAAAGCTCAAAAGGTTAGAATGTGGGCCATGTGAAGAATAACCCATGTGTGCCTTGGCTTTCAAGTTATAGGTACATGACATCACTTATTGGATAATAGCCTATATCCAAATCCTTTCAAACTCAAGATATCAGACACATTTCTCCTATAAATAGAACTCATTTCTAACATTCAAATCACACCAAAACATTGCAAGAAGCTTGTTTTCTCCAAATCCCCTCCTTTCCACATTTCAAGGCTTCTAAGAGAGTCAAGACTTAGAACTTCAGTTCCAAGCAACCTCTGTCCAAACCAGTGATCCAAACACTTCATATACATTATATAAAATTGATCCAAATCCTCATTAAACTTCTGAAACACCAGAACCACCAAGTCACATCCCTTTTGCTCCATTTTGCTTCAAAGTTGCGGATTCGATAGGCCAAAGAGTTCCAGAAGGTTTCCAGCCAATTTCAGCATTGCAACATAATCCTTGGAGGTCAAGGAAGCTATTAGCATCAAGAGTTTGTATCTGTAACACTTCCAAGCTAGAATTCGATTCTCACTTGTAAGGTAAGTTTCCTCAACTACTGAACTCTATGATTCATGCATCATTCTTGATTATTTGAGTTACAGATATGTTTGTCATGATGTAAGGATCACTTTCCCTCAATTAATTGCTTCATATCTTGTACATATGGAATTTCATTTTAAATTTTCATTTTAGGGTTCATGCAGTTTTCAAATCAATTTCTTTGGATATACTGAATTTAAATGAAATTGAATAGAACCATTCAATTCCTTGTCAAATTTCCATCAAGTTTCATTTTTACATCGTGCCATTTGGATGCGTATTCTGAGAGATAGCATTTGGAGAAGATGAAGATGATGAAGCTGATGAAGCTGATGGCCATGGCGCCATATTTCAAAATAAAATGAATTTTTATAATATATTTATTTTGATCAAAACAAATAAACGGATGTATTACCACCCCAGTGGTTGAAGGCGTGTGTTTAAGGCTTTGTGTTAGCCTTAGGTCTGGGGTTCGAATCCTCTTCGCCCTAGACCTTTTGATTTTATTTTTTTTAAACCATTTTCAAAAGGATTTTTTCATATATTATTTATTTTTTCCATTCTCTATCAGCCACACGCAAGTGGCTCAGATGGTAATGTTTTAAACTCTCCTCCCCAAGGGCGCAAGTTCAAACCTTGGGAGGACCATCCTTATTTTTTTTATCACCCATTTTCTTCTTTTTTTTCCACAAATTCATTCAATTCTTTCAATGATCAAAATAATCTTTTTGAGCCAATTTTTTGCTCAAAAATGTTGAAAATAATCTTTACTTAATCATTTTTTATTAGGTTGAAAAATGATACATTTTTAAGTGTTTTATACCTTTAAAATGACTTTTCTTTTATTCTATCCCTAACCTAATTGATCATGATTATTTATGTGGATAACATGCTTTGTTTAAGTCTTGTTTAAATGTACATAACATGTTTGTCCTGACTTAAACACCATTCATACCATGTTTAATTGATTTTCCTTTTGAAAATACTTTTGATTAAATGTTTAATTAGGGTTTTCACTTTGATTAAACTTTCAAAACTCTTTGTACATAGTTAGGGCTTCCACTCGAGTTTGGATTCCCCCAAAGCCTTTGATTCAACCATGTTTGAATGCGTTGTCCATATGTTATTTCCATTAGGGTTTTGTTTACCCTTTACTATATTCACTTGATCCACGATTCATCTTGAATATTTGCTTACTTAAACTTCCTTGTGATTGAACCTTTGCTCACATGTTCAAGTATGTCATTCATAAACTCTTACAATGATGAACATATCTCTTTGTCTGATGTACATTCACATGTTAATATATCATGTTTAATCATACCATATTCATGTCATCCTCGATGACTACACTTGTTTAAAAGCTTAATCAAACTTGTCTTGTTAAGTTTCTCTTGACATTTACAACAATTGCATTCACATAATTGTAGCATTTTAAACTCATCCCTAGTTTAGACTCAGTTCAAACTTTAGGATCCTCTTCAACTACAACTTAGTTCAAACATTAGGTTTCCCTGGTTGAAATTTCAATCAACTTAGCCTCCTCTTGGGCTTTATACAAGGAGACTTCACAATCAACCCTAGCCTCCTCTTGGGCTTTGTACAAGGAAGTTAGACTTCAGAATCAAATCTTCAAAAAGATGAGAATTCCCCTTTGAATTCCTAAAGTCAACCATAGCCCCTTATGGCTTCAAATCTCAAACCTCATGTCAAACCCTAGCCAACCTTTGGCTTCAAATTCAACACTCCCCAGAGATGAGACATGAATCATGTAATGCCCTATATAATATATACCTAGAATAATACTATACAAGCATTTTATTTGGTACTGACACAATCTTAAGTGCCTAATGGCGTAATTCACATACTTGACCATTTCTAAAAACATAAACACAATCTATGGTACAAGATATGGAAACTAGCCAAAACAATAAAACTAAGATCAATATACAATATCCTCAATTGTATACAACAAATACACAGCGGAAAACTAAAGCTAAGCTTCTCTTGAAACACCCAAGTATAGCTCCACTTGTAAATCAAACCTGTAAACAACGCCTGAAAAATAAAAACAACAATGGGGTGAGATATTAAATCTCAGTGAGTTCCCTATCTTATAGATTCTCTCGGCTTTACAGGGTTTTAGCCAATCCTAACTCAAGTCAAGGGGAAGGGAAATGACTTTGAGTTCATAATCTCACACTATATGGAAACATGTTCATGAGTTCACCAACTCAAAATATCACTAATCGATAACCTTACCAAGGCATCCCCTTTTCCCGTCCGCTTCTATGTCTAGAAGTCGACCCGAGTCATGGATCCTTGTAATTTACTTGACATACGAAATGGATTCGGGTTCATCGGCCTGTTAACCGTGAACCGTCACTTCTCATGGCCTGTTAACCATCGTAAGTCTCTTTACCCGTAGGCTCCATTCGTACTACATGCGGGAATCAAACCTGCCAAATAATCATGCATACGTTCCAGAGGAGCCCGAAGCTCATGAAATTGCAACTCAAGGGAAACGGTTACGATTACGTGATCATATACACAAACATGATTGTATTCGACAATTACAAGGCCACATTCTCCTTTTCTCAAAAACACAAGGGTCACACATGTTCCATACTAGTGTTTCACTCTCTCCTAGACCACTACTCGTCAAGGATGCACCTTTCTACATCGAATGCACGAGCATCGCCATCTAGGTCATCTACTCTAGACCATTACTCGACAAGGATGCACCTTTCTACATCGAATACACGAGCATCGCCATCTAGAGTTTCTATCACAATCCTAGTCATAACCTAGAATCATATCATTTGTTTTGGGGTAAGGTTTCCTTACTCTTCCTAACTCATTTTAAGCATGCATATTGTCTCATTCATACTTAACAATAGTTAGATAGATATGGCATAACACAATGTGCACAAGTAAAACATTTATCACAACATATCACATAACATTATTTTCATTTAATTTCCACCAAATAATTAATCCTACATCATAGCTTTCTAATGATACCAAGAACGTCTCGATCGGAAACCCGAGTCAAAAGATATGAATTTCCAAACATTTTTCAAAGTTCAAAGCAGTGGTAACCGGTTACCTCAAAGAAAGTAACCGGTTACTGATAAAACAAAATCAAAATCATAGTTAGAGACACATTCTGGTAACCGGTTACCTCAAAATGAGTAACCGGTTACTTAGTTCATTTTTCATGTAAAACCTCAATTTTCCTGCATGTAACCGGTTACCTCAAAGTGAGTAACCGGTTACCACTGAACCAGAAACATAAAAACCTGTTTTTAATGGTGTAAACTCAATCTAATCTCAATCAAAACATGTTGGAACTTAACAACAAGTATCACCGATTAAATTCTATGCAATTTATTCCATATTTTAACCGTTAAAACAATCGATTCCACACAATATTCGATATTAACCAATTTTAACCTAAACTCTAACATTCGAAACTTCTAGAGCTTAAGTACTAACTAGAACCCACCTGATAATCGAAGAGGACGTTGAAGAATATGATGAATAGATGAAGAGATGATGAAGATCCAATTGATCAATTATTAGAGTTACCTTAAAATCCTCTCTTGAACTAATAAATAATGATTTGTCTCTTTAATTAATTAATTGATATCTTCAGAGTTAACTTAGTTGCTCTAATGATCCCAATTGACCATACTTAAAACACTTAGATGATTCCATTAATCTAATTAACCAAAGATATGGCATATAGATACTCATCTGATCTCATCTGATATCCAACTGAGCATTTAGATAATATGGGGTATTACAAATCATTTATATGAAAGAGATGTCTCTTATATTCCATCACCAAACATAAAACAGACATTTCAAACTTTTCTCCATTTAAGTGATGTAAGTGGCACACTTGTTGATTCAAAATCCAAGTTGGAGTCCTTCTCTTATTATGGTATGCAAAACACTTTTTTCATTTAAAGTGATGTAAGCGGCACACTTGTTGATTCTATATCCAAGTCAAGGCCATTCTCTTAAAAATGCAAAGACTTATTTAAAGGAAGATGTGGCATTACTCTAGATTTTCTACATCCAATTTTAAAGCTTCTTCCCTTATTATTTCTTTATCAAAATGTTTGTGGTGAATAGGTGAAATATCTCCCTCTTAAGATGACAATTTGTCTCTTCTCCCAAACCCAATTCCACCCATTAGTAGGTGGAACTATGAACGCTCTAATTTCTCAACTTCCTTTTGAGAATACGTAGACATAAGATTGCGAGATCTTAGCGAGAACAATATTAAATAAAACCCTTAGGTTCCTCTACCTTTTACACTACAAAAACAACAAAAACATCTCCCACTCACTTACTCAAAATTAATCAATAAATTCCCATTACACAGTAAGTAACTCAAAACAACAGTAACACAAATATATGCAAGAGGTTCCTATAGTATACTATAGATACTTAGGGTGCTAGTACCTTCCCTTTGTATAACCAATCCCGATTCCCGATCTCTCAAGTGCATTGTTTTTTTTTTCACACACTCACGGGTCTATTCAGATTTTTTCTCCTTCCCTCCTTTTGAGATAAATTAAAAGTTCACATGTAAAAGGGTGAGTCTTCATGCGGTTACACTAAGCTCTCTCTAGGATCTTCCTCTTTGCCTCTTTCTCCCAAGATTTTCACGTACTGTGAAAACTTTCTCACGACAACTTATTTATTTATTCACCCTATAATTTATCTCATTCTCCTATCACCCCTCAATTCTCTTCACACCGCTAATATTACTATTTTCTATTTTAATTTTATTTTATATTCTCTATCATTATATTAATTTAATTTAATTATTGTTCTAATTCAATTATTTCCTCAACTCTCACTACACCCTCAACTCTTACTCAATTCACCCATCACTCCCTAATTTTAAATAAAATTATATTTTCTCCCAACTATGAAATATCTCTAATTTTCTTAATATTTTCAATATCAAATTAAATTAAATAATTAAACCAAAACTCTCCAAAACTCTATTAAAAATAAAATATTAAATTTGGGGTGTTACATCTTACATATGTTAAACGAGGGCAATGATCTAGAAGGGGGTGAGTAGATCGCAAATAAATTTTTTTTATAAAAAAACCGGATCAACACCGGTCTATCTCAAACTGTTATAGGAAGAACCGGATATGCTGTTAAACCGTAACAAAATGAAATTAATGTAGCACAATGATGAGAAAACAAATTAATAAGTTTTTCAAAATTACGTTTGAACATTTTTATACTTCGATAATCAATTTCCAATGAAATTAAGAAACAAAAATTGACAATGCCGATTTGTCTGACACTTGGTATGCAATAAACTCCAAGCTAATTATTCTTTTGTGTTGTTGATGTGAAAATCCAATTGCTATTTTATAGATTGCAATTATCTTGCTAAAACAAGATGAAATATTTCAAAACCAAAGAAATTATCAATATATAAAATTTGCACACTAAATGAATTTAAAAATTGTAAAGAAGCTGTGGAAAAATTTATTATTTAATGCAGAAAATCTTCCCACTTTAGTACGTGAACAAATCATGAAACACACACACACACACACACATATATTTTAGGCAGTTCCCCAATTATCCTCACTATGGGTATGACTGCCCCCAATTTCAAAAGGAATTGAGATATTCAATAATCTTTGCAAAATGTTGAATACAAGAGAGAAATAGAAATTCAAACCCCTAAATCCCAAATTTAATGTTTATTATATATTATCCTCTTCCCTTGATCTTAAGCAAGATCAAGTGTCCCAAGATTTTCAATTTGATCCTCCGATTTTGCTACTTCTTTGACAAAAACCTCTTTCTTCAAAGCTTTTACTAGGCTGAATCCTAATTGCAAAATCTAGTGCCAAAAACCCCCCAAATCACACTTGATATTGGAGAGAAAACCCTAATTGATTTAATCAATGAAACCCCCAAATTAATCTCAACCCAATTGATTTAACAAATCCAAAATTGGACCTTATCAAACTTGAATCTAGATGGCACGCAACAAAAATTATTATGTGTAATTTTTTTGTGTATGTGTAGAGAAAGGTTGAGGATGATGAAGATTGCTTTGTATATTCTTTGGTTTCATCTATTTTAAAAAGATGCGTGAATGTGTATATGCGTGTGTGTAAGTGAGAAAAAGAGCTGAAAATCCGTACTTAGAAAATTTTACAAGTTTTGGAAATTTAAACAGGGTGTGTCGACCTCTAGATTGTATATGTCGACCTATAGAAGCATTTTTGCTTCTATGTGTCGACCTAAAAGCCCTATGTGTCGACCTGAAATGGACAGAGGCTTTAGTTTTGCCAAAAACTCAATATGTGTCGACTTATATATCATATGTGTCATCCTATAAAAGCATTTTTCTTCTATGTGTCGACCTGAAAACCTTATGTGTTGACACATAGTGTACAAAGGCTTTGGTTTTGCAAAATCATCAGCATGTGTAGGCCTGTACATGCATGTGCCAACCTATACACTAGTTTTTCACATAAAATCTTGATTTTAACTTGTAAAAACATTTATAAACTGATTTTAAGTATCTTAATATTAAAATCCACATCTAGACACAGAGAATAAGGTCCCATATACACAAATACTAAGTGTCATAGTTTTAACATCATTCGAAATATTTTTAAAAGGAAAGTGCACTCACATACTCCCGTTTTTTTATGATGGCAAAACGTATGAAGTATTTGATGACTTGATAAAAGCTCCCCCTGAATATGTGAACCTTTGAGACTTCGTTCTTGCATGGACTTCTCCCTCTTTGACAACATCAAAAAGAGACAAAGCCACAAATGTGAGAAGCATCATGTAAAACTTACAAAAACACATATAACACTCAGAGGCGTTGCAAAGAAAAATTGTACAACAATAATGTGCACTCACATTTCATTAGAATGAAGTTAAAGTTAAAATTGCCTAAACATAAATAAACATGCAATTCATACAAAACTATAAGGAGTTTATTACAAACACATTATAACATTGTCAAAACAGAAAAGCATAAGAACGAAATATAATAACATGAAAGACAAGAGATAACGTGCATGCAAAATAGGTTCCAAATCGTATGTGTCGACCTTTGTGACTAATGAGTCGACCTGAAATGCCTGATATAAAAAAAACTGAATTTTTTTTGGGTAATGTGTCGACCTATACGAGTTAGGCGTCAACACATACTGGACAAAAGTGAAAATATTATAAAATTTGAAGCTATGTGTCGACACATACTGTACAAGTTTTAAAAAAATCAAAATTTTAAGGCTTTAGGCCAACCTCTAAGGTAATAAGTCGAGGCATACTATGTGAACTTGGAAAAAACATGCAAAAACTTCATTTTTCATACAAGAATCGATAAATAACATGCTCAAACACCAAGTGCTTCAAAAATACTTCTAATTTGAAGATATAAGGGCATGAAATACATATGATAATGATATAATAACATGAAGCCACTATAAACATATAAATTAAAAACACATGGTTTAACAATGAAATTCTTGGAAGTGAGCATACATGAAATGTATTTTTCATCAAATATACCACACATTTTAGAACGGAAACACAGAGTCACATATGAGAGGCATATAAGCAATACATGAATTTTAAAAGAAAAACTTACGTACGAAGAGAAAAGTGAAACGATACTACCTCACGTGATGAGAGACAGAGGAGCACCCACATGAAATAGAACTTTCTATATACCTATTAACGTCAACGTACTTACCACTTTCATCTTTGCCTAAGTTCTCGTTAGTGGGTATTGGAGTGTCGATTGACTTTGCATCTGCCATTTCGAAGCGTTTAAGCAACTCTTTGCAGTATTTTGATTGACACATAAACGTCCCTTCTTTGAGCTGCTTGATTTAAAGTCCAAGAAAGTAAGTCAACTCTCCCATTAGACTCTTTTCAAATTCACCCTGCATTAACTTTGAGAACTCTTTGACATGTTAGTATAACCAAATATAATATCATCAACATAAATTTGAACAAAAATAATATGTTTTCCTTTACGTTTGATCAAAAATGTTGTATCAACCTTCCCTCTAGAGTATCCTCGATCAAGTATAAAGTTACTCAACCACTCATACCAAGCCCTATGCTTGTTTGAGACCATACAGAGCGCGTTTTGATTTTTAAAAACGTGGTTAGGATACTCATGATTTTCAAAAGCGGGAGGTTGTGAAACATACACTTCTTCGCTTATATAACCATTAAGGAAAGCATTTTCACATCCATTTGAAATAATTTAAAATCTTTAGATCATGCAAAATCTAGTAAAAGGCGTATAGCCTCGAGGCGGGAAACCGGAGCATAAGTTTCCTCATAATCTATGCCCTTCTCTTGGTTATATCCTTGGGCCACTAGCCTGGCCTTTTTCCTTATTATCACTCTATTTTCGTCCAACTTATTTCTAAAAACCCACTTAGTGCCTATAACTTGATGATCTTGTGGAGGTGGCATAAGGTCCCACACGTCATTTCTTTTAAATTGATTCAACTCGTCTTGCATGGCCATAAGCCAATGTTCATCAAGTAAGGCCTCTTTTGCGTTTTTATGTTCAATTTGAGACACGAATGCAAAGTGATAACATAAATTACTTATCTTAGAGTGTGTAGTTACACCTTTGGTGATGTCTCCAAGAATGTTGTTAAATGGATGGTCTTTGGCGGTCTTCCAAGCGAAAGGAAGGACATCCACTTTAGTTTGACTATCTTCCTTCTCTTTTATAAGTTTGTCATCTTCCTCCTTTCAGGTTCCACCGCCTCAGGATGATCAATTCCTTCTTCGATTTCTTTGAGTATGTCTTCTGATGATACACCTGCATCATGAAAAGAAATACCTTTCCAGACATTTCTCGGATAAGATTCGTCAAAAGTGACATGCACGAACTACACTATATTTACCATGTATAACACCCTTATTATTGTCTTTGTAGGTCAGATAGCCTTTCTTCTTTGTCGTGAAGTCAATGAATAAAGAAATATCACTCATTATATGCCTTGAGCATCCACTATCAAGAAATCATATTCTCTCCATGAAGCCAAGACCTTTAACATTCTTCTTCTTGTGATTGGCCATGAGGCAAAGATTTGCCATTTCATCCCTTTCACTTGAGCTACCATCCTTGGAGTGTTCACTATCACCATCTGATGCAATGTATGATCTTTTAGCCTTGCAAAACTTATTTTATTGACCTTTTCCTTTATCTTTCTTAAGCAATGAGAAATCAGGCTTGTAATGACCGACTCTTCCATAATTATAGTATGAACCTTTAGATTTTTCCTTCTTACTCTCATCTTGCTTTGAGTTATTTCATTGCCTTCTATAGCTGATGATATTCTTGTAGGAATGCTTCACTCCATTTTTCTTAATATAGTTATGGTACCTTCTAACAAACAGTCTCATTTCTTCATCATCCGAACACTCCTCGTCACTAGTTCCATTATCATCTTGCTCTATAGTAGAGGACTTGGAGCTAGAAGCCACAAAAGCAATTGACTTCTTGTCTACCTCATTTTCCTTGTTCTTCTCCTTCTTAAGCTTTTTCTCATGCTTCTCCAAGAAAATGAGTTCTTGCTCATGTTCTTCAAGATTTCCAAACAAAGTAGTAATATCTAATGTCAAGAGATTGTTAGCCTCCTTGATTGTGGTGATCTTCGATTGCCATTCCCTACTAAGACATTTTAAAACTTGTTAGTAGAAATTTCATTGGAAACAGGCTTACCAAGTGCATTCAAACGGTTTACAAGGTGAGTGAACCTTTTTTGCATATCGATAATGGTTTCACCATGCTTCATATGAAAAAGTTCAAACTTTTGGTTCAAAGTATTGATTCTAGCTTGTTTTACCTCATTTGTGCCCTCATGAGCAACTTGCAATGAGTCCCGCATAGCTTTAGAAGTTGTATAATGGGAAACACGATAATATTCATCAACTTCTAAAGAGGATATGAGAATATTCCTTGCTTTTCAATCATATGACCACCTTTTCTCATCATTTGCGGTCCATTGTGCTTTCGGTTTAGGTACAACAACACCATCCGCATTGGTCATAGTAATTTCAAAAGGACCATTTTGGATGGCGATCAATGCTTCCCAATCAATATAATTAATATGGACATGTATACAATCCTTCCAATAACTATATTTTTTGCCATTGAAAATGGGCGCTCTATTATACGCCCTTTTAGGTTCGGGAGCCATAATCTAATAAGCGATTTCGAAGCACAAGATAAATCGATGCTCTGATACCACTTGTTAGACGATGGAAACAATTTAGAGGGGGGTGAATAGATCGCAGATAAATTTTCTTTGATTAAAAAAATCTATTTTTAAAATATTTTCTATGGCAAGCGAAAACGGTTCCGGATCAACACTCGTCTACCCAAACCGTTATAGGAAGAACCAGATATGCGTATTAAATCGTAATGAAATGAAAGTAATGTAACACAATGATGAGAAAACAAATTAATAAGTTTTCAAAATTATGTTTGGACAATTTTATATTTCAATAATCAATTTCCAATGAAATTAAAAACCAAAAATTGACTACGACGATTTATCAAACACTTGGTGTGCAATAAACACCAAGGTGATTTTTCCTTTGTATTGTTGATGTGAAAATCCAATTGCAATTTTATAGATTGCAATTATCTTGATAAAAACAGTTTGAATATTTCAACACTAAAGGAATTATCAATATATGAAATTTTCACATTAAATGGGTTCACAAGTTTTAAAGAAAGTGTGGAAAAATTATTTAATGCATGAAATTTTCCCACTTTAGTATTTGAACAAATTATTAAAAACAGAGAGAGAGAGAGAGAGAGAGAGAGAGAGAGAGAGAGAGAGAGAGAGAGAGTGTGTGTGTGTGTATGTGTGTGTATGTGTGAGAGAACACACATGGATTTGTTTAGGCAATTCTCTAATTGTCCTCACTATGGGTATGTATGCCCCCAATTCCAAAAGGAATTGAGATATTCAATAATCTTTTAAAAATGTTGAATACAAGAGAGAAATAGAAATTCAAGTCCGTACATTATAAATATGATGTTGATTCTATCTTCACCTCTTCCCTTGATCTTAAGCAAGATCAAGTGTCCCATGATTTTTAATTTGATCCTCCAGTTGCACTACGTGTTTGACAGAAACCCCTTTCTTCAAAGCTTTCACTCGGCTGAATCCTTTTTGCAAAATCTTATGCCAACCCCCCCCCCCCCAATCACACTTTATCTTGGAGCGAAACCGTAATTGGTTTTATCAATGAAACCCCCAAAGTAATCTCAACCCAATTGATTTTACAAATCCTAAATTGGACCTTATCAAACTTGAATCTAGATGGCACCCAACAAAATTGTGTAATTATTGTGGGTATGGATAGAGAAAGGTTGAAGATGATGAAGATTGCTTTGTATACTCTTTGGTTTCATCTATCTTAAAAAAGATGCATGAATGTGTATATATATGTGTGTGTAAGTGAGAAAAGAGCCGAAAAATAGTACTTAGAAAATTTTACAAATTTTTGGAAATTTAAACAGGATGTCTATATCATATTTGTCGACCTATAGAAGCATTTTTGCTTCTATGTGTCGACCTGAAATTGACAGAGGTTTTGGTTTTGCCAAAAACTCACTATGTGTCGACCTATAGATCGTATGTGTCGACCTATATAAGCATTTTTACTTCTATGTGTCGACCTGGAAACCCTTATGTGTTGACACATATTGAATAGACACTTTAGTTTTGCGAAATCATCAGCATGTGTCGATCTATACATGTATGTGTCGACCTGTACACTAGTTTTTCACATAAAATCTTGATTTTAACTTGTAAAAATTTTTCTAAACTGATTTTAAGTATCCTAAAGTTAAAATGAACATCTAGGCACGGAGGATAGTATCCAATATACACAAATACTAAGTGTTTTAATTTTGACCTCATTCAAAACATTTCTAAAACGAAAGTGCACTCACGACATAGAGCAGTGATGAGACATGAAAAGTAAAGCATTACATCCTTCCTTTTTGTACAGACATAAATTTTTTGACAGATGATTTTTGAAATATTGATGGGGTGACAGCTAGTGTTACAGTGCTGCAAGATTAATTAGCTTTTATTAACAGTTTCATTGTGAGCAATTGGGAAACAAAATGCTTAAGAAATGATATAACACTTTTCACATAGACTTCATATTTATTCTTAGCATTATTTTCTCTAAAGATTTTGGAGTCTCCAACTACTCTATTCCAAGGAGACATAGTGAATTCCTAATTGCTTATAGGTCATTTTCATCAGTTTTTTCCAGTAAATCTTGGTAAGATTCCTCCAAATCCTTCCCTCTTAAAATCATGTTGAGAATCTTCTCTAAATACTAGACTTCTCTTCTCCTTACAACAACTTCAAGCTTCTTTTGGTTAGGGTTTACCATGTTGACATAAAATTCCTTCACTCATTAGGTGTTGTAATTAAGGGGATATTTACATAACTTATTCCACTTATGGCTGGTTATAACACGCCCTACCTCATCAGTGAGGCCTATATCTTCTTCTTCCATATCAAAGATGAATCCTCTCTCAGAATGTAAACTTTTCCTACAAATATATTTGTGTAATTCTTTTGTGCATCATTGCTTATGAAAGTTTCAGATTCATAAAGGTCAAAATCAGAGTAAACTAAAAAGGGGTTGCATTATTTCTAACGCACATTTTTTATCTTTTGTAGGGTCCAATTTTTGTGGTTCCATTGTGAAAAGTTTTTTTTTTAGGGAGATAGGTTAGAATTGGTTGTTGTGAAAGATGATTACATGTGAACAGATGCTTGCTCAAATGAAAGTTGAGGAAAACATATGAGATCTTGTCTCTTAGGGTAGTGATAATGAAAACGTGGGAGAGAGAGAGAGAGAAAATGGGGTGTATGGGTTTAAATCAAGGGTTGAGATTTTTATTTTTTAGGAGGTAAATTTTGAGATTTGAAAAATTGGAAAAGAAAAAACCATTAGTTAGTGTTGGGTAAATCAAAGTGTTTCCCATAAATGCAGGCTTGATGGTGACAAGACTAATGATGTAATACCCGTAGAAGTACAATAGGAGAAACTAGAATTTAGGAATATTAAATAGTATTATGCTATTTGCTTTTATTTGTTTTCTGTTTAATTGTCTGTTTTGAAAGAACTTTTGCTGAATTTGTGTTGCGTCTTAATCAGACTTTTAAAATTGGTACAATGATTATATTAGCTTTGAATGATTATTTAAATGTTCCTATTGTGTTGAAATTTAAAAAAAAAAAACTTCTGATTCTTAAGAAAACAAGCAAAATATACTCGTCGTTTGAGTTTTCACGGACTATGATTGTCGTCAAAATTTAAATAGGAGTTTTATATATTGCATAGAATGAGAGTTTAATCTTAATATATATTTTTTAAGACATGGAACAAAAAATATATCATGAATAAAAATTTATTCGAAATAAAAATTTATTCAAAAATTATGTCTTATGTTAGTTAAAAGGTTATGGTAGAATTTTTCAGATTTCCGTAAAATTTGTTCATGAAGAAATTACGACTCGTCTGAAAGCGAACGAAGAAATTGAATGAACTAATGAGAAGGGGTCATAAAAATATCTAGATACTTTTTTAAATGTATTATTATTTTATTGTTTGTGAGAGTGAGAATAAAGGGCCAAGATTGAACCTATGTGTCTTATTATTTTAATACAATGGCTAACATCATTTTGTACTTTCTATTTAAACAACTCTTGAAGACTCATTCACTTCCTTTTCTCTCCTCTCTCACGTGAAACACCTTTCACCCTACTTCTTTCTTCCATATTTATTTATTAAGAGATAGTGAAAACAAAACTAAGGGTTGGTGGAATCATTCCAAGATGAAAGTTGCTTGTGATTGCTTAGTGAAGCTATTGGCATTATTAGAATTGTAAGTTTCGGATAATTCCTCCTTTTTCCATTAGGTGGTAGTAAGTCCATAGTGATATGGGTGAAGAATTTTACTTTTTTGTTCTTCCTTTTGTTAATGTTATAAATCCATGCTAGTTAGTGGTGGATACAAAAGAAAAAATTAATATATTTGAGTAGTTGATAAAATTATAAAGTTTTAATTAGTGTTTAAAATAATCTATTTGATTTTCACTACGCCAAACAAGACTTTAGACAGCGCTTTTTTAGGCCTTAGACAGCGCTTAAAAGCGCTGCCTAAGCCAGCGCTGGCGTAGGTAAAGACAGCGCTTTTTATTTACGAAAAAGCGCTCTCTAAAGTATACATTAGAGGGCGCTTTTTCAACAAAAAGCGCTGTCTAAAGGCCCCCTTTAGACAGCGCTTTTTTAAGCGCTGTCTAAAGTATGCCTATAATTTTAATTATCAATTTTTCTATACCTTTAGAGGGCGCTTTTTCAAGAAAAAACGCTGTCTAAAGGCCCCCTTTAGACAGCGCTTTAAAAAGCGATGTGTAATGTAATTTTTTCTATACCTTTAGAGGGCGCTTTTTAGGAAAAGTGCTTTCTAAAGGCCCCCTTTAGACAGCGCTTTTAAAAGCGCTGTCTAATGTATGCCTATAATTTTAGTTATGAATTTTTCTATACCTTTAGAGGGCGCTTTTTAGGAAAAGCACTTTCTGTTGTGAATTATAGACAACGCTTTTTCTAGAAAGCGCTGTCTTTTCTCTACGTATAATTTTAATGATTTTTTTTTTAAATCTCATTTTAACCATTTTTTTATGCAGAAACCTGTATAATTCAAGTCATTTCAATAAACCTGAATATTTTACATTTCCATTAACAATTTCTAGTATGGTTCATTAACCATTTCCACTAATCCCATAAATCACATAAACCACATAAACCATTTCCATTATAATTCAAGTCATTTACATTAACCATTCACAAAACTATACAATTACATTCCAAAATCACATAAATAACATAAACCATTCACAAACTATACAATCCCATAAAATAAACCATTCACAAAACTATACATTCACATAATCCCATTATCCTATACCTTATATGACTTTTTTTCCAATAAGGTATTCGCACAATTCCTCCTTAATTTCTTGCAATTTATCCTTCGTGTAATGAGAACACACGTATTCATCAAAGTACTACATAACAAAACAAAATATGCATGATTTAGTTTAAAATAATAAATTATATGACATATTCGATAAATATTAAAATAAATCCTAAGTTATAAATCTATGCATACCGTAATAGGAATCTCTAATCGATCCATTTGAAGGATTTCTCTCATAAACCTCAAAACGAAATACCCGCAGTCTATGCCATTATGCTGACGAGGGCACTACACATAGACAAACAAATAAGAATTAATATATAGTTGTTTTGTGTTATCAAGTAGCATCACTAATAAGCAACATTGTGAAAACTAATATACCTTCTGAGCTTCATTTTCATCATGTGTCTTGTGTGTGTCGTTATGGTCACTAGCCATTTCACCTGTAAGAAAGAAAAAAATAAAAATTAAATGACAAATATAAAAATCCATAATCCATAATCCATTGAATGATATAAGTTATATATAACATGACAACTAATTAATATTATTGAATGATATAAGCTATAATTTTATAACTAGTACCTTTTTCACTAACGTCTCTTTCTTTTCTTGGTTGGAATATGTTCTACCCGTCTCTTAACAACACGGACGGTTGGATTGATCCAAATACCCTCATTATGATCATTTCTTGTATATGATTCATTTGCTATAATATTTTCATCTTGATCATTTCTAGTAAATGATTCAATATCAACATCAATATCACCTTGATCTCCAATGTTTTCATCAATTACTTTGTTAGATAAAAGCACTATAGACCATTTTGTACTTGTCGGATCAGTGACATAGAACACTTGTTTAGCTTGAGAGGCTAGAATAAAAGGCTCATCTTTGTACCCCACCCTATTAAGATCCACTTGCAAAAATCCTGACTTATCCATTCGTACGCCATTATTATTTTCAACCCACTTGCAACGAAATATAGGAATCTGAAACTTCTCATAATCAAACACCCAAATGCGCTCGATAACCCCAAAATATGACAGATTTGCAAATTTGGGGTTTAAATCTTTCACACTTGAAATGTGCATTGCTTCAGCTACCACGGTGACACCACTATTTTGCATAGTACTTTTATCATCTTGTTCTTTGGTATAAAATGTGTATCCATTAATTGCGTATGCGCTATAAGAAAACACAACCAAACTTGGACCATATGCTAAACATCTCAACCTTTCTGTTATTGAAGCGGGATCTGAATAATACTTTGAATAAATATGATCCTTAAACCAAGATATGAAAAAGGCTTTCCAAACTGAGTACTCACATCTTTCACCTTTTCAAAAATTTGATCACCTGTCAATATAGTTGGAGCTCTACCATGTTCTGCCTCTCCATTGAATGCTTTTCTCCACCCACGATAGTGATGATTAGAATTTAAGAATCTATGATGACCGAGAAATACATTCTTCTGACTAAACTCCAATCGCGTCCAATTTGTTTTATCTTCACAAATAGGACATGCACATTGACCTTTTATGTTGTACCCTGATAGATTTCTGTATGCTGGAAAATCATTAATTGTGCCAAACAACATCGCCCTCAAGTTGAATCTTTCTTTCCTATACCCATCATAAACCTCCACACAGTTCTCCCACAAAAACTTTAAATCTTCGATTAAGGGTGCCAAGTATACGTCTATGTCATTCCCTGGTTGTCTAGGCCCAGAAATTAACATAGATAACATCATGTACTTACGCTTCATACATAGCCATGGAGGTAGGTTATAAATCATTATGATCACAGGCCAAGTGCTATGTGAGATACTTTGAAGACCGTGTGGGTTTATTCCATCAGTAGATAATGCCAAGCGAAGGTTTCTTGCTTCTTTTCCAAATTCAGGATAATCATCATCAATTTTCATCCACTGTGGTGAATCTGCCGGATGTCGAAACTTTCCATCAATAATTCTTTCATCTGCATGCCAAGTCAAGTGTCTTGAATCGGTCTCACTACGAAACATGCGTCTAAATCTCGGAATTATAGGAAAATACCATAAGACTTTTGCTGGAGACAACTTTTCCTTATATCGAGAGACACCGCATTTAGGACACTCATTTAACGATGCATACTCATTTCGAAACAAAACGCAATCGTTTGGACAGGCATGTATCTTATCATAGCTCATGCCAATAGAGCACAACATCTTTTTGGCCTCATATGTTCGATTGGGAAGAACATTATCCTCTGGAAGCATATCTTTCATAAGGGCCAATAACTCTGTGAAACTTTTATCCGACCATCCATTGCCCGCCTTTAAGTTGTACAACTTTAATACCGCAGACAATCTTGTGAATTTGGTGCAACCATTATATAACGGTTTCTCTGCATCGCTTACCAACCTCTCAAACATTTTGGGACAATCCTTAAGATCTTCTTCAAGTGCTTCTGCAATCTCTTTGACTCGATCAGAATCGTATGTATCTGTGCCATTGTCATTTAAAGCATAGGTCGTATTATCCCCCGGTTCAACATTCCCGTTAATTTTCTCACCATGCAAATTCCAACATGTATAACTTCTATCAATTCCACTCCTCATTAAATGTGATGCCAACTGAATCGCGTCAACCCGACTCCCAAAACAACAACCCAAGCAAGGACATCTCATTCGACTGGGTCTTTGGCGTGCGCAATAGCAAACTTAACGAATTCTGATACCCCATTCTCGTACTCTTTCGACAATCGACTTGAAGACATCCATTTCTTATCCATAGTTATACTAATTAAACTAAACAAAAACAAAAATAAAAAATATTTACCTGTAGGGAAACAATCCGACTTTCACACTTTGATCACAAGTAACCCCTAATTACAGTGGCGAGAGAGAACAACTAATTACCTTTAGAGATGTAAACAACTTCTTGACCCACACAGTGTCCAGATATGTTATAATTACCAAGATCCCCCTGTACACGTATCATAAAATGAAATATCATTAATTGACCAATTATGAGTCATAACTTGATAAGTGGCAACATGTAATCACAAACAAGCAACATACTTAAGAGCAAGCATACTTAATTAAACAAGTAACCAAGCATACTTAAACAAGTAACCAAGCATTAGAGCAATTCATCCTAAACCTAACAAGATTCAAATCTAAGCAATACCTAAACAAGTAAACATGCATCAACTTAAACAAGTAACATTCATACGATAACCTAAATCTACCAAGAATCAAGTTTAAATCATACTTAAACAAGTAATCATCATATCACAAAGATAACCATCAAAGCAATTATTGAGCAAGATAAACATCTCATGCAAAGACAAATATCATACTTTCTTTGACCATGCAATACAATAACTATCATAACTCCACTTTCATGGCTCTATATATCATAACTCCATCAATACAATAACTATCAATATTACAATAACTATCATACTTTCTTTAATCTAGAATATAGAAACAACAACTAATGAAAATAGAAACAACATGTTCAATATTAGTCATTCTGAAATCTGAATCTTTCACTTCTCATCTCCTTACCTCTCTTCAAAGCTTTGGAATAACTCTTTCAAAGAAAAACACAAGAATGAAAACAAGAATGAAAATCGTTTATTCTTTTTTTTTTAAATAGTTTACAAAACAGCATACAAGGAAGGTTCTATATCTTCAAGTGATACTAATGAGATATATCTTCACTATCATTTTTATTTCGTGCGTTTTATTTTTTGCTTTTTTTTATTTTATACTCAGCATACAAGGAAGTTATTCATTTGTTTTATTTATTGATTTTATTGATTTCGTGAGCCTTGTATATGTGAATACAAGGAAGTTAAGGCAAACAGAATGAAAACAGAGAAGAACGCTAGCAATGGCGAATGAAAACAAGAATGAAACAAGAATGAAAACAAGAATGAAAACAGAATGAAAATTGTACCTCTTCTTCGTTTCGTCTTCTTCTTCACGAAAGCAATGGCGAATGAACGACGGCAATGGCGAATGGTTTTCAGCAGAGAAGAACGATAGCAAGGGTTTCAGTAGAGAAGAACGGTCGAGAGAAGAAAATGAAAAGAAGTGTCTGAAAATGATTAGAAATTATTTTATATTTTAATTCATAAATGAACTTTAGACAGCGCTTTTTTAAAGCGCTTTCTAAAGTAATACCTATAGCAGCGCTTTGTTCAAAAAGCGCTTTCTAAGGTTAACCTTTAGACAGCGCTTTTCTAAAGCGCTTTCTAAAGTAATACCTATAGCAGCGCTTTGTCCAAAAAGCGCTGTCTAAGGTGGCTTCCATTTTGGGCATTTAACAGCGCTTTTAAAAAGCGCTTTTTAAAGGCTGTCTTTTACAGCGCTTTTTTAAGCGAAATTTTTTAAAGACTTATAGCAGCGCTTTGTCCAAAAAGCGCTGTCTAAGGTGGCTTCCATTTTGGGCATTTAACAGCGCTTTTACAAAGCGCTTTCTAAAGGCTGTCTTTTACAGCGCTTTTTTTAAGCAAAGTTTTTTAAAGACTTATAGCAGCGCTTTGTCCAAAAAGCGCTGTCTAAGGTAGCTTCCATTTTGGCCATTTAACAGCGCTTTTACAAAGCGCTTTCTAAAGGCTGTCTTTTACAGCACTTTTTTTAAGCGAAATTTTTTAAAGACTTATAGCATCGCTTTGTCCAAAAAGCGCTGTCTTTTTTGCGCTGTCTTTGTCCAATTTTGGCGTAGTGTTTTGTGGTTATTTCCTAAATCCATGAGACCTATTAATTTTTCAAAGGAAGAATATGAGAAAATTTGCCCTAACAATTTGTTTGTGTTGGCCAAAAAATTCATGTTAGTAATGATAGGGTTTTAGAAAAATTTTATAAGTATATGAAACAAGATTTTATGAGTCCATTTCCCTTGAAGAAAGTCATGGTGCATTAATGCTAGTTGATTTTGAAAAGAAAGTAAAACTTAATTGAGTAAAAAAATTATTCAATTAATTTGATTTTATTGCAATTAAAGTCATCCCAAGATGTTTTGGTATGTCAATTTTTAATAGAAATGTTATAAAAAGAAAAGTCCATAGACTTTAGGAGTTTTGATTTTAGGATTTTAGAAAATGTTGTTAGGTTTGGAGTTAAATAAATTGAGTTTGTTTATGTGAAATTGGTAATTTTATAAGCATTTTAATTAAATTGGATTTTTGGAGAAAAATGACTTGAGTTAATTTTGGTTCAGACAGAAATTTAAAAGGGTATTTAGATCATATTAAAATTTATGACTTGCCTAATAAATGAATCATTAGATTCTCCTTTTTAAAATGATCAAAATGGACATATGATTCGCTATGATCGGACAAAGATTCAACAAGTTATAACTCTTTTAATTCTAAAATTGTTTTGCCATTGTTTCATGAACTAAAAATATTTTTTGTCAACTGAAATGGATTACCGAAGGTACCGTCGTCGAAAAATATTTAAGAGTAAGGTTATGCTAAAAATACTTTTGTTTTAAAGTTGATAGAGCTCATTTTTCCTAATTTTATTTGAAGTTTTGAAAAAGGATTTTTAAGTTCATGATTTTCTAAGTGTATAAACTAGAATTTCACCAAGTAAAGGGAACCTAAGTGGGTTATTAAAGCTATGAGAAAACCTAACATTGAATTACATTGTACGTGGCCAAGACAATTTCCTAATTGTGGATGTAGTCAAGTTTGTAATAACATAAATAAGTTGTGTAATTTAAAACGTGGGGAGTGTGAATCGGATTAGAGACTTCGTCGTGAGAGACGGATTGCGCTTGTGTAGTATAAGTTGAAAATGTTGGAAGCTTGCCAAGTTAAGGGAATTTTCTAACAATATTATATGTGATTGAATGCATATGTATTTGTATGCATCATTGTATGCCCAGTTGGGTAATTATGATGACTGTGAGCCTGCTTGGGATTTGTTATGATTGAGTGTTTGTTTGAGATGTTTGAAGCTTGTGTGCCTATTTAGAGATATGTGATCTTGTTTTCCCATAAATAATTGTGTGATACTTATGTCCCCAGTTGAGGATATATGATGCTTGTGTGCCCAGTTGGGGACGTGCAATGCAGGTGTGCCCAAGTGTAGATTTGTTGTTACACTATGATGCTAAACATGTGAATATGCTTTCATATGATTTTGAATAAATATATGAATCGACTATTGAAAAATAATTATGATGTATTTGCACATTGTTTACCAGGAAATTTGGTAAACAAAAACAAGTTTCTATTAATACTTAAGGGATTAGATTCGAAAATATCTCAGAACATATTTGTGTGAATCATAACCTTTGGACAACATATTGTTATAGAAATCAAAATGCAATGTTTAAGAGATAGTAATTTGAACTTGACTAAAATCGGAATATAAAGGCTTTGAAAGTAAAATGACTGAAATCGAAATTTAACTTAAATGCATAAATGACTTCAACGTAAAAAGACTTGGAATTTATAAATGTGGAACGCATACGTACATTTCTTCGCTTGTTTCCCAATCACACTAATACTTTGAGTTTGTAGAAATTTTAGTACAATTGTGGATCCCTACAACTTAAGCAAGTGTCTACTTATATACTAGTTTAAAATAACCGCCTACAACGGTCAGCTAAACACATCACGATAAGTTTTTGCTTCCAAGCAGTTGTTATCTTCGACGAACCTCCACGTGTCTTTGATTAACTACCTGATCATATCAAATTCTAGACCATTTGACTAAGCAGAGTAACCATTCTAAATACTTAGAAATTTAACTAACTCCAAAGACTCCATAAATTCTTTGATCTTCGATTTCAAGCTTCGAATAAAAACTACTAAATCATCTTTCGACAGGTCACATTCATCACAACAACCTATGGTCTCGATTGACCATGTTCGACCTCATTCCTCACAATGGCATGTCCTTGTATCTTACTTGCTATTAATATTTATGTCGAAAATCCAAGGTAACAAATTTCCCACCAAAATGCCATGTTTCGATTTAGGTCAGAAAAGAGAAAGGTGGCATTTTTTATTGTATTTTCGAAACTGTTTCAACTTCTCCGCTGACATCATCATCATTACTACTTTCCTGCACTTTGTCATTTTCCATAAACTTTTTCAGAATCTCATAATTACTCTTATTTTCTAGGAGGACTTGAGTGTGCACATCTGTAATAACTGCTTCACTCACATCAATGCTACCACTTCATGATACACAAAATTGCTTCCACTTTTCCATGTGAATACCATGTGTCTGAATCTTACCAAAAACTGAAAAGCTACAAATACCCAGCTCCATCCTCTTTATCATCCTCTTCGTTTAACCATTCTCTTAACTTCCCTTACGCAGAAAACCCTTCGCTCTCTTTGCAAAAGCTTCTAACCTCAAAAATGGTAGCCAAAACTTCAACTCCGCAGTTTAACATTGGGAAAACCTCTATGGCCTTCACGATTTTGCCAAAAGAAGATGAACAAGGTAGAGACTTTGTTCCTCAACCACCATTGTCAAAAGAAAATATCTCCAATCGGGCAAACCAGGTATTCATCCTCTTTTATTTATCTAATAAGCTTTTCGCCTTCTTGGGACCATACTCAACTACAAAGTCAAATGCTAGGAAGTTAAGAAATTTTTTCCAGGCTACACAGTTACCATGCCCTCAGGAAGAACGCTCTCTCGATATGTCCTTCATGGACAAACCTGCGTGTGTGTTTCAATCTGCGCCACTTGCTCAAAATAAGGAATATCTCGCTTAGCTCGACAAAGTTCAGCCCTAAAGGAAGAAAAAATGGCAAGACTTAGGCATCTACGACATGATTAAAATATTTAGAACTGTCCCTAGGTATAACCCAACCATGTTACTTCCCTCGATCTTTTTCTGGGAAGGTTCCACCAATACCTTTCAATTTCCTTGTAGCATGTTAACACTAACCTTGTTTGATGTAACAACCATTACAGGGTTAAACCCTCTAGGCAAGACCTTTACTCTGACCATAGAAACAACCAATGAATTCACTATCGATCGGTTCAGTTTCAAGAATTTATCATTGACAACCATGATAAGAAAACCGTTGAAGTCTCCGACCAGGAACACGTCGCTTTTTTAACCCTGTGGCTTTCTTACTATGTTTACTTCTCTAGCTCTTTACAAGTAGCTAATAAATTTGTATCTTTTGCTATCCAACTCCATGAATGTCGAAAGATCTCACTAAGCAAACTCCTTTTGGCAAACCTCTATCAATCACTTGGAGAAGCTTCCTACAAATTAAAACATCTCCCTGAGGCCAACAAGTCATAACTACTTTCTGGTCCCTTATGGCTTCTACGAATTTAGCTAAATGCTACATTTGAGCCAAAACTTCACATAACTGACTCCCTAGCTTTGATAGCAAAAAATAAATGTAGAGACATCGAAGTCACGAGGCTTGCTTTGACTACTCCTCGTGATACCCCTTCACAAATCACATTCATGAAATACATCAAATTATTCATTAAGTCGACCCCTTTTGTTTCGACCATGACCGCTTTCGCAGACCGGTGTGTTGGTCCATCATGGTTCAGAAACAGATTTTATAGTGTATCACCCTCAACGGCTTCCATGTCAAACTCCATCTGGGCCGCCTTTTGACCCCCACACTCTTATCCACCAGAATCAAGACGGGGACTCCTGGCTACGGCTTTTTTGGCTACCAACTATTAGAACAAGATTTGTTCATGACATATTCTCTTTTATTTTTAATGATAACAAAAGTATTAAAAGAAAAATGGTTTATTTGATGTGTGTTTTATTTAAGCAGGTTCTTGTACATAAATAATCAGAATCTGTTTTACTTAGACACACTTGGGAGTTGCTTCATTGCTAGCTTCTGGTGGCAGAGTCTAAAGAACAATTGTTAGTGTGTCTTGGTGCAGACTCTGAGCTGAAAGCCTTAGCATTCAGACGAGTTACTACACTTCGTAATTGTATATCAGCATCTGGTACCATTCAAAGTTGGTGATAAAGTTGTGGATTATCCGTACTGCATAAAGCAAGATGTATTGTCTTATCAGCTTGTTAGCTAGAGTCTACAAGATTGCAAGGCTCAAGAAAGGTTATCCCAACAGCTCTATCAGTACAAAACCTCTTGAAGACTCAAAGGTTAAACGTATTACACACTGGATTCAGAATCTGTTGTGCATCCATCTTCAACGTCTCTTGTGCTATGGAGTAAAGGCAAAGACACTGGATCAAGTCACTTATTCAACGGGTAGTTTCTGAAAAAGCTATATATATGGTTGAAGATTCAAGTTTGAATCTTAACAAGGATTCTTCTGATGAAGGAGTAGCAAGATCAAACAATTATCAACTCTAATGTAATATTCAGATTTTCTATTTTAGGTTGTAATTGTAAAAGCCTTAAGATTTTTTACCATTAAATATATTAGAAATCTTAAGAGCTTTGGGTCTTTGTTATGGTGATTTCCCGTACCTCTGATGCTTGCATCATGTACACCTTGTTCTCTATTCTTCTGAGCCTTCGGTAGTTTAGATTAGGTCTCTTGATATGTGCTTGAGTAAAAGTCTTGTTTCATTGGGATTCAAGCAACAAGTCTTGAGCCAAGATGCTTAAGCCACGTAAGTCTCATTGCTTAAGTGCTTGAGTTGTGAAAGTCTTATTCAGCTAGTTTGATTGAGCAGAGGGGAATTCTCCGTCTAAAGGGCGTGAGCAAGAAGTCTCAAGAGAGCTTGAGTAAAGAGGAAGTCTCAGTGTGGATGGCCAGAAGAGCAGGTGGCTCTGCCAGAGGATGTGATCAAGAGAAGTCTTAGGCATGTGCTCTAAGCAAGGGGAAGTCTTAACCAGAAGACCTTGGAGCAGGTGGCTCGGTCAGAAGGTGTGAGCAAGGGAAAGTCTTAGACATGTGCTCTAAGCAAAGGAAGTTTCAGACAGTTGGTATGAGTAGGTGTAAAAGTCATATGCAGAAGCATAAGCGATTGTAATCATGAAGTGGTTATAATGAAAATCTCTTGTGAGGCAAGAGGATTGGAGTACTCTCAGTTAGGGGAGGAATCAGGATAAATCTTTTGTGTTTTCTACTGTTATTTTATTTACTTCTGTTATATCCACTGCCAATGAATTAAAACAGAATCTAAACACCAGTTCTAATTCTAAAACTCTGATCAGAAGTTAAATTAAAGAAAACTTGAAACACAATTCAACCCCCCTTCTTATGTACTTTTCACACCTTCAATTGGTATCAGAGCATGGTATGTGCTTAACACTTAACAGTGGCGCAGATAATGATCCAATAAGAAAAGTATATTTCTTCTTCAAGAAGGAATCAAGTGCCACATGAAAAATATCATACGGCTTTTCCTACCATATTCAAATGGATGACTCCACTAAATTTAAATGATGGATAAGCTAAACATATTTTTAACTCATTGGCCATGATAAAGGGTTGCTGGAGGTCTATAGAATATCCTTGAAAGAGGTATTACTATAGAAGTTGATGGTGTTAAAGATGATCATCTTGAAAATCTCTTTCACCAACTCAGAAGATGCATATTGAATATCTTTAAAGGTAGTTGCATTCTGGTAGATACTCTAACTCACTTCTGAGCATATCAACATCATTGATATGTCTGATGCTTGGACTATCTTTGAATTCTTGTGCTCAGATTTGTAGGGATCAGTTTTTGAAGCTTGAAGTAGTTACATTTCATCGAATCTTTTCAAGCAAATTCAGAGAAGATTGCTCTTTGACTTAAATCTAAAGTCACCATTTTTTTATGTTTACATCTTTAATCTACTGTGTTCTGAAGATTTGTCTTGCAATCTTCAAAGGAAAGAAATGAAGTTAGATGATGAAAAACTATTCAATAGATCACCTTCTCAATTTGGCTCAGTTCCTTAGAATGACTGATGATGAGAGACTTAGGTTTCTTGTCAAAAAAACTTCCATACTGACTGAATGGATTGTGATATCTGTTGTTAAAAGAGTAACTTCAGAAGCTTATGAAATACCAGTATTTCAATTGATCTCCCAAATCTGAAAGCAAGAAGAAACACTACTAGAGCCTAATATCATGCGTTATTCAATGTCTAATCTTTTAAAGTTGATATTAGTGCAGGATACAGGTGAAAAGAAGCATCTGTGTTCTGAAATAAAAAATCAAGTATTGAAGAGCAAGAGATGTGGTTAAAGATATCTTGCATCAAAATATTTGATAATGTGGATTTTGTTCTTTAAGGTGATATCTTAAGAAACTTCATTGCTTCTTGTTTGAGGACCATCATGAAAGTTATTTTAAAAGACATTTCTATGAGAAATCTTCAACTTCTCTTTGAGTTCGATCAACCGTACTAAGATAGTACTTTGATATGTTTTATGTCAATTTCTGATAGCTAACACCATCTGGTTCCGAGCTTGTCAATGATTTCAGAGTTAAAAGATTTAATCCTAGACAATGAGATTAGTGACATTGCTTAGAACAAGATTATGTTCCTATCATATCTCACCCTAGACTTATACTCTAGAGTGACTTATGATTTTGCTATTAGATTGAGATTTAAGGTAAAGAATAGTCTATTTGTACTTACATGTATGGTCTTATAGAAATATGAGTATCATAATGTATCTGCTACAGATATACAGAAAATAAGCAGAGGCATCTTCCTTAAGGTTGTTTACAACATTTATTGGAGGAAGAGCCAATAGCCCATATTCAAGTACTGGTGGTACATAATTTGGTGAGAGTAGTAGAATCAATGGTTAGACAACCATTGAATAAGAATCCACTCAAAGTTATGTTCAGACTCTATTGATCAAGTCTGAATACTGAATCGAGTATGGCCAAAAAAAGAGGTATGCTTGTTCTTTTCTGGCTTATCTTTTGATTCAATGAAACATTTGTATAGATCTAAATACAAAATTTCTGTTAGACTTCTAGAGAAGTTCTTTTAAAAAAGGAAGAACTTCATAAATATTTAAGAGGAAACTCAGTTGTGTTTGTCTATACTGAATGTCTTATTAATCCAGATGATGATCATATTTATGGAAACAGCTTCTCACTTTTTGTGTTAATAATATTGCTTATTAGCTGTCTAAAGAAGACAATTCAATATTCATCTATCACTCATGGCTCTTGTTTCAAGATAAAGTGCTAGTTCTGAATAGAATCTTAGATACTTGTGACTGACAGATGATATCTTTGTCTAAGTCTAGATCTACTAGACTCTGATGGATGATAGCTTCTGAAAGTTGTCAGATTCTGAGATTCAGAAGAAGATTATTTTTTACTGTCATAACAGTTTAAGTAAAAAAAGTTTCAAAAAACTTTATAATACTTAACTTTTCATAAAGGTGAAACTCATCTAGTGTAATTGAAATATTTGTTGGATAAAGAACAATTGGGTTATGATGTTTTCTCTTTTGGTACTTGTTGTTACTATTCCTTGTCTTGTGAAACATCATTGTGTCCTTTTTATGACAAGATTCTTATTCTTGTAAGATTCTTGTTCAGTTCTTCTTCTTCCTCTTCTTCTTCTTTTCTTCTTGTTTGTGTGTTGATTAAACCAAACATGAGATGAGTTCTTCAGTTAATTCCCCTTTGAATCAATTGGTTGTCATCAATGAAAAGTTTGAGAATTTTGATGAGTTGCTTAAGATTGGTTTCAACTTCTGGAAGAATGTGTCTAAACAAGGTTGGAATGGCTACTTTGAGATGCTCTGTGGTTTCACTTATCCAAGTCTTGTCAAAGAGTTTTGGATCAATGCCTCCAGTGTTGAGCAAAATTTTGAGTATGCTATTCTATCTAGAGTAACTGATGTTTCTATAACAGTAACCTCTAAAACAATTGTAAATATGATCAATTGTGATGAGATTGGAGAAATCCTAGGAACTCTTGTTTGGGAACACTATCTTCTTACGTGGTGTATATTTGTAGACCTATCTAATACATCAGAGGTCTCAAATCTTCTTCCTGATGTTGTTGTTTGGAATCAGATTTTGAATTCAAACTTACTTTCTAAGGATAAGGATTTAGACCAAGAGGACCCTATTGAAACTTCTACTTCTAAATTTAGATTTAAAGATTGATCTTCCTCAAGTTATGTTTGACCATCTGAAGAGGTATCTTTCTTCTCTTAAAAAGGGAAAGACCTTCTTCATTCCTTATGGACGAGTTATTTCTGAAATACTTGTTCAGCAAGGGGTTAACATAAGTTTTGAGGCTAGTTCTTCCGAGATTTGGAGAGACAATTTTATAGTTATCTATGAAAGATTCTGATGTTAGATTTCTGCATAATTATGCTTTGTATGTTGTTGAAATCTTTGTATTGAGCATCTTATTAATAAATCCAGAGTTTGTTCATGCTTGTGTTTAGTTTTAACTAATTAATATTTATTCTTATTGTTCAATGAGGATCTGAAATAGATAAAAGAACTCAAATGTTTGCAACTTATTTCATTAATAAAAAGGAAGTTATTACATGACAATTAGATTTTCTAGTCTAATGGATGAGCCCTAAGGATTCCCTAGGATCATCTGACATGTCCAGATTATCTAAGAAATCTTGTCATTCTTCCTTAGCAAACTCCAAAGCCTCCTTTTTCAGTTTGTTTCTGTGTCTGGATCTAGAAGATCTTCTTCTTCTATGAGTCTTCACAAAGGATGCTGGAAAGGAGAGAACTTCTGAAGCTGTCTGCTTTCTTGCAGATCCTTCAGCTGCTGCCTTGCCTTGGTTTGCTTGAGTTGTTGCATTAAGTAGTGTTTCCTTCCTGAAATCTCTCTTTGGAACCCAGATTTGCTTTTGCTTATACATCTTGATGCTTTAGGGATTAAGTGATGATGGAAGAAAGCTTACTAGGGTCCTTTTTATAGACGTGCTACATACATTGTCTTGAGTTTAATATTATTTAAGTACTGGTTAAATCTTATCAGTACTCTAATAATGACTCTTGGAAATGTGATCTAGCAGTCTAAACTATTAAGATTTTTTGAATAACTATTAATTTATGTTTAATGTGTTTTAACTGTCATTTCTATGTCAGTTTCACTTTGTTAATGTACTTTCAGAAAATCTAAAGAAAAATTACTGGAATGTACTTGCATGCTGAAAAAAATTCTTGGTCAATAAACTATTTCATTTATATTAAATTGATGGATTACAAAAATATTTTAAAAAAAGGAATAATATGATTCTAGAAGAGATCCCTAGCTAGAGCATCTCGTGCCCAACGGCATCCACTGTTGCCATAGTCCACCTCTTCATCTTCAAAATCAATCACTTCTTCCTTTTCTATGACTGGGAGAGGGCGGTAGAACTGCTTGTTGACCCTCCTTTTCTTCTTTGAACTCTTCATGCTTTTTCTCTTTGGCTTCAAAGTAGCTACTGCTGAACCTCCTTCTGAAAGTCGTTCAGGTACTACTGAAGTTGCCTCTTCTAAAGTAAGTATTGTTGAGGGTAAAGGCTCCATTGTAGAGGACTCAAAAGCAGCTCGTCTCTGAGGGGATTGGATTGCTAAACTTGTAGAGCTCTCAGTTACATCTGTTACGACGGATGTATTATGAGTCTCAGTTGATGACTTCATATCTCTTGGTTGTTGATTGATGAAAATGACTTAGGAGTTGGATGCTTTTATAATGGCTTATGTGGATACCAAGAGTCTAAAATTAATTCTTGTTTAATTCTTGGAATAGTAACAACCATTAAGATTTCAAAACATGCACTTTACAAACCTTAATGACTCTTATTACTTTATTACTTTCCTCTTTGGAAACTAATCTTGTAATGATGATCTGAGATACATTTATTAGTGATATTCTTTCTCTTTCCTTTCTTTTCCTTTTATTCTTTTTTATGTGACAAAAGTAGGAGAAATAATATTAAGTATTTAAGTGGAAACTAAACCCATTGAATACTTGTTTTGTACATATTGGTCATTTATTTTCTTGTCATTTATTTTCTGTTTTTATGGTTACCTTGCCCAGGGCGTATTTTTAACTTTCTTGTACACAGGTCTAAGGAAAAGCTTACAAACCTCAGACTTAGCCTATCATACCCAGAAGGAGCTTACAAACCTCAAATTCTGGTGTTGCCTAAGAAAGTTAAAAAGGGCAACATATTTTAACACTCTTGTACATAGTGTTAAGTAAGAGCTTACAAACCTCTGACTTAGCCTATTAGACTCAGAAGGAGCTTACAAACCTCGTATTATGATGTTTCCAAAGGAATTTAAAATGTTGTTATTTTGGTTTTCTTAAATATGAAACTAAGAGGGAGCTTACAAACCTCAACCTTGGAACTATTTGACTCAGGGGGGCTTGCAAACCTCAGACCCTGATGTTACTAAAAAACTAATTTATTTTTTCTTGAAAAATAGTTCTTGGTGTTAGAGTCAATAGAACTTAATTGTGGACTATCAGACTCAGGGGGAGCTTACAAACCCCATACCCTGTTATTGCAGAGAAAATTAAATGCCCAACATTATCCTTTAAATACTTATGTTTGTCATCATAAAAAAGGGGGAGATTGTTAGAACACGATTTGTTCATGCATATTCTCTTGTAGTTTTGATGATAACAAAAGTATTAAAAGAACAATGGTTTATTTGATGTGTGTTTGACTTATGAAGGTTTTTGTTCTTGTATATAAATAATCAGAATCTGTTTTACTTAGACACACTTGGGAGTTGCTTCATTGCTAGCTTCTGGTGGCAGAGTTTAAAGAACAATTGCTAGTGTGGCTTGGCACAGACTCTGAGTTGAAGGCCTTAGCATTCAGACGAGTTACTACACTTGATAATTGTATATCAGCATCTGGTACCATTTAGAGTTGGTGATAAAGTTGTGGATTATCCGTACTGCAGAAAGCAAGTTATATTGTCTTATCAGCTAGTTATCTAGAGTCTACAAGATTGCAAGGCTCAAGAAAGGTTGGCATGCTCTACGAACGTCTGCTCTCAACGGCTCTATCAGTACAAAACCTCTTGAAAACTCAAAGGTTAAACGTGTTACACAGTGGATTCAGAATCTGATGTGCATCCATCTTCAACGTCTCTTGTACTATGGAGTAAAGGCAAAGACACTTGATCAAGTCACTTCCTCAACGGCTAGTTTTTGCAAAGGCTATATATATGGATGAATATTCAAGTTTGAATATTAACAAGGATTCTTCTGATACAGGAGTATCAAGATCAAGAAATTATCAACTCTAATGTAATATGCATATTTTTCTGTTTTAGGTTGTAATTGTAAAAGCCTTAAGATTTCTTACCATTAAATATCTTAGAAATCTTAAGAGCTTTAGGTCTTTGTTATGGTGATTTCCCGTACCTCTGATGCTTGCATCATGTACACCTTGTTCTCTATTATGATGAGCCTTCAGTAGTTTAGAATAAGTCTTTTGCTATGTGCTTGAGCAAAAGTCTTGTCTCATTGGGATTCAAACAACAAGTCTTGAGCCAAGATACTTAAGCCACGTAAGTCTCATTTTTTAAGTGCTTGAGTTGTGAAAGTCTTATTCAGCTATTCTGATTGAGCAGAGGGGAAGTCTTCGTCTGAGGGTGTGAGCAAGAAGTCTCAAGAGAGCTTGAGCAAAGGGGAAGTCTCAGTCTGGATGGCCAGAAGAGCAGGTGGCTCGGGCAGAGGATGTGATCAAGAGAAGTTTTAGACATGTGCTATAACCAATGGGAAGTCTCAACCACAAGACCTTGGACAGGTGGCTCTGTCAGAAGGTGTGAGCAAAGGAAAGTCTTAGGCATGTGCTCTAAGCAAAGAAAGTCTCAGGCAGTTAGTCTGAGCAGGTGTAAAAATCTTATGCAAAAGCATAAGCGATTGTAATCATGAAGTGGTTATAATGAAAACCTATTGTGAGGCAAGAGGACTGAAGTACTCTCAGTTAGGGGAAGAACCAGGATAAATCTTTTGTGTCTTCTGCTGTTATTTTATTTACTTTAGTTATATCCGCTGCTAATGAATTAAAACAGAATCTGAATACCAGTTCTGATTCTGAAACTCTGATCATAAGTTAAATTAAAGAAAACGTGAAACACAATTCAACATCCCCTTCTTGTGTACTTTTCACACCTTCACCAACCTAATTTAGTAGCCTGGCAATTCAGCTTCAGTCGGCTACTTCCACGCTCACTTTATACATGGGAAGATGACATTTACTGGTCAGAAAGGAAATTCAACATCGAAGATTATAAAGCTTACACAAAATTTGCTCGTAACTAAGTCCTTGAACTCCTTGACCTTCCGCTTCCAACTGTCCTTCTACATGACGATTGAGTATCATAATTGGTGGACACAATATTTTGAAGACCACTTTTCAGAAGAAAATTCCCGAAAGAGATTATCGGTTGCCTTCTTCGGTGTACTAGAGAATCCATAACAAAAAGGTATATCCTTCCCATTGACTTCGAATTATTTTATATGCCTTTCATTTTTCTCATATTCTGATTTCAGCTGAACTTGAATCACAAGCTGACACCAATGTTGAAGGACCTTCTAACGCTGATGAAGTCAAGAAAACTGAAGAACCCAAGAAAAAGATAATACTTTTCTCTTATGATTATTCTAACGTCAAAAGAATTCTGACAATTTATATTTCTTTTAGAATCAAAAGCGTGATCCCAACTCTCCAACTACTAAACCCATAAAGAAGAAGAAGTCCACAACCACTTCCACCCAGGTATACGATTGATTTCTAATTCTTTTATGGTCTTTGACAATCCATCCATCTAAACCAACTTAACCTTTCCATACTACTCCAAAACCAATGGAAACTTTAGCTGAAATTGAAAGCTCAGAAGATACTGAGGAAACTCTCATCTTCTATAGGGGAAACCTAAGGCCTATCCCAAGCCAAGCATAAGCCAGAAAAAGAAAGGAACTCCTCAAAAATCCAAATCCAAGAAAGAAAATGTTAGTTCGACCGCTGGTCCTTCCCACAAAAATAAAGGAAAAGAGGCACAGGCAGAAAAAGAAGAAGAAAGACAAGAAAAAAAATCAAGACATCCCCCCTTTTAAAAATCAAGAACCAGGTGAACCTCAAGATAATTCGTTCGAAGAACCAAAAAAAAATGACCCTAAGGTACTCCTCGACTCACCCCATAATTCCTTCTTTGTATTTCTTACTCTAGGCTCCGACTCATTGTTTCCCTTTTCTTTCAGGAAACCCCAAAACAAACCATGATGAAGCAGAAAAATCACCAGTTATCCCTCGTCTGATTCCTTCTAAAACATTTTCTCACATCCATTGGTCGAATTTTCTTGATTCCAGCCTTTCATATGTTCATCTAGCCACCCAACTAATCAAAAAAACAACAAATGCATCTCCACAACCACAACCTGAAGTTGAGGTTAACGTCGACCAACCTTCTCCACAATGCAATAAGGAATTAGTTGACACTACTGCCTCTGTCCTTGACAACATAATTCAAGATGATCCAAAGCCTAGCAATCCAAAAAAAACTAATGAAGAGAAAGCCATGCTTAATGTCGAAACTGCCCCAGCCACAGAGAAGGATCAACCTACCATTAAAGAACCAAAGCAAACTCAAGCTATCATTCATGATTCGGTATCGAACACTTCTCTAAGCCAAGAAGAAACTCTCACTCTTAAAAGGAAAATTTCAACTAAAGCTCTAAAAAGGCCCCAAAAGCTTCGCAAACTTTCGACAAGATCAAGGTTTAGCCATTCCTATGATGCTTCATTGGCTGATACAGGCAATGACTCTGTGAACCTCCTGATTAAACATTTGAAGGCCAATATTTTTTAGGCTGATCTCCTCAATGCCATCGAAGGAGATGATCGACTTGGTGCTGACATTCAATAACTGCTGGTTGAACTCAACAAACAACAAGTGTATAACTCCATGGTTCAATTCCTATTTGAGTTTGAAGCTTACTTTAATCTAGTCTACAAAGACATCGATCTCAAACGGACAAACAAAACTCAAATTCAAAAAGAAAAATATGTTGTGACAATGGCTTAGAACCTAAGTAGTGTATCTGAGAAGGAAGTTGATAATCTCGAGACCAAACTCCAAGAATATACTGATAAGAAGGATTCACTTGACAATCAAATTGCACAACGTCGAGCCAAAATTCTCGAATCAAACAATAAGATCAATAACCTGGAAAAGGAGAAAGCTGAGCTTGGATGGGAAAAATACTCCCTGCTAGAGAAATGATCGAGGAAGAGGCCACCAAAGGCGTTGAACATGCTGAAGATGCTCTCGACCTGGGACTCGAAGTCAATTCTCTAAAAGAAGCCCATGATCGACTGATTACAAGACTCGGCTTCTCTAAAACCAGGCTCAAGAATTCAAATCAAAATTTCTCATTTAAGTTGTAGTTTTATTTCATTGCTTTTGATGTTTTGTAATGATAATGCCATTTTGGCACTCTATCTAATACCATTTTGGCACTTTCATTTCTTGATGCATATTACTCTTTAGCAATTCAAATTTCTTGTAGCATAGGCTTATATCTTTTTAGGTATTTACCATTTACTCTTATATTTCGTTTATCAGTTGTTAATTCTTCGATCTCATAAGCGTTATTTGAGAATGCTTGAACAACCCAAAATGGACATTCCCAATTAGGATATCATTTGCCTAGAACTTTATCTCTTCGATCCATACACACTATGACCTTCCAAGCGTAATCTCCAGTCGAAAACACCTTCACTTTAACCTTCTTATTATAGGCTCGAGCTACTTGCTCTTTTTGTTCTATCAAGACATCCAGCACTGCCAACCTTTCCTCATCTAAATTGACCATTTTATCCAACATCATGCTACAATAATGGTTGGATGGAATCTCATTTCGCCTTTGAATTCGAACTCATTGTAAATAGATTTTGACAGGTAGTACAACCTCATGTCCATAAGTCATTCAAAATAGAGTCATATTCGTTGCTTTTTTAGGAAAAATACAAATAAAGGCACATCTTTTTGATAAGAATATGCCTAGTTTCTGCATCATTTAAGACTCGACTGAGGTAATATATGGCTCTTTCGACGCCATTATCATCCTTCTATGCTAACATACATCCTATAGTCAAGTCTGAGGCAGAAATGTACAACCTCGTGCATATATTTTTAACTGGGGGAAAAATCGGAGGATTCATTAAGTACTCCTTTATTTCGTCGAAAACCCTTTGATGCCCTGCCTTCCATACGAACTCTTTCTTCTTCAGGAAGAGTAACGGTGAGAACACAAAAATCTTGCCACTAAGGTTTAAAATGAACCTCCTTAGAAAATCAATCTTCCCTAAAAGAAATTGAATCCCTTTCTTGTTCGAAGGAGGCTTGGTTTCCCATATAGCTTTCGTTTTATTCTAGTTAATCTCAATGCCCTTCTTATGGACAACGAAACCAAGAAAGTCCACAACCTGTTGATTTTTAGTTTGTATTTCCTCATTCTTTCAAATGAGTTTCGGAGGTGGTTGAGATGACCATTTCCCGATGCAGACTTAATGACTATATCATTAATATATATTTGCATAAATGTTTCAATATAATCATTAAAGATAGAATTCATCACCCTCTGGTAAGTTGCCCCCGCATTCTTCAAGCCAAATGGAATCACTACCCACTCGTTGGTGCCTAAAGCTCCTGGGCATCGAAATGACGTCTTTGACACATCTTCATTTGCAATGAAAATTTGGTTATAGCCAGATTAACTATCAAGCATATTAAGATATTAGAAACCCTCCGCTGAGTTGACCAACATCTCGGCGACACATATTAGGTATTCGTCCTTTGGGGTTGCAGAGTTCAGATCCCTGAAGTCGATGCATACCCTTAACATTCTATTTTTCTTAACTACTGGAATGATATTTGCAAGCCATTTAACATACATTGTCGTTCTTATGAACTTGCTTCTCATGAGTCTTTCGACCTCCTCCTTTATCTTGAACATGAACTCCAATGCAAACCATCTAGGCATCTGCTTGACCGGCTTCTTCCCGAGATTTATTGGCAATTTTAATTACACCAATTCTCTGCTTAAACCTGGCATTTCGTTATTGTCATAACCCTAAATTTGACCTCCTATTTTGCCTTTTGCATAAGCATATGCATTCGCATCGCTGGCATATGCATTCGTACTTTTCTCTGTGTTTTTTATTGCAGAAATATTCATGTTTTCAAAGCCCGATTAATCATATCCTCACAAGGTCATCACATTATCAACACAAGCACAAAATAAGGGTTTTTATGCTTATTCATCAAAGGAAAAGGTCAAAAATCGGAACCGTAGTCAAAACACCTTTTTTAAGCAAATTGGGCAATTTTGGCTTAGTTAATCGATTAACACTTTGCAGTGCAAAAAATGTTAATCGATTAACCCTTGTAAAATTGGCAGAATCTGCTGCTTTTTCATGACAACAACTTTTACTCCACAATTTTGGGTTCCACTTGGTTCATGCAGTGTGTGGAACATTCTAGACATCTCTAGACAGTTCAAGACATTTCAAGACCATTCAATGCATTTGCTACCGTGCAACATTTCCAATTAAGTCCACCATGCACTCCTTTTTCTAAGCATGAGGGCCATTTATTTAGACTTGCATTAGGATTGGTCCACTGAGTTAACTAACTAACTAACCGAGTCAACCGCTGACTCGGTGAGTCAAGTGTAACTAACTCCCAAGCTAGCTCCAAAGCACACTCCAAAGCACATTCTAAACCTAGCCCACTCCAAAGCTAGCTTCTATATAAAGGAACCCTCTCCATTTTCGCAAGGAAGCTTCAACCATTTGCACAATTCTTCACTCTTTTCACTCTCAATTCTCTCATTTCTCTCTGCATTTTCTGCAAGTTCTACACATTCATCTTCATCTTCTTCCCCAAGCCACACTAGAGCTCAATTCCACCATTGAAGAGTAGTAAATTTCACATATAAATTGCTTACTCTTGAGCTTAAACCTCCATCATATTGAATTTCTCCTTGGATCTCTGCAATTACAACAACTTTCATTGTCAATTCAAGTGATTACTCCAATCGTTTCGGTGCAAATTTGATTTCGGAGTTTTATCGTATTTTCGATCGGTTTCTCTACGGTTTGATTGCAAGAGCAGAATTCTCTGGTTTTCTTGGCTTCTTCTCTCTACATTTCACTCACAACAATCACCAAGCCAATTCTCCGGCTTGTAGGTTGGTCAATTCTCACTCAATTTACTGTTTCGATCACTTTCGCGCATTTACGTTGTAGTTTCGATCTTTTTTCGAATCGATAAATCATGTGATTGTTTGATCTTTGATCTTCATGCTTAATGCTTTCAATTTATGTTTAATTGCTCATACTTGATATCATTTTTGTGCACAAATGTAAGCCATAACATGAGAGTGATTGGATAAGTGATTAAGTGGTTGGAAGTGATTCTAAACTAATTTGTTTGCCACTGCTTCAGTGTTAATCGATTAACACTTTGCAGTGCAAAAAGTGTTAATCGATTAACACTGCTTTTTTTTCAGTTTTTTCTGTTGTTTTTCAAGTGTTAATCAATTAACACTTAACCAGAATGCCATATTTGCCTATTTTTCAAGCTTGTTTCATATTCTTTCCTCATTTAACTTCCATGGCTTGATATGCTTGATATTTCTGGATGTTTTATGAGTTGTTTAACCTCTGTTTGAAGCATGCTTGCGAACATTCGATGCACGATTTATCAATTACGTAATTGTTTACATTTATGGTATTACATTGGTTATGATCACTCTTGCACACTTTTGTTCACATGTTAACATGATTTGTGTTGATGTTTGGTACTATTTTTACACATTCATCCTTGATCACATTAAGTTTGTTCTTCATTGAGCAAGTTTAATCATGTATAGTCAATAATCCGCACACGTTGCTTTGATGATCTTCCGATCCTTTTGGAAGATCGTTGGCTTACTCATTTCCTTTGATCGATTGACCGAAACCATGTTTCGATTGGTTGATTCTCCCTTTCTCCTCTCTTTAGGATCCTTTAGAGTCTTGTTCTATTGATCCCCTGCCGAGTCAGAGATTCGCACGATGCACTGGAGCACTGTACAAATTGGCGTTGTTATGCTGTCCGTTTCAATTTCCGGACTATACTTTGGTGCTAGAAAAGGGATGAGAGTGGAGAATTCCTACACTCATCTTAATTATTTTTGGTAGGGGATAAATGACCCTGTGCGTGGAATAATCGTCTCTATCTCCAAGTTGTACTGTCTCTCAATCCTTAGTCGAGTCGATCCTTGGTCACTCTTACACCTTTCAATCTTTCCTTGATCAATCACCATTCTCTTGGTTAAAGATCATTGTCTCTTGGGTTAATATATGTCTCTTGCCTCAATATCCTTTTCTTGTGGTCAATCATTGCTTATTGATTCCCTAGAAGATCCTCAATTAGTTTCTTTGGTTAAACACAGTTTCCTGTTAAAATACCGAAACCCTAGCTGAGTTCGCAACCTTCTCTTGGTTCCTCTCCCTTTGATTGGTTAACCACTGCCTGTCAGTTAAAACACCAATTTGCATTTTTTTCTCAGTTAACCACTGCCCATATGTTAACATGTTGAGCTCCTATTAAGTTAATCACCTTCTCTTCGTTAATCACTCATTCCTCTTAGTTAATCACAGTCCGTCAATTAAAACCAATACCCTGTAAGTTAGTAACCTTCTTTTAGTTCAAATACTCGCACCTTTGGGTTAGTAACCTTCTTTTGGTTCAAATACCCTTCCCTCGGTCAGGTACTGCTTGTTCAGTCAATGTACCGAACTCCTTTGGGTCACGACCTTTGCTTGGTTCCACAGTCGTCCTTTAGGTCACGACCTTTTCTTGGTTCCACACCTGTCCTTTGGATCACGACCTTCGCTTGTTCCACACGCGTCCTTTGGGTCACGACCTTTGATTGGTTCCACACCCATTCATCGGTTAATCACTATTTATTAGTTAATATACCGAGATCCCTTCAGGGTCAAACACTTTTGCTTGGTTCAGTACTATCTCCTCTTTTGGTTCATCACAACCTGCCTGTTGACACCAAACCCTTTTCCCCACAGAGTTTTAATCTCTTTCTCTTCGGTTAACCACTGCCAGTCATTTAACATACCGTATCCTTATTCTCTTGGTTTCAACACCGTTCCTTTTGTTTGGTCCCCAATAGGGTCCCTAACCCGCTAATCCCCAGCATAGTCACTATGTTCTCTTACTCCTTAGTAGAGTCAATTATCCTTTTGCTCCTTTATCATCTTGGTTTTGACACCATATTCTTGCACTTTATCCTCAGCAGAGTTATTATTTTTCCCGTGTCTTTCATTCTTGGTTCTGACACCAATTCTTTTTAATCCCCACCAGAGTTTTCTCTCCTTCTTTTGCTCTTATTTTTGACACCATTGTCCTTTTCTTTTCCTTCTTTGTTCCCGAACCACGTAGGATCTGAATTCCTCATTGCACTATGAGGATACGTAGACACGAGATTGCGAAATCTTGGCGAGCCACCTTCTTCCATTCTTTTTCTCTCTCCCTGGTTCCATGAACTACGTAGGCTCTAAATTCCTCATTGCACTATGAGGATACGTAGGCACGAGATTGCGAAATCTTGGCGAGCCACCTTCGTCCATTCTCCTTATCTTTCCCTGGTTCCATGAACTTCGGAGCTCTGATTTCCTCATTGCACTATGAGGGTACGTAGGCACGAGGAGCCTAATCCTCCGTGAGCACTTTCTTTCTCTCTTTCTTTTCTCTTCTGTCTCCTCTTTTTTTAGCTAGAAGTCTTTAAATAGATAACCCATCCAAGCCTAGAAGCAAGCAAAATGGTTCCCGTCGAGTACGACGGATGCGTAAGGTGCTAGTACCTTCCTTTCGCATAACCAACCTCCTTACTCGTTTCTCTTCCCCTTGGGTTTTATCGATATTTTCCCTGTCCTTTGGGACTAAATAAAGTTCGGTGGCGACTCTGTTGTATCTTTGAGTGTGCGATTCACTCAGGTATAATCTCGCTAGCTTTGGTTATAATCCTAAGAAAATTAATCTTTAAATTCTTAAAGTAAATTAATTACCTCTAACCTTAGATTCAGATTGATGTTGGCACTGATGTAAGTCATCCTTTTGTTAATTCCATCGCCCAAGTCAATTTCTTCAAGTGGATCTTGTGGTTGCATCTTTGTAGCATACACAACAAGATCATTTTCGAAGCTCAAAGGCTCACCATCATAGATGCAGTCGAGCCTCTGGCCTCTTAGACCATCATTCTCTAAGCCTGTTGATCGCGGATCTTCATCTGGTATCAGTCCTACAATCACCCTTTGACTTATGTCGAACACTTCCAACTCATTGGTGTTGAGTCCCTGCTTTTGAGGTTGGCATTAATTTTGGTAAAACTAACTTAGCAGAGAGATGTTAGACAAGATGTCCAACATGGTGAACAAACTGCAGGTTAAGATGTTAGACAAGATGTCTTATCAGGAGGATTCGACATCTTTGGTTGTTACAGTTTTGATATAACTGTTTTTGGTAACAGGTGTGATTGGAATATGACTAGGATTCCAGGTGGCATCTGAGATTGTGGAATCAGAGATTCTGATTCTAAATGGAATATGCGGTTTCCTTGTGATGGAGAAATTTTTGGTAACTTGGGATTGAAGAAAGGATTAGATCGCTAATTTTGAGGAAGATATTTGCTGCGCTTTTGAAGCCCAAGTCCAGCTGTGGTTTGCATTATAAATAGGTTAGAGTTAACCTAGTTTGTTGGTTGATTATTGCAGCTGTTTTAGAAGTACTAGGGTTTGTACTTTTTGTGAGCCTCTTGTGTATTGTGTGAATACTTGAGAATGATTGTTTATTGAGTTGTAATATTTTCAGTCACTGCTGTGATTGGAAGGGAATTGAGAAGGGTCTCATACCTAGGCGAGTCTTAGGTAGAAATCTAGGAAGGGTAGTTTCTAGGTGCTAAGTTGTAAACGTTGGAGTTTAGCTTAGAACCAATTCTACTTAGTGATTTCATTCCTGGCTTGGTAGCTCCCAGACATAGGTGTTGTTGTTCACCGAACTGGGTTAACAATTTATGTGTGTTATTTACTTTCTGTTGTTTTCGTTTGTTCTTCCTTTGATCCTTATGAGAAGTAGAGATCAAGTGTCACGACATCCTGTCTGACATCTTCATGATCTACATAAATAGAATTTCAATTGGCTTTGACAGGCATGTGTGGTATTTCGGCCTCTAAGGCCGCTTTTAATCTGTTCTCGACTACGTAATTTGCTTCAATGTGTCGAATTCAGACATCATCGTCAAATTCGCCGCCCTAGCCAGTTGGCTGGATTGTGTCATAAGTCCTCTCACCCATGATCTCTCTGTCCCACATGAATCTGTGGGTTGGGTGGAGTTTAAGAGAGTAAAATGCCTCTTCCAAAGGCATGTAAGCAAACCCTACTAGTGTGCAAGGCGCTATCTTGGCTATATTATTGCCAAAATTTCTTTTATCTACATGGTTCACCTCTGCCATGTAATCCTTGATCATCTTTAACATTCTCGACTACCTCATCATTTCGTCAGATCGATATCCTTTGATGAAGTGACTAAGGAACTTCTCCCACTCCATGTATCCATTCTCGACCCAGGAGAAAATTGTAGCTAGCCTTCGATGTTATAACCATAAAAACTGTGGGTCGAGTTATATATCCCATTGTTACATCAACTTGGATAATGCCCATAGTCTGTTTTGTCTTTCCCTCATAATTTGAAAGCACCATGTTATGGGGCCTCAAGTCTGTATCAAACTTTCCAATTTTTTCCAACAAGAAATAGGGCATCAAATTTACAAATGCCCCTCCATCTACTAGATTTTGTTCGCCGACGTATTCTTTACTTTCGCCCTTATAAAAAAAGGGCTTCAAATGACTCTTTATTCCCTCGTTAGGCCATTCGAGAATTGCATTATGTTCTTTAATGCAGCTGCTGTACATCATAAAATAGCACATCGGTTTGTGCCTCGCTGTCTCTTCTTCCTCATAATCCTCAGGTTCAGCAACTTCTGTAACACAGTCGTACTCCCTAGGAAGTACAGACACCACATTGCACAACATGTCAAAATCATCTTCCGACCCATAGTCCAAATTGTCAGTTACTAACTCATCCTCCTTCGATGGTACTTTTTCCTTCGCCTTTCCCTTCAGCTAACATGTCTTAAGAGAAAACAATTGCCTTCCCACTGGTTTCTTCACCTGGTCATTCACCGACTTTGATATGGCTTATTATTACTTGACTATATAGCTTCCTTCTCAGCTTTCTTCTTTCTTTGGAACTTCCTCCATTGAGTTCTCGACATCGGGTTTTTTTCCTTTATAGTTATTAGGACCATATAATCGCCTCTCTGACATCTGAAAGTTCTCTTAATAGGTCAATGAAGAACCTTAACCCATTTCAAAATTTCTCCACCTCTAATTTCCAGACTATTCTTTGCTAGCAGGTTTCATCCACCTCCCCTGGGGAGCATTAGTCGTTGGTACATAAGTACCAGGTTTGCCCCCTTTGTGAGTAAGGAACTTCTTCTTTTCTGAGGAACCCCCCTCTCGTCGAAATAAAATTGAGGCCTATTCTTCCTCCAGTTTTCCTTCTTCTTTGCCTGCTAGGAACTCTCGACCCTCTATGCAACCTTCTTAACAAACACAACACTGCGTCTAGGGCACAACATCACTTTTGAATCTTCAGCTTTGCATATGTGGAGAATTCCAACAACCCCTTTCCAGCCTTAGGGTAGACGACCTCAATCTTGTTCTCACTATCCTTGAACTCTACCATGTCGAAATCCTTAATAATTTCGACCATATTGATTTCCACAAGCTCCACATGGATGGCTTCCCTATTTTGTAGTGGGTCAGAGTCTATCTTTATTGGAGCTTTGCCTTTGGCAAACTTCAACCTTCCTTCATTCAATGCATTCTCAACAAGACCCTTGAAAAGAAAGCATTGTGAGGTCTTATGCCCTAGAAAATTATGATATTTACAGAAACCTCATTTCTTTCTTTACTCTAATGGAGGTACTTTTGCGCCTGGTGGCACAAGTACTTGACCATTTGCGACCAACAAGTCAAAAATTTCGTCATATTTGGTCATATCGAAGGTATATGTTTTCTTAGGGAATTAATCATTTTTCTCATGCTTAGAAGGGTTTTTCCCATTTGCAAGCGTAAGCAACTTACACACATATGGGGGACTTACCTTTAACTCAGCCACATCGACCTCAATCTCTTCGACATGGTTACATTCAACATCTAACGTCAAGTCATTGTCTTCCATATCGTAATAGGCCACAAGCTCCTTCTTACACTTATTTACTCTGGCTTTCTCAGCCTTTAGTCTTTCGACTTGTCAAACTCTATCTGCTAACTGGGCATATCTCTTAGATATTGTGTATCTAATTTCTTCCTAATAGAGTAATTTAACCCCCCAGCGACTATTTCAACTAGTTCATGTTCTAGTACTTGAGTAAATACCTTATTTTCAATAGTCAAAATCGGTTCAAGTAATCATCGATTTTTTTAGAAAATGTTCGATTCACACTCAACAACTCTTTTAGACTATTCTTATATTGCCCCATGTAAAACTGCTCATGGAATAGCCTCTCCAATCGAGTCCAATCATTGATGGAATTGGCGGGGAGAGTAGTAAACCACGTAAATGAATTTTTTATGAGAGAACTAGGAAAGTATCTCATCCTTAAGTTTTCATTATTTGCTATGTCTCTCGCCTCGATTAAATATTGACCAATAGACTTAATAATATCACGAGTAAATTTGGTGAATTTAGAGACTTTCTGTCCCCTTGGCGGTTCAGTTTGCAACACATATTCTGACATAGGAGATTTGTAATTTGGCCTTTTCATGCCAATATTCACACCATTTTGCGCCATTATCCTTTCAGCAATGGTTGCGAGGTTATTTTTTCCCAATAGATTTCCTTGTCGAACTTGATGAATGACTTGATCAACGTCATGGTTTCGATTAACCACTAAGACATGTGGACACTCAACTTCCCTAGGCACCTCTTGTTTAACTACCTAGGGCACAAATTTTCGTCCCTGATTTACTGTGTTTTCCTCCAAGACTACTCATTCATTTCGAATTTGCCTAGCAACTAGGGGTTGTATAATGGGTTGAACTTGCATTGGCAGAGCGCAAAAAAAATAAGCAATTTGATTCATTTGAGTTGCCAACTGTTGGTAACTCTAATTTGTATTTTGAATCATTAGTTTAAATATAGTACCCGTTTATTGGGTAAGAGTATTGACAATGTCATGGTTACTCTCATCCATATGTTGTCTCATCACCATTATTGAACTCGCCGTAAACGTTGGCATTGCTTGGGAACCAAATCCCATCCCCATCTGGGGTGGCATGGTTCGACCCTGGTTACCTATGGCCGAGCCAGATGCCAAAATTGGCGAATGTGTGTTCCTATAATTATCAACAAATGTCGACGGGTTACAATGTAGGTTTGCCAGCATTGATGTTGGCATCCCATAAGGTTGTTCACGCCCTGACATGGGCATTGTGAAACCTGTGGCGAAAGGCCTAAACTCTGTCTCCATAATTGGTCTAGGAGTCACTGGGTGACTCTGGGTTATTGCAGTGGAAAACCGTCCCTTCTAGTATAACTGATGGTGCAACAGTTATGGGCGGTATGGTCTTCATGCTAGCAATCGAAGGGATTGGCTCAGTAGACGTCGCAGTGGTCGTGCCTACCCTAGTGCTATTAGAGGGTTGTTCTCCATTATTGTTTCTGGAAATAGCCATTCTCCTGACGTGTTTCCTGGTAGGTTTCCTAACTTCACTCTTGGTTATCTTACCACTCCTCAGTATCATGCACACTCATATAATGAGAAGTTAATGAAATGAAGAACTTTTAAAATGATATTTTTCAAGATGAAGAGTACAAATTCACACAAAAAGGGTTCCACTGGGCGTGCCAATTTGTTTACTAGGAAATTTGGTAAACAAAAACAAGTTTCTATTAATACTTAAGAGATTAAACTCGAAAATATCCTAGAACATATTTGTGTGAATCATAACATTTGGACAACATATTGCCATAGAAATCGAAATACGATGTTTGAGAGATAGTAATTTGAACTTGACTAAAATTGGAATGTAAAGACTTTGAAAGTAAAATGATTGAAATCGAAATGTAACATAAATGCATAAATGACTTCAACATAAAAAGATTTGAAATTTATAAATGTGAAACGCATACGTACATTTCATTGCTCGTTTCTCAATCACGCAAATACTTTGAGTTTGTAGAAATTTGAGTATAATTGCAGACCCCTACAACTTGAGCAAGTGTCTACTTATATACTAGTTTAAAATAACCGCCTAGAGCGGTCGACTAAACACATCACGACACATTTTTGCTTCCATGCAGTCATTGTCTTCGACGAACCTCCACGTCTATTTGAGTAACTACTTGATCTTATCCAATTCTAAACCATTTGACTAAGCAGAGTAACCATCCTAAATACTTATAAATTTAACTAAGTCCAAAGACTCCATAAATTCTTTGATCCTCGATGTCAAGCTTCAACTAAAAACTACTAAATCATCTTTCGACAGGTCACATTCATCATAACAACCTATGGTCTCGAAGGACCATGTTCGACCTCATACCTCACCATGGCATGTCCTTGTATCTTACATGATATTAATATTTATGTTGAAAATCCAAGGTAACATATATGTGGTATGTGTACGCCATGTGGGTTACACAAGATGTGTCAGTTGGACCATCAAATACTTATGTTGTGATATATATATATATATATATATATACGTGTTGGTCAAGTGTGTCTTCACGGGGTGTGGTCATCGGGAACAGATGCACCTTAATCCTGTGGAATTTATTGAGTCGATGCTTATCAGGTTCATTAGTCATTATGGAGAGGTGCCCCATTATGCATCAGATGGACCACAAAAATTAGTAGGGGTTATGACTCTCCGTAGAGAGGTAAAATGTTGGAATTCATGCATGTGATTATGCCAGATGGGTGTTGTTCGCAAGTGTTTTTAGCAAACAATCACGAGTTTAGTCCACCTGTGAGATTAATTCAAAAAATCTCAGATGCAATATGTGCAAAACACGTTTACAAGGAAAAAGGTGTAAATTCAATGTGGATGTTTGTACGAAGACAAAGTGGACATAAACTTTAATAGTGAAAAAGCTTGGATCATTATAATAAATGAAAAGTGCAATAAATTACATTAAACAAGAAATGCACTAAACGACAATTAAAGCAAAGTGTTTCAATTAAGGAAACATAAAGACAATGAAATAAAGGGACGCATACTCATACATGTTATTCACAAATTGTTCCGCTCTTTGACTCGGGTACTCCAGTTCTATAGAGAATTATATGAATTTTTGTGACCTTGATTACAATGCATGAGCCTGTTATTTATATTAAACTAAAGATAACCGTTTATGACAGTTTATTCCTAAAAAATGGACATGTATTAATAACATGCAACCTAGTCTTCCAAGGCGCCTCCACATTATCAGAACTTGCAAACTGCTGAAAACCATTCTCCCATGCTCGTAATTGCTCCAAGCATATAACTGCCTACTTGTCAGAGGTAGTTTATGCATTAGTGCTGATATAACCTTTCAAGTCTTTGTATTACAAAATCTTCTAAGTATTTGACGCCCATGGAAAGTTTCGACCTCGACATAGTGTCGAAAGACCAGCTAGATCTGCTCTTGAGACTCTTTCAAACCATGTTTAATATATGTTCTTGAGACTCTTCCAAACCATGTTTAGCATGATAGTCGATATACTCCACTCGGAGCATTTGTTCCTGAAACTTGTTAATAAATACTAATACTTACTATTTCCTCAATGTAGTCATCTTTGTTGACTTTCTCTAGATAGAAATTCTAGGCTAACAGATGCCCCCAAAAAATTTCATTTTCGATCATGTGTTAGATGGAAGAAAGGTGGTGTTTTTTTGTAAACCCCTCGAACCTGTTCAACTAGCATGTACACATCACATCAACTAGATGTTTTATTATTTATTTTTATTTATCGGTCATCATGACCATTTTCTACCAAATCGTCATGTCACAGACGTGCGTGTGACTGATCATCATCACCCCCTACTTCCTAGGAGATTAACGCACTGTTAATTTAGATGAAATTAAAAAAGAAATCATATAATTTCATTATTTTCATATTTTCCCATGACCTCTCGATGCCAACTGTCGATCTGGATGTGCCACTTTCCAAAATATTGGAGGGAAAACTAAAATGTTTCTTCCCATTTTGGCTATTTAAACGTTTCTTCCTCAACTCTCTTCTCTTTCACCATTTCGTCTCTGAAAAAAAGAAACGAAACCCTGAAGAGCCAATTGCAACTTATATTATCTTCTTCCTCATATTTCTTCCCGAAAACTTATGAGAATCAACAATGGCTCCAAAAAATGCATTCAAACCTGCTCCACATGCTCCCCTTCTTGATACCATTGACAAAACTCTTTTTATTCATGATCGTGCTTACGTCCTGGAGCATCCCATGTAAGATGGGAGACGAAATGTTTGGTATTCTGACGCACTGATTCTTTACTCCATTTCAGGTATCATTTTCTCTTTCATGGGTCCCCTTCCTAGGTGTGTTAAGAAACCTTACGTTCTGAAAGATTTCTTCCCTATCTACCATTGTTTTGAGCCCTTAATGTTCCAAGATGAACCCTTTGATTTAAGTTTCTTCAAAAAAATAGAGTATTATGTTTATCTCCTCTGACTAATGATGATTTTTCTTACATCCAATGGTTGAATAGGGTTCAAGAAAGGAAAAAAATACTTCTGGAGAGATTTGGGTATTTTTGACCTAATATAACTCTCAAGAGTTGGCCATATGTACAATTCTCACATGCTTCTTGTAGCCATGTGGTTTTGGTATACATCCACTAACACATTTCACCTTCGTTGTGGCATGATAACCTTCACACTCTTCGACTTTGTCACTATTGTTGGCCTACGACCAATTAGAGAGCCTTTTGAGCCTTCATAGATCACTAAAACCAAACCTGGATTTGGTTTTTAGCAAAACATCCTGCAACACTTTCATTGACAAACATCATGCTTCGAATGAGCACATGGAAGCACATGAACACATAGCCTTCCTGACTTATTGGCTCTCTCACTATGTATTCTCCTTTCGCTCCGTCCAAGTGGCCAAAATATTTGTTCCTATGGCTACCCAATTTTATGAGGGGAGAAACATTTGCCTCATCAAAGTGATTCTATGTGGCCTGTAAGAATCCTTGGGGTTAGCATCTCGGGACCTCAAGAAACAGAAAAATCTTGAAATTCTACAGGTGGGTGGCCTCATCTGGCTCTTGCAGTTATGGTTGAATGCCACTTTTGAACCTTCTTTGAAATCCAGGGTGTGAGGGCAAGGTGCCTTAGTCCTTATTTTAATGAATACAAAACGTGTATTAGCTCGTACTTTGTAATTTGGATGGTATCATCGCGTCTTAGCTTGCATTCATGCTTTACAATGCACAAAATATTCCAAAACCATGTGTCTATACATATTAGAGCATCTAATATATGTTTTGTGTGCATTTGATCATGTTAGGAAACTTAGGTCTGCACAAACATGGCTTAGGTGGACCAAAATATGAGCAAAACTCGTTTTTGGAAGTTTAGGGTGTTTGAGTCGACTCAAAGCCCTGCTTAGGTCGACTCATAAAAGTTGATTTTCACTCTTTTACTCTCGGGTGTGCTCGCGTCGACCTTTTGGTCGATTCATACTGTAAGATTTTATATTTGTCCTTTTTAAGCAAGCTTGCGTCGATGCATGACCATGTTCCGGTCGACGCACAGCTTAATTTTTTGCATAGTTTTACATTCGGGTGTGCTCAAGTCGACCCCCTTACTGCTTAGGTCGACCGTTCACTGACTTATGACTAATTTTTTGATCTGTCTTACTTTAAATTGTTGTTATATTTGTTAGTGGGTCTAGGCATCATATATATTTATTTTGTCTCATCATTTTATGAGAGAACAAGAAAAATGAAAGATATACACTGAATTTTTCTCATCATCTTCATCCTCATTCTTGCATTTTCTCAACAATTACACATAACAATTTATGTTGATCTTTTGCATCATCGAGGTGATAACGTCCAAACGTAGGATTGTGTATCTAGTTTGGGTTGAGAATTCGGTGGATTTTTCTTGAATAAAACCGTTAGGGTTTTGTCCTTCAAGATCTTGAGGATTTGGGGGTTTTTGCACAGATCTTTGCTTCACAGATTCAGTCGAGCGAAGGGATTGAAGAACAGTGGGTTTGTTCAATCAAGTAGCGGTAACCGGAGGATTGTGTAAGAAAGATTTGAGTTCTAACGGTGTGTGATCGAAATCAGTCGAGCAAAAGGTTTGAAGACCGGTGGGTTTGTTCAGACAAGTAGCGGGAACCGGAGATTTGTTCAACACGTTCGAGGCACTTGATTCGACTTGAATCAAGGGGAGAGAAGACATAGTATCAACATCAACAATTAGGCTTGAGTGTGTGGTTACTATTGCTTCTCTTGTATAAACTTTTGCAACAAGATAATACATATCTCAATTCTAGTTTTTAGAATTGGAGTCAGATGTACCCGAAGCGAGGACGAAAGGGGGACTGCCTAAACAAATCTGGTGTTGTTCTCTCTTTCTCTATCTCTTTATTTTGAATTGTTCGCTTTGTTTAAAATTAATTGATCGATAAATTTTTACTGTCGTGTAATGCTGAAAATCTGTTTTGAAAACTCATTACAATTACTTTGATTGTAATTGGAAAAATTTTGCACTAACATTACATAGAAAATAAAACTTGGAGTGTTTTGCACACCAAGTGTTCAATGAATTGATCGCACACTAATTGTTTGTGATATTGTCAAATTAAGTTTACACTTTATAAGTCATTGGAAATTGCACAACCTAAAGTGGTTTTATTTGTATTGATTATTCCTCAAAATATTGATTCGATTTCTCATTAGGCTTGTTATTCTATTTGGCTTGTCGCATATCCGATCTTTTCGATAACGGTTCGTTTAGACGATTTGGTTCCTCGGCCGCTTCCACTCATTTAAAAAAAAAATTTTAAGCCCCGACTCTGTTTAAAAATTAGTGATTTATTCAACCCCCCTTCTAGATCATCGCCATCGTCTAACACAGGGTTCCTCCTAGTTCACAAGTGGGAGTCTAAGACCTAAGGCTCACTCAACTCACTCTAAATGATGGCAAAGTTGTGTCTAAGGAGGTTTTTGAGACTTACTTTAATATGTTTTACAGATGTAAAACATTTGTTTCGACTATGGCTCCAAAGTATAACTACGATTGGAAAGCTAGAAATATTCTCATCTCCTCTTTGGGAGTTGATGAGTATTATAGAGTTTCACATTGTATGACTGCTAAAGCTATGTGGGACGCATTGCAAGTTGGCCATAAGGGAACTAATGACGTCAAACTAGCTCGAATCAACATTTTGACACAAGAGTTTGATCGCTTTCACACTAAGCAAGGGAAAACCATTGCCGACATGTAAAAGAGATTTACTCATTTAATCAATCAACTAAACTCACTTGGTAGACCGGTTTCCAATGAGGTTACTACTAATAAAATTTTGAGGTGTGTTACTAGAGAGTGGCAACCAAAGGTCACGGCCATAAAAGAAGCCAATGACCTCATGACTTTGGACATCACAACTTTATTTGGCAAGCTCGAGGAACATGAGCAAGTGCTTATTAGTCTTGACCAATTTGAGAAAAATGAAAAGAAAGAAAAGAACAAAGATGCGGAAAAGAAGTCAATAGTTCTAAAGGCTTCTAGCTTAAAGTCCTACGCAAAAGAGCTAAGTGATAGTGAATTGAGTGATGACAATGATGAAGATACGAATGAGGATATGGGACTGTTTGTGAGGCGATACAATCGCTATATAAAGAAAAACGGTATTCAACATTCGGAAACAAATCTCGTTAACTTTAGAAGACAAACAAGGTCTTCCAAGAATGAAGGAAACAAGAGTGGAAAAACAAAAGGGTCTTGCTATAATTATGGAAATGTCGACCATTATAAGCAGGATTGTCCATTGATGAAGAAGGACAAGGGGAAGGAAAAGAATCGTCCACAAAAGAAGCAAGGTAAACCTAGAAGAGCTTACATTGCTTGGGAAAGCGACAGTGAGTCATCTAGTGAAGATAGCTCAAGTGACGAAGAAGAGTCCGTCAACCTTTGTCTCTCCGCTCATCAAAAGAAAAATAATAAAAAGGTAAGACATGCTAAATATGATAACTCTAATAAAGTGTCTCATTCTGAATTACAACATGCTTTTGATACTTTACACCATGAGGCTAAGCAAGGGTTTAAACGTTTAGCTTCAAACAAACAAATTTTATCTCATTTGGAGAAAAAGATCTCTGATTCCGAAAAGGAATTAGAGGCTCTCAAAAAGTCTATGGTGGAAGCAACAAAAGCAAAAGTTGAGGAAGACAAGAGCTTTTGGTTAAATTGGGGTTGTGAAACTTGTCATATTTGGCAAAAAGAGGTTAGAACTCTTAGAGCCAAACTTGACAAGGCTCTAGAACCAAAGGTCACTTTTGTTATTGATAAATCACATTTTAAGAAAAGCATGAATAATCCCTCCCAAAAGTACACTTATGTGATTAGATATCAAGTTAACAAAAGTGACACCAATGTTAATCTTACTTGCTTGTATTGTTGCAAGAGGGGTCATATCATTGCAAAATTTCATTTTAGGAGGTTTTTAGTTCCTAAAGGCGTTTACCAATGGTTGCCCAAATGCAACCAAAGATTCACTCACAACCAAGGACCCAATAAAAATTAGGTACCTATTTCCCTTATTGGATTGTGTGGGTACAATGTCTTAAGTCTACGGAGAGAAGATGGGTTCTCGATAGTGGATGCTCAAGACACATGACGAGAGACATTTCCCTATTCATTGTCTTTGTGGCAAAGAAGAAGGGATTTGTGACCTACGGAGACAACAATAAAGGGGCTATACTCGACAAAGATAGTGTAAGTAATCCCTCTTCTACTACTATCTCATACGTGCTATTAGTTGAGGGTCTTAAACACAACCTAGTTAGCATTAGTCAATTATGCGACAAGGGTTATAAAGTCTCATTTTCAAAAGATTGCTGCATAATTGAAAATAATTATAAGAAAGTGGATGTGCTTAAAGGCCTGAGGGTTAACAATGTATATAAGTTGTGTAATTTATTGTAAGCCTTAGCCACTCACTTCTTTTGTCTAATAAGGACGACTAAGGCAACTAACCTTTCTTTGTCCAAGTTGATCAATTCGTCCATCATCATCCTCCAGTAGTGGTTGGATGATATCTCACTTTGCCTTTAGATTCTTACTGATTGCAAGTATATCTCAGCAGGCAATAGTGCATCATTCCCAAATGTCAGTAAAAAAGGTGTAGAGTTAGTTGTTTCCTTTAGAGATGTTCGACAAGCCCAAAGTGCTTGATCTAAAGTTTTGTGCCAATTCTTTGGCTTTTGGCCTACATGTTTTTTTTACTAAGCCAATTATAATCTTGTTTACAACCTCGACTTGACCATTTGCTTGGGCATAATAAGAGGTAGAGGTTAGAAGTTTGATTCCTTATTCTGAAGCAAACTCAACCTTCATTCGACCAGTGAAAACTGAACCTTGGTATGTGGTTATGGTCTCAGGAATCCCAAACTTGCATATGATGTGACTCTGAATAAAATTGACCATAACATCTTGGTTAACATTCTCTAAAGGCACTACTTTGACCCATTTGGTAAAATAGTCAATGCCTACTAAGACATACTTATGACCTTTAGATGATGTAAGTCTAATTTCACCTATCAAATCTAATGCCCAGCCTCTAAATGGCCAAGGTTTAATGATTGAGTGTAACAAACTAGTAGGGACATGTTGGATCCCTGCATGCTTTTGGCATTCTTGAAACCCATTGGCAAACTCTATGCAGTCTTTCAACATTGTGGGCCAATATACCCCTTATCGAAACAACAATCACTTCCTCTTGTTGTCTATTTGATGGACGCCACATGATCCATTATGAGCACTGAATATTACCAAATAAGCTTCGCTTTTGATAAGGAACTTAAGTAATACACCTTTAGGCATCTTTTTAAATAGTTTGTTTCCGATGATAACGTAAATTAATGCCTTATATTTGATCTTTTGGTCTGTTGTTCCTGTCGGATTCTTCAGGAACTCTATAATTCATTTTCCCCAATCATCATTAGACAAATTGTCAATGGCAAAAGTTTAAAAAATGTTAGGATTTAGGTTTCTCAAATATTCTAATTTATCTTTGACTTCGTTTAGATCTTCCAATTTTTCTTTGGAGACTCTATACCCTAAAGCTACCTAGGTAAGTCATTGGCCTCTTGATTCTCAAGTCGCGACAAATGTTTAATATTGACTACGTCAAATCTTCTCATCAATGAATTCTCTTTGACAAAATACATTACTAACTTCTCATTGATGCACTTATATTCTTTCGCCAACTGCTTCACCATTAGTTCTGATTCACCTTTGATCTTGACTCATGTTGCCCCCAGGTCTAACAAGATCGTAATGCTTGTTATTAAGTCTTCGTACTCAACCTCGTTGTTTGAGAAACAACCATTGATTTTGAATTTATACTTAGTTGGGATTCCTTAGGGGAAATAATCAGAATTCCAACACTGATTGCTTTAGCGTGACTAGAACCGTCGAAGTACAACTTCTATGTTGATTGCTCGACATAGTTTTGTACTACTTGATAACACGTAAATGTATCGTTTATTTGACCTGACTTACATGAATTTTAGTTATGTTTTCCCTTAATTTATTTCATTTATGCTTCAATTTATGTCTCGATTATCATGTTTTCAGGTGACTTGGATTAAATCGGATTAAAGTACAAAAGAAAGAAAAGAAAAGAATTAAGAGAAGAATTGAAGAAAATGGAAGGAAAGAAAATGGAAGGGAAGAATTGAAGAAAAGAAAAGAAAAAAAATATAGGTGTGGGGGCCACCACACACTTAGGTGTGGCGTCCACCACACCACAAGTAACAAGAATGTGGCGCTGGCCACAAGGAGAAGAAGAAGAAATGTGTGACGGTGCCACACATGAAGAAAGAGAGAGAAAAAGTATGGCGGGGGCCACACTTGAGAGAAGGATGAGTGGCGAGTGCCACGAAGCCCCACTTCCCCTATTTTCACGCCATTTTCTCTATGCCGAGTATTCAGTCCACGACCCCTATTTTCACGCAACAAAAAAACGTCAGCAACCTAAATTTACGAGGACCATGCCTCATATATAAGAGGGGCAGTTTTCACAGAACGAGCCTCTTCTCCTTCTTTTGGGGCCAGATTTTATTTTCTTTAGTTCTTAGCAGTTTTCATTCACCATGTAAAAGGAATAGTTCTCCACATCGGGGGACTATTCCCAATATAGTTTTAGGATTTATTTGTGTCACTCAATTTCTGTATCTAATTAAATCCTGTCAGCGTATTACAATTCAGTCAAGTTTTTGCTTCCAGTTTCCATTTAATTACAGGTTCTACTTTATTTGCTTACTTTACTGTTTTTTAATTGATATCTTAATTATGCCTTGTCTTATATTAATTCATCGCAATAGCATGTTTATTTTCCTATCCGTGTCCGACTAAATTGTTTAGAGTCCGGTATGTGAGGACCGTCATTCATACAGGACTCGGTAATTAAATTAGCGTCGACTTATAATAAATTATGTTTTGGTCTTCGTTTCCAAGTTTAATTTAAATAGCTTTGTCACGAGAGTAAGAGGTTATTTAACATTGTTTCGTCACGAGAGTGAGAAGCAAGTAAAGGTTAGAGCCAGCACTGCGAGAGCGTGGGGATCGAACCAGATAGTGGGAACGGGGCATTGATTCTAAAAACAGTGAGAGCGCTTTAGGTATCGATTAGGATCTAACTAATTTTCAAAATACATTTTCTAGTTAGAACGGGCGAGCGGGAGCAAAATCCCGTGATTAGGAGATGTGGCTTTAGTCAATAGTGCGAGAGTGTGAGGTGGAGTCTTTAGATCAATATTTTCTACGGAACATAAGTAAATTAACGCCAGCCAATTACAGAGTACCTGAGGTACACGGAATCCACATTTCGGTCTCTCTCTTTTCTATTATATTTTCTTAGTTTTATTTTAGCTCTAGTCTTAGTTCCCCTTTAAGCAATCATTCATTAGCCTTAACTTTACAAAGTAACGATAGATAACGGTAGGTTGACAGTGGTCTCTGTGGGTTCGACAATCTTTTATATTACTTCGATATTTCCGTGCACTTGCAGACGCATCAAGTTTTTGGCGCCGTTGCCGGGGACCAACAGTCAATATTGTTACTCTGTTGTTGCACCGTATAGACTAAGGCACTCTTATCTCTAAATTAATATGTATCACCCAAATTTACTCTACGATGACTACTCCCAAAATTTTGAGGATCCGCACCCAAATTTTCTCTACGATTACCAACCGCCAGACTCCCAGTATTTTGAGGAACCTCACCCAAATTTTCTGTATGATTACCACTCCCATTATTTTGAGGAACCGCAAGAATCCATCAATTCCAACCTTGAAACATTAATGGAGGATTTCATTGAAACAACAACTAATTCTAGGTTAGCATCTATGATGGAGCACTTTATGGAGACACAAACTCTCCAGAATGAAGAGCTTAGAAGATAACATCTCGATACTTATGAAACCCTTAGGCAGATAAACACTATGGTCGAGTCCCTCGCGACTCACACTGAGGCATTGGAGACTCAAATCTCCCTGCTTACACAGACACCTGTAGGGCCTTCCCTTGAGAGACATGTAGATGTTGTAACAACGAGTAGTGAAAAACAAATTGAAAATCCTAAGGAGAGTGATAATGAGAATGATGAGAGTTCTGGTGAGGAAAGAGTAGAGATTGAGAAAAATACACCGACACCATCCGAAAATGAGGTTGCCGAAGAGGTAGAGAAGAAATCACCTATTGTTGTTCCCCTTCCCTATACCCCGCCAATTTCTTTCCCGCAAAGGTTTGTAGAAGTTAAGGTAGACTCCCAATCCAAAACGTATGTGGAGGTATTGGAAAATATCCACACCGATGCACCTTTGTCTGAGGTCCTACACAAAAAGAGAAAATCAGAGGACCATGAAACTAGGGATATCATTACTATTAAGAGGGTAAGGTTAAACTTTGAGGTGATGGATGAGATAACTAAGCCCAAACTTGAAAAGCTAATACTTAGGATAGATCCAGAACCACCACCACAAGTTTAAAAGAATGAACCGCCCCACAGAAGAAAGAAAAGAAAAGGTGAGGGATATGTGAGATGGCTTGATAAATGGCCATGGAAACCGAAGATTAACACTCCTAACCGTCGAGCTATCGACGTTAAACAAAGCCCTGTGTGGGAGGCAACCCACGAGCTTTTAATTTAATGTTTTACTCTTATTGTTTGTGTGTGCAGAAAATAAAGAATTGTATCGCTTGTCACGTCTCAACTGCATTTAGGCGAAAGATCTCTGGATGACAATCCCTTAAAATGACCCGGTGCCCATGGACATTCCTACGAATGTCGCTGCTGGTGGTGACACCGATGATGAGTATGATAGGAGAGGGCATATCTCTCCCGTTCGTGACTCACCTTCTCCTTGTCCTTTCGCATGGTCAGATTATACCTGCACACACCGCACTGTATTTTTCTAATATTTTTTGCAAGTACTTCCTTCGAAAACAGGTAGTATGATGAGCGACTTCAGTAAAGTGAAGTTTCAGCAAATTCAGATAACTCGTAGTACAAGACGTCGGAGTAGAAGTGGCCAGCGAAGACAGGGACAACATGGGAAGAATTAGAGCAAATTTGGTCGTGGCATTCATACAGGCTCTATCTTTCCTTTACCACCTTTTATCAAAACATTGAGGACAATGTTTGGTTTAAGTGTGGGGGAGGAACATTTACCGCTTTCATTTTACCGCTTTCTAGTTAGATTTACTATTTTCTAGCATAATTTTAAAAAAAATTATGTTTCGTGCGTCTGTGCATGTGTTGTCGCGTCTTTATGCTGATTTTATGTTGTTTATCGATTTCCCCATTAAATTTTTGAGTTAAAAATAGTGTTTCTTTTGAAAATCTTAAGTTACAGACGAAATTGAGGTTAGATTGTGAAACTTGGGAAAATTCCGTAAGATCGGTATCGTTCTAACACCGTGAGCCTCCCAATTATGGAAATCAATTTGAGTACTTGTTATGCCATAGCCTTAAGTTCTCACCCCTTTAGTAGTCCCTAATTAGTTTATTTAGAAGTCAGCACCATCCTAAGCACACACTAAGTAGGAAGCCGATGCAAATAACTGTATGATCTCAGGCTAAAAGTAAATTAAGAAATAAACGAATTGAATGGAAAGAAATGCTCCTTCTAAGTTAGGTGATTCTCACCTGATCATTTAGCCCAACGGTGCAAACTTCTTTATTTTATTGATATTTAAGCCAGTGTGCAAAAGAAAAAAAATGTTAATAATGAGATGATAGTCACTAACAGGCCATCCTACCATGAGTGTGAAAGGATAACGGGCTTAATGTGATTGTGCCAGAATGAAAACGGACGAAAGAAGGATGAGTAAGTTAGGCTTAGGTATAATGACATGATTCAGATTGGTTTGTATAGGAAGGAGGTTGATGACTGCAAAAGCGGAATTGTGTTGTTACGATATCCTTAGTGTGTGAGCAAGTACCTATCGACGCAAACTTAACCGAAGTAGAGTTAGTAGTCTAGGATGAGTATCCGTATGCACTATTTTTCCTACAAGTCATGGTTTGCTTGAGGACAAGCAAAGGTTTAAGTGTGGGGGTGTTGATAACACGTAAATGTATCGTTTATTTGACTTGACTTACATGAATTTTAGTTATGTTTTCCCTTAATTTATTTCATTTATGCTTCAATTTATGTCTCGATTATCATGTTTTCAGGTGACTTGGATTAAATCGGATTAAAGTACAAAAGAAAGAAAAGAAAATAATTAAGAGAAGAATTGAAGAAAATGGAAGGAAAGAAAATAGAAGGGAAGAATTGAAGAAAAGAAAAGAAAAAAATATATATAGGTGTGGAGGCCACCACACACTTAGGTGTGGCGCCCACCACACCACAAGCAACAAGAATGTGGCGCTGGCCACAAGGAGAAGAAGAAGAAATGTGTGACGGGTGCCACACATGAAGAAAGATAGAAAATAAGTGTGGCGGGGGCCACACTTAAGAGAAGGATGAGTGGCGAGTGCCACGAAGCCCCACTTCCCCTATTTTCACGCCATTTTCTCTAGGCCGAGTATTCAGTCCATGACCCCTATTTTCACGCAACAAAAAAACGTTAGCAACCTAAATTTACGAGGACCACGACTCTATATATAAGAGGGGCAGTTTTCACAGAACGAGCCTCTTCTCCTTCTTTTGGGGCCAGATTTTATTTTCTTTAGTTCTTAGCAGTTTTCATTCACCATGTAAAAGGAATAGTTCTCCACATCGGGGGACTATTCCCAATATAGTTTTAGGATTTATTTCTGTCATTCAATTTCTGTATCTGATTAAAGCCTGTCAGCGTATTACAATTCAGTCAAGTTTTTGCTTCCATATTCCATTTAATTACAGGTTCTACTTTATTTGCTTACTTTACTGTTTTTTAATTGATAGCTTAATTATGCCTTGTCTTATATTAATTCATCGCAATAGCATGTTTATTTTTCTATCCATGTTCGACTAAATTGTTTAGAGTCCAGTATGTGAGGACAGTCGTTCCGACGAGACTCGGTAATTAAATTAGCGTCAACTTATAATAAATTATGTTTTGGTCTTCGTTTCCAAGTTTAATTTAAATAGCTTTGTCACGAGAGTGAGAGGTTATTTAACACTATTTTGTCACGTGAGTGAGATGCAAGTAAAGGTTAGAGCCGGCACTGCGAGAGCATGGGGATCGAACCAGATAGTGGGAATGGGGCATTGATTCTAAAAACAGTGAGAGCGCTTTAGGTATCGATTAGGATCTAACTGATTTTCAAAATACGTTTTCTAATTAGAACGGGCGAGCGAGAGCAAAATCTTGTGATTAGGAGATGTGGCTTTAGTCAATAGCGCGAGAGTGTGAGGCGGAGTCTTTAGATCAATATTTTCTACGGAACATAAGTAAATTAACGCCAACCAATTACAGAGTACTTGAGGTACACGAAATCCACATTCCGGTCTCTCTCTTTTCTATTATATTTTCTTAGTTTTATTTTAGCTCTAGTCTTAGTTCCCCTTTAAGCAATCATTCATTAGCCGTAGCTTTACAAAGTAACGATAGATAACGGTAGGTTGACAGTGGTCTCTGTGGGTTCGACAATCTTTTATATTACTTCGATAAATCCGTGCACTTGCGGAGCATCACTGCTTTTGTTATTGTGTGATCTATTATAAAATCAACGACAATTTTATTTTTAATGGCCTTTAACAGTGCGTAAGTCAGAGAAAACTCAATTAAGGCCAAATACCATATTCCAATTCTACGATGCATAATTGGTTTCGATGGCATATGTTTGACAATATAAAAATGCAAATAAAAAACACATCTGTTGATTTAATATAATACTTCAGTTTCATACAAGAGAAATACAAGGAAAGACAAAACTTCTCTATTAAGATATACTTAGTTTCTGCATCGTTCAAAACTCGACTAAGATAATATATGGCCCTTTCGACGCCATCATCATCTTCCTGAACCAACATACTGCCTATAGTCCAATCTAATGCAGAAATGTACAATTTTATAATTTTGTCTCTCATAGGGGGTAACAATACATGAGGCTTCGATAAGTATGTCTTGATGTCAGCAAATGCCTTTTGATGTTCTGGTTCCCTTTTAAATACTTCCTCCTTCAAATGTAGCAATGGCAAAAAAAAACCTTCATCTCACTAGTTAGATTCAGTACAATTCTTCTTAGAAAATTTATCTTCCCATGTAGAGACTAAAGTTGCTTTTTATTCGTTTAAGGCTCTGTGTTGAGTATGGCTTCATCTTGTTCAGTTTTATTTCGATGCCTTTCTTATGAACCACGAAGCCTAGAAAATCACCTGCATGGACACAAAAATCACACTTTAATGGACTCATCGTAAGTCCATATTTCCCCATCCTTTTAAAGGATTGCCGAAGGTGGTCTAAATGACTACTTTCAGACGATGACTTGATGACTATGCCATCTATACAAACCTGCATAAATGCATTCTTTACTAAGGAATTTGGGAAGTATTTCATTTTTTAGATTTTCGTTGTTGGCTATATCACCAACCTCATTCTGATTCTAGAAACATGTTCGACTGTGAACTCATTCATGTTGCCAGCAAATTTGGTGAATTTTGGGACCTTCTATCCCCTAGGGAGTTCAGTCTGCCGCACATATTCTGATAGAGGGGATACATAATCAGGCTTATGAAGGCCAACGTTAAGTCCATTTTGGGCCAAAATCTGTTCAACCACGTTAGTTATATTGTTTCCCCCCCCCCCCCCCCGAGTTGTTTTGTTGGACGTTCCTAACCACATGGTCGGTATCCTGGTATCTTTGCACCATAACTACCTTTGATCCATTTTGGCCTTGGTTGCCTTTGACTACCCTTGATAGAGGTTGTTCGACGAGCATATGATTATTAGGTAATGGTACAACTTGCGTTTGAGGTGCACCAAAAAGTCAACAATTCTCCCATCTTGTGGGCTAACTGTTGGTAACTCTAGGTTGTGTTATGAATTAATGGATGAAATACAATATCTATCTGTTATGTTAACATGTTCACCATCTCGTGGTTACTTTCATCCATCTGTTGCCTTATGGATACAAGAGAATTTGTAATTAAGGTTGACATTTCTGGAGGAACATATCCAAACCCTCCTTATGATTGTGTCATTGACCATGATTTTTTATGCCAAACCCTGACGCTAAATGTGGATTTAGCAGTGATTGTATCGTCACAGCATTGTCTGTAAATGTCTAAGTGTGACTTTTCAAACCTTCCATCATAGCAGTTGGCATGCCATATGGGTAATATCTTGTGAATAGAGGTAGTGTAAAACTTGGTACATAAGGGGCGTAAAGCCCCAACCACAACCATAGTAGTTCTGGGGGTGGTATGGATATTCCCTATTGGTGGTAACGAAACTACCACTTCTGGTAATGATGTCGAATTCGTTATTTAGGGCAGGATTAGACCTTTGACTCCAACAATGTTTGATGTCCCTGCCTTACCCATTGTCGATGTAACTGGTGGTTATGTGTTTGGAGTATCACTTCGGGCGAGAAGTGCTTTTTGGAGGAACCATTTCATCCAAAGTCCTACCACTTCTCAGACGCATAAACTTCTAGATATTAAAAATATTTCATGTTAAAAAACAGAAATAACAAAGTAATGCAACACTTTCTTTAAAAAAAAAATTTTGCACAAAAAGATCCCACCGGGTGTGTCAATTTAGCAAACAATCACGAATTTAGTTCACTTGTGAGATTAACTCGAAAAATATCGGACGTAATATGTGCAAAACAAGTGTACAAGGAAAAACGTGGGTATATTGAATGTGGATGTCTGTACGAAGACAAAGTGGACACAAACTTTAATAGTGAAAAAGCTTGGATCAACATAATAAATGAAAAATGCAATAAATGACATTAAACAAGAAATGCAATAAATGATAATTAAAGCAAAGTGTTTCAATTAAGGAAACACAAAGCAGTGAAAGAAAGGGTCGCAGACTCACATATGTTACTCATAAATTATTTTGCTCTTTGACCTAGTTTGTCTTTATGATAATTTGGGTTGTAAGGTTTATTAAGTAAACTTGATCACAATCTAAATGAACATATATTTATAGATGTATCCCGATGAAAATAAGGGACACATATTCTATAACACTTTATAGGACAAAATTGTTTTGTTGCTAGAACCCAAGTCTTCCTTTAGAGATAGTATGTTTCTAAAGGAGTCAATCAGAGCGATGTATAACTTGAAAAAATTCAAGAACCGAAAAATACATATCTTTATTAGAATATAAAATTAACTAATTCAACAGGGGAGTTCTTATTGGACCATTGGTTCATGTAACACGAGAACTATAAAAGATCATAAATGATCTTGATTATGAAATTTATATAAGCTTTCTAAATCCAATTATGGATTAGAGCAAACTTCTTGGAGTTGAATTCTTTTATTAATGATTTTTTTGTGAAAACTTGGATTAATAATTGTAAAGTTTAAATCTTGTGCACATAAGAATGTTAGTTGAAGTATTTGTATTAATCTAGTGTATTATGTAGGCGATATACTGATCATCAAAACAAATTCCCTACACAATAAGTATAAACATGGTTAAAGAGATGGTTTTGATGAAATTCTTAGGTGAGAATTCCTAAAAGGTTAGGAACCAAAATCTATAGAGATAGATTATTAATGCACATCGACCTAAGCCTATGTATATATATTGGCAGAATATTGAGACACCTGATATGCATAATCTTGCATTAATATTATTACATGTATCACATGATGTTTTATTTGATGGATAATTCCCTACCTCATTGAATGACAAAGACATGTGATAAGCATAGATATGCTTTGGTGATTAGATCAATCGTGTACACCATGATATGTACTACGCTAGATTCACCATATGCTATTAGCATATATAACAAGTATCGAAATTGATTAAACTGTTCATTACTATATCAATATCAAGAAGGTCTATTGGTATCTTAAAAGGACCAAATGTTTTTTTCTTGGCAAGATGTTAGAAGAATCATTACAAAAGAGTTACATTGATGTTATTCTAAAATCGATGAACAATATATCCATATCACAATATAAAAGAAATGTTATGTTTAGATGACAATTGTGTAAGTTGTAAAAGGCTTCATACATTAGTCGTTTCTAGTGCAAAAGTCAAATATATGATTTGAATCGCTTTTCTTATTTTTTAGAAGAAAATTATGTTTTTTGTATTACAAATCTGATTGATCTTATTTAGATGATATTGTGTTGCAATTACAAAAAAACTATATCTAACTTGCGATCAATCCATGTATATTTGGACACTTCTATTTCTTTTTGATAGAAGATCGAAAGTTGAAAATGGAAGAGGTGTATATTATAAACATATGAAAGAGTTCCTTACACTCTAATCAAGTATCATGCTTAGATGATGTTTAATGTACACAATAGGAAAATATATGTTAAAGATAATATTTGATTAGCTTTAGTGCTAGTGGGGAGATTTTTGGAGTAAACACTAATAGCCAATCAATATTGATTGTATTTATTGAGTTACTTATATATGACATAAGAAAATCCTTTGAATAATTAGTCTATTTAATTGTACATTAAGTGCGACTTAATCGCGATACCTCATTAAACATAAGAATGTTATTTTTAAAGTATTTGTAGTCAAGCTTTATTATTTGATATGATAATAGTAATGCATAAAGACTATTATGTGAGTAGATTGATGATCGTATCACGCAGGTCATGGATTTGAGATATCAAGTGTTCACATATGTATAAATATTAGGAGTGATATTTATATTAGATTGACCCACCATGAGAATACTACATAGTTTGTTATGTATGTGTCATAAGTTATTATCATAATGATAGTGGTGTATACAGACCTTCGATATAAAACCACTATGGATCCTAGGTGTGGATTCAAATGCTTTATTTCCAATCAAATGTTATTCGTAATATGATGACCATAAAGATAGTTAATGAGTACTTTACAAATTATGTTCAGGGACATGTGTGACCTATATGAGATTTCCCTCATCTACATGTACGAGAGTAAATATATATGGGTCACTTGGTCGAGTATGACTATAAAATGCATGGCGGTTCTCAAATAAGTCGATATGAGGTATTGGACTTATTTGTTGTATTAAGTATACTTAGGGATCAAAGAGTATAATATTGGACTATACAAGGGTGACACATTCTATGTCTTGTGATAAATATAATTAAAAGGATAAAAGGGTAATCATACACTTGATCATTATCATAAAAATGTTTTGTCAGATCACACGACATTCTCGTCACTTGGGTATAAATTATATGTTGCAAGATACTGCTCACTATTTATAATATAAATAGGTAATTTAATATTGTTGTCAACGTTACGAGAACCTACAGGGTCATACGCATAGAGTACTGATAATGAAAATGATGATTAAATTAAAAATGATTTAATTTAATTATGTGCTAATATTATTTAAATTATTTAATACACCAACTCATATATAATTTATTTGGTTAAATAAGATTTAATTAAATAAATGAGAATTGACAATTAATTAAATTAAATATGGTTTAATCTAATCATTTTATTTTATCTAATTAAAAATGGTTAATTAAATATAAATAATATAATATGTTATTTAATTAAGAGTTTTTAATTAACTATAAATAAGACTAAACTATTTTGAAAAAGTCCAAAAATAAGAACATTAGGGTTTTAGTAGCTCTCATAGAGAAGTTATTTTTATTGCAATCCCAATTTTGTTGTCATTCTAAAAAAAAGCTAGCATCGCCTTCCACTTTGTTCTTACGTGGACTTTGTAGAGACTATGATATCTTTCACATTTGTGATCAAAGCTAAAACACGCTTTAAGAAGTATTCATATAATCCTTGATTTGATAATTATTTTGTTATTAATGGTTTAATCAAGATTCATTCATCTAGATAGTTCTGCTAAGAGGATCAAGTTTTAAAAAACCCTTTTTAAACCCTTCTATATCTGTATCCCACAATATTCTAAATATTCTTAAATCAGTGACCATGAGCTTTAGATCCTGTATGTTTTCAAAAATAAGATACCTCTGAATTAGTCCTATATTGTTATGAATTACATGTTACTATAGATGGATAAAACTGGTGCATTACCTTATGCAAGAGCAATCACTCACATCCTTGAATTTTACAATGTGCACATAAATGGAGAGCTCAAAATAGAGATGAACCCTTCTTAAAAATATGATTGACTTGGATGTCCTCAACAAAATGGACGTACTTTGGGATCTGAAAGATAAAAAGTACAAGCATAAGAGTGACAATATTTTATCATCATCTGCTTCATCTACTTCTACCCATTCATCACTTGTTCTTGTTTTCGAAGGTGGAATTACAAACTTGATGATAATGGATGAGCTTTAGAGTATTCGAAGTTATATCACTAAACGATTTAATGGTATCCATCAAAACTTGGAAGGAATTACATACATATTGGATCAACTTTAGGCCTTTCTAGAAAATGATGACGAGTAGTCATAAATGTTATATCTTCTGTTTTAGCATTTTCTTAGCATTTTAAAATTTTAGCACCGTATTCTCATTTTATATGTACTCTTAAATATGCTATTACATGTTTGTTTCTTAGGCTATATATGCCTTGTTTATGCTTGATTCTATGCTTGATGATATGCTTGGTTATCGCTGCTTCCTTTTTCTTCTTTATGATAATGTCAAAGGGGGAGAAAAGTCTAGTGTATGTTTGCAAAATCTTCTTTCATGATATCACACTCCAAAATTGCAAATCAAACGGGGAGGCATACAACATAGGGGAGATTTTGACTTGGAACAAAAATGTCAAAATATATGAGTTGTCATCATTAAAAATGGTGAGATTGGGAAGAAGATATCTTTTAGGAACTTGAATGGGTTTTGATGAAGACAACAATATCAAAAATAAGAAAAGGATGAAGTGAATAAATGAACAACAACAAAATGACGAGGATCATCTAAATCAATGTTAAGCATGTCTTTATCTTCAATATATAACTATTCATCTCATATACCACTTAAAAGTCTCAAAAAACTTTATTCAATCATATGATAACATGTTTTCAAACTTAAAACACATAAATCGGTGAAGCAAAGCCTTTAATTTTGATTTTCAAAGAAAAAAGAGTCAGTAATTGATTACCAGATGTGAGTAATCGATTACCAATTAAAATTTTCAAATATTTTTAAACATTAAAAATGCAGTAATCGATTGCCACATTTGAGTAGCGGATTATCATATGTTCAAAAACACCTTTTCATGAAATATTGACATGTCAATGTTGTGTAATGATTCATGGTTCTTTTCCAAAGTGTTGTCTTGGCTCATGGAGGTTTCTCCCCCCCCCCTCTCTCTCTCTCTCTCTCTCTCTCTCTCTCTCTCTCTATATATATATATATATATATATATATATATATATATATATATATATATATATATATATATATATATATATATATATATATATAAACTTAGGATTGTATACATTACTTCTCAATATCACAGTTCAAATGTATATTTGTTGTGATCTTCTCTTCCCTTGACTTTTACTTTTTGCACATAAATTTTTCTACAAAATAGTCATTATCATTTGTGAACCAAATAAATCATTATAAAGTGGCTTTTGACAAAATAAGTTTTTCATAAATTAACATTTAAATAAAAAACCGGAAATCCTAATTCACCCCCTCTTAGATTACATCTAGATTTTACACTCGATTGTATAAAGTGTTTAAATGGGATCACTCTTACTACTATAATTGAAACTACTATCATAATTTTCAAACATTCCTAATTCTACAAGTTTATAATCAATCATACCACCCAACTATCTCATATTCTCTGCATAATGTCTCCATGTCTCCACAACTCCTATGCGAATGTAAGGTTTTATGACATTGTTATTTTCATCTAACTTCCTAATAATTGCTATAAAAAAGGATAAATAAAAAGGAAAAGTTTAATACCTTAGTGTTTAGGTTGGTGATGATGGCGAGTTGATGATGATATAATCCGACTTGGAGAAGAAGAGCAGAAGAAAAAGAGTTCCTCAAATAAATGATGAACACATGTGAAGAGAAAAGTTTGAGAAGCGGACAAGATTCTCATATTTATAAGGACAAACAACATGGCCGTGTAGGCATCATTATCAGGAATTAGGGATTGCACCTGCTAGTGGGTGGCATAACATCTAGAATCTAGGTTTAACACTTGCAGTTTTATCAGTAACTCACAATTGTGACTTCCTAAGACAAACTCATCATTACAAAATATTGAATGTCTCATATGTTTCACAAACTTGATGAACTCTCCCTCTAAGCTCTGCTTGAGGGACTCACCCTATAATCCTTGCTTGAGGGACTCGCCTTATAAGCACACTTAAGGGACCCACCCTCTAAGACTCGCTTGAGGGACTCCCCTTCAAGCCTAGTATAGGAGACTTGCTTCCCCAATTCTCACACATAAAAGGATTGTCTTCTATTTAGCTTAGATCATATTGCCCTTCTCAGATCCCATGTTTGAGGGAATGTAGGATGATATAACTTTAAATGGACCATAGAAGAGACCTACCATATCTTAATTGCCCTAAAATGAATGCAAGAAGTTAAAGGAAAAGTCGTCCAAGTGTGACGTGGAAGATCGTGAGACCGTCTGACCTGAACCATGTCATCTAGGAAGCGACTCTGACCCATACTAAAGTTGTTAAGTGATCATTCCATGAGTACTTAACAGACCATTTATCCCATGTGAAAGGGATGTTATTGCTACTATCTAATGAAGAAAATGTTTGTCATATTCATGGGTAAGAACAAATCTTCCTATTCCCACGCTATAGCCAGATTGCTGGGTTGAAATCGGTTCTTCACCCAAAACTTAGCTTATAGAACATGACATAAATATCTCAAACTTATAGAGTTGGAGAAACATTTATTACTTAAATATTAACATAGGTAAAAGTCCTTTTGCATTTCTCACGCAAATAGAGTACCTCCTTATTATATTTTTCGCGAGTATAACATATATATATATATATATATATATATATATATATATATATATATATATATATATATATATATATATATATATATATATAATAACTTTAATTTTCTTTGAAATATTAAATTAAAATGAATGAGTGTTTATTAAGTACCACTATTACAAATCATGAATGAATATACGTACTAATATAAAAAAAATTATGAATGAGTATAATTGTGTGATCTGCTTAAATACACTAAGTGAGGGTCTGTTGACTTCAATATTTTTATTTCATTAACATCACGTCACATCAATATATTGTGAAAGAAAGTGATAGAAAACATGAGAATTTTTATAAAATAACCTATTTATTCAATTTAAATACTAAAATAACATGTTTTTCAATTTATTTCCCAAAGTAACGTAGTTTCAAATGAAAGAAACATGCAGACGCCATTTCAGTTAGAGTATGTGTGTTATCCCAAAGCTCATGCCCCATTTGAATTGGAGCATACACATAGGTGTAGCCAAATCAAATGGCACCTACACCTTCCTTGCCCTAATTTGGAGTGCATGCGCTATATGTAATTGCGCATTCTCCCGATTATTTTTTTGTTTTATTAGAAAAATGAATTAAAAATAGGTTGAAAATTGAGGAATCAAATAAGAAACAATTAAAAATATTATTAAAATACATTAAAGTTTACAAGATATAAAAAAATTAATGTCTGGCCCGATCAAAATGTCCCCTGGTTCCACATCTCGGCGCATTAGCATGCCTCCGAGGTCTACCATGATTTTGTTGAGGTGTTTGTGGTCTTTGCGTATTGGCTTGCGGAAAAGGTATTTGTTGCAAGGGTCCCAGTGTATCTGACAAATTTTCAATCATTTGTCTCCAATAGCCGGGGGGTTGCTGCCAACGGTGCTTCCGTAATTCAATTCCATAACCATGCTTTCAAAGTTGGGACGCAGTGGTTAGGTTAGGCGAGGACGGTATGGTTGGCCGAATTGGTACATTGAATTGTTTTAGAAACTATGCAATGACTATTGTGGGGTAAGGTAGTCAAATAGTGGTTGGGTGTTTTTGTAACGCCCCGATTTGTCAGTTTTATTTAATCAAGTCAATTTAATTATTTTCGTTTTTATATTATTTTATTCTTGACTTTTATTTTATAATATATTATTTTTCGTCGTTATTATGTTTGATCGCGTTTTGAGAGCGTTTTGGAGATATTTGAGCGAAAGGGTAAAATGGTCTTTTAAAGGGGTAGATATTTTTAGAAAAATAAGATATTTTTCTTTTCTTGGAATATTTATATATAGAAAGATAGAGATAAGAGAGATATTTTATGAGATTGAGAGAAAGAAGAGAAAAACAAAGAGAAAAGAGAAAAGAGAGGAAAAAGAAGAAAGAAGTGGAAAATCGATCAACAAAGCTTGGAATCTTTGATTAATTGGGTAAGGGTGATAAATATTGTTATCTTAACATTGTATGTGTTTATGTATGGTTTCGTTGGAATCGTTTTGGTTGTTTTCGTTATAATACCGTTTAGGTCGATTTGGACATAATCGATAGAAATCGATGTCTTCACGGATGAATTTTGAAATAAATTGCGTAGATTAGTCGTATGAGGTTAGGCCGAGATTATAGAAACTCGTTTGGTTGAAATCGGTTGATATTGTGAGTTTTGACATTTTTGGGTTTTGAGAATGTGAGATTTTGGTGAAAATCGAATGTTGTGGAATCGATGTTTTTTTATCCTAACATGTTGGTATGTATTTATGGAGGATTACCATGTATTTATTCGGAAGAAAATAATTGAATCGGTCGGATTTTCGGGCAAAATACCATAAACCCGTAGGGCTGTAGCAGAAAAATTCTGGTTTTTGGCAAAACTTCGAAAATTCATATCTCTTGAACCGTAAGTCGGTTTTGACCCCCGTTCGAAACGTTGGAAAGCTAATGAGATGTTCTTTCTAGGAAAAGTGGTTTTGAGGTCTGAACCTGGTCCAATCGGAACAGTATTTTCGAAACGTTTCGTTGTGTCCGGCCTCCGGTTTATGTTTTTGCGTTATTTTGAAATATACATATCTTCTTCGTTGTTTATCGGATTTAAGTGTTCTTTATATCGAATCGAAGCTGTGGATGAGTACTTTTTGATGATGATGGAAAATATTATTTTTAGCCGACTTTTGGCCGACTTTACTGATTAATCGTGAATAGTTGTTTTTGATGAAATGAATGTGTGGTTATGAATGTGTTGTGGATATGCTTGTGGAGTGAACCCTTGATTGGGGAATTCTTTGTGATTTGTGGCTCTTTGGTGAATATATGCATTGTTTGAGTTAAATGATAATGCATGTTGATTGTGAATATATAATGAGATGTTGTGATGATGGATTGTTGTGGTTGATGGTGAGTAATTCTTGATGTGAATTGATATGGGTATAAATGATGAAATGCTATTTGTTGTGGGTTGTAGTTAGTGATAAATACATTGTTTAAGTAAGTATCAATGTATGTGGTTTCGAGTGTATGATTAATGTATGATATGGCGGCCTCTGTGGCGTAGATCCACAGCAAGATGAATGGTAAGGTATTGATTATCATGGAATTGCTATAATAGTAATATTTGGTGTGTGGAATGGATTCCAATTGTGTTAGAATACTCATTGGGATAGAATGACTTATATGTCATTCCTAGTGAGGTTTTAATGTTTTGGTCGAACACATTAGGGTAGAATGACTGTATGTTGTTCCTAGTGTTGTTGTTGTACTCATTAGGGTAGAATGACTTTATGTCATTCCTAGTGAAGTGCGAGTGTGTCGTTGGGTCCATTGGGGTAGAACGATTATATGTCGTTCCTGGTGGAGTACTCATTAGGGTAGAATGACTATATGTCATTTCTAGTGATGTACAATTGAGTTGCCGTGTCCATTGGGGTAGAATGATTATGTTGTCGTTCCTAGTGGGATACTCATTGGGGTAGAATGACTATGTTGTCATTCCTAATGAGGTGTGCACTGGGGTAGAATGACGTTGATGTCGTTCCTAGTGTGGTGTCCACTAGGGTAGAATTACTATGTTGTCATTCCTAGTGGGATATTCATTATGGTAGAATGACGACGTTGTCATTCCTAATGAGAGGTGCACTAGGGTAGAATGACTATGTTGTCGTTCCTAGTGAGGTATGTATTGGGGTAGAATGACTATGCTGTCATTCCCAGTTATGTGATGCGTGGTATTGTCGGGTCTTGATTGGATTGGTGAATTATGCATGATGTATATGTTGATGTGGAATGAGTTGAATTGTGCAGGTGTGCATGGATGGATAAACATGAATATGTGTGTTTATGTTGAATGATAAGCATTATGAGGAATATGCTTGGTTTTATATATATATATATATATATATATATGTCTTGCGATGTATATTGAGTGAGATGTGATGATTGTGACATAGTAAACATAATATGTATGTTTATGTGGTATGATGGAATGGTGAGAATATGTGGTATATGTGTATTTTTAAGTTGAGATATATAATTATATGCATTGTTATTATGATAATATTTCTCACCCTTCTGCTGTTTTATGATGCTCTATGAGGCATTGCAGATTAGGTATCTGATGGTCTTTTGTGAAGCGTGGCTTCATTTCCTTTTTGGTCGTCTGGCTCTGATATGTAGCATCGGGTAGCTAAGATGTGTTTATGAGCTTTTGTGATACTTTTGTACATGTATCTAGCTGATGAATGTTTATGTAAATATGAATGATATCGGTGACTACTATTGGAGTATGATATATATATATATATATATATGTTTGTGAATCAATGTTTAGATGTTTCCGCTTTTATTCTAAATGTTGACATGTGGGTATAAGGACTGAGATCCTTTATTGTTGAAAGTTACCCCACTGCTGTATATCTTTTTGAGCAGGTGTTGTATGTGTTTAATTTCATGCATAATGTGACATTCTCTTTTTATGCCGTAGTTACAATTATACTCTGATGAAATTTTCAATACGTGCCTAAATGATTTAATTGTTTATTTGGGGGTATAGAAAGGGGTGTTACATTAAGTGGTATCAGAGCCAGTGTTGAGTCAGTTCTTGAGTCTGGTGGTGTGACAGTTGAATACTGTCGTTGTTGTTTGCCCCTTAGTACGTGATATGTGTGTGAAACACTGTCAGTGCTTTCTGGTTTTCTAATCCTTTGTTTTCAGGAGTTAGAATGAGATAAGTGGGGGAGAAGCTGGTACTTCTCCAAGTGGCTTCAGGTGAGGAGCGTTGGCTCAGGGTGCCGTTGTTTGACCGATTGTAAGTGTTGTTTGGACAGTGTGGTTTCCGATTCCAAAGGGAATACGGAGGTAAGGTTTATGTCAAGTAAGGATTGGTGCCTTAGGTGGTTTTGTGCACAAGATGCAAGGAATGTTGTTATGGCTTGGTAAACATGGTTTATGCCCCATCATGATTGTCGACTGTCTATTGACAAATTGAGGAACTGATCACCCTTAATCTCTTGTTGATAGCAGACGGAAATTGTTTTGGATGGAATAGATGTGTTTATCCAGCTTAGTTGGTATGTTCGGCGAATGGTTGTGAGTTGGTCGTCAAGTGCATTGTATGGGCATTGCATCTTGTCATGGTTGTCGTTGTCGTGTCGTCGTTGTTGTGGTTAGTGTACTGGTTTGTTGTTTGTGTTATTCGTGGTGTGCCTTTGGTTGGCATGATAGTGGTTGGTCGGACGCGAGAGTCGTATCCGAGGTTGTTCGCATTTAGCATATTTTCGAGGACGAAAATGTCTAAGTGGGGGAGAGTTGTAACGCCCCGATTTGTCAGTTTTATTTAATCAAGTCAATTTAATTATTTTCGTTTTTATATTATTTTATTCTTGACTTTTATTTTATAATATATTATTTTTCGTAGTTATTATGTTTGATTGCGTTTTGAGAGCGTTTGTGAGATATTTGAGCGAAAGGGTAAAATGGTCTTTTAAAGGGGTAGATATTTTTAGAAAAATAAGATATTTTTCTTTTCTTGGAATATTTATATATAGAAAGATAGAGATAAGAGAGATATTTTATGAGATTGAGAGAAAGAAGAGAAAAACAAAGAGAAAAGAGAAAAGAGAGGAAAAAGAAGAAAGAAGTGGAAAATCGATCAACAAAGCTTGGAATCTTCGATTAATCGGGTAAGGGTGATAAATATTGTTATCTTAACATTGTATGTGTTTATGTATGGTTTCGTTGGAATCGTTTTGGTTGTTTTCGTTATAATACCGTTTAGGTCGATTTGGACATAATCGATAGAAATCGATGTCTTCACGGATGAATTTCGAAATAAATTGCGTAGATTAGTCGTATGAGGTTAGGCCGAGATTATAGAAACTCGTTTGGTTGAAATCGGTTGATATTGTGAGTTTTGACATTTTTGGGTTTTGAGAATGTGAGATTTTGGTGAAAATCGAATGTTGTGGAATCGGTGTTTTTTTTATCCTAACATGTTGGTATGTATTTATGGAGGATTACCATGTATTTATTAGGAAGAAAATAATTGAATCGGTCGGATTTTCGGGCAAAATACCATAAACCCGTAGGGCTGTAGCAGAAAAATTCTGGTTTTTGGCAAAACTTCGAAAATTCATATCTCTTGAACCGTAAGTCGGTTTTGACCCCCGTTTGAAGCGTTGGAAAGCTAATGAGATGTTCTTTCTAGGAAAAATGGTTTTGAGGTCTGAACCTGGTCCAATCGGAACAGTATTTTCGAAACGTTTCGTTGTGTCCGGCCTCCGGTTTATGTTTTTACGTTATTTTGAAATATACATATCTTCTTCGTTGTTTATCGGATTTAAGTGTTCTTTATATCGAATCGAATCTGTGGATGAGTACTTTTTGATGATGATGAAAAATTTTATTTTTAGCCGACTTTTGGCCGACTTTACCGATTAATCGTGAATAGTTGTTTTTGATGAAATGAATGTGTGGTTATGAATGTGTTGTGGATATGCTTGTGGAGTGAACCCTTGATTGGGGAATTCTTTGTAATTTGTGGCTCTTTGGTGAATATATGCATTGTTTGAGTTAAATGATAATGCATGTTGATTGTGAATATATGATGAGATGTTGTGATGATGGATTGTTGTGGTTGATGGTGAGTAATTCTTGATGTGAATTGATATGGGTGTAAATGATGAAATGCTATTTGTTGTGGGTTGTAGTTAGTGATAAATACATTGTTTAAGTAAGTATCAATGTATGTGGTTTAGAGTGTATGATTAATGTATGATATGGCGGCCTCTGTGGCGTAGATCCACAGCAAGATGAATGGTAAGGTATTGGTTATCATGGGATTGCTATAATAGTAATATTTGGTGTGTGGAATGGATTCCAATTGTGTTAGAATACTCATTGGGGTAGAATGGCTTATATGTCATTCCTAGTGAGGTATTAATGTTTTGGTCGAACACATTAGGGTAGAATGACTGTATGTTGTTCCTAGTGTTGTTGTTGTACTCATTAGGGTAGAATGACTTTATGTCATTCCTAGTGAAGTGCGAGTGTGTCGTTGGGTCCATTGGGGTAGAACGATTATATGTCGTTCCTGGTGGAGTACTCATTAGGGTAGAATGACTATATGTCATTCCTAGTGATATACAATTGAGTTGTCGTGTCCATTGGGGTAGAATGATTATGTTGTCGTTCCTAGTGGGATACTCATTGGGGTAGAATGACTATGTTGTCATTCCTAATGAGGTGTGCACTGGGGTAGAATAACGTTGATGTCGTTCCTAGTGTGGTGTCCACTAGGGTAGAATGACTATGTTGTCATTCCTAGTGGGATATTCATTAGGGTAGAATGACGACGTTGTCATTCCTAATGAGAGGTGCACTAGGGTAGAATGACTATGTTGTCGTTCTTAGTGAGGTATGTATTGGGGTAGAATGACTATGCTGTCATTCCCAGTTATGTGATGCGTGGTATTGTCGGGTCTTGATTGGATTGGTGAATTATGCATGATGTATATGTTGATGTGGAATGAGTAGAATTGTGCAGGTGTGCATGGATGGATAAACATGAATATGTGTGTTTATGTTGAATGATAAGCATTATGAGGAATATGCTTGGTTTTATATATATATGCCTTGCGATGTATATTGAGTGAAATGTGATGATTGTGACATAGTAAACATAATATGTATGTTTATGTGGTATGATGGAATGGTGAGAATATGTGGTATATGTGTATTTTTATGTTGAGATATATAATTATATGCATTGTTATTATGATAATATTTCTCACCCTTCTGTTGTTTTATGATGCTCTATGAGGCATTGCAGATTAGGTATCTGGTGGTCTTTTGTGAAGCGTGGCTTCATTTCCTTTTTGGTCGTCTGGCTCTGATATGTAGCATCGGGTAGCTAGGATGTGTTTATGAGCTTTTGTGATACTTTTGTACATGTATCTAGCTGATGAATGTTTATGTAAACATGAATGATATTGGTGACTACTATTGGAGTATGATATATATATATATATATATATATATATATATATATATATATATATATATATGTATATATGTTTGTGAATCAATGTTTAGATGTTTCCGCTTTTATTCTAAATGTTGACATGTGGGTATAAGGACTGAGATCCTTTATTGTTGAAAGTTACCCCACTGTTGCATATCTTTTTGAGCAGGTGTTGTATGTGTTTAATTTCATGCATAATGTGACATTCTCTTTTTATGCCGTAGTTACAATTATACTCTGATGAAATTTTCAATACGTGCCTAAATGATTTAATTGTTTATTTGGGGGTATAGAAAGGGGTGTTACAGTTTTGGTGGTAGAATGTCTGTGTGTTCATTTGTGGGGGGCTATGGTGGGCTGGGGTGGAGTCGAATGAGTCATCGGGGTTATAGGCTGATGTGGTGTCGGTGTGTGGGTGTTGGCTGTAAGGAGGACTATTAGCCCGCATACGAAGGCGAAATTGTCTGGCATAATAAAATTATGTGAAGAAAGAAAAATGGTCGCCCTAATAGCACGCACATTCGAACGGAGATGGATACGGCAAACAAAATGGTCAGATTATGTAGTTTGTGCAGTCAGCCCGGGCACAATCGAACAAAATGTCCCAATGTATGATCAAGCACAACATCATAGTTTTAAATGTAACCTTGTCTCTTTATATCAACAACAACTTTCATTCAATTAATATCATAACATTAAATAACAATAATTTAAAAACAACAAGTAACAATAATTTTAACACTTAAACAACAAAACAAACAAATATAATGACTAAACAACATAACTAAGCGATTACACCTGTAACGCCCCAGTTTTTGTTAGATTTATTTAATCGAGTCGATTTAATTATTTTTGTTTTTATATTATTTTATTATTGGTTTTTATTTGGTAAATATGTTATGTTTATCGTTATTATGTTTTATCGCGTTTTGGGAACGTTTGCGAGGAATTGAGTGTAGGGGTATTTTGGTCATTTTGCTTAGTTGGATATTATTGTTTTTCTTAAAATAGAAACATAGAGATTAGAAAGAGAGAAAAGAAAGAGAAGAGAAAAAGAGAGTGAGAAGAAGGAAAAGAGGAAAACTTGGAGTTTAAGAAATCGATTCAACCGACACTTCAAAGCACGATTAATCGGGTAAGAGTGCAAAACTCGGTTATCATATGCTTTGTGTATGAATATGTATGTGTGTGTTTGAATGTTTACTTGTCTTTCATAGCTTTTCAATTCTAGGTTGAAATGAGCAAAATGAATAGAAATTGATGTTTTCGCGGTTGGAAATCGATATGAATCACGTAGTATGATCGTATTATATGTATGAACATTGTTGATACTTGTTTTGATTGATTGAAAACGTTTTGGTTGGAGAAAGTTGGATTTTAGGGGTTTTGAACCATGCAACCCGCAGCAGAAAATTCTGGTTCTGGTGCGATTCGCCAGGCGAATTGGGATTCTCCAGGGGAATTAGGTCTCGCCACTAGTTCGCCAGGCGAAGTGCTGGCGAAGAGGGATTCGCCAGGAGAAAACGGGGAGACATAAATGTGTTAGCTACTGGAACTCTTGGGGTTTTTCTAAAATTGTGGTTCGCCAGGCGAAGTGCTGGCGAAGGGGGATCCGCCATCCGAAATCCTAAGTCGCCAGGCGAATCTGGTTGTTTCTCAATAAATTATTTTCTTTGAAAATTCATAACTTTTGATCTGTAACTCGGATCGAGACGTTCTTAGTACTGTTGGAAAGCTAATGAGATGTTCTTTCTTATAAAAATGGTTTTGAGATTGGTGGCCGATTTAATTGTGTCGGGAATTTGGAAACGTGTCATTTTGTCGACTTTTACCATCGTAATTGTGTGCGATTGATGTGTTATCATGCGATATGCTTTTGATATATAACGTATAGCTTGTATGCTGTTATATAATGTGAATGCATGTGGTGATGATGGTTTGTGGCCTTATGGCAAATAAATGCATTGTTTTGGGTTTGATTGCAATGCATGATTATTGATGTTGAGATGGTTCACATGGTTATATATGTATATGCATTTGATTGTCATGAGACATTAGTATGCCATGCATCATGATATGCACCATGTGATGTCGTGTGCCCTTGTGGGGTGTGAGCGACGAAACGATTCCAGAGGGAATCTGTTGTAACGATCGTATGCCTTATACAAAGAGGACCTAAAGCGACGTTATAGACGATCGTGTGCCTTATACAAAGAGCACCTAAAGTGATCGGATCGTGTGCCTTATACAAAGAGGACCTAAAGCGATCCATAAACGTCGCGTGCCTTATACAAAGAGGACCTAAAGCGACGGGGAACATCGTTTGCCCGACGGGGAGTTACACTAAGTAACAAGCGATGGTTCCAATAATTCTTGAGTGAATTAATGATGATGAGAATGATGGATGGAATGGTGCTGCATGCATAGAGTCGTTGTGTTGGTCTCTGTGCTTTTGCATAAGTCATGAATGGATTGATTATGTGTAGGAAATTGTGAATGGGATTGATGAGTTGAGATATATATATATATATATATATATATATATATTTATATATATATATATATATATATATATATATATATATATATATATATATATATATTGGTGATAAATGTATTGAGCATGATTGATATGCCTTTGTGATGGATGCAGGAATTATGAATTGTTTTGTTTCGTATTTGAACTATGGTGTACGTTGTGGTGAGAATGTTTTTGCATGCGTATTTCATGTTATTACATAATTGTATGCAACTATATTATAATTGTGTTTCTCACCCTTCTGCTGTTTTGAATGCTCTATGAGGCATTGTAGATTAGATGCTGGAGGTCTTTTTGTGAAGATTATATCTTCATTCTTTTGTCGGTCGGCTCAGATATGTGGCACCGGGTGGTCGGGGAGATCGTTATGTGATTATGTGTATATTTATCTTTTTTGGATTGTACATGTATGACTCTGTATATGATAGACAAACTTTTATGTTTATATATGAGATTTCAGTTGCAGATTTTCTGCTTTTATTCTGTATCTGAATTATGGGTGTTAGGAACTGAGTTCCTCTGTTTATGTTGCTACCTGATTGTTGCATATCTATATGAGCAGGTTGTTATATTTCATTACTTTGATGTAACGCTCCCGTCTATGCCATGAATGTTTTAATTATACTCTGATTATTTTGTTATCACTTTAATTACTCGGGGTGTAGATTGGGGGTGTCACATTAAGTGGTATCAGAGCTAGTCTGTGTCGGTCATTTTGACCAAGTTGTTTGTTGTGCGACAGTTGTGTTTTGGCGAGCTGATTGTTTAACCATAGTTACTGTTATTGGATATGAACAGAATATGGCTGGTAGGAATGATGTTGTTCTTGCTGCTGCTATGCAAGCTATGGGTCAGGCTGTGTGGAATGCACCTAATTCTGGGGGAAATGATGAGTTCAGGAAGAACAAATCGCCTGTCTTCAAAGGAAGACATGATCCTGATGGTGCTCAGATTTGGCTTAAGGAGATTGAAAGAATCTTTCGAGTGATGGACTGTGCTGAGGAATAGAAGGTGAGACTGGGTACTCACATGTTAAAGGAGGAGGCTGATGATTGGTGGGTTAGTACGCGTCATGTGTGGGAAGCTACAGGTGAAGTTGTCACTTGGGCTTTGTTTAGCAGTGAGTTTTTTAGGAAGTATTTTCCTGAAGATGTTAGAGGAAAGAAAGAAATAGAGTTCTTGGAGTTGAAACAGGGTAACATGTCTGTTACTGATTACACTGCTAAGTTTGTGGAGCTTGTTCAGTTTTATCCACATTATGCTGAAGCAACTGCGGAGTTTTCCAAATGTGTGAATTTTGAGAACGGGTTGCGTCCCGAGATCAAACAGGCAATTGGTTATCAAAGAATTAGGAGGTTTTCAGATTTGGTGGATTGTTGTAGAATTTATGAGGAGGATAGCAAAGCTCGTTCTACTCATTATAAGAGTGTGAACGAAATGAAAGGAAAGCAACTGTTTCGTGGTGGTCCTTATGTGGCACCAGCTGACAAGGGAAAGCAAAGGGCTAATTTTGCTAAAAGGCCAAGTGGGGGAGGTATGCGTAATCCTCTGGGATGTTTTAAGTGTGGTGACCTAGGACATCGTCAGTTTGAATATAGAAAGGATATGAGGAAGTGTTCCAATTATTGAGGTATAGGACATGTAACAGCTGATTGCAAGAGGAATGGGGTGAAGTGTTTCAACTGTGGTGAATCTGGTCATATTAGTACGAGGTGTCCGAAACCAAAGCAAGCTCAAGCTGGAGGGAAAGTATTTGCATTGGCAGGAACTTAGCCTACTAGTGCAGATCGTCTGATCAGAGGTACTTGTTTTATTAATAGTACGCCTTTAGTTGCTATTATTGATACTGGAGCGACTCATTCGTTTATTTCATCTGAGTGTGCGTGGTGTTTAAATCTTTTGTTGTCGTTGTTAGGTGGAGAGATGGTTATCGATACTCCAGCATTGGGGTCGGTAACTACTTCTCTGGTTTGTTTAAGTTTTCCTTTGACCATTTATGGTAAGGATTTTGCTATGGATTTGGTGTGTCTGCCGTTGGAGGGTTTAGGCGTAGTTCTGGGAATGAATTGGTTGCAGTTTAATCGAGTTCATATCGATTGTTATCATAAGTTGGTAAGATTTCCTCCTCTTGAAGAAGACGAGGAATCAAGTTTCTTATCTACCAAAGAGTTGAAGAAACTTTTGGCGGATGAAGCTCAGTTGTTCGGGTTGTTTGCATCGTTGACTGTGGATAGTCAAGTTGCAATTGATGTGTTTCCAGTCGTGTGTGATTTTCCGGAGGTGTTTCCGGAGGATATTTCTGATGTACCGCCAGAAAGAGAGGTGGAGTTTTCTATAGATCTAGTTCCTGGTACTAGACCTGTGTTTATGGCACCATATCGTATGTCGGCATCTGAGTTGGTTGAGTTGAAGAAGCAGTTGAATGAATTGTTAGAAAAGAGGTTTGTGAGGCCGAGTGTATCGCTTTAGGGTGCTCCAGTTTTATTGGTGAAAAAGAAAGATGGAAGTATGCGATTGTGTATTGATTATCGCCAGCTGAATAAAGTGACGATTAAGAATAAGTATCATTTTCCAAGAATTGATGATTTGATGGACCAGTTGGTAGGTGCGTGTGTGTTTAGTAAAATTGATTTGAGGCCAGGCTATCATCAGATTAGAGTGAAGGAGGAAGATATTCAGAAGACGACTTTTAGGACACGATACGGACATTACAAATATTCTGTGATGCCGTTCGGGGTTTCTAATGCGCCGGGAGTGTTTATGGAATGTATGAATCGCATATTCCATGAGCATTTGGATCAATTTATTGTTGTGTTTATTGATGACATCTTAATTTATTCTAAGTCTCGGGAGGAACATGCGGGACATTTGCGTATTGTATTGCAAATTTTGAAGGAAAAGAAACTTTATGCCAAGTTGTCCAAGTGTGAGTTCTGGTTGTCAGAAGTGAGTTTTCTTGGGCATGTGATTTCAGGTAATGGTATTATTGTGGATCCATCCAAAGTAGATGCAGTTCTACAATGGGAGGCTCCTAGATCTATTACTGAAATTAGAAGCTTTTTGGGTTTTGCTTGATATTATCGAAGATTCATTGAAGGCTTTTCCAAGTTAGCACTTCCATTGACCCAGCTGACTTGTAAAGGTAAAGCATTTATTTGGGATATTCAGTGTGAGGAGAGTTTTAGTGAGCTGAAGAGAAGATTGACTACAACTCCGATTTTGATCTTACCGAATCCTAGTGAACCGTTTGTGGTGTATTGCGATGCATCTTTGAGTGGTTTAGGTGGAGTGTTGATGCAATAAGGTAAGGTTGTGGCTTATGCTTCGAGATAATTGAGGGTTCATGAGAAGAATGACCCTACTCATGATTTGGAATTAGCTGCGGTGGTTTTTGTATTGAAAATTTGGAGGCATTATCTCTACGGTGCAAGATTCGAAGTCTTTAGCGATCATAAGAGTTTGAAATACTTGTTTGATCAGAAAGAGTTGAATATGAGGCAACGGAGATGGTTGGAATTTTTGAAGGACTACAATTTTAGCTTGAATTACCATCCTGGTAAAGCTAATGTGGTAGCCGATGCGTTAAGCCGAAAATCTTTGCATATGTCTGCTTTGATGGTTAAAGAGTGGGAACTTTTGGAAGAATTTAGAGATTTGAGTTTTGTGTGTGAATTGACATCTGATAGCGTGAGGCTTGGTATGTTAAAAGTCACTAATGATTTTCTGTTGACCGTTAGCGAGAAACAGAGGTTGGACGTGAAATTTGTTGATTTGATGACGGTTGGAGGCAAAGGTGTGAATGGTGACTTTAAAGTGGATGATCAAGGTGTTTTGAGATTTCGTGGTAGAATTTGTATTCCTGATGATTCGGAATTGAAAAAGATGATTTTAGAGGAATGACACCGGAGTAGTTTGAGTATACATCCGGGAGCTAATAAGATGTATCAAGATTTGAAGAAGATCTTTTGGTGGTCCGAATTGAAGAGGGATGTGGCTCTGTTTGTTTATGCGGGTTTGACGTGTCAGAAGTCAAAGGTAGAACATCAAGAGCCTAGTGGATTATTGCAACCGTTGGATATTCCCGAGTGGAAATGGGACAACATTTCTATGGATTTTGTGACAGGGTTGCCGAATACTCAGAGGGGACATAATGCCATTTGGGCGATTGTGGATAGGCTGACTAAATCGGCGCATTTCATTCCGATTGACATCAGTTTTTCTTTGGAGAGGTTGACTGAGATTTATATCCGTGTGATTGTGAGATTACATGGTGTTCCGTTGTGTATTGTTTCAGACCGAGATCCGAGGTTTACTTCCAGATTTTGGGAAAGTTTGCAAAAGGCGTTAGGTTCCATGTTGAGATTGAGTTCTGCTTATCATCCTTAGATGGATGGTCAGACCGAGAGAACTATTCAGTCATTAGAAGATTTGCTGAGAGCTTGTGTTCTTGAGCAAGATGGTGCTTGGGATAGTTATCTTTCGTTGGTTGAGTTCACGTATAACAACAGTTTCCATTAAAGTATTGGAATGGCACCTTTTGAAGCGTTGTATGGAAGAAGATGTCGAACACCTTTATGTTGGCATGAATCTGGTGAGAGTTCGGTGGTTGGACCGGAGTTAGTTCAACAAACTACGGAAAAGGTGAAACTTATTTGTGAGAAGATGAAGGCTTCTCAGAGTAGGCAGAAGAGTTATAATGATCGAAGGAGGAAAGATCTTGAGTTTCGAGAAGGCGATCATGTATTTTTTTAGAGTTACACCGGTGACGGGTGTTGGACGTGCATTGAAGTTGAAGAAGCTTACTTCTCGGTTTATTGGTCCTTATCAGGTATCCGCGAGAGTGGGTGCTGAGGCTTATCGGGTGGCGTTGCCACCGAATCTTTCGAATTTACATGATGTGTTCCATGTTTCACAGCTTCGGAAGTATGTTCCGGATCCGTCGCATGTGATTCCGATGGATGAGGTTGAGGTACGGGAGAACCTTATGGTTGAGGCATTACCGATGAGGGTTTTGGATCGCGAGTTGAAGCGGTTAAGAGGCAAAGATATTGCGCTTGTGAAAGTAGCGTGGGGAGGCGCTGCTGAGGGCAATTTGACTTGGGAGTTGGAGAGTCGGATGCGGGAATCGTATCCGGAGTTGTTCGTCTCAGGTAATATTTTCGATGACGAAAATTTCTAAGTGGGGGAGAGTTGTAATGCCCCAGTTGTTGTTAGATTTATTTAATCGAGTCGATTTAATTATTTTTGTTTTTATATTATTTTATTCTTGGTTTTTATTTGGTAAATATGTTATGTTTATCGTTAGGCTAAAATACAGTTTTGGTCCCCCTGTTTGTCAAAATTCACGGTTTTGGTCCCCCCATTTTATTTTTTAACAGTTTTGGTCCCCCACTGTTCATGTACGGACGCGTACTGTTCATGTACGGACATGTATTGTTCATGTACGGACCAGTTACTGTTCATCATTTTTTTTTGGGCCAAAATTGGGGTGGGGGACCAAAACTGTTAAAAAATAAAATGGGGGGACCAAGACCGTGAATTTTGACAAACAGGGGGACCAAAACTGTATTTTAGCCTTATCGTTATTATGTTTTATCGCGTTTTGGGAACGTTTGCGAGGAATTGAGTGTAGGGGTATTTTGGCCATTTTGCTTGGTTGGATATTACTGTTTTTCTTAAAATAGAAACATAGAGATTAGAAAGAGAGAAAAGAAAGAGAAGAGAAAAAGAGAGTGAGAAGAAGAAAAAGAGGAAAACTTGGAGTTTAAGAAATCGATTCAACTGACACTTCAAAGCACGATTAATCGGGTAAGGGTGCGAAACTTGGTTATCATATGCTTGTGTATGAATATGTATGTGTGTGTTTGAATGTTTACTTGTCTTTCATAGCTTTTCAATTCTAGGTTGAAATGAGCAAAATGAATAGAAATTGATGTTTTCGCGGTTGGAAATCGATATGAATCACGTAGTATGATCGTATTATATGTATGAACATTGTTGATACTTGTTTTGATTGATTGAAAACGTTTTGGTTGGAGAAAGTTGGATTTTGGGGGTTTTGACCATGCAACCCGCAGCAAAAAATTCTGGTTCTGATGCGATTCGCCAGGCGAATTGGGATTCGCCAGGAGAATTAGGTCTCGCCACTAGTTCGCCAAGCGAAGTGCTGGCGAAGAGGGATTCGCCAGGCGAAATCATAAGTCGCCAGGCGAAAACGGGGAGACAAAAATGTGTTAGCTACTAGAACTCTTGGGGTTTTTCTAAAATTGTGATTCGCCACTAGTTCGCCAGGCGAAGTGCTGGCGAAGGGGGATTCGCCAGGCGAAATCCTAAGTCGCCAGGCGAATCTGGCTGTTTCTCAATAAATTCTTTTCTTTGAAAATTCATAACTTTTAATCCGTAACTCGGATCGAGACGTTCTTAGTACCGTTGGAAAACTAATGAGATGTTCTTTCTTATAAAAATGGTTTTGAGATTGGTGGACAATTTAATTGTGTCGGGAATTTGGAAACGTGTCGTTTTGTCGACTTTTACCGTCGTAATTATGTGCGATTGATGTGTTATCATGCGATATGCTTTTGATATATAACGTATAGCTTGTGTACTATTATATGATGTGAATGCATGTGATGAAATGTGGTGATGATGGTTTGTGGCCTTATGGCAAATAAATGCATTGTTTTGGGTTTGATTGCAATGTATGATTATTGATGTTTAGATGGTTCACATGATTATATATGTATATGCATTTGATTGTCATGAGTCATTAGTATGCCATGCATCATGATATGCACCATGTGATGTCGTGTGCCCTTGTGGGGTGTGAGCGACGAAACGATTCCAGAGGGAATCTGCTGTAACGATCGTGTGCCTTATACAAAGAGGTCCTAAAGCGACGTTATAGACGATCGTGTGCCTTATACAAAGAGGACCTAAAGCGATCAGATCGTGTGCCTTATACAAAGAGGACCTAAAGTGATATATAAACGTCGTGTGCCTTATACAAAGAGGACGTAAAGCGGCGGGGAACATCGTTTGCCCTACGGGGAGTTACACTAAGTAACAAGCGATGGTTCCAATAATTCCTGAGTGAATTAATGATGGATGGAATGGTACCGCATGCATAGAGTCGTTGCGTCGGTCTTTGTGCATTTGCATAAGTCATGAATGGATTGATTATGTGTAGGAAATTGTGAATGGGATTGATGAGTTGATATATATATATATATATATATATATATATATATATATATATATATATATTGGTGATAAATGTATTGAGCATGATTGATATGCCTTTGTGATGGATGCAGGAATTATGAATTGTTTTGTTTCGTATTTGATCTATGGTGTACGTTGTGGTGAGAATGTTTTTGCATGCGCATTTCATGTTATTACATAATTGTATGCAACTATATTATAATTGTGTTTCTCACCCTTCTGCTGTTTTGAATGCTCTATGAGGCATTGCAGATTAGATGCTGGAGGTCTTTTTGTGAAGATTATGTCTTCATTCTTTTGTCGGTCGGCTCTGATATGTGGCACCGGGTAGTCGGAGAGATCGTTATGTGATTATGTGTATATTTAGCTTTTTGGATTGTACATGTATGACTCTGTATATGACAGAAAAACTTTTATGTTTATATATGAGATTTCAATTGCAGATTTTCCGCTTTTATTCTGTATCTGAATTGTGGGTGTTAGGAACTGAGTTCCTCTGTTTATGTTGCTACCTGATTGTTGCATATCTATATGAGCAGGTTGTTATATTTCATTACTTTGATGTGACGTTCCCGTCTATGCCATGAATGTTTTAATTATACTCTGATTATTTTGTTATCGCTTTAATTACTCGGGGTGTAGATTGGGGGTGTCACAACACCCATCAGGACAATTTCCTGAGAACTATTCATCAACGTATGGACATCTTAGTCATTAGTAACATTCTCTCAGAAACGAATTTCTCCAGTTTGGTTGAACGTGGTAACAAGCCTTTGAATTCTTCTGATCTTTTCACACTCTGGAATGTCTCCATCTAATCAGCGGATCAGACTCCTGTTAAGATGTTTTAACGTCAGTGTATTCCATAGGCGAATCTTCATTGGAGGTTTGATTAATGAGAAAATTAAATTGGCATTTCTCTTGTGGATATATGGAACCTGATAGAGATATTTGGAGTGAGAAGAGGGAGAAGAGGAAACCATTTTGACAGAGGAATGAAGAGAAGTTGGTTCGGAGAAAAATGAGGAGAGATTGGTGCAGAGAAAAATGAAGACATGGTCAGTATTTATAAGGGGAATGTGAAGTAATAGCCACTTGAAATGACATACATACAAATAGTTAAACAAAATAAAATAAAAATAAAAAACAAAGGTGGCGCCATATGAAATGGTGCATGGGTTGTGTCATTAAAGGTAGGCGCCATTTCATATGGCTTAGTGGACATGCATTAGCCATTTCAAATGGCGTATGGTAAGAACTTCAAAGGGATAAACAATTTCATTTGGCGTATCCATGTTACTCTGATCTGAAACTACGCCACTTTGGTAAATTTTTTAAAAATATAATTAATTTTGTATTTTTTCTAAAAATATAGGTTATTCTAAAAAAATTCAAAACACGACTTATTAAAATTTTAATTAAAAACGTAATTAATGTAAAAATGTAAAAGCTTTTTTGTTTTGGTTCATAGTATATTTTTTTTAAGGTCGACCAATTGTGCTTTATAAACTTGGAATTAGAAAGATGCTTTTTGTGACAATAATTTCCCATTGATTTTTTTTCAATTGCTTTCCCTAACAAACACACAATAATTATTAACTAGTTTAGTGACATATTTTGAAATTATAAAACATTATAAATACAAATGTTTTTGTATCTGATATTTCTATATAATTATTAACTGAATTAATTTAACAGAAAAATTATATATATATATATATATATATATATATATATATATATATATATATATATATATATATCTTGAGACTTTATGATGAGAGCGTATTATAAAAGAAAAAACAAACTGATTCCTTTTATAAAAAAAGAATATAACATTTTTGCTTAGATCAGTTACAATCTCCCTATTTAAATCCTAAAATATATAAAAATAATAAATACATTAAAATTTATTTAATTTTTACTTTGTTAGTCGATATAATTCTAAATTTTAACATCAATTTCACACACACTCTCCTTATACTACAGTTTTTTATTCACAAGAATCATATTCAAGTCTTCTTTATTTGACTATGTATAACAAATACTAAAAAATCATCAATTTTTTTTATAAGAAATTTGACTTGAGTACACTGAGATAAACACAATTACTTTAATTTACTCTTAATTTTTGAGATTTTTGCTGCAAAAGTTATATTTTTGTCTATAGTAGTAGTATTTGGTAAAGGTGGTATTTTTGGTGTCCTTTGGGGTTGGCAGTGAGAGAGATAAAGTTGCTTTCTATCTTTCTCCACTGAGTTCCGCCATTTTCATGCTTCCATCTTCGCACACTACAGAGAAATGGAGAGTTCTCTACTCTTCTTCTTCTTTTTCGCACCTTCACTCTTTCTTCTTCTCCCTTTTTCATCTTCTCAGATCATGCAAGGTATCTATCCATCTCATTACTTCTTTGTTTTTTATTTATGCTTTGATGTTGTTGATTTAGGGTTTCACCGGTTATGTCATAACGAGCAGGTTTTATAAGTTTGGACTGTGGAGGTGCAGAAAGTTATACCGATGAAATTGGTCTTGATTGGACTCCTGATAATAAGCTTACATATGGAGAAATTGCCACTATATCTGTTGCCAACGAGACGCGGAAGCAATACACGACGTTACGGTATTTTCCTGCTGATTCCAGGAAATATTGCTACACTCTTGATGTTATCAGTAGGACGAGGTATTTGTTGAGGGCGAGTTTCTTGTATGGAAATTTTGACAGGAACAATGTTTATCCTAAATTTGATATTTCTGTTGGAGCTACGCATTGGTCTACTATTGTTATATCGGAGGTTGATAGTATAGAAATGAGAGAGCTTATATTTTTGGCTTCGAGTTCGACTGTGAGTGTGTGTTTATCAAATGCAACAACTGGACAGCCGTTTCTGTCTACGCTTGAACTTCGACAATTCAATGGTTCAATTTATTTTACTGAATTTGAGAAACAGTTTTACCTGAGTGTCTCTGCAAGGATCAATTTCGGTGCAGAGAGTGATGCTCCAATAAGGTACCTTCAGCTGTTCTATATCGTGTGGTTTTGAAACAGTTTTCTGTTGTCTAAGAGGCTTGCATTTATTCGGTTTCAGGTACCCTGATGATCCTTTTGATAGAATTTGGATGTCGGATTCTGTTAAGAAAGCAAATTATCTTGTTGATGTTGCTGCTGGAACTGAGAAAATTTCTTCCAATGTACCGGTTTTTGTTAACCGAGATGAAATACCACCAATGAAGGTTATGCAGACAGCGGTAGTAGGTACAAATGGATCTCTAACTTACCGGTTGAATTTGGACGGTTTTCCTGCCACTGCTTGGGCAGTCACCTATTTTGCAGAGATTGAAGATTTGCGTCCAACTGAGTCTAGAAAGTTCAGGCTTGTGCTTCCAGGCCAACCTGAAATTAGCAAGATCATTGTAAATATTGACGAAAATGCTCTTGGGAAATATCGCCTTTATGAACCGGGATTTGTCAATCTAACCCTACCTTTTGTGCTTTCCTTTAAATTCGGCAAGACATCTGATTCGTCCAAGGGGCCTCTCCTTAATGCCATGGAGATAAATAAGTATCTTGAGAAAAATAATGGTTCACCGGATGGTAAGATATGGCTCTTTGGCTTATTTGAGATTGTAGAATATTCATTTAATAAATATGTTGATTGCAATGCAAAACATTAGGAGCTAGACGATGTTCAATGCAGTAGAAAATTATAATCTATGTTTTAGACGGGTTGATTATTTTGCAGTTGAAGCTATTTCTGGAGTGCTTTCTCGCTACTCTTCAGCAAACTGGACACAAGAAGGAGGTGATCCATGTCTTCCTGTTTCCTGGTCATGGATCCACTGTAGCTCAGATCCACAACCAAGAATAATTTCAATGTAAAGGTTAATCTTTTTGAGGTTTTAATTATGCCTATGTAGATTCCTTCTCCTTCCCCCAAAAAGAAAAATGAAAAACTTCTGATAACGGTGAAGTGCATGTGAGTTATAACTTGTAACTGTTACCTTGTGTCCCTTGTGGTTGCAGCTTGTTATCCAGTAAAAACTTGACTGGGAATATTCCTTATGATATTACCAAATTGGTTGGTCTGGTAGAACTGTAAGCTTCATCTTGATTTCAACCATTGTCTCTTGTTTTATCTGCGAACCTTATATTGTGATAGTGGTGTAACTTTATTCATTGATGTAGATGGCTTGATGGAAATATGTTGACCGGCCCAATACCCGATTTTACTGGGTGCATGGACTTAAAGATCATGTAATGTAACCCCTGATTACTTCCTTCCTTCATCATGCTATGCAGTAGTATTCCATTAATTGAATCCTTTTCCTCTTACAGCCATCTTGAAAATAATCAGTTCACCGGTGTGCTCCCAGCCTCTTTGGTGAACCTTCCTAGTTTGAGAGAACTGTAAGTTATTTGGAACAGACATCAATTGTTTTACCAAACTGGAAATTAGTATACTTTTGATGCATACAATAGCAATGGGACCTATACTTCACAACTAAATATTACTTGTGTTGCTTCACTCTTTTGTTTTATTTTGTTGTGATGCCTATGATGTTTGCAGATATGTTCAAAATAATATGTTATCTGGAGCAGTACCGCCAGAGCTTCTAAGCAAGAATTTAGTTTTAAAGTGAGTATAGTTTTTCCTTTCTAACTTAAAAATGAGATGAAACCGTGCAGCATTATATATGAGAAAATGGAAGAATTTATTGGCTGGTTGCATCTTAGAAAGTGGTTCAAATTAATGTTTTTTAAGAGCATTTTTTTCTGTCCATAATTTTATGATTCTCTCTGAAAATTATATTTACATGACAACCGCTACTTTTTTCGTCATCAGTTACTCCGGAAACATTAACCTTCATAGAGGAAGCAAAACAAAGAGCCGCATGTATATTATTATTGGTTCAGCAGTTGGGGCTTCTGTTCTACTTTTGGCTACTGTTATATCTTGCTTGGTTATGCATAAAGGCAAGAAAAAATATTATGAGAAAGGTAGGGTTCTAAGCACAATTGTTTCTTTCGCTGTCGGATATTTGTAGCGATCAAACATGATTTACTTGTTTACACTTTTATAGACCACATAGTTTCTGTCCCTACTCAAAGGCCGGCTTCTTGGAAGAGTGATGATCCTGCAGAATCAGCTCACTGCTTCAGCTTAGCAGAAATTGAAAGTGCTACAAACAACTTTGAGAAAAGAATCGGTTCTGGTGGTTTTGGAATTGTATACTATGGAATGCTGAAAGAAGGAAAAGAAATAGCAGTTAAAGTTCTTAGGAATAATTCCTATCAAGGCAAGCGCGAGTTCTCCAATGAGGTATTTGCATTATACTAACATTTCTTAGTATTCCAACATTGTACTATCCTTATTGCCTTGATTCAATGAATTGATATGATGGTTATATTATATCTTTCTTTGATCCAGGTGACTCTTCTATCAAGAATACATCACAGAAACTTGGTACAACTTCTTGGGTATTGTCGAGAAGAAGATAATAGTATTCTTGTGTACGAGTTCATGCATAATGGCACACTCAAGGAACATCTCTATGGTAAGCCTACATGATTTAAATCTAAGAGCTGAAGTCAGTGTCCTGAAATTTGCCGAACTTCTCGCAGGCCCTTTAGTGCACGGACAAAGTATCAGTTGGATTAAACGCCTTGAGATTGCAGAAGACTCTGCCAAAGGTTTATGCTTTATAAACCTGATGCATTATTTAAGATGATTGATTCAAATAGCCCTTCCCATATGATAAATCACATGTAATTAACTATAATTCTCTCATGCTTCTCCAGGAATTGAATACCTTCATACAGGTTGTGTTCCTGTAGTTATCCATAGAGACTTGAAAAGCAGCAATATTCTTCTTGACACACACATGAGAGCCAAGGTTTCAGATTTTGGTCTTTCCAAACTTGCTGTTGATGGAGTCTCCCATGTTTCAAGCATAGTTCGCGGAACAGTAGGATACCTGGATCCTGAGTAAGCCCTTTGTTTATTTTCAATTAATATTTGTATTTTAGTAAAAAAAAGTTTATTATTTCTTGCTCACTTTTGATTGTCTCAATTCTCTCTCTTTTTCTTTCTATAGGTACTATATTTCCCAACAGCTAACTGACAAGAGTGATGTGTATAGCTTTGGTGTAATTCTTCTTGAACTCATATCCGGTCAAGAAGCAATATCAAATGAAAGTTTCGGGATTCATTGTCGAAACATAGTCCAATGGGTGAGTTTTGATTTCTCTGCAATCTGGAGTATTAAAAAGTGTAATTTCTGAAATCCTTTTTAATTTTTTTTCTGCCTCCACTGTTTCATAGGCAAAATTGCACATTGAGAGTGGAGATATACAAGGCATTATTGATCCCTTACTAGGAACCAACTATGATCTACAATCAATTTGGAAAATAGCAGAGAAAGCATTGATGTGTGTTCAACCTCATGGAGATATGCGTCCATCGATCTCGGAAGTTTTAAAAGAGATCCAAGATGCAATATCTATTGAGAGAGAAGCTGAAACATTAAGAGAATGCAATTCTGATGAGGTTTCAAGAAATTCTTTTCATTCTTCCATGAACATAGGTTCAATGGATCTTGGTAGAGTTGGGAGTTTCCTTTCAATTGATGAAACCATTGCGCAACCAACGGCAAGATAGATTTTTTTTTTTTAGTATAAAAGCACAATGTTTTTCTATTTATTTATTCTCGAATTTTATTTTATCACTTCTTTTTTTTAGTGTGTTCATATTGTGTATGTTTATTGGAGTTAATGTATTATACTTTTCCAAGCAACGGTACTGTATACATTGAGTAGTTATTCTCGGTTTTTATTTGTTGGCTGAGCATGATAGTAGAAATTAATTTTAATTTAGCTTAAATGCATTTTTGGGTCTTCTTATTTTCTTATTTTCATGTTTTTAAACTTTTAGTCTTTTTATTTGCTTTCTCAACTTTATTTTCTTTGGGATTTGTTTGGTTTTCCTTCACTTTTGTAAATGTGACAATGATGATTAAGATAAAAAATTATTTTTAATGGCGTGGTAGTGATGAATAGAATAGTTTATTAATTAATATTTTTTTTTATATAATAAATTAACAATTAATTATTTTAATCAAGTTTTTGCAAGATTTTTTCAACTCGTGCGTGGACACTAAATAAAATTTGAATAAGCTATATAAATACTAAATGTAAAAGTTTAACAAAATGATGTGGACAGAGATGTTTGCAGACAACCTTATAGCCCCACATGAAATATTCGAGGAAAGGGAGACGAGCAAGTGTCTCTTTGGAGGTGATATAGGGGTTCTCGCCCCTTTGGTGTGACTAGCCTTTGGACCTTTTGGGTTGGAGGTTAAGTAAGTGCCCTCGCTCTCAGGTTGCCATTTGACCCCCCGTGGAGCAGACTTTAAAATGCAGTTTCAAAGGCTATTCGAACTTGAGCGTTGAACCTTCCTCTTGGTCAGGCGCTCCCTTATCTCATCTAAGGGAATCATTGACATCTTTTCTATAACAAAGGCAGGAAAAAAATAAATATAAGTTATGTAATCAACAACAAAAGATAATGTTCTGGACTGGGCAGGCGCTTGGCCCACAGTAGGGCAAAGCCCAATCCAGTCCAGCTTTTGGCAAGGCCCAATAGGCAGAAATTAGCCGTTGGACAGAAACTAGCCGTTGGGTGGAGACTAGCCGTTGGACACAATATGGCCGTTGGGGATGCCTCCCTCACGCGCTTGACAGTTCAAGCGACTAACTGTTTCCCCGGATCTCACGGAAACAGCTGGACCAGGTCAAAGGGTCACGCTCCTGACCCTCTACCTGGTAGTCTCGAATTGGTCGACCAGATATTTCGGCCACATGGGAGACCTTGGCCCCACGCTGTGGGTTACTTCTATAAATACCCTCTTATGAGAGAGGGGCGGGTTTGATCACTATTCAATACTTGAAATCATACTTTAGTACTTGTTTTTCTTTCTTGTCCAATCACTTACTTTGACATCGGAGTACCTTGCAGGTACAACCCTTTTTTCTCTCCTACAAGCATCAGCATCTGCCCTACGCGAAGGCCACGAAGATCCTGTCTGATCACCTCAGATCAGTGGCGCCGTCTGTGGGAAACTGCTTCCCCGTCTTTTGATTCAAGATTCCTCATCTTTTTCACTCAAAAGACCAATGCTCTCACCAAACTTCATTGGATCATCATGGCCTCCAACATGAACGATGATGCCCGTCAAGAACCTGTCGTCGCCGTTATCGCTGATAATGTCGTTCACCTCGTCCTGGAGCTACCTTCCCGGAGACAGACCATCGGGATGTAAAGACCGCCTCTCCTACCCCCAATGATATGAAGCCGCACGCACAAGTTGCTGGTCCCGTTTTTGAGCCTATACTTGTCCCTCAAAACGCGGACCCCAGCACTGCTGCCCTCATCGCCTCCCTCAACAGGTCCAACTTCCTGATCTTCCAACAGGGCGAAAAGATCAGCAAGCTCGAGCACGCCCTCCAGGAGTAGCATCCCTCGCAGAAGCCCGTCAGTCCTTCTCCACGGGCGCGCAATCTCCTCCTCAGAAGTGTAGGCGAGATAGATCCAGGAGTTTTTCTCCTGCCCGGAGACGCTCAAGATCAGAGGAACCAAATTCACAAGTCGCCGGACGACGACATCGATCTCCCCTGTGGAGATCCAGACGCTCTCCCCTGCGGAGATCCAGACGCTCTCCTACTCCGAAGATGACCAGACCTTCGAGGAACCGTCACGAGCACTGCAGGTCACGTAGACATTCTCCCCGACGCAGTAGAAGCCGCGGACGCAGCAATTCCCCCTGTCGGTCATCTAGCGCAAGCGGTGATGACGATATCCATGGCCCCCTATCTCAGGAGATCATGGACACGCGCATTCCTCACGGACTGGAGAAGCCATCTCCTCTGGCCACTTACGACGGGACCACCAACTCAGGCGAGCATATAGAAAATATCAAAGCCATGCTCCACTATCATAACGTAAGCGGGGCTATTAAATGCAGGTTGTTTCCCATCACTCTCAGGAAGGGGGCCATGGCCTGGTTCAAGCGTGTCCCCCGAGGTTCGGTCACGTCCTGGAAGGATTTAAAGAACCAGTTTGCCCGCCATTTTATCGCCTCGCGGCCAGAAGACTTCATCATCCCCGACTACCTTGAGGATCCTCCTCAGATATCCGCGCACAACACCTGGGAGACCTTCCCGACGGCCATGGTTATCTCGTGTGGGGGATACAACAAGCTCACAGTAGGGTCGGTCAAGAGAAAATTCGACCAGCTCATCGACTGCAGTCCCGACCAGCTATCCACGCTCGAGAAAGTTCGGGGGCGTTCTCAGCCAATCACGTTCTACCGTGAGGAGCTGCCTGGGGGTTCCCCGAACTCACACATTCCTTTGCTCATCAAAGTGAGACTTGCCAACACCGATGTCTGACGGATCCTGGTCGACCAGGGCAGCTATGTGGACATCATGTACACCGGTTTGTTCAGAGACTTGAAGCTGGACCAGAAGAATTTATTGTCGTACATAGGATCCGACCTGCAAGGATTCAACGGGGGCTACCGCCTGACCCTGGGGATACGTGGAGCTTTCGGTCACTTTCGGGGAAGAGGAGGCTTCAAAGTCTATCAGGACTCAGTTTCTGGTAATTGACTGTCCTTCACTGTACCAATGCATACTGGTCAGACCAACCTTAGCGGAGCTGGTCGCTGTTCCTTCAACCGTTCATCTCAAGATGAAGTACTATACGGAGAAGGGCCACGTCGCAACCTTGCACGGGGACATAAAAACTGGGAGGAGGTACTTTGAAGTAGCTACCCGGGGACAAAGCTCAATCGGTGCAGTGCCCAAGGCCGCCAAGTGGGCAAGGGAGGAAGACCATCCCGGCGAGGGAAGTCAGCCTGAGAAGAAGCCAGCTCTCCCAGTACACACAATCGACCTCAACAGCCGGATCTCTGACGAAGGCGAAGAGGATAGCGGCGAAGGCACATTAGCAGGGACGAGTAACTCCTCTACCCCAGCCATCATACGCCCTGTACCCGATGGTGAGTTTGAGGTAGTTACTTTTGAAGACGACCCGAACTGAGGGGTAAAAATAAGAGCAGGGCTGCCTGACGAGGTAAAGCAGCAGTTGAAGACATGTCTGGAAGACAACACTGATTTGTTTGCATGGAGTTCCGCAGACATGCCCAGCCTGGACCCTGAGACCGCATGCCATCAACTGACCATTGACCCAGTTGCTCGAGCCGTCACATAACGCGGGCGTAAGCAATCCGATGAGAAGGCACAAGCTGCCGAAAAACTTGTACAAGACCTCTTAGAGACAAAATTTATCTCAGAGGCCAGGTATACAACTTGGCTATCCAATATTGTACTTGTCAAGAAACATAGTGGAAAATGGCTCATGTGCATTGATTATACTTATCTCAACCGGGATTGCTCGAAGGATGCTTATCCTCTTCCCAGCATAGATAAGCTTGTAGATAATTCTGCAGGTTTCAAGCTCTTGTCCTTCATGGACGCCTATTCGGGATACAACCAAATCCCTATGGCCGAAAAGCACAAGAAATATACCGCGTTCATGACTTTGTCGGGGAACTATTGCTACAACGTAATGCCCTTTGGTCTGAAAAATGCTGGGGCCACATACCAGCGTATGATGAACAAGATCTTCCGATCAAAAATCGGAGACATGCTCGAAGTATACATGGACGATATGATCGTGAAGTCCCGAGAGGAATCTGATCACACAGTCCACTTGCAAAAGGTCTTCGACTAAGCGAGAAAATGCAAAATGCGTTTTAACCCAGAGAAATGCACCTTTGGCGTGTAGGCAGGGAAATTCCTCGGCTTCTACCTCACCGAGAGGAGGATAGAGGCCAACCCCGACAAGTGTGGGACGTTCGCTAAATTTCCCACATCCAGGTTGAAGAAGTTTATACAGTCCCTCAACGGGATGCTCGCTTAACGTTCTCACTTCGTGGCCAAGTCTGCCCAGCACGCTCTGCCCTTCTTTAAACTCCTCATAAATGAGGCCACGTTTGAATGAACTGAGGAATGCGAGCAGGCTCTGACCCACCTTAAGCGAGCCTTGTCCGAACCCCCCGTGCTTTCACGACTAGAGCGCGGGGAGACGTTGTACTTATACCTCTCAGTCACCAGCGAAGCCATTAGCGCCGCACTCATTCGTGAGACAAATGATGGGCAAAAACCCATTTACTTCATGAGCAAGGCCTTGCAAGGGCCAGAAATCTGATACACGCAGATAGAAGAGGCCGCTCTCGCCCTCGTCATCGCCGCGAGGAGGATGAGGCATTACTTCTTAGCCCACACCATAGTACCCGCCCATAAGACAACTGCTTTGTCGATCAGACATGGTCGGCAGGATGCTCAAGTGGTCTTTGGAGCTGTCAGAATTTGACATCCGCTACGAGGGCAGGAAGGCCCTCAAGGCACAAGTCCTGGCCGATTTCGTGTTTGAAATAATGTCTCCAACATCCCCGTCCAGCAGGGCACACAAATGGACCATCTTCGTGGACGAAGCGTCCAACTCTTCGGGCAGTGGTGCTGGTATCATCCTTGAAAACGAGGAGGGAATCCTGATTGAAATATCATTAGTCCTATCCTTCCCTACGTCCAACAACCAAGCCGAGTACGAAGCCTTCCTCGCAGGATTACCTCTGCCCGAAGACTTGGGCGCCAAGGAGGTAAAGATCTTCACCGATTCCCAGCTCGTAGCGTCTCAAGTACGAGAAGAATATCAGGCCAAAAATGATCAGCTGGTCGAGTATCTGACGCTGGTAATAGAAAGAATTACTAAGTTTGACGCGTGGGAAGTCCAACACATCCCTCGCGAACGAAGCATGCGAGCAGATGTCTTATCGAAACTGGCTAGCACAAAAAAGAAAGGTGGTAACAAATCCGTCTTACAAGAGATACTCGCTCGACCAAGTATCGAGAAGCCATCAGAGTTACTCGACGTTATCGCCATTGGAGACAACAGTTACTGGATGACCTCGGTGTATGATTATCTTACCACGGGGGAATTGTCTGAGGACAGCAAGGAGGCCAGCTGACTAAACGAAGAGCCTGCTCGTACGTGTTAGTCGAAAACAAACTCTATCGGCGGGGATTCTCCATCCCCCTCCTGAAATGAGTTGAGGAGGACAAGGTCCCCGAAATTCTCCAGGAAATTTATGAGGGCAGCAACACGCGGCACTTGGGAGGGAAATCGTTGGCACGAAAGGCCCTGCAGGCAGAATATTATTGGCCGACCATGCAACACGATGCTAAGGAGCATGTCCAATAATGTGACCGATGCCAGCGCCACGGGGACATGCACTTGGCGCCCCCTAACGAGTTGAAGACGTTATCCTCGCCTTGACCCTTTGCCTGGTGGAGGATGGATATACTCGGCCCCTTCACAATGGGGTCTTATCAAAACAAATTTCTGATTGTGGTCGTCGATTACTTTACAAAATGGATCGAAGCCGAAGCTCTTGCCAAGATCACAGACTTCAACATACTTCGTTTCTACAAAAGGAACGTCTTCGCACGATTCGGAGTACCCCAGACCTTCTGACGGACAATGGAACCCAGTTCACGAACAGGAAGTTCCAAGACTTCGTCGCCAAACTAGGAACGAAGCAACACTTCACTTCCGTCGAGCACCCCCAGACTAACGGGCAAGCAGAGGCTGCAAACAGGGTAATCCTTCGGGGTCTAAAATGAAGGCTAGGCGAAGCCAAGAAGAGGTGGGTCGAGGATTTACACAACGTGCTCGGGGCCTATGGAACAACCCCGCACTTCACCATCGGGGAAACCCCTTTCCGACTAGCTTACGAAACCGAGGCAGTGATACCGGTGGAGATCAGAGAACCTTCCAGACGAACGGAAGCTCCTCTCGGCGAGGAGATGAACGACGAGGCTTTAAGAGAAGAGCTTAACCTGGTTGAAGAAATACGGTCAGGAGCATCTCTCTGTGAGGCTTCGCTAAAAGAAAAAATAACCTTGCGCCACGACGCTAAGGTCATAAAGCGCGACTTCGCCGTTGGCAGCTTGGTCCTACGCAGAAACCAGAAGAATTCGCACGAGGGCAAGCTGGCCGCGAACTGGGAACAACCTTACAGGGTCAATTCAAAAACAGGCACTGGAGCCTACTACCTAGAAACTCTGGATGGAGAACCATTTGCTCGACCATGGAACACTGAAAAGCTCAAACAATATTACAGTTAGGACCAGCCACTAGGTCGGACTAACTGCCTACGAGATCACCCCCAACGGGGAGACGGCTCGGCCACAGGACCATGCCCTGGTGCAAGCACGATCCCTCACCTTACAACGTCAACCAGTTTCTGCTTATGGGACGAGTAGACTCTGCGCACAACGAGGATACCTCAATCGATCTCCCCCGTTGCCGCACCAACAAGGCAGGACAGCTAGCTCACGATGGGAACAATCCAAGTCTATGGGATTAGTACCTCGACCGAGATCCTAGTCCCATCACAGGCGAAACTACTTCGCCTCCTCGACGAGTCTCCCAAACTGTCGAGCATAACAAGAGCAAGTCGAGCAAAGCATCCATACTTAGCATTTAAACGATAAAAGCATACACAAATAAATACAACGAAGACAATGCCAAACGCAACATATTTATATAATTTCAGCCACAAGGCCAGAATAAGTCAACAGTACAAGAAAAGGGATGTGCCCGACAAAATGTTACATATAAAATGGCACGCAGGCCCACAAAATACAAGTACAACTTCAAAACAAAAACTAAATTGAATCGCCAGGAACCTCTGGGGGAACCACCTCGCCGTTGACAACCACATTGAGAACGCCCATCCCCTCGGTCAGCAGCTGGATGTCAGAGTTGAGGGCTTTCAACTGCTCCAAAGCAGCGTTGAAACTAAACTCAGCTGCCCCTAGATTATCCTGCTCAAGAAGACGGATCCTTGTTGGTTGCGAAATAGAGCAAGCAGCAAAAATATTTATTTTCGAAAGAATTACCTCCAGGATTTATGTCGTGTCCACAGAGATCGGTTTGAGGGAAAGAATGTCGTTCGACAATCTCTCGTGTTTATGAGTTTAGATTATAATGGTTTCAAACAAGAAAACAGAAAAGTAAATATCAACATAAAAAGAATTCATTCTTCAGAGAGAAGAAACTTATTAAGCATACACATAATCTACTCGTCACAAACATAAATTTGTCGATCATTTTCACTATACTACAATACTCGTCAAAATCATCCAGTATTGCTCATAACAATGTCCATCTCTGGCACACTGAGCTGAGAGAGCAACCGTATTACTCTCGTCATCACTCTCGCGCACGACGCCTCAAAACACGGAAGACATTAAGTTCCGACACCATAAATATTATTCTCTAAATCTATCTCTAGCATCTAGACAATAGATATCCATCCCTAATCAAGATTCATGATGTTTATCTCTAACACAACATAAATCCAAACATAAATGCAAAAAGATCAAGGAAGACATCGATAATGATTTGTAAAGCAGATTTTATACAATATTATGATCAACAAAGATACATATGTTTAGAGTAACTATACAAACACCCAACACAAAAGAATACATAAAGAAGAAGAGGAATAAACCAAACATCTCACGGATTGTCAGAGCCGGTTGATGAGAAATCCACTCCGGATCATCCACATGCAAGCTTCAATGTTGTTTTCAAGCTAATCCTACTAAAAAATGAAGTTTGATGGAGTTGGGATCACAAAACCCTAAAACCATAACCTAAAAAGTGACTGAAATAAACTATATACAATTACAAATATGTCTCATTCGCTTTGGGAATGAATCATTCGCCTAGCGAACCTCAAAAAATGGCACTTAAGTGCCTCTGAAATGTTAAACCGCCTTTGCTTTTCTTCGTGAGTTCGCAATGCGAACGATTTATTCGCAAAGTGAATGCTCGCTGCATAGTTCGCAAAGCGAACTTTGGTTCATTTTTCCTCTGCCTCAAACTGGGACCATTCGCTGGGGAGCTCGCCAGCCATTCGCAAAGTGAATGTTCGCTGGCTCACTCGCAAAGCGACCAAGCTGAACTTTCTGGTTTTCTTCAGCTCCCTTTTATTGCTTCAAATGACACGTCTTGGAGCCTTTATTACTCATTGCTCCAACAATGCTTAATTACCTACAAAATGAATGGAAAAACTATCAATTGTTACCTAAATGAATCAATATAACAAATATATACTAACTAAAGTATTTATACACAAAGTGGGATTTATTCGATCGATAATCACCAAAAAGTATAGATAAGTGCAACAAAACTTATATACAAAAATAGGTATAATTTGCACTTACCAAACTCTCCCCAACTTACATAATTGTTTGTCCTCAAACAAAAATCAAACAACTAAAAGAAACAGAGTGAAAACCAAAGAATCAGGAATCAACAAATTTTGAAAAACGGAAACAAATGTATGGTTCAATCGAAAATGGTACACTCAAAATAAATACTTACCACTAAACTACGACGATAACATAATCACGAAACAAATGCAAAACACAAAAATCATGCCAAACATCCTAAAACAACACAAGTTCAAACGTGAATCACACCTAGCAAAAACAATCATCGGTAGATGAAAAAAACACAAAATGAGGGACTTTTCACTCACACAACAATCTTGCAAACAAAAGACTAAATTATGCAACCATCCAAAAAATCACATTGAACATACAAAGGCAAGAATCACAAGGACTTTCAAGGTTGTAGCGTGGTCGGGTAAACAAACAAGGGGTAATTTCTAAAGGTAATTGAAACAAAAACTTGCTTAAACCTAAGGGAGTGATCAACTCACAAAGCTTCAAACACCAAAATTTCAATCAAACTTCTTCCAAAATCCCAAGTGTTACACAAAACACAATACTTATTTAGCACAATTATTTGAACTTTTTTTGTTTCCTTTTTCAAGGATTTTCTGTTTCTTTCTTTTTCTCTTTTTTTTTTTTTTTTTCTTTTTCATCCTCATAGAAAACAACCAATGAGTAAACAATCATTCTCTCCCCAACTTGAATTCAACCACATCATCATGTGAATACTCCCTACTTTCTAAGGCAAGGTAAAAATTCATACAACAACACAAAATTGAGGGTTCAAGAAAAAATAATTAATCAAAATCCATACAAAAAGTAAATTTGACACTCATAGACAAGCATCAAACTCAAACAACATGGATAATGACCAAAGGCTCAAAGGGGTTACAAATGATCACACACTCACAAGGTGAATTGACTATTCGGCTAAGGTAGTTGTGCTCAAAATGAAACAAAATGCCTTGATCCTTTTCATGCTTTTATAAAATCAACACAAACAAAATATTCAACATAATAAAATCCAGTTAGAACAAGAATGTTGGTACTCCGCACATATATGAACAATGGAAAGCTTCCTCACAAAAAGGTTGGGAACTAAAGTGATTCACAATAAGAACAAGTATACAAAAGAATGAATGGCATGGAAGTTTGTAAAATGCCTAAGTATCATGAATATGTTAAAGTCAAGAAAATGATAAACACATACCTTGGATGTGTACAAAACTTAACAAAATCATTACCATACATCCGCAAGTTGAAACGATCAAACTTGGAACATCACCAAATTTCCTCAAGCTACTCAAAACAAGTTCATTGACAAACACGGAAACTATTAATATAAACAAACAAAAAGACCGGCAGAAAATTCATTAAACAAGTTGTAAAGTGAAGATTTGAGAATTTACAAAAAATCCGAGTACAACTTGTTTAATGAATGCTCACCACACTACCTAAGCTAAAATGAAAAAGTAATAACGAAACAAACAAACAACAAAAGAAAACATGCTTGTTTTATGTCATAAGCTCGACGCCTTTACAATGCTTAGCTAGTAACTTCCTTCCTTCATGCCTTGGTGATGCATCACCGCGCAAACCAAAATCAAGTGCCCTAACCAAACACTTGAACAAACGTTAATCTACACGTATCAGTATTACAAGTGAAAATATACAATATATACGATATCTACAAAACTCAAAAACAAAGAAACTATCGCAATGCGATTCAATATCAAAACCAATCCCTGGCAACGACGCCATTTTGTTGGTTGCGGAATAGGGCAAGCAGCAAAAATATTTATTTTCGAAAGAATTCCCTCCGGGATTTATGTCGTGTCCACAGAGATCGGTTCGAGGGAAAGAATGTCGCTCGACAGTCTCTTGCATTTATGAGTTTGGATTATAATGGTTTCAAACAAGAAAACAAAAAAGTAAATATCAACATAAAAAGAATTCATTCTTCGGAGAGAAGAAACTTATCAAGCATACATATAATCCACTCGTCACAAACATAAATTTGTCGATCATTTTCACTATACTACAATACTCGTCAAAATCATTCAGTATCGCTCACAACAGTGTCCATCTCTAGCACACTGAGTTGAGAGAGCAACCGTATTACTCTCGTTGTCACTCTCGCGCACGACGCCTCGAAACACGGAAGACATTAAGTTCCGACACCATAAAGATTATTCTCTAAATCTATCTCTAGCATCTAGACAATAGATATCCACCCCTAATCAAGATTCATGATGTTTATCTCTAACACAACACAAATCCAAACATAAATGCAAAAAGATCAAGGAAGACATCGATAATGATTTGTAAAGCAGATTTTATACAATATTATGATCAACAAAGATACATATGTTCAGAGTAACTATACAAACACCCAACACAAAAGAATACATAAAGAAGAAGAGGAATAAACTAAACATCTCGCGGATTGCAGAGCCGGTTGATGAGAAATCCACTCCGGATCATCCACATGCAAGCTTCAATGTTGTTTTCAAGCTAATCCTACTTAAAAATGAAGTTTGATGGAGTAGGGATCACAAAAACCCAAAACCATAACCTAAAAAGTGACTGAAATGAACTATATACAATTACAAATCTGTCACATTTGCTTTGTGAACGAATCATTCGGCTAGCGAACCTCAAAAAATGGCACTTAAGTGCCTCTGAAATGTTAAACCGCCTTTGCTTTTCTTCGTGAGTTAGCAATGCGAACAATTTATTCGCAAAGCGAATGTTCATTGCACAGTTTGCAAAATTGATAGTTCTTCAGCTCCCTTTTATTGCTTCAAATGACACATCTTGGAGCCTTTATTACTCATTGCTCCAACAATGCTTAATTACCTACAAAATGAATGGAAAAACTATCAATTGTTACCTAAATGAATCAATATAACAAATATATACTAACTAACGTATTTATACACAAAGTGGGGTTTATTCGATCAATAATCACCAAAAAGTATCGTTAAGTGCAACAAAACTTATATACAAAAATAGGTACAATTTGCACTTATCAATCCTCTCGACCATGTCATTCTGCGTTTTTAGGGCATTCTCGTCGTCGATCTCATCCTGACCAAATGCCGACGATACCTCCAGCTCGGCTATCCTTGCCTTCAGGCAGGCATTCTCATCATTTACTATGGTCACCTCCCCCTTCATCTGGGTTACTTCCTTCTGAAGTTCTATCTTGGCCTACAGATTGCCTTGAAACTTCTTCAGATCGTTGTAAATTTCTGCATTTTCCAGCTCCAGGTCGGAGATCTTAGCTTTTTCCCTCTTAAGGTCGGTGAGCGGAACCATCTCCGCGTCTCCGAGGGCCAAAGCCGCCTCCAGCACTCTGATCATAGCCGCCGCGTCCTGACAAAGAAGCTTCCTCCGCACCTGAGGGTCGGCGGACAGGATGGCCGAAGCATCAAGTTCGGGAACAGCGATAGAGCTCTCCCCGTTAAAAATTTTCCCTTGAAGATAGCACAGAGGCAATACGAACTTCCCCCCGATGAAACCGCCCGAGCAAGCAGCTGGTGAAGAGCCAACATCGTCCTGTTTCCTCTTATGGGTCGTGTCCGGGGTTGGAGGGGTTGAAGTGGTCCCCAGGGCAGAGCTAGTGCCGCCCACAAACTTTTCCAATGTTACTTATTGCTTTGCAACACCAGTCTTCGGCACTAGGGGCACCTTCTTCAGGTTCTTGGCCGCTTGGGACCTCACCATATGCTCCCTCATGTCCGCCATTTTCCCTGCAAACATAAAAGAGGAAGATTAGTACGTTGGGTGAAAACTAAAAACACGGGCAAAGGAACAAGGTATACCGAGGAGGCTAGTGTTAATATAACGAGCCGCCCGAGCAGGCTCTCCATCCTCCCCGAACATCTCTTTGCCATCCCTGTCCACCACAAAGGCAGGGCTGAAAGTCTCCACGTATGCATGCAAAACCCGATAGGATTCCTTGTCCCCGTCACAAAGATGCTCGTGCTTGACGAGGAACTGATCGGTCATATATCTGAAATAGGCATACACCCACTCCAAAGGGAACTTGGACACAACTTTCTCAACTTGCTGACCATCAACCTCCATGGTCTCAAGCGTAGAGATGGATCTCCTAGCCACTTCAGAGACGGGTTTCACGACCAAGAACATGTCCTTGAAATGTCGGACAGATTCTGAGTACGACCATAAGAGCCAGCTCTGCTGCTTGAAAGACACCCAGCTTTGCTTCGGGCCTGCAGCGCTCCGCTGGATTTGGAAAATGCAAAAGAAAAGGTCCACGGTCGCCTCGACCTTCAAGTAATGGCATACCAGCTCAAAAGCACAAATAAACGCCAGTGTGTTCGGATGGAGTTAGGCGGGGCACAACTCTAAGTGGTAGAAGATGGCCTCCTAAAAATCGGTAAAGGGTAGGCGGTACCTTGCTTCCACAAAGGCAAACTCGTACATGGGGAACCACATCCCCGGATACACCAAACAGATTCGGTTATTCTCTGTCGGGCAGATTGCTCTCCAATGCATCGGCGCACCCTTAGCCCGATCTTCAAGATAGGGAAACTCCCGAGCTTCCTCTTTAGTAAATGCTGACCTCGTCGACAGGGGTTCCTGGGCGATCCACTTGAGGTCCCCCTCAGCTACGTGGACTTTGGCATAATCTACGGGCTGCTCTACCTCCTCGTGCGCAACCCCAATGTCGGGTACGATCCCCTCGCGTTGGTCAGCCATTTCACCTGAAAAGCAGGGGAAGAAAAAGTGAATTCAACGACAAAGATCAAATACACCATTCCACCACTAATCAAGTGAAAGGGCGAGGAATAAGTCGAGGGTAACCTCGAGCTCTAGTCGACCACGACAGAATGCGGCGACTCCACTTTCCCCCACAACGGGGAAAATTCTCTGCGACTCTATGAAGAGTCTGTGAGGAGGAGATTACTCGACAAAATAAGCTCGTCACGCGAAAGCCAAAGTTTCACGCCGAACAGGCCTAATGACCGACTACAAACCTAAAACTAATCCTAACCAGAATCTAGAAAGATCTACTCAAGCCTACGCAATAATCATGAACATTCATCCCATGTTCTTCGTGTTCTTCATGTTCTTCATGAATTTTCTAAAAATTCATGTGTTCATCGAATAACACATGAACATTCAACTGGAAAATTTGTGTGTCACCGAAAAGTTCATGCAAATTTCCAGAAATGAAGAACACCATAGGAATTACAGAGAAGGATGAAAAACGTACTTGCTAAATCAAAGGTAGAAGATGAAGATCACAGACTAAGTTTTGAAGGTCGACGGTGGCGAAAAGCTCCGGCGAGAACACAAGTTGCAGAGCGTAGAGATTTGGGGATAAGAATTTAAGTGAAATGTTTAAATGAATCTTCTATCCCCCCTTTTATAAGCACTTCCTCGCTTAGGAAGCGCAAAGGCCATCATAGCCTAGGCTTCTCTAGGGCTTACAGGAATTAAATGCTCCACCACGTGTCAGAAAGGGAATCTTTGTTTGGCATTCCCAAAACTAGACGTTACACTCACCAAGTCTTCTGCTACCCCACGAGTACATCTTCCTCAACAATACGCGCAAATTACGTCCTCGCCAGGGCTCGTCGACATAAAAATGCCACTTCAGCGGGCACACTTCCTAAACCTGGTCGACATATAAATTCAATTTCTGCGAGCATGTCCTCCCATATGAAAGGCTCGCCGGGCTGGTTGGGAACCAATGTCGACCACCCCAACATTAGAACAGACGAAGGACATGTCCCCGAACATCATCATTCAAAGACAATTGCCTGTGATGCTATCTCAAGTCATCACTCCTCCTCAGAGCAAAGACTTGGGGGGCTCCTGTTCTGGACTAGGAAGGCGCTTGGCCCACAGTAGGGCAAGGCCCAATCCAGTCCAGCTTTTGGCAAAGCCCAATAGGCAGAAACTAGCCGTTGGGCAGAAACTAGCCGTTGGACACAATATGACTATTATGGATGCCCCCCTCACGCGCTTGACAGTTCACGTGACCAGCTGTTTCCCCGGATCTTACAAAAATAGTTGGACCAGGTCAAAGGGTCACGCGCCTGACCCTCCATCTGGCAGCCTCCTATTGGTCGACCAGATATTTCGGCCATATGGGAGACCTTGGCCCCACGCTGGGGGTTACTTCTATAAATACTCTTTCATGAGAGATGGGCAGGTTTGATCACTATTCAATACTTGAAATCATACTTTAGTACTTGCTTTTCTCTCTTGTCCAATCACTTACTTTGGCATCGGAGTACCTTGCAGGTACAACCCCCTTTTCTCTCCTACAAGCATCAGCATCTGCCCTACGCGAAGGCCACGACGATCATGTCTGATCACCTCAGATCAGACAACATCACTAAAATTTACTTATATATTTGTATAGAGATCCATCATCCTTATGGTACTAAACTCCATGACTTTAAAATCATCAAAGGTTTATACCACCTTAACCTCGTTAACAATGAGGCAATTGTAGTTATTGATCGCTCTATTTAGTGTGCTTAAATAAATCTATCTGCAAGTATACAGTCGTATCGCGTAGTTTTAAAAGATTATCGATCCCACATAGACTAGAAATCGAACGCACCGTTATCTATCGTTACTATGTTTATCTAAGGCTAATCAGAATTGGTTTTTTAGTTCGAACGGGAAATTAAAGAGAAATTAAAATTTGGGAATACTAGTTATGAATAAGATATCGGTATATAATCAGTAAACCTACGTGGAATTAATTAAACCTAAGCGTATAAAGATTTATCACCCTATTCATCTGTAGGAAAAACCGGTTTAAAAGCCCTCACCTCACACTCCCGTGATTATTGCTTCGGACTATACTTCTAAGTCAATACGTCTGCTCTCGCTAGCCCGTATGAGGTTAAAAATACTTTTTGAAAACTAGTTAAACCTAATTAACTTTAAAGCGTTTCCGCTGTTTTTAAAATTAATGCCCGATTTCAGCTATCCGGGTAAAGCCTCACACTCTCGTGGTCTCGACTTTAACCTTTGTTACTTTTTTACTCTCGTAATAAAAGTTGGGTTTAAAATTATGAAATCGAAGCCAGAAGAAGAGTTAATTATTGATTTTAGCTTAGAGTTATTTAATCCATTTTAGTTACTTCATTACATACCGATAAAATCGGTTTAGCTAGACATAATAATGAAATTAAACGTAAATGCAAAGAGAGAAATAGACATAGACATAATTAAGAAAGAAACAAACAATGCTTTGAATTAAATAATAGAAACCTGGTAATTCGTAATAACAGCAATAGCAATCCCTCCACAAGCTGGTAGGTTCTTGCTTAAATAGAGTAATTGGCAAATGATGAAGGTAATGAAACAAACTTAAATCTAAAGCGTAATAGTTCCTCAATGTGAGAAACTATTACTTTGTTCGGTAATGGTTGACAAGGAAATGGAAATGTAAACAAAGCAAAACAAAGTCTGGAAATAATTTGGCAGCAAAATGGTACTCTTGAAAGGAAAATTTGGACACCCTTTGTTCTTCGTAATCACATGTATTTATAGACTGAGGTAATGTAGTGGTTGGAGAGAAAGTAGGCACTCCACTTGACAGTTACGTGACTTTGAACCTAGTATTCTTCGGAGGAAAATGTGATCGTGTGAAAAACTGCTCTCTGAAAACTCGTAACCACGTTTCTGCTTCAACGTGTAACATTGGGCGCATGACGATCGTGAGACCCCGTGACGGTCGTGATGTAATTTTGAAGCTGCCACGGCCGTGGCGTACCTGTGACGATCGTCACATTAGCAAAGTTTGGTTTCTGCAATTTTTCTTCTCTTTTCTGCTCTTTTCTTGCATGTTTTGCTTATTTTCCACACTTAGCATACTTTGACTTGGGAAATGGGATTACCTGCAAAAACACTTAAATAATCTCGAGAAAATCGGATATTAGACGGAAAACGGAATAAGAAAATAACATAAATCAAAGTAAAAATATGATATAAATTCGTGTTATCAAACTCTCCCACACTTGAATCTTTGCTTGTCCTCAAGCAATCAATCTATTAAAACGGACAAACTTCATCAAATGCACATACCTGGTATACCAATGGATTTGAAAAGGAGTTTCTTGTTAGTTAGACAGGTACTAGTGTAAAACACTAAGGATACAATAATGACACAAAGCAACAAGCTTGTCATAGACCTCTCTTTTGTACAATCCAGTTCAAATCATTATATTATAGTTCAACCAAAAGTTTTCGCGTCTATTTCGCCCGACTTCATTCCAACGCAATCACATTAAGCCCTTTGCCTTATTCACGCACGTAGTGGAGTAACCGGTTAGTGACTTTGATCCCTTTTTCTCATGGGGCCTGATACACAAGTGTGGTAACCCTTTATACATCCCATCCGTAGATTGCGGGGGATCGAACCGTAGTTCACCCTACCAAGTCCAGAATCAGGTACCTCTGAACCAATCGACAACGGATTTTCTTTCTTTTCTTGTAAATTTTCACAACTTTGCAAGTTGTTGCATATTCTATTTTTCTCAGCATATGGATAAGAAAGATGTTTTTCTTTTCATGATTGGGCATCAAACACTTATATTCATTGGCTCTCCACGTGGTTTGTGATTTAGACAGTCCTGACTGCTAATATAAACTACTAGGGGTTACTTTAGGACTGAACTCGAGGTATCGTATAATAAGTATCGAAACTGATATTGCATACGCAAGAGGTCTAAGATGTCAAGACGGTATCGATCTTGTTAGCATTGTCCCAGCTTCCTAACATAGTTTAAAGCTTGGTATGTTACGATGTGCATTAATCGTAAAAAAAAAATTCGTTATGGCAGAATAAAATGGGAAAATCGAATTACTGAACGAAAATATTCATAAATTAACTTTGATAATGAAAAAGAAAGTACAAGAAAGGGAAATAAAATGGAAATAAACTGACTCTCCCACACTATATCGGACATTGTCCTCAATGTTGCGATATAAAGGGAAACAACAAGAAAAACTAAAAAGAAAAACAAAATAAAATCAGGGAGCTCCACGTCCTCTGCCTCTAGAGCGTCCTCTTCCATGCTGCGCTACGTGATCAGGAATGCCCACGTGATGGATGTACTCATGTAAGCTCTGCACTCGCAGTGTCAATGCACCCATCTCGTCGATGACACCGTCAAGCCTCTGACCTTGGTCAACTTGCCCTTGCTGGATTTGGTGCATAAGGGTCATCATTTCATTCTGTTGCTGGGTTTGTTGCCATATAGCCCTCAAGATTTCTTCATTATTAATTGGGTCTTGGTCGGGGCGGCGACGACGTCTTGAGGTCGAAGGAGCATCATTGGCAGGCGGTGGTTGGTTTTCTGGGGTGTTATCCATCTCTTGCTCCATCTCATCAACAGGTCCATGTTCTTGATCATCAGGAGCAGGCACATTTTTCTCAGGAGCATTAAGATCAAAAAGCCAATTGGCCATATTCTGAGGGTCAATGCAGCTTCTGCACGGCATAATGATACTTCTTACAGTTTTGGCGCGGACCATAGGATGGTATTTCCCATCTCGTCGTAACTTGATGAGCTGAGAGTTTCGGCAATAATCTATATCAAGGAACACTGGAGGCAAGGAGGGTAGTCTAGCAAGGTTGTTTTCCAAATTCAAACCGAGTGTAATAGAGGTGACAATCCCTCCAAAATAGAAGGGTTTGGAACCTCTAACACAGTTTGATTGTATGTGTGCTAGTAAAAATGGTGCGACATTGATTAGCTCTGGATGAAACATACAATGAAGGAAAAATAACTCCTTAGAATTCACCTTGTGGTTACTATCTCGTGCAAAGATGGTGCTTCCAAGTGTGCGGTGGATGTATCTGATAGCTGGGTTGTGGATGAAAGTCGCGTTTAAGCTGTCCCAGGTATCTGCGGTCGTTCCTGTTAACTGATTCCAAAGTTGAAACGCCACTAGAGAGAAATTTTCTTGCGGCACCCGGCAATGGACATTCTTGCCATGTTTGAAACCAAGCATCTCAGCAAGACGATTTTGTCCGATTGAGTACTCTGTACCAAACATGCAGAACTTTGCTACTCCGGTTAATTGGTTCGTTTCTCCCGGAGGGGTAATGTAAGTGAATGAACTGAGGAACTCTAAAGTTAGGTCTTCGTAAGTGGGCCTGCTTTGAGTGCAAAGTTGCCAAAGGCCGGCTGGTTCCAGCAAATTTCTTACTCCTTTAAGCATTCTAAGTTCCTCTAAACATGCAACGTCAATGTAGCAGGTCGGTTGAACGGAACGTCGATAGAAATCGATGTACCGAGCTCTTTGGCGTTCTCCTGCCTCTCCATCTCTGAAGTTCAATGTAGATAGGTCTGGAATTTGTCGTGCCATTGTTTGGTTACAGAGAAATTAGGGAAAAAAAAGTAGGTGATGGAGAATGAGGGTTTGTGAAAAGAAGTGGCGTATGGTTTGATTATATAGTGAATGGATAAGATGAATGGTTAAGGAAAATGATTAATTTGGGTCAAATGGTAATGATGGGGCGGTTATGGAATTGCAAAAGGTAGTGGGATGGCTGGGTTTGAATGAGGGAAAGAAGAGGGAACGAATGAAGCAGTTCTGTTTTAACGCAGAAACTGTTCCAAACCCGCGTGACGGTCGTCACGGGGTCGTCACGATCGTGACGTTCGCAATTTCTGGGTAGTGAAATGATTTATGACAGAAACAATTCCAAACACAATATTTTAGTAACAGGCAATGGTAAGCATATAGAAACAACATAATATTGCATACACAGAGATAAGTAACATGACACATAAATTAAAACAGAATTAAGAGTATGAACAGGAATGAAATTGAAATCATAAAGAGTTAACATTAGCAGCAAATGAAATTATTCTTTAAAACCAAAGAGGTGTTAGTTAAATTACTAGCAATGTATCAAAACTGTATGAAGATCAAATTATTCCCGACATGAAAAAAATAAAATGAAAACTGAAATAATGTAAAATTGTTCTAAAGTAAATGCATAAAAATCTTGAAAATAAGGTGCTTCATAAATCTAGCCAAGGCGTTTCTTCAAAGATGCGATGGCTTGATTTAAATGATCAAATTGTTCAACGGTCAAATCCTTGAGTCCAACAATGTTTTGTCGCATAGTGTTTATCTCATCCTTTACTGAAATGATTTCTTTATGATACTCATCCATAGTCTTTAGAATAGAATTCAGATTAACAGCATAGTTAGTGGCATCAACTTTAGGAATGTTAATGTTCTCTTGAAATTCCATGTAATCAAGATCATGGTAATGAGGGGGTGTTTTTGGGTCGATCTCAGGTACAGGAAAGGTGTCTTCCGGTTCAGGCACGGGTTCATCAAGGTCATATGGCCAATTATGTTGATTGTGCACACTTGTGCGTTCATGATTTGGAAGTGTAAAGTGTGGTACGACAACATTATTAATCAGAAGCTGGAAATGGTTCGGACCTTGGTCCCTAATCATAGCCCTATTGAAACAAAAGGTGATATTCATGGGTCTAAATTCTCCAAAGGGGTTAATCTTAGAAAGTCGGGTTCTGAATCCCATAGCTTCAACTATTTTTGTAACTAGGCTACCTATCAGAATTTGACTGTTATCATTATTAATAAGTTTGCAAAAGTTGTTCAGCATAAAAGTGAGTCCATTGACCTCTCTAGACTGAGAAGCACAAAACATAATGAAAAGCTCATCCCTCGAAACAGTGTTATCATTCTCAGGTTTACCAAATAAGGTATAGGCCAGAATCATATGAAAGTAACGGAAAGCGGGGTTATGTATTTCTGTTGAAAGCATAGGGTCCATGTCAAAATCAGGTTTCCCTGAAATTCTACCCCAAAAATCACTCAGCTCTCCAACCAACACTAAGTCCTCTTGAACCACAGAGAAAACATGGGGTCCTTCAAGAAATCCTAAAAGATCCGACAGTTCCTTTATGGTGAACTGGCAACTATATCCAAATAGTCTATAGGTAATTCTTCCCCTGGTTAAACCTTTTCCACAGTGAGGGTTATAGCTTAAAGAGCTCAGGAATTCTAAAGTCAACCTACGGTAGCACTTATGTTTCTTGTTGGCAAAACCTTCCCAACCTAATTGGCTAAACAGAAAGTCTACGCTCTCACCTACACCTAAGGCGGTCATGGTGGGTCTGTGGGCGAATTTTGTCAAGGCAAATGGTCTAAGGGACAAAGCCTCATAGCGATGCCACTGTGCTCCATCTCTGAATTCTACTAACAAGTTATCCTCGTTTGCCATTAATTAGTACTTTTTGCAAAAATGTAAGCAGAAGAGGAGAACAAAAAGAGTAGAGAGACTTTATAATCCTGTAGTTTTTTCAATTTTTAAGATCAGCACAACATTTTCAAATTAAATTTAAAATGATATAAATGAAACTAAAAATTTGCAAAATAAAAATAAAACATAGGAAACGTGAAGAAACAACAAATATAAAGCAAGAAAAACAAAAATCATGGGTTGCCTCCCATTAAGCGCTGTTTTTAACGTCGAAAGCCTGACGAATTCAATTAGATGCTTAGTTAGGGGGTTCGGTGGGCAACTCTAAAAGTCTTAGGCAGTTCAAATAATCTTTATTTTCAATGTTGTGATAGTGTTTTAGACGTTGTCCATTAACTAAAAATGGATTACTATTCCTCCCCTTTATTTCTATCGCTCCACTTTGTAGAATTTTTGTAATCTCAAAAGGACCGGACCATCTAGACCTTAATTTCCCAGGAAAGAGTTGTAATCTTGAGTTAAATAGGAGTACAACGTCTCCCACACTAAATTCTTTTCTAGATAAGCGCTTATCGTGCCATATTTTAGTTCGTTCTTTATATATTTTAGCATTTTCGTAAGTGTCTAATCTTAACTCTTCTAGTTCATGCAGATCTAGGATACGTTTTTCACCTGCGGAGTCATGCCTTAAGTTTAATGTTTTAATAGCCCAATAGGCTTTATGTTCTAATTCCACTGGTAGATGGCAAGATTTACCATAGACCAGCTTGAAAGGTGTAGTTCCGATTGGTGTTTTGTAGGCCGTCCTATATGCCCATAAAGCTTCGTTGAGTTTAGATGACCAGTCTTTCCTAGAGGTGGCTACGGTCTTTTCTAGAATTTGTTTTATTTCTCGATTCGAGACCTCAACCTGTCCACTTGTTTGTGGATGATATGGTGTTGCTACGCGGTGTCTTACTCCATACTTCGATAGTAATTTGTCAAATATTTTTTATATGAAATGAGAGCCACCGTCACTTATGACAAGTCTCGTCACACCAAATCTGGGAAAGATTGTGTTTTTAAAAAGCTTTATGACTACTCGTGCGTCATTTGTAGGAGAAGCTATTGCCTCAATCCATTTTGAAACATAATCGATAGCTACGAGTATATATTTATTTCCAAAGGATGATGGGAAAGGTCCCATAAAATCAATCCCTCATACATCAAAGACTTCTACTTCTAATATACCTTTTTGAGGCATCTCATTGCGTTTTGATATGTTACCAGTGCGTTGGCATCGGTCGCAGTTTAGTATTGTAATATGGACATCCTTCCAAAGGTTGGGCCAGAATAGGCCGGATTGCAAGATCTTAGCACATGTCTTTGAGGTACTAGCATGTCCTCCATAAGGAGCAGAATGAAATTGAGAGATGATGTTTTCTATTTCTTCTTCTGGGACGCAACGACGGAAGATACCGTCAGCTCCTCTCTTAAACAACAAAGGTTCATCCCAATAATAATGTTTTAGATCATGAAAGAATTTTTTCTTTTGTTGATAAGATAAGTCTGGTGGAAGTACTCCAGCTGCTAAGTAGTTGACTATGTCAGCATACCATGGCAGGGTTGTGTGTATGTTAATTTCTTCCACGACTTCTTCCATCTTTGGGTCATTCAACTGTAGAGTAGACATATCACTTTCTAGTTGGGCTATGAGTCGTTCATATGGGAAATCCTCATTAATGGGTACTGGCTCTGGTTTAATGCCCTCTAATCGAGATAAGTGGTCTGCTACTACGTTTTCAGTTCCTTTCTTATCCTTGATCTCTAAATCAAATTCTTGTAAAAGTAGGATCCACCTTAGCAGTCTAGGTTTTGCATCCTTTTTGTTAAGTAAATATCTAATAGCTGCGTGGTCTGTATAAATGATGATCTTAGCTCCCACTAGGTAGGAACGGAATTTGTCAAGGGTGAAAACCACGGCTAAAAGTTCTTTTTCTGTGGTAGCGTAGTTCATTTGAGCAGAATCTAAGGTTCTACTTGCATAGTAAATGGCATGAAGTTTTCTATCCCTCCTCTGTCCTAAAACTGCACCTACAGCATAATCACTTGCATCACACATGATTTCGAAAGGTAATCTCCAATCTGGTGGTTGCATGATAGGTGCGGTAATAAGAGCTGTTTTCAACTGTTCAAACGCTTTTAGACATTTCTCATCAAAGATAAATTCAGCGTCTTTCGTTAATAGGCCGGTAAGAGGTTTAGTAATTTTCGAGAAATCCTTTATGAATCGTCGGTAGAAACCGGCGTGTCCTAAGAAACTTCGTATTTCTCGTACGGTTTTCGGAGGTTGAAGATTTTTTATAATTTCTATCTTGGCTTTATCAACTTCAATTCCTCTATCGGACACAACGTGTCCAAGTACAATTCCTTAGTTTACCATAAAATGGCATTTCTCCCAGTTTAATACGAGATTAATTTTTACGCATCTTTCCAATACCATTTCTAGGTTCGATAGACATCCTTCAAAGCTCTGCCCACAAACAGAAAAGTCATCCATAAATACTTCCATAATGTCATCTATAAAATTAGCAAAGATTGACATCATGCATCTTTGGAATGTGGCAGGTGCGTTACATAGTCCAAACGACATTCGTCGATAAGCAAATGTACCATAGGGACATGTGAAGGTCGTCTTTTCTTGGTCATCAGGATGAATAGGAATTTGAAAGAATCCGAAATAACCGTCTAAGTAGCAGAAATATGAGTGTTTAGCTAATCGTTCCAACATTTGGTCAATAAAAGGCAATGGGAAATGCTCTTTACGAGTGGCTTTATTTAACTTTCTATAATCGATGCACATTCTACTTCCAGTTACAACCCTTTTTGTTATAGATTCACCTTTTTCGTTCTTAACAACTGTAACACCTCCATTCTTTGGAACGACATGTACTGGGCTAACCCATTTACTGTCTGATATCGGGTATATAATTCCTACTTCTAAAAGTTTTTTCACTTCGTCTTTGACTACAGTACTCAAGATCGGGTTAATCCTTCTCTGATGTTCCCTAGAGGATTTACAGTCTTCCTCCAGCATAATGCGATGCATACAAATAGAAGGACTTATTCCTTTAAGGTCAGCGATGTTATAGCCTAACGCAGTTGGGTATTTTCTTAAGACATCTAATAGTTTCTTGGTTTCGGTTTGTCCTAAGTCTGCATTGACTATTACAGGTCGTTCGAGAGCTTCGTCTAGGAATTTATACCTTAAATTTTTGGGTAATGTTTTCAGTTCTAGGGCTGGGTTCTTCGGGCAAGGTAGATGATCTGGTGTAAGTGCTAAGCATTCGCTTAGGCTATCGTCTTGATAAGGTTCACTCCAGTTATCATCTTCGAAAATCGGAGGTATTGGAATTTTTAGAATATCTGAATATGCGGTCAGTTCCATTTCTATTTCTCTTACGCGCTCATCTATGACATCTAGTAAATAACATGTGTCGTCTATAGCTAGAGCTTGTAAGAATTGTGTCAAAATGAATTCAATCTTCTCTTCACCAACTTCAAAAGTTAGCCTGCCTCTCTTTACATCTATAATTGCTCCAGCGGTAGCTAAGAATGGTCTTCCTAATATGATAGGAGTAGTAGAGTCTTCTGTAATATCCATGATTATAAAATCGGTAGGGATATAGAATTGTCCTATACGAACTGGAACATTTTCTAGTATACCAACTGGGTATTTAACAGAGTGGTCAGCTAATTGAACAGACATCTTAGTTGGTCTTAATTCTCCCATATCAAGCTTCTTGCATATGGATAAGGGCATAACACTAATACTGGCTCCTAAGTCGCATAGAGCTTTGTCTATGACGAACTTCCCAATTACACAAGGTATGGAGAAACTACCTGGGTCTTTCAGCTTAGGAGGCATTTTGTTTTGAATTATTGCGCTACACTCAGCAGTAAGTGTAACTGTTTCGTTTTCCTCAATCTTTTTCTTATTGGATAAGATTTCTTTTAGGAACTTAGCATACGAGGGCATCTGAGTGATAGCTTCTGTAAAAGGTATCGTGATGTTTAATTGTTTCAGAAGTTCAACAAATTTCTTAAATTGCCCTGCAGTTTTGGAATTTTTCAATCTTTGAGGATACGGAATAGGTGGTTTATAAGGTAGTGGAGGCACATAAGGTTTTTCTTCGTTTACGGCCTCTTGGTCATTATCTTCCTTTTCCTTGGGTTCATTCTCCTTCTCAGTTGTTGTGTTGTTAGCAGATTTTTGGTACATGGCTGGATTTTGAAGTCTTGGACCAATGGGTTCGTCTAATTCTTTTCCACTTCTCAGTATAACAGCATTTGCATGTCCTTTAGGATTAGGTTGTGGCTGTCTAGGAAATGTCCCAGCAGGAGCAGCAGTAGGTGCTTGTTGTTGAGCCACTTGGGAAATTTGTGTTTCGAGCATTTTGTTGTGAGTGGCCAAAGCATCTACTTTGTTTGCTAACTGCTTAATCTGTTCACTAGTGTGTGCGTTTTGATTCAGGAACTCTTTGTTTGTCTGAGTCTGGGTAGCTATGAAGTTTTCTATCATCAGTTCAAGGTTAGACTGCCTAGGAACATTTGGAGCAGCTGTTGCAGCCTTTTGATAACCTGGTGGTGCAGCAGGTGCTTGACCAGGTGCATACAATGCATTGTTATTTTTGTAAGAGAAATTTGGGTGATTCTTCCAACCAGGATTGTAGGTATTTGCATAAGGGTTTGCTTGAGCATAATTCACTTGATCTGTAGAGGCTCCTGCTAAAACTTGGCATTCAAGGGCAGCGTGTCCAGCTGTTCCACATAATTCACAGTTTGGCGCTACAGCAGCCACGGTGGCTGTGGGTGTTATGGTCAAGTTGTCTATCTTTTGAGCGATTGCATCTACCTTAGCACTGGCATGATCTAGGCTAGAAACTTCGTACATTCCTCCTTTTGGTTGGGATTTCTTCACTTGAGTTCTTTCACCTCCCCATTGGTAGTGGTTCTGAGCCATACTCTCGATGAGTTGCTGGGCTTCAACATAGGGTTTATCCATGAGTGTACCACCAGCGGCGGCATCTATTGTCAATCTTGTATTGTACAAGAGACCATTGTAAAACGTATGGATAATTAACCAATCCTCAAGACCATGATGCGGGCATATCCTCCTCATATCTTTGTATCTTTCCCAAGCATCATATAAAGACTCGTTGTCTTTTTGTCTGAAGTTGTTGATTTGGGCTCTCAGCATAGCTGTTTTGCTTGGCGGAAAATATCGTGCCAAAAATACCTTCTTTAAATCTTCCCAGGAAGTAATAGAATTTGATGGCAAGGATTGCAACCAATCCCAAGCTCTATCTCTTAATGAAAAAGGAAAAAGACGTAGTCTTATGGCGTCTGCGGTTACACCATTTGCTTTCACTGTGTCTGCGTACTGCACAAACTTGGTCAGATGTTCGTTCGAATCTTCTGTTGGGTTTCCAGAAAATTGATTTTGTTACACGGCAGATAACAACAAGGGTTTCAACTCGAAATCATTTCGGTTGATAGCTGGAGCGACAATGCTGTTGTGAGGTTCTTGTTGGGATGCGGCAGCATAATACTTAAGAGGTCGGTTTTGTGGTGGGTCGGCCATATCTGTTTCTGATTCGGAATCTGATTCAGATTCGAGTTTAGGATCTGATTGAGATTCAGGTTTTGATAAAGGAAAAGGGATATCGTGAGCTAAGCAGTATTCTTGGATATGTCTTTTACGGTAAGAAGACGTTCAGGTTCGTCTGTCTGTCGTATGCGGTCTTCGCCAGAAGAGCGAGTACTTGGCATACAATCAACAGAAAGGGAATTTTGGTTTTTACCTTAGTCTATACGACGTAACAAAGGAATTACGATGTCGACTTAATTAGTCCCCGGCAACGGCGCCAAAAACTTGATTGCTTTATTTAGTGTGCCTAAATAAATCTAACTGCAAGTATACAGTCGTATCGCGTAGTTTTAAAAGATTATCGATCCCACAGAGACTAGAAATCTAACGCACCGTTATCTATCATTACTATGTTTATCTAAGGCTAATCAGAATTGGTTTTTTAGTTCGAACGAGAAATTAAAGAGAAATTAAAATTTGGGAATACTAGTTATGAATAAGATATCGGTATATAATTCAGTAAACCTACGTGGAATTAATTAAACCTAAGCGTATAAAGATTTATCACCCTATTCATCTGTAGGAAAAACCGGTTTAAAAGCCCTCACCTCACACTCTCGTGATTATTGCTTCGGACTATACTTCTAAGTCAATACGCCTGCTCTCGCTAGCCCGTATGAGGTTAAAAATACTTTTTGAAAACTAGTTAAAACTAATTAACTTTAAAGCGCTTCCGCTGTTTTTAAAACTAATGCCCAATTTCAGCTATCCGGGTAAAGCCTCACACTCCCGTGGTTTCGACTTTAACCTTTGTTACTTTTTTACTCTCGTAATAAAAGTTGGGTTTAAAATTAAGAAATCGAAGCCAGAAGAAGAGTTAATTATTGATTTTAGCTTAGAGTTATTTAATCCATTTTAGTTACTTCATTACATACCGATAAAATCGATTTAGCTAGACATAATAATGAAATTAAACGTAAATGCAAAGAGATAAATAGACATAGACATAATTAAGAAAGAAATAAACAATGCTTTGAATTAAATAATAGAAACCTGGTAATTCGTAATAACAGCAATAGCAATCCCTCCACAAGCTGGTAGGTTCTTGCTTAAATAGAGTAATTGGCAAATGATGAAGGTAATGAAACAAACTTAAATCTAAAGCGTAATAGTTCCTCAATGTGAGAAACTATTACTTTGTTCGGTAATGGTTGACAAGGAAATGGAAATGTAAACAAAGCAAAACAAAGTCTGGAAATAATTTGGCAGCAAAATGGTACTCTTGAAAGGAAAAGTTGGCCACCCTTTGTTCTTCGTAATCACATCTATTTATAGACTGAGGTAATGTAGTGGTTGAAGAGAAAGTAGGCACTCCACTTGACAGTTACGTGACTTTGAACCTAGTATTCTTCGGAGGAAAATGTGATCGTGTGAAAAACTGCTCTCTGAAAACTCGTAACCACGTTTCTGCTTCAACGTGTAAAATTGGGCGCATGACGACGTGAGACCCCGTGACGGTCGTGATGTATTTTTGAAGCTGCCACGGTCGTGGCGTACCTGTGACGATCGTCACATCAACAAAGTTTGGTTTCTGCAATTTTTCTTCTCTTTTCTGCTCTTTTCTTGCATGTTTTGCTTCTTTTCCACACTTAGCATACTTTGACTTGGGAAATGGGATTACCTGCAAAAACACTTAAATAATCTCGAGAAAATCGGATATTATACAGAAAACGGAATAAGAAAATAACATAAATCAAAGTAAAAATATGATATAAAGTCGTGTTATCAGTTATACCTATTGATTGTCGCATAATTATTAGTCCATGCGAGGGGAAATCTGGGGGCACTATCCACCTTAGTGATAACTAGAGAAGAACTGTCTCGTCCCCTCATCCTCACAAATTTATCCTTCCAACTCTTGAATAGGGCTCTCCCATGAAAATCGGTTAGAGTAACCAACCTCAGCCGGACATACTGATGGTTGGGTAAACCCTTAGCCACTAGCATATAGTCCTTAATGCCATAATGAGGCTCCGGCCATTGGGTGTGATTTAAGAGGGGGTTACATTGAGCAACGTAAGAACCTTTGTTGCGAAGGAGGAAAATGGAAGGCGAACCCCAACCTCAAGAATGTTGGGTAAGTAAAAATAAAAGGAAGTAACGGAAGAGGAGCCAGAGGCGGCTATGTTGGCCTTCTCGACAATAGATGTTCCAACAACAAAGAAGAATCCTGCTAATAAAAGACATGTCAGATAAGATGTCCTAATGTTAGGACATCATGTCTGTTACTAACAGCAGGATGTTTATAAATCAGTTGCAAGATTTAAGGAGCTATCAAAACGCGGATCAAGAAATCAGCCAAAAGAAAGTTGAAAGCCCAACTCAGCAGAAGGCTATAAAAGAAGACCAAGACCTAATGCAGAAGAGAGAGAGAGAGAGAGAGAGAGAGAGAGAGAGAGAGAGAGGACGACATAGACTTAGGAATCCTATTTTGTAAAGTAGAGTTTAAGTTTTGAGAGTCGTAGATTTCTCTTGTAAGTCTCCCTCTGTATCGATTTGATACATTGTGGTAGACATAGGTACTTGTACAGATTCAGAAACCCGTAGGTAATGAATCGTGTATTGTTCTTGGATGAAGCTTTGAAGCAAATCCAAGTTAACTTGTTAGTCAAGGATGTTTGACTGAACTTTGTATTGAAATGGGTGTCTTTCAATAGGGATGATACATAAATTTATGGTGTAGTAATTGTTAGATAATCACAGGTTGTGATTTAGGGAGTGAGATGGGTTTCTCTTATCAATTATATGTGACTTATAATGATAAAGTATTCATTGGGTAGTGATAGGTAAATGTGGGTGTTTACTGTAAACCTGAGGTTGTTTACATAAAATTATACTACTGATAGTGGATTCTTCTTCCTGGATTGGTATCCCCCAGATGTAGGTGAGTTGCACCGAACTGGGTCATCATATTCTGTGTTGTTTATCATTCTGTAATTTACAGTTCAGTATTGATTAACATGTTGGAATAGACGTCGAAACATTTGTGTTTCTACAGATACTGATAGTTTAGATATCAGTTTGCAATTCTGTTCTTTGTTTAATAATTATGCAGAACAATATCTTAACATGTGTTAGGACATTTGTTGTCTGCTATGCCAGAATTTCAAGATGCATTTCATTTAATTTGGTTTTGTTTAAATTCAATCGAAATGTAGTGAGATTCATTTTGAGAGTTGTGTTTTGCTTAGTGATGGATACATGGAGTTGTGGTCCCAAATTTCTTCATGTATGTATATGTCAATGTATGTATCATCTATGGATAAGTATCACGTCTTTTCCTTGCTGAGTTCTCACTTTGTTTTTCTGTTTGGAGTTTGCTAATGATTAATTATGGATGGGTACATGTTTGTGGATGCCTTGATGTTGTGTTTTTTGCTGGGTGATTATCCCATGATGACGATGGAGCATGGATGATGAATGGGGTTTTGCAGCATGAAGGTTCACGTGTGGAAGGAGCTGTGCACAAAACTGATCCTCTTTCTGTTGGATCCGTTCAAAACCTTATGATTTATACCGAAATAGAAATCAAGAACAAAACTCTAAAATAATTCCTATAAGTCGATATAACATCAACTTGTGTCCCTTAAACCCATATCTGAATACAATTATGAGATTGAAGGCGGAAGCGTACTCGAATTTGCCATTGAAGTCGTTGAAGGTTCCAGGTATGTGATCTTTCAATTTGTAGAGTTCCTTAGGGTTCCTTGAATCTCCTCTGATGGGGATGAAGAGAGAAAACCTCATAAACCTTATTTTGTTTGTACTCTACAAATGGGGACCATAACCCATTTAAATAACTCTAGGGTTATTTCTTAGTTTTCAATATTCTAATTTGGACCCTCATCAAATTAGATATTGACTTACGATATCTACACAATAACCTGACCTTTCATGACATATATGCTTTTAGCCACAAACTTAATATTATATTAATTAGACCTCTTTAAGTCTTGACTAATTAAAATAATGACACTAACACCTTAAATGTTACATTTGTGACCCAAAATTCTAACAATCTCCCACTGGTCACATATGTAACTTTACACATATGTTAGACTTTATGAGCTCAAAATTTGCCATTATATTCTTTAAGCATATCCAAAGTATCCCATCCATTAGTCATGGCAATATACATAATCAAGGTGATTTTCATTATATCAATCATAACTAAACCCATCAATGATCACCGATAGTGACACAACTAAATGACATAGATCCATCATGGAATGTGTAGCATGAAAATCACATGAAGTTGGTCTTTATATGTCAATTTTCAATTGGTCCTACTTTACTATAGTGAGATCATTCAATAACTTTATTGTACAAAATGTAAACTACTGAATATCAAACTTTAATAATTTGAAAATATCCAAAATCATAGTATGCGTACATAATTCCAAACACAGTACATAAAATTCATAATCGACTAACTCCCACTAACCCAAAGACTCCTCTAACGATAAAACACTCATGCGAGCAGTGTGCTCATGAAAGACCTTGGGTGGAAGACCTTTTGTAAGAGGATCTGCTATCATGGAGTTTGTCCCCAAGTGTTCTATGGAAATCTGTCCACTTTGTACCCTTTCCTTAACATCTAGGAACTTGATGTCAATATGTTTTGACTTAGTTGAGCTCCTATTATTGTTGGAATACAGGACAACTAATTTGTTGTCACAATATAACTTAAGTGGCCTTTCAATTCCTTCCATAATTCGCAGCTCAGTGACAAGATTCCTCAGCCAAATTCCATGGTTGGATGCCTCATAACATGCTATAAACTTTGCTGCCATGGTGAATGAAGTCGTAAGAGTTTGCTTAGCACAGCGCCAAGAAACTGCACCACCAGCCAACATGTAAATATAGCCTGAAGTGGATCTTTTACTGTCTTGGCATCCAGTAAAATCTGAGTCAGAGTATCCAGTGATCTCTAACTGGTCTGACCTCCTATATGTGAGCATATAGTCTTTTGTTCTCTTTAAATACCTCATAACCTTTTTAACTGATTTCCAATGATCCATTCCTGGATTACTCAAATATCTTCCTAATATCCCAACTATGAACGCAATATCTGGACGCGTGCATATTTGGGCATAAATCAGACTACCTACTGGTGACGCATAAGGAATCTCTTGCATTTCTTGAATTTCTAAGTTTCCTTTTGGGCACTGACTAAGACTGAATTTGTCTCCCTTAGCAATTGGAGTATCTCCTAATTTACATTCTTGCATGCAAAACCTTTTAAGTACCTTCTCGATATAGCTCATTTGTCATAATCCTAGAATACCACGAGATCAGTCTCGATGTATCTGAATTCCCAATACAATGGAGACATCACCAAGATCTTTCATTTCAAAATTTATTGATAGAAATTTATTAGTTTTGTGCATCATTCCTATATCATTTGTGGCAAGCAGTATGTCATCTACATACAAGACCAAGAAAATGTACTTGCTCCCACTGAATTTGTGATACATAATCTTCAACAACATTCACCTCAAAACCAAATGAGAGAATTACTTCGTGAAACTTGTGATACCACTGACAAGACACATGCTTTAGTCCATAAATGGGTTTTGTCAATTTTCAAACCATATTCTTTGAGTCTCCTGACACAAAGTTTTCTGGTTGCATCATATAGATTGTTTCATCAACGTTGCCATTGAGGAAAGTTGTCTTTACATCATTTTGATGGGGTTCCAAATCATAATGTGCAACAAGAGCCATGATTGTCCTAAAAGAGTCTTTCGAAGAAACCGGAGAGAAAGTCTCTTTAAAGTCAATCCCTTCCTTTTTAGTATAGCCATTAGCCACAAGACTAGACTTATGCCTCTCCATATTACCATTAGAATCTCGTTTGGTCTTAAAAAACCATTTGCAGCTAATGGGTTTCACACCTTCTGATAATGAGACAAGTTCCCAAACTTTATTGTCTTGCATGGACTTATACTCCTTTTTCATTGCTTTAATCCACTTTTCCGAGTTGGAATCCTGCATGGCTTGACGGAAGTTGATTGGATCATCTTCCAGCATACCATTATTTTCCTCATGTTCTTGGAGAAAGACTATGTAATCATCCGAAATAACATTTCTCCTTTCTCTAGTGGATCTCCGGAAAGGTATTGGTTCTTGTAACACTTGTAACACTTGTTCTTGAGGATTTTGAGTTTGTTTTTCATGAATTACCAAATCATCTTGAGTTTGAGGAATTGCAACAATGTCTTGTGCAGGTTTCGTACTTACTTGATCAAAAGCAACTATGTGAATCAGTTCTGGAATTGTTATTGATTCTTCCTCTATGACAAAATCTCTAACCTTATTCTTCCCCCCAAACTCAATATCATCAAAGAATGTGGTTGTTCCCGTCTCAAAAATTGAATTTAATTTGGGATCATGAAATTTGTAGCCCCTAGATCTTTCAGAATAACCAATAAAGTAGTTGCTCACTGTTATGGAGTCCAATTTCTTTTCATTTGGCCTATAAGGCCTTGCCTCAGCTGGACATCCCCACATATGAAAATGATTGAGACTAGGCTTTCGCCCGGTCCAAAGCTCATAATATGTTTTGGCAGCTGTTTTTGTTGGTCCTCTATTTAAAATATAAATTCCAGTCTTTAGTGACTCTTCCCAGAGTGACTCTGGCAAGGTAGAATGACAAATCATACTCCTTACCATATATTTAAGAGTCCGATTTCGTCTTTTAGTAACACCATTCATGCTAGGAGATCCTGGCATGGTGTACTGTAGGACAATTCCACATTCCTCTAGGTATTTGGAAAAAGGCCCTTGACGTTGTTCACCTGAACTGTCATATCTATCGTAATATTCACCGCCACGGTCGGATTTGACTTTCTTAATTCTTTTGTCAAGTTGATTCTCAACTTCAGCCTTAAACGATTTGAACACATCCAATGATTGAGACTTTTCATGTATAAGAAATATGTATGCATATCTAGAATAATCGTCTATGAATGATATAAAATATTATTGACCATTTCAAGGTGTCGGAAATGGTCCACAGATGTCTATATGTATCAATTCTAAGACATTTATAGCTCTATATGCACCAAATTTCTTTGTCTTGGTCTGTTTTCCTTTAACACATTCAACACAAACATCAAAGTTTGTGAAGTCAATGGAATCTAAAATTCCATTTGACACCAGTCGCTCAACTCTATTTTTAGAGATGTGACCTAGGCGTTTGTGCCATAACGCTCCTGAATTATTATCCTCAATTTTACGCGTAGTACCACATGATTCCACATTCAAGGATTCGCCATAGGTAGCTATTGTGTCAAGCAAATATATATTATCATGACCCATAAGTGAACCATTCCCAACAATATTTGAATTGAAAGATAGCTTGAACATATTGTTTCCAAATGAACAAAAATAACCTGATTTGTCCAAATAAGAAACTGAAATCAAATTCCCTCTAAATGACGGAACCACAAAAGTGTCCTTCAAATCCAAATAAAATCTGGTACACATTAATAATCTAAAATGCCTTATAGCTTCCACCTCCACCAACTTGCCATCTCCAACATAGATGTATCTTTCAACATCATTTGGCTTCCGGTAGTTCAGGCAACCCCTAATTGAAACACTGATGTTAGTAGTTGCACCAGAGTCTAACCACCAAGTGTTTCCAGGTACTAAAGCTAGATTGACCTCAGAACAAACCAAACCATGACTCATGCGATTGAAGCGGTCCCACTTCTCATAATTTTTCCTCTGTTCAGAGGTACCAAATTCCATAGGAGAAGGAGGTTGCCTTATTCTTAATGCAAGGTCAAGATCCATGCAACCAAGAACAATATCCATGTTCTCATTCCAATCCTTAAAATCTATCTCATTCAGGACCTGAACCTTATTCATATTAGCAGATATTGAAGCAATTGTAGCTAAAAAAAGAACAAAAAGCAAACATTTTAAATATACTCACATAAATAAAACCCGAATCATCAATGTTGTTCAAATAAAGGCATAACCCATCTCAAGATATCCAGTGCACCACCAATATCAAGTCTTTGGACAGTAATATTGACCGCTAGTGGTACTCATGTCGTAACAATCAAACATTGATAATAAAAACATGTTGAATAATAAACCCCTCTTTGTATTGATTTATTATTCACATGTAGGACCTCATAATTATCACATGTTTACCATCACAAGCGCGTATGAAAATCGAACAACCACCAATTGTCCTTTGGGTGAATTGATACTCGCATGGACAAACATACACACAAACCATAAAAATATTTAACATTTTTCATAAGCAATTGTTATAAAAAGAGGTCACTTTGGCGACTTTTTCATTTCAACTACTTACCTAAAAAATGTTAAATTAATGTATAAAAATACATTTCGTAGCCAAATTCGAACAAAATTGAACCAAAGAAAAATTAAAATTAAATCCAAATCAAAAACACCAATGCATTTTATTATACTGTTACGACATTATACTAAGTTTAATTTTAAAATATAAAATCACATATATTATTTATAATAAATAATAAATAATATAAAAAAACATATAATTCTTTTAAACCAAAAAAATTTATAATGCAGTTAATACAATTATAATGAGGTGCCCTTTATACACACATGTGCTAACTTCATTATAATATTTTTTTAAAGTGGTCCTGGTCCTTATAATGTACATTAAAAGAATATGCACCTTTTCAACCACTAACATATATTATTCCATAACTGCTAATGGTCGGAACATGAATAAATATATTTATGTAGAATGCTTTACTAATGGCAATTTAACCGAACATATAAACCGTAACATATATAAAATCAATCATGCAAAGAATGGTACTGACACTAAAGGATATGTATCTCAATATAATTGTATAGATATTGAACATGAATAAATCTATGCAAAAAAAAATTATATCCAACATATATTAAAAAATATCGCCGTAACGATATTGCACTAAACTCATTGATATTGCCGTCATGGAATTTATATAATTTCAATAACTGAACAAATATTACAGATATTGACAAAAAAAATTATAACTACAAATTAATCCATGACATAGAAACAAATTTATGATAATTATAATAATGATTATCATCACCGAAAGATAAATTTTACACAAATTGAAAGATCAAAATGATTTTAATTTTAGAAACCTAATATAAAAAAATCCTCATAAACACAACATATATTGATTTATACAATTGAAATATCAAATGATCCTAAATAACCTAAAAACAAATTGAATCAGATATGGATGGCTCTGATACCACTTGTTGGATTCGTTCAAAATCTTATGATTTCCACCGATATAGAAATCAAGAACAGAACTCTAAAATAATTCCTAAGTCGATATAGCATCAACTTGTATCGCTTAAACCCATATCCGAATATAATTATGAGAATGAAGGCAGAAGCATACCTGAATTTGCCATTGAAGTCGTTGAAGGTTCCGGGTATGTGGTCTTCCGATTTGTAGAGTTCCTTAGGGTTCCTTGAATCTCCTCTGATGGGGATGAAGAGAGAAAACCTCATAAACCTTATTTTGTTCATACTCTACAAATAGGGACCATAACCCATTTAAACAACCCTAGGATTATTTCTTAGTTTTCAATATTCTAATTTGTCTCCTCATCAAATTAGATATTGACTTACGGTATCTATACAATAACCTGCCCTTTCATGACATTTATGCTTTTAGCCACAAACTTAATATTATATTAATTAGACCTCTTTAAGTCTTGACTAATTAAAATAATGACATTAACACCTTAAATGTTACATTTGTGACCCAAAATTTTAACACTTTCTTATATTTTTATTCATTTTTTTGTATTATTTGGATGTAAAAAATGTGATATTAATGTAAATAAAAAGCAAAGAGAGAGCATTGAAGATATCCAACAATTGTGGTGTCAATTGCAAAACAAGGACATGTTTAAAATGAAGGAGGTGTTTGTTTTTCAATGCCCTATTTGTTTGTCTTTTTTGAAGGCTTAATCCATGTGATCGCCTTGTACTGTTAGTTCTTTTGAATTAATACAAAGTCTTTGTTGATTAAAAAAACGAAAATTGTTTTTAATTCTCTTTTTTATTATTTAGTGGATGTAAAATGAACGTGAAAACAAAGATTAAAAAGTGTGACATTTTAAATCATATCTTAAAAGCAAATGCATAATATTCCAAATATAACTAATTCCATTTGATGACCGAAATGCTTTCATTCTATTTTAGAATTTCTAACTTTAAATGATAAAATGAAAAATGCATTAAAAATAACAAAAAGCTAAGTCAAAATTAAAACAAAAGGAAAAACTAAAAAACAAAATATAAATGCCATATAAGTGAAGAAAAGTCAAGAGTCAAACTTTGAATTTGACTTTTCTCAAATGCAAACTAAGGAATGATGCAAGGTGCAAATGAAAATGAGACCAGTGTAGAAAAAATTAAAATAGTTAATCAAGATCAACAAGTCAAACTTATGACCTTTGACTTTATTGTATGCAGATGAATGATTTTTAAACTGATAAAAATACATGACCAAATGCAATGGTCATGTTGATGCAGATAAATGGAAATTAGAAGGAAATGCAATGCAATTTTAAGATAGAACAAAATTCGGGTATGAAAATTATTACAGGTGATGATGTTGATGGGATTGATGAGTTAAAATTACAGTTAGCTAAACAATTTGAGATTAAGGATTTAAGCACTCTTCGATGTTTTTTTTTTTGGAATTGAGGTTGCATACTGACCTAGAGGTTATCTTCTTTCTCAATCTAAATATACTACCAACATTTTTTTATCAGACTCGGATTTCTAATACTAGATCAACATAGAGCCCCATTGAGCTTAATGTAAAATATTTTCCATCTGATAGTGTTCCTCTATCGGATCCCATTTTGTATCGTATTTTGGTTGGCAACTTGGTTTATCTTACTATCACCATACAAGATATTGCTTATGAAGTAAAGTTGTCAGTCAATTTGTTATTTCTCCTAATACAATGCATTGGACAACTGATTTTCACATACTTTGGTATCTTTAGGGCACTCAATTTCAAAGTATTTTTTTTCCCTTCATCTTATTCTTTGGATGTACATGCTTACTCTGATGCCAATTGTGCTAATGATCCCACTGATCGCAAGTATGCTATAGGCTTTTGTATTTTTCTAGAAGATTATCTGATTTCTTAGAAAAACAAGAATCAAGACACGATATCTCATTCTTCAACAGAAGCAAAGTATCGTTCTATGACAACTATTACTTCAGAGATAATGTGGTTATGTTGTCTTCTTTCTAATATGAGTATCTCTCTCTCTCTCTCTCTCTAAATCCACTTCTATGTATTGTGATAAAAGGCCATTCAAATTGCTCATAACCCAATCTTTCATGAACGCACTAAACACATTGAGATTGATTGTCACTTCACCTGCCATCATCGTCAACATGAAAACTATTACTTTACCGTTTATTTATTCGTCATTGCAGATTGCCGACTTGTTCACGAAAACACATTATATTAAAAAATTTTGTTTCTTAATTGACAAACTCTCGATGCTTCTTGTCGATGCATTATGAGTTTGAGGAGGAATGCTATATAGTAAATTATATTAAGTGTAGTTTAGTCTTTTGATACTTTAGTATATATGCTTTTTTATTGCTTTGTATTGTAATACTTTTCATCATTCTTAATGAAACACTAGCCACTTTTTCTTCTCGCTTTCTATGTAAATCCTTAATCTTAATAAACCTCTAATATTAATATATCCAGACATTTTTAACATGGTATCAGAGTCACGTTAAAGACTACAATATGGGCATTTGACCCAAGCTCACACTAGACGTGAAAGCGAGTGTTAAATATGTGTTTGTTTTGTTTCAGTTTGTTGAACTCTCACATCGCTTAGGTTCTCAGGCTCTTGAATGTATAAATATGTGAGGACTGCTTCACCCTTTGAGTTAGCTTTTGAGGTTGAGATCCAAACAGATTTAATGATCATGACTCCCTTTAAGAGAGGATTGTATCATTCTCAATGTAAATGCACATTTCTAAGGTTGTGATTGGAACAACAAAATAAATGACGAGAGAATTGTTAACGAAAGAAGTTGTAACGAAAGTGTGCATTTCTTTTGATTGAAATATATGAAAAGTTAGAGATTAGAGAATAAATATCATGTAACTCACACCTTTTTCTAACCTCTTCGTGACTTGGAAAGAGGATAGAAAGGTCAATAATTACATTCTTAACGATATTGTCTTTCTTAATATACGTATGAGGCACATTTGTTTTTGGAATATTAATCTAAATACAATAACAATATATTTGAATGAAAATATTTTTGTTTATTTAAATAATTAAATATTAAATAAAAATTAACTAAAAGTAATAATTTAAATAATAATTAAATTATATTCAAATGAAAAATAAATTAATTATTAATATAAAAATAATTTAATCATTTCTAAATTAAACACATTTTTTTCTCTTTTATTTCTCTCGTCTTTCTTTTAAATCAAACAAGATGTTAAATTTACTATATTTCTCATATCTTTTTCTCTTTACACATCTTTCTCAATTTATTCTCCTCTTTTAATTTTTCCTTCAACCATACTTTAGTAGAGTTTTCAGGTAGTTTGGTTTAGATTGAATATTCAACTAAAAAAACCACAAATTTATTTATTATTTTATTAAATTTAATAGACATAGTTAGTCAACATGTCCCTTAAATTAATTATAAGTTTCACTAAAGTCCCTTAATAAAAAAACGTTACTGTTTGGTCCTCAATATTAGTTTCGTTAAAATTATTGTTCCATTATGTTAGTTTAGCTCTGAAAACGTTAATATTTATCAACGTAGCATGCCAACCATGCAATGAGTCAGCAAAAATAATAACAAATAATGTAAATTTATTTAAATATCCATAAATTAATTTTCTGCAAGAAAAAATCACACAAATAACTTTAAACTTAAAAATCTAAAAAAAAAATATAAAAATTATTAATTAAATTACATAAAAATTATATGAACAATAACTAACTCAGAAAACCATAAAAATCATAAAAATGCTTCAGAAAAACATAAAAAATTAATTAATTTACATAATTAACCCAGCAAAATTTATAAAATCATTAATTAATTTACAGAAATTAGAATCAAGATCTCATCATCTGCTAGATCCAGACTCATCGAGTTTCCTTTCCACAAACTTCAATTTCCATCTCTGTGAAAATATTCTCTGAAACTTCGATTTTGATTTCTTCACATCTGCATCCTTTAAAGTATTTGCTTGAGTAGTTTTGTTTTTCGGAATATGTTTCTTCTTGTGATGCTTGATTTGTCCCAACCACCCCGTCAACCGAACTCCAATACTCCATTTCTGTAACAATTTTAAAACTTTAAAAAAATTCAATACTTGAACACCATAACAAAAATCTAGTTGAAAGCAATTGTTTGTCTCCATAGCATCTTTCAATAATCAATAATCTAAACTAGTTGTCTGCTGCACAAATACATTTTAAGTACACTTCATTAGTTATTGGATAGGAGAGAAAAAATGTATGTGTATACAGAGAATACCCATAATCTCTAGGAACTGGTTTGGCAGGCCTTGGATAACCCCTATACAATGAGCAACAATGTCAAAAATTAAATCAAATCTAAAATTTCTTTTTCCTTTATGCAACAGTTAGCTATAAAGGATTAAATGAATAAAAAAAAAGTAAATACAAATAAAGGAGTAAATACACAAGTAAAGGAGTAAATAAAAAATCAATACTTTCTGTTTTTTTTGTAAACTTTATCACACAAATAAAGGAATAAATACAAAAATCAATACTTTCTCTTAAAACATTCAAAACTTGAAATCATTCAAAGCTCTACTTCTAATAACATCCTCTAATTTTTTTAGATTAAACCAAACATCGGTCGAAGCTAACAGAAGAATCCCAGCGGACTCGAAATTAGCATTGCAACACCAATAACAGAGGAATTTGTTGTTGTTGTTGTAGAATTTGCAGAGGAAAACCAAAAAGATGAAGATGCTAGAAGGAGTTTGAGTAAGAGTGAAAGAAGGAGGGAAAAGAGAATAAGATGACGACTAGGGTTTGGAGAAGAGGGGGAGAAGGTTGTTTTATATATTATAAGAATAAAATATATTTAAAATAATATTTAATAAATTAAAATAATTTCATGTCAAATTAAATAATTAAAATTAAAATAATTTTATTAATAATTGGAAAAATCAAATAATATGCCATGTCATATTTTAAAAATACTGCACAACTATCACGTAGGCAATTTTTAACGTTTTTTCTATAAAATTTAGACTTGTTAGACTAATAGAAGTGCTTTAAGTGTCTAGAACATAACGCTTTTTAATTCAAGGACTAAATCAAAACGATATATTAAGTTAAACGATCAAAGATGAATCAAGCCAATTTAATATAATTAAATTTTTTGTACAAATACATTTAATTAAATTGTATTAAGATAAATATTTATATAAATATTTGTGATATTTTATGAAATAATCCTTAAAAAGTGATATTATAATTTACTAATAATAATATGATTAATTATATACAAAACTATTTAATACTATATGCATCATTTTTTTTAAAGTAAAAAACATTAATTCTAATTTATTTACTATAACTTTTTAGGCAAGGGGAGCGGTATCTAGAACATTTATTTAAAAAAAAAAAAAAGAGAGAGAAACAAAAAACAAAAACAAATGTTAAAAAAAACGGAAGAAGATAAAAAGCAAACTCGTCGAGTGTTGTGTTTGTTTTTTGCAATAATAAAAGAAAACGAACGGTGGTGATAGGCCTTGTTCTGTAATCTCAATCGCTCCTCCCTCCTCTCTTTTCCAGCGTCCGATTCCTTCTCCATTATCACCGATCTTACACACGCTCGCGCCAAATACAAATTCAGGTATAATAATATTAACAATATTACTATTATATCCCTCCAAATACTCCATAACACAAACCTCTCTTCTCTAGGGTTTCATTTCGCTTTCTCATCGATCTGTTTCTAGCTTTACGATTCTTCAATTTCGCTATGTTTGTTAGGGTTCCGACGATATGTCTGACGCTCCGGCGAGTCCTGGCGGTGGGAGTCACGAAAGCGGCGAGCACAGTCCGCGTTCTAACATCCGTGAGCAAGATAGGTTTCTTCCTATCGCGAACATTAGCCGTATCATGAAGAAAGCTCTACCTGCTAATGGCAAAATTGCGAAAGATGCTAAGGAGACCGTTCAGGAATGCGTCTCCGAGTTCATCAGCTTCATCACCAGCGAGTATGTTTGTTATGTTATTGATTATTTTTTATTTTCTTTTTACCTTATATTCGTACAGTGATTTGATTTTGATTTTGATTTTGATTTGGATTTCGTTGAATTGAAATTGTGTAGGGCCTCTGATAAGTGTCAGAGAGAGAAGAGGAAGACTATTAACGGCGATGATTTGCTTTGGGCGATGGCTACTCTAGGTTTTGAGGATTATATCGATCCTCTTAAGATTTACCTAACAAGATACAGAGAGGTGAATTCTATTTCAATTTACTGTTTCAATTTTTTTAGGGGTTTTACTTTACAAGCTTTTCTGGTCCCCGGTGAAAATAAATGAGCATTGGGTCCTCTGACAATGTAAACTTAATTATTGTAAAGTTTTATTGTTGTTGTGCTTTTTACTGATGGTAATTTTTTCATTGCTTTGTCGTGGGTTGGTTCGATTGGAAATGTTGCAGATGGAGGTAATTTTAAATTCTTTCTTTTGTTAGTTGGATTGTTCTTTGTGATTTTTTGTTTTTTGTTTTGTGCACACATCTATGTTATGGTTTTGCAATTTGTTATGTTCCAGGGTGATACCAAGGGATCTGGCAAGGGTGGAGACTCGTCTGCTAAGAAAGATCTTCAACAAGGTTCTAATTCTCAGGTAAAAAACATACACATGGATTATGCGTGTTTTTATTGTTGGAAAACACAACTTCAAAGGGAAATAAAGAACAGAAAAACAGTATCTGATTTTGATATATTTTGTTGAAATTGCAGCTAGTTCATCAAGGTTCTTTCTCACAAGGTGTTTCTTACACAAATTCTCAGGTAACACTACTCTCTTAAATGCTAAATTGTGTTGAATGTTAATAAAAGAAATTGCCAAGATTGTTGCTAAAACTATGAATTGTAACTTCCATATAAATAAATATATATTGTTCTTGATTTTACTTCAATAATATTGCCCCCTACTAACACCCTAATGCATAGAAATATTAATCGTGATGATAGAAATGAAACGCGACTTACTTATACTTCCATTTTACAGAAGTCTATATGTTTAAAATCCCCTCCCATTTTCCATAAACAGTTTTCCTAGTTGGCCTTTATTTTAATGTTTCACACATTGTTTGTCCTTGTACTATTTTGGTTTGATATTTTTATCTACCCCTAGAAAAAGGGCTTTGTTACCATTAATGTGCCTGATAACTCACCAATGAGTTGGCTCCTTTTGGTTGGTAGCACACATCAATGCACCAATAAAAAAATTGTGTGGGTTACAGTGTATTGTTTAGGTTCAAATCAACTCTTTCTTTATCTTCTCTGTACTCTCCCACTTTCTTAAGCTTCTTTTTGTCTGACTTGTGAATATTTATTTTGTACTCCATTTATAAAAAACTGTTTTTATGTATCTTCTTGAGCCCTGAGTCTGAGGTTGTTGAGATTCTGCTTTCCATATGAATTATATAAACAATAAAAATGCCAACGCTGCCATATAGTGCCTGGGCATTCTAAACATTCTTTTACAAAATGCATTAGGATTAAATGCCGTTTAGTGGTTCAGACTTGATCAAATTTTTATTTATTTTTGGCTAGTCGACCTGAGTGTGAATGGGGATGATATGTGCTTATTTCTGGCCTACTTTCTGAAGCACATGGGACAGGTCATATGATTAGTAACTTATAGTTGCTCGAATAAGTAAGTCAAGATATTTTTTGAAAATTGTTTAATGGTACTTATCATCCTGTGCTCCTTATCAGCACTTGTGACAAGGCCACTGCCACACCTGAAAACAGTGCTTCAGTTCTGCCCATCGCTATGTTTGGGAGGCCTAAAAAATACATATATAGTAGTCAATTAGAACATCAAAATCAAAATACACACAGAACTTAGTCAAGTCCCTGTAATCTATGGGCTCTGTATGGAACCAGAAAAGCCACCATGGAAATCACCACAAGAAAATCTCCAACAAACTACTCAGATACCTAATATCCAGCAACCATTATCAGCAATTTCAACCACTGTTAACCATGCCACTATTGTGCAGCCTCGCCGAAGCACGGAGCCAGCAAAAAATCTGTAAATCCAAAATCTGCTCAACATTTTGCGACACCTCCCCTCACTCACAAGTCACAACTATAGACCCAAATTCTGAAATCCCTTCAATGCACTGTACCAATGCTAGACCTCTGTCTGGGCTTCTATGGACATGAAGCTCATAGTCATATCCTAATTTCCTAAACGGCCAATTTATAATTTGATAATTTATGAATTCCAATTTTTAACTGATTTATCGTTGAAGTCTAGAAGCCACTGTTAGAACTAAATTTTTAGCGTGGAATGATGGTTTTGATAGGATTTGTTACTCAACCATTAAGGTTGAAAGTGGTGATTTTAATTCAGATTAAAACATTTTGGGATTGCTTTTCCCCATGAGTGGTCTGATTAGTTTTTCTGTTTATGACTCGATGAAGAGAGCCTATCCTAAAATACCAGCATATTTTGGTGCATAGTCAGATTGCACATGTACTTCAGTCTTCAATAGAACATGGATCATAGTATTGCATGATGTGTCATTATTTGGTACTGGTGTCACTTGAGACACAATCTAATTAAATAGTGTTACTCATTTTAAAAAATTAGCTTATAGATACTGGGTGTTTATTAAAACAATTATACTGGTCCAAAGGTCATAAGATGTCACCTCTAAAGTCACTTTCTACTACTTGAATTCTTATCAGCACACTCATCCCCAAAAGTTCAGTATCTGTTAACACATGTATCTTTCTGTTAGAGGCCCCATCCATGTTCGAGGAGCTATCGAACATTAAATATCAGTGTCTTTTCTATTGGGATCTGAACTGTAGTTTGTTGCTTTGTGTTGAGACTAGCCTCTCAACCCAACTGCCGTAAAAGAGCTCTGTGGCTTAACTATGCCTGCACATAGTATTGAGCATTCATTACATGGAGGTTTTTCCTCTTTTGTTTATAAGTTTATATCAGTTTAAGAAATTTATGCTGATATAGGCAATATAATGATTTTTTATATTGATATTTTTTTGTTCTTCAATCTCAGGGTCAACATATGATGGTTCCTATGCAAGGCCCAGAGTAGGTTACAAGCCAATTGACCCCCTCTTTCAAGGGTTGCTGCAGTGCTGGTAGAGAATACAAACTGCTCTCAGCATAATTTGAGTGTATTTTATTTAAAGTAATACAAACATAAGGCACATTAGTTCGAGTCCTGATTTTTTTTTTTTAATTTTTAATTTAAGGTTTGTATATTGTGTCTGGATTAAAATTATTTCAAAGTTGCATTTGTAATTTTAAGTGCTGGTGCCATGTTGGTCTGATGCCTTCTGGCGGCTTGGCAAATGCTGAAGAATTTAGGAAGCTGATTGTATGCATAAATCCGGGTTTTTTAAAAACTTGATATGGTGTACAATAATGAATGAAGACTGTTGAGTTTTTGAAGCATTGTAGAATTTTTATTGAGTGTTCTAAATGAGATTAAAATCTACTTGATTTGATTAACGTTAGATTTGAAGTAAAATGATTTGTGTTTGGTTGATTTTATTTTAGAAGTTTGACGTATTAACCTAATGTGAAAATTATACTTTAATCTATGACTTTTAGTTAGTCTTTTGGATGATTGCTTCTTGATTTTCCAACTAGTGATTGAAGTGTCAAGTAAAAACAGAAGCCTGTTGGTCTTCTGGTTTGTTTGCAAGAATCCCAGTTTGAATCAGTGAACCCGGTGAGGATTTGATATGAAGTCGCCTGAAAAGGCATTACCTGTGGCTGGAGAATTACGGAGCTCTGCTGTATGTGTGGTGTGGTGTGGTTGGTTTGGAGATTTATTGACTTAATCTGTAGACAACAAAGTAATGAAATTATCCGGATCAGAATGCAAGTCGTGTTAGATCCATGGGTGGAAGCCGGTTAGGATGCCAAAAGTCCTATATCATGTAATAAATAATGACGGTATCTTTTTTTGCATAGAGAGATGCCTTTGGAAAAATTTGCTATTTCAAAACCTATAAAATATTTGAGTTTCCCCAAATCTTTTGATTTTGAATTTAGTGTTTAAAATAGTTTCAACAGCCTGAAATTCTAATAAATTTTTTCCTACAAGAATTATTAAGTCATCGACATAAACTAGAATAACACCGGAAGGATTTGATTTATTATGTTTTTTGATAAGAGAATAATTAGACTTGGATTGTGTGTAGCCAAATCAGGAATGATGGAAGTAAGTTTGGTATTGTCTACCGGAGGCCATAAATGGACTTTTTAAATTTGAAACAAGATTAGAGGGTTTGGTGAGAAGTTTAGGGAGATATTTCTTGTAAACTTTTTATTCTAAGTCTCCATGGAGTGTATTGATGTCAAATTGGTGTAGAAACTAGCTTTTAGAAGAAGCAAGAGATAAAAGGAACCTTATAGTTGCCATTTGATAGCGGGGCTGAAGGTTTCATCGTTATATAATCTTTTAATTTGGGTGAAACCTTTAGTAACAAGGCACCTTGTATCTCTCTATGGTGTCATTGGATAAATATCTTAATTTAAATATTTATTTACAACTTATGGCTTTCTTAAGGGAGGAGAGGGGTGTTAAATCCCAAGTGTTATTAGCGTTGAGAGTTTTTAACTATTCATATATAGCCTTTTTTCAATTAGGGTTAGATATATCAGTAGGTTAGGTAATAGGTTCAATAATGAAAATAAAGATAAATTAAAAAAATTTATGAGATGAAGATAAATTGTTATAAGAAATAAAATTAGATAAAGGGCGAGAATGTTTACTTAGGGGACAAGAGATGAGAATAGTGTTAGCTGCGTTTAAATATATTAGATGTTTGAAAATTCGAGTGGACTTTCTAAGAGATTGACCACATATATTCCTTTATGCGGATGGAGTACCACATGAATGATTGAATTGAGGGATGTTAGGAGAATAATTAAAAACAAAGTCAGTGGTGTTAGAGGGGGTAGGCATGGTTGTTATGTGTTATGGACTGGGCCGGGGTTTGCTCCCCAGTCGAGCAGGCCCAACCCACAAGGTATGGGATGGCCCAATAAGGGCTCCTAGCAACACCATTGTCGAGCACAAGCTCACCTCCACAGGGTCGGGCACACGCCTAACCTTGGGTATGTGCGACACTTACAGCATGGACCATCGAGTGCAGGCCCTAAGCCTCCCCGAGCTCGCCTCTCCTCGGCGACCACGTGCTCCTCCCCGAGATTCTCATCCATGCCCGCAAGTGAGTCCTCCCCGCGAGGACACGTCTCTCCCCGACACGCAAGACTCCTCCCCGCTAGGGCACGTTCTCATGTAACCACCCACTCCCGATGGAATCGGTCTGCCTTAATTCCGGAGATCTAGGAACGGTTACCCCAGGGCGAAGACCACGTGCTGGTCTTCACTACGCCACGTAAGCCCTGGCAGTTACTTGGATTGGGCCTGACAATCCAGCCCAATGCAAGTAACCGTTGGCCCCGCGCTGGGGGCTCTCTATAAATATCCTCTCACTTGAGAGGGCCAAGTTACTCACTTCTTAACACTCTAACACTCTTCTCTCGTACTTGCTTTTATCTGACGGTTACCTTACTTGAGCGTCGGAGTACCTTGCAGGTACACCCCCCCGGCCGTCTTTCAACCGCACCGGAGCTGAAGTCCAGACGACGTTGTTGGCCACCAGAACTGTCTGATCCAGGTACGTTCAGTGGCGCCGTCTGTGGGAACCTCCCTTGCTTCCCCGTTTTTCCTCCGATAAACCAAAGCAACTTTCATTCATCACCATCGTGGCCGGCAATCCGTCCGCTAACAAAGCTCTGGACACCGTCCTCGCGCAACTCGAGAACGGGAACCACCGCGAAGACGCTGCTGCCCCTCCACGTCGAAGAAGGCGACGTGAGAGACGGGCAGACCGCCTCCCCAGACTCCCAAGACGTGGCTTACAACGCCGCCCACCAAGACATCAGCAAGCCATTTTTCAGCCAGTTGCTCCTCCGCCCAACGCAGACGCGAGCACCGTGGCCCTGTTCGCCTTGATCAATCAGACCAATCAGTTGATCGCGCACCAGAATACCAGGATTAAAGCGCTGGAACAAGGGAGGGCACGACGATCTTCCTCGCGAAAACACCGCCGTCCAGCGTCGCCTCGTCGTTCCCCTTCCCTGCGAATGACTCCTTCAGACGAGTCTCGAACCCCCTCACCGGTACACGAGGGTCGTCGGCCACATCTTGTGCGCCCCCAGCCGACGATCTCCTAGAAACGCCCTCGTTCCCCGCTTCGGAAGGAACCCATGGCCTCCACTACTACCAAGAAGTCCAAGCAGACCGAGGAGAGGCCGAGGCACTGCTCGAGGAATTCCCCTCCACGACATCAGCGATCCCCTTCGATGTCCCCGACAGGAAGTGACGACGACGACCAGAGGACCCCTCTGTCGTGGGAGATTATGAACGCCCCAATTCCTGCGGGCATGGAGAAACCTCCGCAGCTGGGAAACTACGACGGCCTATCCGACCCTGACCACCACGTCGAAAGTTTCGAAGCCATGCTCGACTTCAGAAACGTCAGGGGAGCCATCAAGTGCAGGCTTTTCCTCACCACTTTGAGGAAGGGCGCCATGACTTGGTATAAAGGTCTGGCACCCGGGTCGATCACATCCTGGAAGCAACTAAGGCAACGCTTCACCAAACACTTTACCGCGTCTCGTCGACATCCAAAGACGGAAGCTGCCCTAGAAAGCATCTTTCAGGGGAAGAACGAATCTCTCCGGAACTACATTAAGAGATTCAACAGAGAAGTTGTCGAGGTTCATACACCCGACGACATGAAGAAGTATTTGATCATCCACGGGCTACGTTTTGGATCTGACTTTGCCAAGTCCGTGGGCCTCCGCAGACCCCGCCGTCTCGAGGATCTCCTCCAACGCGCGCAGTCGTACATCGAGCTCGAGGAGTCGGAGGCGGCACAGATCTCCCTTGAATCGAGGCGCAAAGAAGTCCCCCGCGGCCACAAAGAAGAAGACTCCCCTCCCCGATGAGGAGGAGAAAGAAAGAGAGATAATCGCCCCCGGGAACCTCGTGAACCACTAATAAGTGCAAAATGTACCTATTTTTGTATATAAGTTTTGTTGCACTTATCACTAATTTGTGTTAAAATTGGTTGAATAAACCCCACTTTGTGTGTAAATACATTTACTTTACGTTTTCGGTGTATAGTGCGTTACCATGTAAATATCATTGAGTTTAATCGATTTTCATTTATTTTTGAAGGTGTTCCAGCAATGGTATTTTTCCATATTCATAAAGAGCATTGAATAAGCTTTCCAATGCTTCAAACCGTGCGCCAATCGGAGTTACAGTTCAAGAGTTATGATCAAAACAGATTCTGGTTTTCTGTCATGTTCGCTGGGCGAACCCCCATGGCGAGCACTCGCTAGCGAGTTTGCTAGGCGAACCGGGGCGAACAAAAAGTTCCAGAATCGTGAAAAAACACAACTTTAAGGCGGTTTACGTTCGCCTAGCGAACGGGGACTCGCTAGGCGAACCTGGAAAGTCAGATTTTCCTATTTTAGCCATTTTTCATCATTTTTTTAGGTTATGTTTTTGGGGGAACTTTCTCCCAACTTCATCAAACTTCATTTTTTCAGTAGATTAGCTTAGAAAACATCATGGAAGCTTGCACGTGGATGATCCGGGGTGGATTTCTCATCGATCGGCTCCGACAATCCGTGAAGTGTTTGGTTCATTTCTGATTTTCTTCATGTCTTTCTTCTTTGTTGGGTTGTGTGTATGTATTTGCTATGATTTCATGTATATTTGTCGCCCATGGCATTGTATAAAACTTGCTTTACAAATTTTTATTGGTAATTGTCTCTGATTTTTGCTTTATGCGCGGGGTTTGGGGTGCGTTAGAGATAACCGTCGCAAACTTCGATTAGGGATGATTGTCTATTAGTTTCTGGATTCTAGAGATAGATTTAGGGCTAACAATTTTCAATAGGCGTCGAAGCTTAATGCCTTCCGTGTTTCGAGGCTTCGCTCGCGAGAGTGACGAAGAGAGTAACACGGTTGTTTTCTCAACTTTGCGTTAGACATAACCTGTGTTGTGAGCGATGCTGGGTGATATTGAGGAGTATTGTAGGTGGAGTATAATTGGTCAATAAGTTTAAGTTTGTGACGAGTAGATTATATGTATGCTTGATAAGTTTGTCTCTGAAGAATGAATTTCTTTTTATGTTTTAATATTTACTTTTCTGTTTTCTTGTTTGAAACCAATTTAATCCAAACTCATTAACGCGAGAGATTGTCGAACGGCATTCTTTCCCTCGGACCGATCTCTGTGGACACGACATAAATCCCGGAGGGAATTCTTCCGAAAATAAATATTTTTGCTTGCTTGCCCTATTCTGCAACCAACAAAATGGCGCCGTTGCCGGGGATTGGTTTTGATATTGAATCGCATTGCGATAGTTTCTTTGTTTTTGAGTTTTGTAGATATCGTACATGTTGTATATTTTCACTTGTTTATATTGATACTTGTACATTTTAACGTTTGTTCAAGTGTTTGGTTAGGACGCTTGCTTTTGGTTGCACGGTGAGACATCACCATGGCATGAATGAAGGAAGTTACTAATTAAGCACCGTAAAGGCGTCGAGCTTATGACGTAAAACAAGCATGTTTTTATTGTTTTTCATTTCTAATGTTTTTGGTTGTTTGCTCGCAAATTTTGATTGACTTACTTGAGGATGCTGTTGTGATTTTCCAAGTTGGTTCGTTTCAATTTGAGGATGTATGGTAATGATTTTGTTAAGTTTTGTACACGTCTGAGGTATGTATATATCGCTTTCTATACTTTAGCATATTCATGATACTTAGGCATTTTACAAACTTCCATGTCATCCATTCTTTTGTATACTTGTTCTATTGTGAATCACTTTAGTTCCCAACCTTTTTGTGAGGTGGCTTTCCATTGTTCATATATGCGCGGAGTACCAACATTCTTGTTATAACTGGATTTTATTATGTTGAATCTTTTATTTGTGTTGATTATATGAATGCATGAAAATGACCAAGGCAATTGTTTCATTTTGAGAACAACTACCTTAGCCAAATAGTGAATTCACCTTGTGAGTGTGTGAGAATTCGTAACCCCTTTGAGCTTTTTGATCCATGTTTTTACTTGAACTTAATGCTTGTCTATGAGTATTTAGTTCACTTATTTTTGAATGAATTTTGTTTTTTCTTGGACCTCAACTATGTGTTGTTGTATGGATTTTTTCCTTGCCTTAGAAACTAGGGAGTATTCACATGATGATGTGGCTGAATTCAAGTTGGGGAGAGAATGGTTGTTTACTCATTGGTTGGATTCTATGAGGATTGAAAAAGAAAAGAAAAAAGAGAAAAATATGACAAAGAAAAGAAAAGAAAAAAGTGAAAAAGAAAGAAAAAAGAAAAATTCTTGAAAAAGGAAACAAAAAGAGTTGCAATAATTGTGCTAAATAAGTATTGTGTGTTGTGTAGCACTTGGGATTTTGGAAGAAGTTGGTTGAAATTTTGTGTGTGAATCTTTGTGAGTTTTCACTCCCTTAGGTTTAGGCAAGTTTTTGTTTCAATTACCTTTAGAAATTGCCCCTTGTTTGTTTACCCGACCACGCTACAACCTTGAAAAGCCCTTGTGATTCTTGCCTTTGTATTTTCAATGTGAATTTGTGGATGTATGCATAATTTAGTTTTTTGTTTGCAAGATTGTTGTGTGAGTGAAAGAACCTCATTTTGTGTTTTTCATCTACCGATGATTGTTTTTGCTAGGTGTGATTCACATTTGAACTTGTGTTGTTTTAGAATTTTTGGCATGACTTTTGTACTTTGCTTTTGTTTCGTGACTATGTTATCGTTGCAGTTTAGTGGTAAGTATTTACTTTTTATGTGTACCGTTTTCATTTGAACCATTCATTCGTTTCCGTTTTTCAAAACCTGTTGATTCGTCATTCTTTGGTTATTTCTTGCGCATTTTCAAGTTTGTTTGATTCTTGTTTGTGGACAAACAATTATGTAAGTTGGGGAGAATTTGATAAGTGCAAAATGTACCTATTTTTGTATATAAGTTTTGTTGCACTTATCATTACTTTGTGTTAAAATTGGTTGAATAAACCCCACTTTGTGTGTAAATACGTTTACTTTACGTTTTCAGTGTATAGTGCGTTACCGAGTAAATATCATTGAGTTTAATCGATTTTCATTTATTTTTGAAGGTGTTCCAGCAATGGTATTTTTCCATATTCATAAAGAGCATTGAATAAGCTTTCCAATGCTTCAAACCGTGCGCCAATCGGAGTTACGGTTCAAGAGTTATGATCAAAACAAATTCTGGTTTTCTGTCATGTTCGCTGGGCGAACCCCCGTGGCGAGCACTCGCTAGCGAGTTCGCTAGGCGAACCGGGGCAAACAAAAAGTTCCAGAATCGTGAAAAAACACAACTTTAAGGCGGCTTACGTTCGCCTAGCGAACGGGGACTCGCTAGGCGAACCTGGAAAGTCAGATTTGCCTATTTTAGCCATTTTTCATCATTTTTTTAGGTTATGTTTTTGGGGGAACTTTCTCCCAACTTCATCAAACTTCATTTTTTCAGTAGATTAGCTTAGAAAACATCATGGAAGCTTGCATGTGGATGATCCGGGGTGGATTTCTCATCGATCGGCTCCGACAATCCGTGAAGTGTTTGGTTCATTTCTGATTTTCTTCATGTCTTTCTTCTTTGTTGGGTTGTGTGTATGTATTTGCTATGATCTCATGTATATTTGTCGCCCATGGCGTTGTATAAAAATTGCTTTACAAATTTTTATTGGTAATTGTCTCTGATTTTTGCTTTATGCGCGGGGTTTGGGGTGCGTTAGAGATAATCGTCGTAAACTTCGATTATGGATGATTGTCTGTTAGTTTCTGGATTCTAGAGATAGATTTAGGGCTAACAATCTTCAATAGGCGTCGAAGCTTAATGCCTTCCGTGTTTCGAGGCTTCGCTCGCGAGAGTGACGAAGAGAGTAACACGGTTGTTTTCTCAACTTTGCGTTAGACATAACCTGTATTGTGAGCGATGCTGGGTGATATTGAGGAGTATTGTAGGTGGAGTATAACTGGTCGGTAAGTTTAAGTTTGTGACGATTGGATTATATGTATGCTTGATAAGTTTGTCTCTGAAGAATGAATTTCTTTTTATGTTTTAATATTTACTTTTCTGTTTTCTTGTTTGAAACCAATTTAATCCAAACTCATTAACGCGAGAGATTGTCGAACGACATTCTTTCCCTCGAACTGATCTTTGTGGACACGACATAAATCCCGGAGGGAATTCTTTCGAAAATAAATATTTTTGCTTGCTTGCCCTATTCTGCAACCAACAACCACGCGGACCAGCTGGCCGGTTCACCGAGTACACCACACTCAACGCTCCCCGCGCGCGAATCCTCTCCGAGTGCCAGAACTCAGAATTTGTGAAAGGAGGAGTCCGCTTTCCGAAGCCCGCTGCCCCCAAATCAAAGGTTGACAAGTCAAAATACTGTAGGTTCCACCGGAGACACGAGCATGTGACGGAAGACTGCATCCATCTCAAAGATGCGATTGAAATTCTTATCAAGGAGGGGCACCTAAAGAAATACGCCCAGAAGAATGACACTCCTCGTCCCAGCTCCCGGGAAGCCCAGAACGTCGAAGAGACTACGCCTCCCCCCGATGAGAGTCGCCTTCAGGTCGCCCTCAGTGTCACCCGACCCGAAGATTTCTTCGTCCCCCCAATCATTGAGGGCCAAGAAGCAATTCGCAACATGTGGGTGACCTTCCCCCACGAGGACCTCGTCACTGCCCGTAGCACCTGGGAAAGCTTCCCCAGGGCGATGGTCATCTACGGGGGTGGTCCCTAGAAGTTTTCCATCGGATCGATCAAGCGGAAATTTGACGAGTTGGAATCGGCAACGTCGGCGAAGACAACCACTCTCGAGAAAGTGCGGGGAAACTCCAACCCTATCACTTTCTATCTCTAGGAACTCCCTGGAGGAGTGCCAAACGCCACTATTCCCCTCCTGGTCAGGGCACAGATGGCGAACTTTGACGTTCAAAGGATCCTAGTTGACCAGGGAAGTCCGGTCGACATCATGTACGCCCATCTGCTCGGAACCCTTCAACTCGACGAAAGGCATCTGACCCCGTACGTCGGTTCAGATCTACAGGGGTTCAACGGAACCACCACCAGACCATGGGGTTACGTGGAGCTGATGGTTACATTTGGGTCCGAAGACACCGCCCGACAGGTGAAGATCCGTTTCCTGGTGGTCGAATGCCCGTCCCTTTACAACTGCATCCTCGGGAGGACCACCCTGGCCGAACTTACGGCAGTACCATCAACAGTCCACCTCAAAATGAAGTACTACACGACCAGGGGACGAGTAGTGACGATGCACGAGGACATCGACGCGACCAGAAGATGCTTCGACGCCGCCATCAAAGGCATGAGTTCCATCGGCCCCAAACCCAAGACCGTGGCCAAGCCACCCCAGGACGCCGAACAGGCACCTCTCCCGCGCGTCAATGCGGTCGAACTCGACAGCAGGTTCCCGGGAAAACCCAATGAAGACGGGGCAGAAGACCTCGACCTTCAGGCGGAAAACAACGGGCGGTCTCTCTACCCAACGCGCCCCATCCATGACGGGGACTTTGAGCTCGTGGTCCTCGGGGACGATCCAGATCGTAATGTGAAGATTGGCACCGGGATCCCCGACCTGGCAAAGGAGCAACTGAAAGCGTGTCTGAGGGAGAACACTGATCTCTTCGCGTGGAGCACATCTGAGATGCCTGGCCTCGACCCTGAGGTGGCTTGCCATCAGCTCGCAGTAGACCCGGCCGCTAGGGCCATATCACAACATAGGCGTAAGCAGTCTCCCGAAAAAGCGGAGGCTGCTGAAAAAGCTGTAAAAGACCTCCTAGAGGCAAATTTTATTTCGGAAGCCAGATACACGACCTGGCTGTCCAACGTTGTACTTGTTAAAAAGAATAATGGAAAATGAAGGATGTGCGTTGATTATACTGATCTTAATCGGGCTTGCCCGAAAGACTGTTATCCCTTGCCTAACATCGACCAGCTGGTCGATAATTCTGCAGGTTACAAACTACTATCCTTCATGGACGCTTACTCGGGATACAACCAAATTCCCATGGACAAGGTCGACAAACAACACATGGCCTTCATGACCGCGTCGGGCAACTACTATTACAACGTGATGCCCTTTAGTCTGAAGAACGCCGGTGCGACCTACCAACGGATGATGAATAAGGTTTTCCGGGCTGAAATCGGCGACATGCTCGAGGTCTACATGGACGACATGATCGTCAAATCTGCAGAAGAAGTCGACCACGCCGCGCACCTCAAGAAGGTGTTCGACACAGCGAGGAGATGCCGCATGAGGTTTAACCCCGACAAATACACCTTCGGCGTTCGGGCAGGTTAGTTCCTCAGATTTTACCTCACAGAACGAGGAATCGAGGCCAACCCCGACAAGTGTAGGGCCTTTTCCAAGCTCCCTACTCCGAACTCAGAGAAGTCGATACAATCATTGAACGGGATGCTCACCGCCCTCTCCTGCTTCCTCGCCAAATCAACACAGTACGCACTCCCATTTTTCAAACTTCTTCGACAAAAAATGGAGTTTGAGTGGAGCGAAGAATGCGAGCAGGCGCTCGTTCACTTAAAAGAAGTCCTATCAGAGCCCCCGGTCCTCTCACGGCCTGAGAGTGGGGAGACACTCTTCTTGTATCTGGCGATCACGAGTGAAGCAGTCAGCGTCGTCCTCATTCGGGAAACCCCAGACGGGCAGAGGCCAATTTACTTCACGAGCAAAGCCCTCCAAGGCCCCGAGCTTAGGTATCAGCAGATAGAGAAAATCGCTCTGGCCCTCGTCACGGCGGCCAGGAGGCTACGCCACTACTTCCTCGCCCACATCGTCGTCGTAAGAACCGAACAGCCTATAAGGCAACTCCTAGGACGACCAGACATGGCGGGGAGGATGCTGAGGTGGTCGCTCGAACTCGCCGAGTTTGACATCCAATACGAAGGGAGGAAAGCCCTGAAGGCTCAGGTATTGGCCGAATTTGTAGCAGAGATGACCATCCTGAAACCTTCGACCAACGGATCCCAGAAATGGACGATCTATGTTGACGGAGCATCCAGCCCGAAGGGGAGCGGGGCGGGCATCATCCTCGAAAACAAGGAAGGCATCCTGATCGAGGTATCCCTCGAACTATCCTTCCTGACGTCGAACAACCAAGCCGAATACGAGGCCTTCCTCGTAGGACTTCGGCTGGCCGAGGACCTCGGCGCCAAGGAAGTCAAACTCTTCACCGACTCCCAGCTCGTGGCCTCACAAGTCCGAGGAGAGTACCAAGCCAAGAACGACAGCCTCATAGAATACTTGGCCTTGGTGAAAGAAATGATGAAAAAGTTCACCTCCGCGGAAGTAACTCACATCCCCCACGAGCACAATGCCCGGGCAGATGTCTTGTCCAAATTGGCGAGCACAAAGAAGAAAGGCGGGAACAAATCCGTCATACAAGAAGTGCTTTCCCGCCCGAGCATTGACAAACCGGCCATAGTTTCGGACATTAACGCCATCGGGGACAGCAATTGCTGGATGACCCCGGTATACGAATACCTCATGACGGGAAAACTGCCAAAAGATCCCAAGGAAGCAGGAATGGTCAAGAGGCGGGCATACTCGTACACTATAATCGAGGATAAGCTATATCGGCGAGGATTCTCTATTCCCCTCCTCAGATGTGTCGAGGAGACCAAGGTCCCCGGCATACTCCAGGAGATCCATGAGGGAATCAATGCGCAGCACCTCGGCGGGCGATCATTAGCCCGTAAGGCGCTTCGAGCAGGGTATTACTGGCCCACCATGCAACAAGACGCCAAGGAACACGTCAAGAAGTGCGACAGATGCCAACGACACGGGGACATGCACCTTTCTCCTCCCAACAAGCTCAGTCCATTGTCCTCCCCGTGGCCGTTTGCGTGGTGGGGAATGGATATCCTCGGACCTTTCGTCCAGGGGTCGTATCAAAACAAATACCTCATCGTCGGGGTGGACTACTTCACGAAGTGGATTGAGGCGGAAGCGTTGGCCAAAATCACGGCCTTTAACATACTACATTTTTAAAAAAGAAATATCCTCGCCCAATTTGGCGTGCCTCAAGCTATCGTCACTGACAACAGAACACAGTTCACCGACAGGAACTTCCAAGACTTCGTCACAAAACTAGGCACGACGCAACACTTCACGTCGGTCGAGCACCCTCAAACGAACGGACAGGCTGAGGCGGCGAACAGGGTGATCCTCTGAGGATTAAGACGTCGACTAGGCGACGCCAAACAACGGTGGGTCAAGGAGCTACACAGCGTCCTCTGGGCCTACCGGACGACCCCGCACTCCACAACCGGGGAGACCCCCTTCCATCTGACCTACGGAACCGAAGCGGTGATCCCCGTGGAGATCAGGGAACCCTCGAGGAGGACAGAAGCCCCCCTCGATAGGGACGCGAATGACGAAGCCTTGAGGGAAGAGCTCGATTTTGTCGAGGAGATACGTTCGGGCGCTTCTCTCCGAGAAGCTTCACTTAAGCAGAAAATTACACTACGTTATAACGACAAAGTTATCAAACGTGATTTTCAGGTGGGCACCCTCGTCCTACGAAGGAACCAGAAAGACTCACGATAAGGCAAACTCGCCGCGAAGTGGGAGGGCCCGTACCGCGTCCGCGCGAAAACGGGGACAGGACCCTACTTCCTCGAAAATCTGCACGGGGAAGAACTTGCTCGACCATGGAACGCTGAGAAGCTCAAACAATACTACAGCTAAACACTGCCTGTGACTCACTAGCACCGCGCTTACGGGGACGCACTAAGGTACGAGCGCGACACCCCTATACAGAACACGATGATCAGAGACCGCGTTGTGTGTGCGCGAGGACCTTTGATCCGACGGGGATACCTCGATCGAGCTCCGCCGTCGTTGTACCAATTCGGCAGAACACCCAGCTCGCGATGGGAAATTCACGCCACGAAGCTAAGACCTCGATCGAGCTCTTAGCCTCGTTGAAGGTCGGAATGCGCCTCCGACCACCCGACCGGCTCTCCACGCGGTCGAGAACTATCAAGGTCGAGCAAATCCCAAAGTCTTTAATACTTAGACAAAAAGCAAAGTATAGCAAATGCATTAACATCACACACAATTAAAACCATACAAGCAGCACACATGCAGATAAACAAAAATGCATTAATCGGGCAGAAGCCCAACGTACAAATGTTACAAAGTATCAAAAAGCCCCTGGCACGCAAGCCGGGCACAAGTCATTACAAAAAGAAAACAAGTGGCACACAGTCCGAACAAGCAAAACTAAACAGCGATCTCATCCTCGACCCGATGTCCGTCCTCCTCCTCTGGCAGGTCCAACTTGCCCTCGACCACACGAAGGAATGAGCTGATTCTATCGAGCGCAAGCTGAACACCCGGATTCTCAGCACCGACCTGCTCCACTACATTCTTAAAGCCTATCTCGAGGGCCTCCAGGCTATCTTGTTGAAGTTCCCGAATCTTCGCGATCAGGCTCGCACGGTCGACAAAGCTTTTCTCCTCGGCGGATTCTTTCTCTGCGGGACGGACAACGGTTTCCAACTCTTCGATCCTGGTCCAGAAGCGATCGCGCTCCTCTTGATTCGCCTTCAGTGCAGCCTTGGCCTCATTCAGCTCGCAGAGGACGTTGGCGTAGTCCTCGCATTTGGCCTAGGCCTTTTGTAGATCGGTCGCGACCTTGTCCTTCTCCTTCTCGAGGGCAGTATAGTCATCCTTCAGCTTCTGTAACTCAGAGGCAGAAGGGGCCCCATCATTCAATATCAGGGCAGTCTCGAAGACTCGTATCATGGCCGCAAGGTCCTCGACAAGCGCCTCTCGCCTGGCCACACCGTCCATTCCCAGCACCGCCTTCACCTCGGCATCAGCAATGACAGGGGGGCTTCCTCCGAAGAAATTCCGCTGGAGGTGACAGGCGAGCATCAGAAACTTCTCCGGTGAGGCGGGGTCCACGAGATCCACGAGGACAAGTTCCTCGATCCTCGCTTTCTTAGCAGGGGTGCTCTCCGGAGGAGGAGACTGGCTACACTGCGGAGAGCCCGAGCCACTCGTCGCCGCAACCTGGATAACATCCCGAACCCGGCTCTTAGATCGCTTTGGTGCCCATTCAACGGCCCGCTCAGCAGCCAACTTCAGAATGAGCTCGGTGGCATTCGACATTCGAGCTGCAAGAGAAAGCATAAAAATAGTCAGCGCAAAGAAACAAAACTAAACGGACGTTCGAACAGGACGGGGAGTTCCTACCTAAGAACCTCTTGGCCTCATCGGGACACCCGAGGTCATGGTCACAACCCTTCCTCGGGAGTCGAGGAGGTACTTTCCATCCCTACCAACGCACTCTTCCCGGTTGAAGCCATTGACGTACTCGACCAGCATGGCGTACGCTCCTTTGTCCTCCTCCGACAGCTCGCCAGGCTTCACAAGGTAGTCCTCCATGCCGAGCTCAAAGTGAGCATCCTCCCACTCCAAGGGACACTTGGACATAAACCTTTCCTTCCCGGAGCCATCGGGCACAATGTCGTAGAGCGTACCCACAACCTCGTGCGTCGCGGGCATGACATAGTAGAACCTATCCTTGAAATTCCTAATCGAATCCGAGTACGCCTTGAACAACTTCCTCAGTTGTTTGAAAGAGACCCAACTATGTCGCCCATGGTCCGTTGAACGTTGGAGGTGGAAGACACGAAAAAAGAGTGTGAGAGTGGCCCCGATCCTGAGATAGTCACACACGATCTCAAAGGCCCGCAGGAAGGCAAACGCGTTAGGGTGAAGCTGGGACGACGCCAAGTGCAGACGGTTGAAAACCCCCAACTAAAAGCTGTTGAAGGGGAGACAGATACCGGCCTCTTTGAAGGCAAACTCGTACATAGGGAACCTCAACCCCCGGTAGTTCGAACATATGCGGTGGTGGGCCCGAGGTTGAAAAACCGTCCACTTCGCCTCTTCGCCCTCTCGACGAAAGCGAACGCGTCTGTGTCATCGGCAGCGAAACGCGACTTTATACGCAAAGGCTCTTCCCCGGCCCATTCAGCGGCCGGACGCACGAGCTCCTCCCCAGGGAGCTGAGCGTGTCCATCCACGTCGGGTTCAGTATCTATCTGGAGAATCCCCGGAACCCTCACGACCATTTTTTACCTGAAAAGCAGAGGAAATAGGTGAATTCGTTGGCTGCGACCAAATCCACCCTTCCACCGCCAATCAAGTGAAAGGGCAGCGAGAGCAAAGAAAATGCTCGGGGACGCGATGAACTGCCCCTCCCTCCTTCGGGTCTCCAACCCTCCCGTGTCGTTTCCCCGTGACAATCATCGCGTGTCCTCGGGGCATTCATCGCATGCCCTCAGGACATTCATCGTGTCCTCGGTGTATTCATCGGGTTCTCGGGATATTCATCCCAAGCCTCCGCCAATCCTACCGAAACCCTAGGAATGTCCCGCCGTTCCCTGCTAGAACTCAAGGGATCACCGGGAACTTCATCAGTTCGCCGGAAAACCGCAAATAGAAAGTAAAACGGAAAAGAAAGGGATCAGAAGCTTACTTGGAACGGTGGTAGAAACTTGAACGGAGCAGAAGATACGGTGGCGTACGGCGGTGAACGATGGCGGAGCAGCGACGGAGGTAGAAAAAAGAGAGAAGCGAAAAAGGTGAAAACGTGCAACTGACACGAACTCGGCCCTTTTATGGGCTCCTCACGAGACTCTAGGATTTCCTTGGCAATTGATTACGCTACCCTAGCGTAGCCGCCCTAGGCAATTATGAGGAATGACACGTGGCGCACACTTCCCCAGGCACGTCTTTTCATTCCCCAACACGCCTTTTCGTTCACCTCGGTTCAGACTCCTCGTGTCGCCGCGACGTCGCCCATCTGCGGCCGGTCTAGCGCGAGCAGATGTATTTGTTTCTGCCCAGTTTACCAACTATTCCTCGTTTTGAGTCCCTTCCCCGACTGGACAAGTCCTCGACCTAGCTGGCCCTTAAGTCATTACTCCGACACCTCAGAGCAACGACTTGGGGGGCTCCTGTTCTGGACTGGGCCGGGGTATGCTCCCCAGTCGAGCAGGCCCAACCCACAAGGCCTGGGATGGCCCAATAAGGACTCCTAGCAACACCACTGTCGAGCACAGGCTCACCTCCACAGGGTCGGGCACACGCCTAACCTTGGGTATGTACGACACTCACAGCATGGACCATCGGGCGTAAGCCCTTAGCCTCCCCGGGCTCGCCTCTCCTCGGCGACCACGTGCTCCTCCCCGAGATTCTCATCCATGCCCGCAAGTGAGTCTTCCCCGCGAGGACACGTCTCTCCCCGACACGCAAGACTCCTCCCCGCGAGGGCACGTTTTCATGTAACCACCCACTCCCGATGGAATCGGTCTGCCATAATTCCGGAGATCTAGGAACAGTTACCCCAGGGCGAAGACCACGTGCTGGTCTTCACTACGCCACGTAAGCCCTGGCAGTTACTTGGATTGGGCCTGGCAATCTAGCCCAATGCAAGTAACCGTTTGGCCCCGCGCTGGGGGCTCTCTATAAATACCCTCTCACTTGAGAGGGCCAGGTTACTCACTTCTTAACACTCTAACCCTCTTCTCTCGTACTTACTTTTCTCTGACGGTTACCTTACTTGAGCGTCGGAGTACCTTGCAGGTACACCCCCCCCCGGCCGTCTTTCAACCGTATCGGAGCTGAAGTCCAGACGACGTTGTTGGCCACCAGAATTGTCTGATCCAGGTACGATCATTATGATTGGTGTGATTGTGTAGGTAGGATAGAGAAATACGAATTCTATAAAGGTTGTATCCCTATAAAGGAATATATGTCTAGTGTTGAAGTTGTAGAGGATATAACCTTAAAAACCATGTTTGTTTTCAAGATAGATACAATTTTTGAATCTAGGGTCTAGTTTGGTTATGCTCTTTTTAGGGGTGGAAGCAAAAACCAAACACCTAAAGACTTTGATGGTGGAATAATTGTTGGACACGTAACTCCATACACGGGAGAGGCGGTGAATTATGGAAGTTTGAAAATCGTGATTTAAGACACAATCATTTTCTAAATCAGAGTTTGAATACATTTCATAAAAAGATGTTTAAATATGCAGCGAAAATTCAAAGTAAGGAAATTAAGTGAAAAGTAAAAGAGATAAAGGAAGAGAGAACAATACCAGAAATTTATAAAGGTTCAGTCTTAAAGAAGTGATATACTTCTCTTTCTGAGAATTTTTCTTGAGAGTATTCACCTATGCTTGAGCGTGTCATGCAATAGTTCAACTACATACAGTTATATTCAATTCGACTACATGCGTCTACTCCCGCTATGACCCGTAGAGATATGGATACCATGTTTGATGATTATCTTAATCATCTGGTACCATATGAAGCACAGAGTACCATAGCTCCTAGCGTCTGGACTGCTGCACATGGCTACATCTAGTGGTATTTGAGGGTGTCACATGCATCCTTATATGATACATGATTCTCCGGGAGATCTGCTAGCTCATCAGGATATACCAGAGGAGGAGAAAGTTATGGCAGATAATGTTGTTGATGTGTTGACTAGATGTCATCGTATCATGGAGATTGGGCAGACGGTATTGACAGAAGACTCTTTTTGGATGTCTTTGAGGCCATGGATGTTGTAGATGCCATGATGGGGGGAGGCAGGAGAGGTACTGCAATATATATATATATATATATATATATATATATATATATATATATATATATATATATATATATATATATATATATATATATATATATATATATATATGTCATTTTCATCACATCGATTGTACAAATTAATCTATACAAAATTGATGAAAATGATAGTATAGCTCTAATATATCGTCAAATTCATCAGACCATCTCTAAATCAAAGAAAAATTATTGTCTGGTGTGGTTTCGAAGATGCATCTTCGGTTTCTGTCTAGTGTGACTACGAAGATGTATTTACGGAATAATTAATGTAAAAAATGGTGTTTCACTGAGGAATGCATGGGGTGTACATGAATTTGTTCTGGAGATGTATCTCCGAATAAACTTTGGAAATAGCATGGTGTGATATTCAGTTGGGGCGTGTTTCATTGAGATTTGGGGAGCGTCAAGAGATGCATATTAAGAATTATAGGGGCAATTTTAGATTTTCACAAAGTTCTTTCTACCACTTAAGGTGGGAATAACAATATTGTTCTTCAAAAGTTTTAGAAATATATGATAAACAACCTATCTCATTAAGATTAAATGAATTGTAATGCATGAAAGATTTGTTGGTTGAAACCCATGTTCTGTATGCTCCTATGGAAGAAATTGGAAAAGTCTACCTGACACCCCACACATAAGTACTTGACACCCCCACGTAACAATTTATTTGACCATAATACCCATAAAGCATAAAAATCAAATTTTCACAATCAAAACCATATTTTTTTGGATTTTTTCAAAAAATAACCTTTGTCTCAGAGATTTGCTGGAAAGTACCATATTTTTACAAGTAGCATTTTTCATTTAATTTATGCGTTTTTCCAGAATATTTTACTAAAACACCATAAATTTCACAAAATTCATGCATTTTTACTTTTTTTTTTTAATTGTTGATATCTAATTTATGATTTTGTATAGATGATTTAGAAATATCTAGTATAATCCAAATTTTTGGTTGCATTTTTACCGAATTTTTCTAAAAATTTAGTATAAACAATGAGTTTTTTGTCGAATTTTTTAAAATAACTGGTAAAAATGCATTCTTACCGAATATTTACAATTTGTCGGTAAAAATGCTTATTTCCTATTGGATATTTTAAAATTATCGGTAAGAATATGAGCTTGCTTACCAATTTTTTTACAGAATTTTGACATACGTATGGGTGTGACTGAATTTTTCAAAAAATACAGTAAGCCAATATTGTTTTTTCTGAGGAGAAGAGGAAGAAACGACATAGCTAGATGGAGCGAGAGACCTATTGCAGAGTGCTCTGGTGGAAGCGACAGACATGATGGAGACAATCATCTATAGACTAGGGCAGGTAGAGTAATCCCCATTGATTCTCACTGCAGGATGATCGAGTAGTCTCGTGGACCACATACTCTCCAACGTATAGGAGGTAGAACTGGTCGCGCCATAGATCATGATGATGAGCCATATGTGCCGTTATTGATGATGTTGAGGATGCTACAAAGGTTCCTGTTCATACTAATACAAAGTTTCATCTAACTTTACCTTGCTCACTGTGTTAAACCTAGCTCCCCTAGGCTCATGATGAAAGAGAAAAAAGAAATACAAAGGGATAGAGAAAACAGAAAATGATTTTTATTATCTCAGTTTCAATACCTCACCTTACAAGGCAAGGCTAATAATATATATATACAATAATTGTAACAGAAAAGTAACGGTCAACAAATATAACCTAATCTATTTTAACACCCCCCTCAAACTGGAGTGTATATTTAGCAATCCAAGTTTGAAAACAAGTGTAGAGAAAGGTCCAAGGTGAAGTGGTTTGGTAAATATGTCTGCAACTTGTTGGTTGGAAGAGATGGGCATAAGATGAATAATATTATCTTAAATCTTGTCCCGAGTGATGTGGCAATCCATCTCGATGTGTTTTGTCCGTTCGTGAAACACCAGGTTGTTGGCAATGTGGATCGCCGAATTGTTATCACAGAAGATGGTAACTGGTTTTGGATGAGGGATGTGCAAGTCGTTGAGCAGGAATAAAAGCCATTGAGCTTCGCACGTTGCATTAGCGAGTGCACGATACTCAGCTTCGGATGATGATCTAGAAACCACAGTTTGCTTTTTGCTTTTCCAGCTTATGAGTGAACTATCAATGTAGAAGCAGAATCCAGTTGTAGATTTGCGAGTGTCTGGACAGGAGCCCCAATCCGAGTCAGAAAAACCAGAAATGTGTAGAGAGGAATCAGAGGTGAAGAACAATCCTTGGGCTGGTGCATTTTTGAGATAGCGAAGGATGCGCATATCAGCTTGGTGATGAGAGATGGTTGGTTTTGATAAAAACTGACTTAGCCTGCAAACAGAGAAACAAATATCAGGCCTAGTGTGAGTTAAATATAAAAGCTTACCAATTAAACTTCTGAACGTGGTTGGATCAGGGAGTAAGGAGTCAGCATCTTGATTAAGATGATGTGTAGGATCCATGGGGGTGGAGGCTGGTTTTGCTCCCAAGAGTCCTGCTGTTTGAAGCAGATCTAGACAGTACTTCCGCTGACAGGCAAAAATTCCAGTTTTGGACCTGGATATTTCAAAACCCAAAAAATATTTAATATTCCCTAAATCTTTGATGATGAAAGTGTCATCCAAGATGGCTTTGATGTGATTAATTTCCTCAATGTGATTTCCTGCAATTAAGAGATCATCTACATATACGAGAATAACCGTGAAGCTGTTAGGTAAAGATTTATTAAATAGGGAGTAATCAGCCTTGGATTGGAAGTATCCTAAGTTGGTAAGTGTGTTAGTGAGTTTATAGTTTCATTGTCGGCTAGCCTGTTTGAGGCCATAAAGAGATTTGTTCAATTTGCATACCAGAGATTTATTAGAGGTGGGAAGGCCTGGAGGAATTTTCATGTAAACATCCTCATCTAAATCACCATGGAGAAAAGCAGTATTTATGTCAAGCTGATGAACAAACCAATTTTGAGAAGCTGCAAGAGCTAAAATAAGTCTAATGGTTGTCATTTTAACAACAGGACTAAAAGTGTCAAGATAGTCAATTCCCTCAGTTTGTGTGAAGCCTTTTGCCACTAATCGTGCTTTGTATCTCTCAACAGTGCCATTAGCATGAAATTTGATTTTAAAAATCCATTTACAGCCTATGGGTTTCTTATTAGGTGGTAAGGGAACCAAGTCCCATGTGTGTGTATTAGTGAGAGAATCTAGTTCTTGTTTGATGGCTTTAACCCAGTTAGGATTAGTGATAGCTTGAGCATAGCTAGAGGGCTCTTCTAAAGAGGTTAATTTAATATTGAATAATTGATGTGAAGGAGATAAGTTAGAGTAAGAAATAAAATTTTGCAAAGGGTAAGGAGTAGTACCTGGAGTCTTAGTAGACTGAAGAATATTGTTACCTGTTAGGAGAGAATAGTGGTAATCAACTAGATAGTTAGGTTGTTTTGTAATTCTGGTAGACTTTCTGAGTGTTACAGGTGTTGTTTCTTGAGGAGGAGGTGTTTCATGAATTATAGGAGACTGTTGGGTGGGAGTATTTTGTGAGGAATGGTATGTGGGGGGAGTAGTAAGAAGAGGAGAAGGAGAATCAGTTGTTGAAGTAGGAGTAGTGGTTATGTAATCATAATCAGAGAATATAGTGGGATTAGGAGGGGGAGAGGGTAGGGCAGGGTGGCTGGCAGTGGTAGTAGGGGTGGTTTGGTAAGGAAAAATGTGTTCAAAAAAGACATTATCACAGGATATGAAAAGTTGTTTAGTATGCAAGTCAAATAGGATGTCTCCTTTTGTGGTATCTTTGTGTCCTAAAAAGATGCATTTTCTGCTGTGGTTGTCAAGTTTGGTTGTTTTGTGTTTAGGAATGGTAGAATAGACTAAGCAACCAAAGACTTTTATGTTAGTGTAGATGGGTGGTGTGTTATGGAGCACATGAAAAGGAGAGTTAAATTTAAGAAATTTGGAAGGGAGTCTATTGATTAGGTAAGTAGCATGAGCAAGAGCATGGTCCCAAAAAAGTTTGGGAAGGTTAGCATGAAATAAAATGGACCTAGTAACACAAAGCAAATGTTGATGTTTTCGTTCAACAACTCCATTCTGTTGGGGAGTATCAATGCAGGATGTTTGATGTATAATACCTTGTTCTTTGTAGAATTCTTTTAATAAAAATTCTTGACCATTATCACTTCTAATGATTTTGGGAGTAGTTTTGAATTGGGTTTGTGTGAAATAAACAAAAGATTTGACTAGAGAGCTAGTTTCAGATTTGAGTTTCATTAAAAAAGTCCAACAAAACCTACTATGATCATCAACAATAGTAAAAAAATATCTATAACCAAGCATAGAAGGGATAGCATAAGGCCCCCAGATGTCCATGTGAACTATGTCAAATATAGCTTGTGAATTAGTATAACTATGGGGAAAGGGAAACCTCTTTTGTTTAGCATAAAAACAGGGATCACAGGGAGTTTGATGAGATTGAAAGTCAGGTAAATGAAACATTTTATTGATACGTTGGGCTATGTCATGGGAGGGATGACCCAATCAATAGTGCCACAGATTACAAGCATTGTTATTCCTAGAATTATTAAGAACATTCAAAGTATGTTTACTAGAACTATTATTAGAAACAGGGGGTGGGGAGGAAACATCAGAAGGCCTGTTAAGGAAGTAAAGCCCTTGATGAAGATCAGATGTACCAATCGTCCTCTGGGTATGGTTCACCTGTATGGTGCAATGATTGGAACTAAAATGAACAGTGCAGCCTAAGGAAGTAGTAAGTCTAGGAACAGATATAATATTTGTAAAAAAGTCAGGTATAAATAGAACATTAACAAGATAGAATTCATGAGAGAATATGATGGTTCCACTTTGGTTAGTGCAAACAGTGTTACCATTAGGGAGTTTAAGAGTGATGGTTTTGATAGTGTGTAAAGAGTGAAACAAATTCTTAGAGTAACAGACGTGGTCAGTGGCACCTGTGTCAAGAATCCAGGTATTGAGTTGTTTAAAAGATGAAGGGGTGGGAAGAATACCTGCAGAGTTATTGATAACAGAGTGAAATTGTTGAACTTGTGGAGTATTGACAGAAGAGGATTGTTGTAGAAGAGCAAGGAGAGCTTTGTGTTGATCAGCAGTGAAGGAAGGTTGTTGTGAAGCTTCTTCAGGCTCAACACTAGATGAATTGGTGAGGGATTCAGAATTGGTGTTATTGATCTGATTCTTCTTGAGATATGGTGGAAGGCCATGTTTCTTGAAACAGACGTCAATCGTGTGTCCAGGCTTGTTACAATAAGAACATATCTTCACGGGTTTACCACGACCAGAAGAAGAATTTTTCGAAGAAGATTCTGAGCCAGAGGACCGATTTTGAAGCCTGTTAACATTTGCCACAACTTTGTCTTCATCAACAGGGTGAAGCATTTGTCTTTCTTGTTGAATCATCATGGAGAACACCTTGTTAATGGGTGGAAGAGGATTGATTAACATGATATGTGAGCGAACTGGGGCATACTGCTCATTCAAGCCTTTGAGAAACTGAATAACGTAATCAGTTTCTTGATAGGATTTGATAGTTGGAAGAAGGTTGCAGGAGCATTTGATGGCACACGAACAAACAGGTAGAGGGCAAAAATTATTGAGTTCTTGCCATAGTTTCTTGAGGTTGGTAAAGAATTGTGTTATGGTGAGATCTCCTTGTCGTATGTTAAACAACTCTTCTTGAATGTCAGCTATACAAAAAATGTCGCCTTGATGATATCGATCCCGCAACTCGTTCCATATATCCGACACTGTGTCCATCCAGAGAATGATTTGGGCAATGTCAGGTTCAACAGAATTTGTGACCCATGCCATGACCATCGTATTGCAGCGATCCCACGCCATGGAGAGAGGATCAGAATCATTAGGGCGAGGAAGAGTACCTTCGAGGAAAGCCAGTTTGTTCTTGGATCGGAGAGCCACCATGATGGAGCGACTCCATGAATGGTAGTTGAGATTGTTGAGAGGCGGTGTGACGAAGGTAATACCCGGGTTGTCACTGGGATGCATGAAGTAGGGGTCGAGCATATCTTTCTGATAGTTATTAGTAGGGCATTTGTGGGTGGTGGTTTTGGGTGGTGATGGTGGTGGAGTTGCGTTGTCAGCCATGGCGAGGAAGGAAAAAGAAGAACGGTGAAAGAAGAACAGAGGAAGAAGATGACAGAATCAAGAAAGAGAGAAAGAAGAGATAAGGTGGAAGTGAAAGAAGAGATAAGGTGGAAGAGAAAGAAGAGATAAGGTGGTACACGTGTTAGAACATAAACGGAAGCAAAAAAAGAAATCTACTGATACCATGTTAAACCTAGCTCCCCTAGGCTCATGATGAAAGAGAAAAAAGAAATACAAAGGGATAGAGAAAACATAAAATGATTTTTATTATCTCAGTTTCAATACCTCACCTTACAAGGCAAGGCTAATAATATATATATACAATAATTGTAACAGAAAAGTAACGGTCAACAAATATAACCTAATCTATTTTAACACACTGGGTACTTGGATTATGTGACATTTAAATTATTGTAGGGAGAGGTATGAATATTTTAATTTAAGTTATTTTTATTTATTAATGATTAATTGAATGTAACTGATGATTTTCTTTATTTGTTATAGGACCACTCTTCATTGAAAGTCGCCACTCATGGGTTGAAGTTAAAGAAATTTTCGGCAATGCAAATGCTTGATGAGGTTAGGGAGATTATTATTGACTCTGGCATGTTGTCTTTAGGGGATTCTTCGCTGACTGTGTTCGATGCTCCGTTGTTATCTGTTTTTGTTGAGAGATGGCATAAGGAGACATCTTTTCATCTTCCATTTGGTGAGATGAATATTACTCTGGATGATGTCTCCAACCTCTTCCATTTCCCATTTACTGGTAACTTCTTCACCCTCCGTTGATGAACCAACATATTGCTTGTATGAATATTAAGACATACTTGGGTATTATATAGGGGTTAGTAGTGGAGAAGTTTAGGATGGGTAAGGGTTCTCATTTTTCGTCTCTCTCTTGGATCCAGAATATTTATCAATCATTGGTGCAACATTTTATGTATGAGACGATCATTAGGGTATACATGTTGCATCTTTTTGGATGTACTATTTTAGCGGATAAGTCTCATGTATACATCGATGATAGATACATACCTCTGTTTCCTGACTTTGACTTTCTCCATTGAGCAATGGGGTTGTGTTGCTATGATAATACTATATATTTCCCTTGGAGAGGCTAATATCTTTAGGACGAGACAACTTGTCGGTTATATGAGTCTATTTCAGGTATGCTTATTTATTATTTATACTTATTTTGTTAGTATTTATTAAATAAATTAGTATATCTGATTTTTTGTATACTTATTTATTTTACTACAGTGTTGAATATACGAGCATTTTTGGTACATATGTGATAGGCGTAATCGTGATCATATCATATATGGCTCCCAACGAGCCACCAAATGGAGCTCGAGGCATTCTCATTCAGGTGGTCTTCTGGTGTACAAGTGGAGGATCAATGTTATGACTTTGGATGATGTCATATGGACACTCTATACAAACCATAGAGTGCATCAGAAGTTCGATGACACTGGATCTTTTTTTGAGTTATCTGCTATGGGAGAGTTTTGTTGTTGTATAGTGACATCTTTAGGGCATTCCTAGACGAGTCCATCTAGTACCATCTAGGGGCATTGATAAATGGTTTAGGTCTGACATTGTGAGCAGCGCACGTGCCATTAGAGAATTTAGTAGAGGTGTCTTTTAATGGATAATGTTTGGATGGTTATTTAAAGCATCACACCCTCGCATCTCAATTACACTTTGTTATGTAACGGTGAAGTGTACTCCATATAAATCTTAGATCTTCATTTATCTTCAAATCAAACTTACTAAAACCTAATTGTCCATTTATTATCAATTGATGGTGAGCAATACTCAATCTTAACCTTCCTTTGATTGTTTTGGTAATGCAAGAAATTATCCTAATTGAATTTCAGAACTACAAGAGAGGTGTCTTTTGTGACCCTAAACTCAATATGAGGAATCATGCCACTGAAGTAAACAAATGTGAAATGCCAAATTGAGACATTGCAAGGTGTTTTTGTTAACAACATGCAAGGCATACTTATACAAAAGTTTTAAATCATTATGGATCATACAAGAGTGTCGGTGCAATCACGACCCTACCAAATGTCGATACAATCACAATCGTACAAAAATATCACTATCAAAATTTAGGGATGATAAATCATTACTACGCATTGGATATTTTGAATAATCCAGTAAAAGCACATGTCGAATTCGTAGTATCCATAAGAGAATTTTCCGTGTTTAAGGGTAAAATTTTTGCATGAATTTGAGAAAGGTAAAAAATGAGAGGAGTATTTTTGCCATTATTAAAGTATGTCGGGTGTCAGGTACAAATGTGAGGGTGCCAAGTATATTTTTCAAGAAATTGGCAGCGAGGGTCGTCTATTACGTGTTTGTCGAATTATAACTTATGAATATATTAAAGTTGGACTTGTCTTGGAAAATGATGCTAAACAACATAGAAGAGACACACCACTTTGATGAATTCAAGGCATATGAAAAGGATATATTGGATGAGGAATGATGGAACATGTTAATATTTCAATATGGAGATGAATTGAAAAAATTCCTTAATATCATATTGCTTTGATTAGATACCTTGACTAACTTACTACATTATATAAGAAATGGACATGTTTAATTCCAAAACACATCAAAAACTTCTTTTGATTTTTTTCTTCCTCACTCTCATTACTCTGTATTTTTTGAATTGTCAGAGCACCAACTTCTCCCTCTTTCTTTCTACTCATTGAACTTTTTAAGTATTTTCTTGAATTACAAGTATTATTTGAATTTCTTCTTGTTTGAGTTGAGAAATTACAAGTATTTTTTTATACTCTTTGGAGAATTATTTGAATTTCTCTTTGTTTGAGAAATTATTGAGTGGTTAAACGACCATTATTTAATTCTCTGTGGAGAAATATTTGAATTTCTCTTCGTTTAAGAAATTATAATGACTGGTCTTTATACCATATACTACGAGTGATATTTATACCGTATTCAAATGGTCTTTGTACCATAAAAGAGTGTATTTCTAGACCGATTATCTGCTGTGCAAGTAGTAATTGTAAAGTATAAAACTGAGTTTTTATCTTGAAGGCATTGTGGTTAAGTGACTGTTTTGCATAACTTTGGACAGTGTCGCGAAACGTCTTAAAGAGAACGATCTAATCCGCAAATGGACCTGATAATTTCTTCACTGACAAGTTTTCAAAACCGTAAAATAATAATAATAAGACATTTTGTAACTGTGATGTCTGCCGAAGAAATTATTGGTACCTCTGCCGTTGTTATCTCTGACATATCGTTCAAGTTTAAGAGAAGTCACTTCAAACGTTGGCAACAAAAAAATATAATTTTTCTTAACCTTAAAAAAGGTTGTCAACGTTCTTACCGATGACATTCCTGTTGTTCCTTCTGGATCAACCGAGAAAACTAATGGTAAGAAATTTGTGGATTCATATGAAACATTTAACATTGATGAAGTTGAATCCGTTGCACAAATTAAAGTGAATGATTTACAACTCTATAAAGAAGTAGCCCTAAGAAAAGAAAATGATTATCTTTGCAAAAATCACATTTTGAGTGGACTTGCATACGATATGTATGATTATTATAGTAAATGCGATACTACAAAATAGATTTGAAATGCTCTAAAAATGAAGTATAACGTTGAAGAAGTTAGAGCAAAAAAGTATGATGTTAGCCGCTACTGAAGTATCTGATGATAGATGAAAGGTTTGTGGAAGTTTAATGTCACAAACTTCAAAAAATTGTTCACAAGATCATCACTGAAGGTATGCTTTTATATGAACAATTTTTAATTGTTATTATTAACAAACTGCCCTCTAGTTGGTAAATTTTCAAATTTTTATTTAGCTACAAAACAAAACAAAATCAATTAAGAATATGATTATTCTCCTTCAAATTGAAGAAGAATCTCAGAGACAAGATAAAAAAAAAAGTCTTGGTTGTTTCAAACAATCAAAGAAATTCAGTGCGGTTTTGGAGCCATTTGGCAAACCATTAAAAAATCAAAATCACAATGTTGTGAACCGAATTAAGAATGAAACCCCTTTTAGGGCTCCAATTTCTCCAATTGATAGGCAACAACTACCACCACAAAGAAATGACACTGGTGTTTTATCTTGCTTCAATTGTGAAAAACCATGTTATTTAGTTAAGAAACGGAAGAGTATGCCTAAACTTGGTGGTACCACTAATGCATGTGTTAACCTGACTAATGAAAAAATTATTGTTATGATTACTGCAATTAACATGGTTGGTGAATCTGATGATTGGTAGATAGACACTGATGCATCTCGTCATGTTAGATATGATCGTGTAAAGTTCAAAACATACACGAATACTGGGAAAAAAAAGTGTTGTTGGGAGTTGCTCACACCATTAATGTTGTCAGTATTGGAGAAGTGGAGATGAAGTTCACCTCTAAAAAGACTTTAATCTTAAAGGATATCTTGCATACTCCAAAGATTATAAAGAATGTTGTTTTTGTTTTTGTTTTTTTAATAACACAATATTTAGTCTATTTATTCGAGTAGATTTATACATAATCACTAAGAATGATATTGTTGTGAATGAAAATGATATGTTTAAGATTATATGAATGAAATTGAAAATCAATTTCGTAAGAATGAAAGTGAAGTGTTTGATATGTTTAAGACTTTTGTGTATGAAATTAAAAATCAATTTATAAAGAAAATTAAAAGGTTTCGTAATAATAGAAAATTTAGTATGTTTCTAATTTATTTAATGAATTTTATAAATATGGAATTATACATGAAATCACTGTACCATATTCTCATGAAATGGATGGGAAAGCATAAAGAAAGAATAAAACTCTTATTCAACTAGTTGTTGCTATTATGTTGAATTATGGTATTACATCTCACTAGTGGGAGGAAGTTTTATTGACTGTTTGTTATGTCCTAAATAGAGTTCTCAAGTCTAAAAATAAGATCTCTCTGAATGAAATATTGAAGAAAAGACAACCAAACTTGTCTTACTTTAGAGCTTGGGAATGTCTAGTTTCGAATCCGAAGCGAATTAAACTTGCTAGTAGAGTCTATGAATATGCATTCATTGGGTATGTAGCAAATAATAAGGCATATAAGTGTTATGAGATAAATGATAAAGTGATCATAGTGTCAAATGATGTTGAATTCTATGAAGATAATTTTCCTTTCAAATCAAAAAATAGTGGTGGCACTGAATCAAATCGCATTCCTATGATAAGAAGCGCCGAAAGCAATAAAAAAGTAGAAACGAAACTTCAACGAAGTAAAAGAGTAAGAGTTGCTAAAGACTATTGGTCTGATTATGCAACCTATACAGTAGAAGAATATCCAACAAATCTTCAAGAATCCTTGTCATCTCTGAATGCAGATTTGTGACAAGATACTACGAGTGGTTGTTTTACCATATTCGACGATTCTTTATTGCATCAGATGGTGTATTTCTAGACCAATTGTCTACTATTCAAGTAGTAATCGCCCAACATAGAACTGAGTTGTTTTATCATGAAGGTGTCATTGTTAAGTGACAGTTTTGCATAACTTTAGGCAGTGGTGCAAAGTGTTTTAAAGAGAGCTGTCTAGTATGCTACTCGATTGATAATTTATTCAGTGACAATTTTTCAAAACTATAAAACAACTATTTTGATGTACGAGGCATATTCGAGAAGTATGGATCAGAGTACGGGGAATAGTATCTTATTTGAGAATCTCATCTTTCGAAGAGATTTTCGTTTGATGAAAATGGATCATATCATTGATGTGCTTCAATACCTTTTCTTGAAAATCTGTTGCGGGTATGGGGATCTTATGATGGATTTGGTGGCAGCTTCGGTGTTGGGGGTGGTTACAGCAGGTCCAGCCGTGTGGTGGTAGGGGAGGTCCATATGGTGGTTATGGCAGTGAATTTACTGGATACGGTGGACCTAATGGGATGGCCCTACAGAGGTGATCCTTCCCTGAGCTATGCAAGTTGTTATGGTTGAAGCTTTAGCAAAGATTATGATCTTAGTTGGTATGGTGAAGAATCTGGTGAGAGTTGCAAGGCTTATGGTGGAGCAAAGATTATGATCTTAGCAAAGTGGATATGACGCCAACATCGGGTGGACATGGAGGAGGAGCTAGGCGATCAAGGAGGTGAGATGGATTAGGTGCATATATTAGCCACCAATGTCACCATAAATCCTAATCAACATTGCAAATAAAAATCTCTAATTCGATTTTTTTTTATTATGTAAAAGTGACGGGTGATGTAAGGATTGACGCACATATTAACTTCCAATCAACAATGTAAATTTAAAAAGTGCACTTATATATGGCTGTTTACTTGATTCCAAGCAAATATGTAAGGATTCAAATTATAACTATACTGACAGAAAAAAATCTGAGTGGTGAAAGACTGTCTAACTTTAAAAGATTGAACAATACAGCAAAATTGCCGCGCCGTTATTACATGGGAGATTAAAAGATTAATTTCCTCGTCTCCCTGTGAAATTGTATATTGTCATCATCAGATGAAGCACATTCCCAGTATAAGGAACACTTTTTTGTCAAGTTCCATAACATGACAAATTAACGAAAAGCTCTTACATTTAATCACTAACATGTACATAACTCAACTAAAGTTTAACACCTTGACCTAGTCGATTGGCTCCGCGAGTAAGAAGAGGATACCACCTGCACATGTTAAAAGAATTTTGTTGTCATCAAAATTTTAACATTTTTCTTTCATATATACAGTTGCTAGGAAGGGATAGGCAGGCATTTTAGATTCTTGGTGTAAGAAAGAGATGCATATTAATAAAATGGAAACTATCAAACACACCGCTATAGAGTGAAGAGTAAAAATCTCATCACACCTGGTATGTCTTTTGTCCTTTTTTAAGTAGATAACCAACGCTGTTTAAATTATCGATGAAAGTATCCGTATCAGGTACTTTCAAGGAAATTCTATCTGCCAGACTGTACATTTCCTGAAAAGTAAACAACACATCCGTTTTTTTATCGAGGACATAAACCATTGACGGAATGCAGGGAAAAAAATAGAAAGCACGTACAGATACTGAAAATATATCTTTCTGTTCCAGCTCCGATTGCTTATTAAGGGCATTTAGAAAACGTTTTGCTTCTTTCTGTTGACTCATCCCTCCACTTCGACCAAAATCCACAACACCGTGTTCGTCAACATATTTATCATACAGGGATTCCTTCATGATTTCAACAGCATCCTGCATGATTGATGACAATGTCACTACAGGAATGACTCAAGGAATTCTTGACAAGAAAAAACATGATTGTTACTTTAAATTTTATTAACAGAAAACAATTTAGTAGTTGACATACTCCACAATCGGTATTCAAAATTCTATAAAACTAGTGTTACATGACTTTAAAGTATCAGTAGAGGCTGGAAATAGTTTTGGCCATGTTCCACTATGTATTAAAACCTTACTTATGAACAAAATACATCGATTTCCTAGTTTTAAAAAAAGGCTGGAAATATTTTTAAGCTACTAAGTGTGTTTCCACATCATCTCTTTGCAAGGATTATTAATTTTAGAAGAGCTTTTCATCTATATACGAATGGCGGCATTATGCTTCAAGTTGGTCTTCACGTGTTTTTTATTGAAGTTGAAGAACCAAAAGATGATTAATGCTGTTAAAATTATTCAGGTCAAACTAAAATGTAATACTAACCATTGCATCCTGGGTAGTTATTTCTACTCTCAAGTCCAGCCGAGCACGAGCTTCAGCTAGCCTTACTAGACTTTCCAACTGCCTTGCTGTTATAGGAGTACCATCAGCCGAAACGTTATGATCTCTAAGTTTTAGATAAAACTTTTGTATGATGTCTGCTGCTGGCTTGGACATCCTTATTAAGAGAAATCAGAAAAGAGGCAGAAAATAAATACTATGAAATTTCTCGAGGGAAATACTTAGACCAGAGTCAAAAAGTAGATGTGACATTGAAACACCTAGGAAAGACAAAACTTCTTGCATAAGCAATGTATTTGCGAAGAAGTTGACCGGGTAATGGAACAAAATCATTGTCTCTTCGTCTGTCAAGTTTCAACTTTGAAATTAAAGAATCAGATCTAGCACCCAAATGGGCCAAATCTACCCCTTCAGCATTCTGTGATGCGGAAGCTCTTGAATCAGAAGGTGGATCTGGTCAAGAAGTATATATTTCATTAGTGGATCTTGAATTGCCAAAATGCAGGATGCTCTAGTCTAGCCAATCAAAAATATAATGTAAGAGGGAGAGATAACCTCCGCGTCGCTTTTTAGATGCCTGTGAGTGTTGGCCGAACCCAGTATGAAGCTGCGAGAAACATTTGAAACATCAATCCATAGTACCGAGTATCAACTGGACCATATAGAAATATAGGATAGGATCAAAAGAAAAATAATAAACCAAGAAGATTGATTTGGTAGAAATGTGAAAGCATTCAGCTTTTATTTACTGTGAGAAAAGACATAACATGCAGAAAACACCCAAATATAACTTGCAGAAAACACGATATGATTGCATCTAAGCCATTTGGCAAACTTCTTTCCTTTTCACTATTCTTATAACTCCTCCTGCTTTTTTCTGTTGGTCTGTGTGTGTATCACGTGGTATCTTCAATACATCATAAGTTCAAACCTCTTTACCAACTTAAGTTCTTTACTTGAGAAGACATGTAGCTTCGAGATCAAGTAATCCAAGATAAAAAAGGAAAGGATTAACCTAGAATAATTATGCAGAAATGAAAATTACCAACAGTTAATAATTCATGTCCTTGACACAAGCAGATACATTTGTTATGTTAACTATTAAAGAGACTACAGTTTGGAAATAGTCTAATACTCTAATCTAACAACTGAAAAGTTCAAACCAATAATGCAAACTCAGTAAGTTGTTATTTATTCAAATGTCAGGATGAGAAGCCAATATGCCATTCCCATCAACCACGAATACGATATGAATGTCGTGTAGTTTATGTACAAAAGCGAGCACCAACATGAAGTAAGAAGACAGTAAAACTTACTGACATAATGTGCTCCGAGACTCGTTTGTCCAAAAGTTCATCAGGCTTGTCCAGCAATATGAAAATTAAATCAAAACGGGACAACAGTGCAGCACTCATTTTTAAATTTTCATTTACAGTTTTTGCCCGGCTGCGATTTTCATTTAAAGAAATAGTCAGGAGAAGTTATTTGCTTGGTTACATGACTAGCATTATGTGAAGGGTGTGTTTGGAGTGGTGGTATAGGATGGAATGGAGTGAAATTGAATAGTCTAGTAGTATGTAAAAAATTGATGTTAGATCACTTTATTCCATTCCACAACAACAACCAATCCTTATCCCACTAAGAGGAGACTCATTCCATTCCATTCCACTCTTTTCTTATACCGCCAATTCAAACAAACCTACCTCGTTGAAGGAGAAAATTGAAATAAGGGATATAAATGAACTTATATAACTTACTGCAAATATATACATGGATAAATATGAGATAGATTATTAAAAATAAAAACAGAATAGTATGAAAAATTGAGGGGATAATGAAGATTAAAAATGTTACTTATAATGACCACCAACAGGGTTAGCAGCGGCTAAGACAGAAGTCCGGGATGATAAACTTGCTACCAATCCCGCCTTTGCAATAGAGACACACTGTTGCTCCATTGCCTCCAGTAAAGCCTGTATTGTTACAAATTTGAAATAAGGTTTCAGTTAAGATATATTAAAGTAACCAAAAATTGATCAACGGTTACCAGAGAACAAACCTGATGCTCTGAAGTCATTTTATCAAACTCGTCAATACAGCACAACCCACTGTCAGCCAGCACCATAGCACCTATCAGGAACCGCAACAGTTATTCACAGAAAATAAACTAATTTTTGCAAACGATCACAGCAAAATCAGTTAGACCTAATCATATCCTTATTGATAACATATAAAAAATAACATTTTCTCCCTCTTCTCCACTTTATCCAAAAGTCATTAAGTCAGACACTATCCAAGATAAACTGAACAAAAATCTGCAGAGCTTAAGAAAATAGAGTCGAGCACCACAAAACTATGTCATCATTCAGCCCACCGCCAAGGAAGCAACCCATACAACTTGGCCAGAAAATAATTGCAGATAACTTAGCTTCCTGACTTATTAAATATACACTTTAAATTCCACATGTATCACAGAAACAAAGATTTCAACGTATGGAACTCAGAAGAACAACTTGAAGAAATAAACAATAAAAGGTAACACAAAAACACAATTCAAAGACATATTTCAAAAAGAGTAGTATCGATAATGACCAATGACTAGTAATCCACTAATTCTAGAAATATTGCAGTACACTTTGAATCATGATTTCACAATTTCAATGAGTGCAACATAAAAAGAACTTAAAAGCATGTACCTGCTTCAAAAGCATAGTCATTTGTCATAGGATCCTTCACTACAGCTACTGTGAGGCCAGCTTTGGTTGTTGCATTACCACAGACATAGATACCACGTGGAGAAACAGCTGCGGCTGCTTGTAACAACTGGCTCTTACCTAGACCAGGGTCGCCTAGAAAATTGAAATTGCAACACAACCAGTTTGTAAATTTTTATCCTGTTTCCATTTTGCAAACTTCTAAATGAAGAAAGCATTTTCGATAAAATAAATCAACTTCTCCATAAGGAAAATCATTTCTGAAGGTTTGATTCTATTCAAAATTGCAAAGATAGCACATAGCATACCTACAATTATGACATGAATATCTCCCCTCACAGGTACCTTATTCTGATCCATAGAATACTTTCGCACACCACCAAATAATGATAGAGTTATCCCAGCTGTCAAATTAACAGCAAACTATTATTTGATTTTCCCTCGACAGGCAATTTTGAAACATATGCCCCATATATTGACATTGAAGTGTTAGGAATGCTCGAGTCACATTCTTAACAAACAATTGCAAACAATGCACATGCTAGCCACGAGATTACTAAGTCATGAAAGTGAACATAATTATGACTGGCTAGTGAGATTATGAACTTTTCAATGGAACTAACAAGGTTATACTAACAATTACAGAAGACATAAGAAACATGTCACCAAACAAGCAACTAAAAGGGTGGACAAGGGCATGAAACTTCTGTCACTGCAGGGTCTAAAATTAATCAAGTGTGCACAATCTTAGCCTGAATGGAAAGGCTATTTCCAGCAACAGAACCAATGAACACCATCAACAAAACACAGGACAGCAATGTTACATTGCGGCATTGCGCTAAGGCCCGCCCTCTCACTAAACAGGCGACTAAGGTTATTACACGCATTTCATCACGAAATGGATATTTACCTTTAACAAGCTCGTGCCCATAGATGGAAGGGCATATAGAGTGAAGGATTTGCCGAAATAAATCTGAACCATGTTCCTCTGCAAATTTCACAACAAATTCTAAATCCTTTGATGAAAATGAAAACAAATCAAACAGCTCAGTTGGTCTAGCTTTGGCATTAGAGTCTTGCGAATCATCAGGTATGGACTGTGACTTTGAATTCATAATGGATACAGCTTCCATATACAAATAGTAAAATCCTTGGTTTTTGTTCTTTGACTTCCCTGTATATATACCCACAAGCTGCATCAGGTAAATGCCTCAAAAGAGAATAAAGGTTTCCTAAAAAACTCATGTTCTACAGAAGAATGTAATATGCTAAGACACTTTCATTATCTATATTACGTATTTCAGCTTTATAGTAAAATTAATATGTTTATCACCATTGTTATTATTCATTTATTGGCCAAACAATACAGTGACATCAATGATTTAATATGTAGCCAAATACAAATACAACGGCACTCAAAGAAATAATAGAGGAATATTATAACAGTTTAAATATATACCCAGGAACAATTTTAATATAGCTTGGTTATCTTTGTTCACAAACATTAATTAGTTTGATTTCACGTCAACCTCCAAGCAAGTTGTAACTTGTAATACAAGCCAGCATGTAAGGTGGATAACTAAAACAAGCAGTTAGAAAATCATACCTCCTCCAATATCCATGTAATTGTTAATTCCTCTGATAATTCCAGTGACCGTCACCACATCTCCAGGAATGCATGAATCAACAAGATCTTGAGTAAGTTCACATTCCACTGTTCGAGGCACTCGTCCTTCCTCGTGATCTTCATGTTTTAATAATTCTTGAACCCTAGTACATACATGCATTGTAAACAGATTTCAAAATGAATGAGTGGGGGAGGGGTAGCCAAAATATAATTAAAGAATAGAGACTATGAGTCAAGATCTAGGCTCACCTTATTTTCTGAAAATCAATAGTCTGAGCAGTAGATCGCAATGGATTGAAAATTTTGCTTTTGCATCCATTCAAATTGCAAGTTGACGGTGGTGAGAATTTTCCATCGGGAAATATTCGCGTAATACTTTCTTTGCACTTACTACATTCAAAACTCATCTCTACCACAAGAGGCCTGACAGTGCTGGCTTTCACAGCAGTGCCACGCACTGAGACAAGCTTGTCTGTCAAATCCCCAAATGATGTTAAAATGCCTATTTTTTTCTATACAACGAGAAAATCTCAACTGTAGCAAGCAAACATTAGGAAAACAAAAAAAAAAAAAAAACTACAGTGATTCTATGGTATACCTATGTAAGCTGCTTTTAAGTTCTTCAACGCAATCATGGTGTCAGGACAGTTATGAAGACGGATGTCTACTTTGGCAGAAAGCTCCATCTTGCCACTCTCCCATTTAGAAAGCAAAGCCTGTTTCCAGTTTATTATTATTTAATTCGTATAAAACCCTGATCAAGCATAAGATATACACTTGTTTGTGAAGTAAAATAAATGACTTCAAGCATACCTTGTGAACAGCAGCACTCATACATAAAAGAGCAATTTTAGGTTTCTCCGATAACATTTCATAAAATTGCTCAACACGACACATATTTTTGAACTGCTGAAAATCAATTGGCAATACATAGTTTCCATACTCATTTTTCACCTGTCAGCACAATCCAAAAGTTATATGTATACCTGGATTGATAAAATGCTTAAATCATGTCTACACTTTAAAATTAAAATATATACTTGCATTCAACAGAAAGAAGATTATAAATCTTTAAAATCCAGAGAAGGGGCGAGATTCGAAGCGATTAGGACATAGGGGAGGTCTGAAGAAGTTTATTTGGGCTTATTTTATGATATAAGCACTTGCTAATTGTTTAAAAGAGCTTAAGATATAAGCACTTCCATAAACTGTTTTTAGGTCCTATCTCTCAAATATCTTATTTCAAACTGTTTCAGTATTGGTTATCTTCATTACCTCTTCAATTCTAAAAATAGTTCGTACACAAACTCTTGCATGATAAGAGCTTATTATATAAGCACTTAATTAACTCTCTGGGTTTGGCCTAGTTGTGAAGGCTTGGAAAAAAAAGCACTTAACTAAATTGTACATCCGGACGTAATAAGCACTTATTCTCAGGAGCTCCAAATGATCACAAAAGATTACAGATTCTTTTAGCTATTCTTCTCTCCACTATTCCACAAATTAAATCTACCGGAACCACTCAAGCACCGACACCTCTAAAAAAAGAGGTGTTTGTGTTAGTGTTGGTGTCTGATACCGACACAGACACTTGTGATTAGGTTTAATTTATTATTTTTTTCAAATTATTACCGGTGTCATCATGTGAGTGTCAGTGTTTCTGGTGTCCGTGCTCCAGAGACCTGAACCTAATTGAAAACGAACACAAATAAATTTGCACTGTGAAACCAGTCCTTGCTCTAGTTCCTCCTACTATACTCGGTATTCTAGTTTTCGTAACTTAGGTTTGGTACAATTACACAGACGCTTCTTTTACTTGAAATTAGAAACCTAATGTTGACCTATGATAGTTGAAATTTGAAATTCATAACTAACATGGAAAACCGATTCAACTTTGAACAAATTTGTAAGGAAATGAAATGGTTGAAGAGATGAGAGTAATTGCAATACCTGAGAAGCGATGGTTTGGCCTTGGGGAGATGAAAAGAAAGAAAAAAGAGCAGATGTGAGATTGAACCAGGTTTTTTCGACGGTGAAGAGTTGTTGAGGGAAGTAATAGTCCATTAGCCCGAATGAATCCATGGAAAATGATCCGGATACATGCCGGATCCTCTGCTCCGTCTCTTCTGCAGTCCGGTGCATTCCGTTTCCGGCCTCACTCGTTTGCAGTGCTTTTCGCGGGAAAATGTGAAGATATAAAAGAGTTTTTTTTTCTAAGTTTTTAACGCCAAAAAAATCTATAATTTTATGAGTAAAGATCCTCCCAATTTCTTAAATGAAACGGAGATGTATCTTACTATATACTCGCTCCCCCTCCTCTTGATATTATAAGGAAATTTTAATTTTTTTAAAATTTATTGAATAATTAAAGTATTTAATTCCCTGCGATGCACGGTTATGATTATTTGAATGTTAATGATAATCACTATGGTCTTAAAAAGTAATTTGGAATATTTGATATAAATAATTTTGATATAAGTTGCATATGTAATTTAAAATGTAAATTAGTTGTTTTAATATTTTATATTATTATTTAACTATTCAAAATAAATTTACATAAAAATAATAAATAACTAAATAAAATAATCACTTATTTATAACATCAAATTTATAATTATAGTAGAAAATATATACAATTGTGAAATTAAAATAAAACATCACAAATTTTATAAATGGTAGAAAATAAATAAATTTATTTGTAAATTGAAGAGAAGAGAAGTTTTGGTGAAAAAAGTTATAGAATTATGAATAATAATGAAAATTAATTATTTAATGAGTTAATTAATGGAAAGAGAGTTTTGGCGGGAAGTGTTATTGGAGAAATTATGCGATTATAATTTAGTATGACTAGCATTCAGATAGACACGCGTTTTTATCTGTCTGTTTTTTTAACGTACATACGTAAAAATTTAAATGATATTTTTTTATTTAATATTAATTTTAAATGAAAATTATGTATGAAGTTAATAGTAGAAAGTTAGATAAGAAGTTAATAGTAAGAAGTTATTTGAAAGATAATAGTTGTAGTTTCAATAGAAGTTATTATGAGTTGTACATTAAAGGGTAATATTGGTATAAAAATAGACTACACCAAAACACCTTATTTTATCTTTATATATACTAGTGTCTCGTGTTCGTCTGTCCGCTTTTATTAATGCACATGCGGGTCAAAATATAAACGGTATTTTCTGTGTTTTTATTTTTATTTTAATTAAACTATTTATAAAATAATAAAAAAATAATAGAGTAAAAAAGATATTCAAACCACCATATAGCGGTTAATAGAAGATAAATTAGATTTTAAAACAAAAATTAATTAAAGAGAAGTTGAGATTTAAAATAAAAACTAAAAAAAATATAATTGAAAGAAAAAAATAGGCTACACCAAAAGCCATGTTTTCCCTTTATATATAATATAGATTATAATAATTGACACTTTCATTTCTTTTAAGAAATAGAAAAAATCTTTACTCTAATTTTAGATGATCTCATTATAGTGTTACTAATTCTCTCAAACCTTATAAAGGCTCAAAATTACCTTTTTCATTGTTCAAAGATTGAATTCTTTATCAAAAACGCATCTAATGCGAGTAAACATTTATTTAGATTCCAAAATCCATACACACCATTTGGCAACCGAATTTCAAACACACCATTTAGAATTCAAACAACCATGATTTATGCATAATCCCTTACACTCATTGTCATAACACGTATTTCATTAAACTTTTCCAAAATTTTCTTACATTTTTATTCAAAATTTTCGCCTACAAACACAAGTATATTATATTTCAACATCAAAATGAACAAAATCTTTTGAAACTTTTTGTAATGTACATGTCTGTTATTAATGATCATTGAAATAATATATTTTTCGCTTTATAATTCAAATAATCATGATTTCTGCATAACCCCATAACACATATTTCATAAACCCTTCCAAAAATTTCTACATTCTTATTCAAGATTTTTGCTTACAAACACAATTCTATAGTATTTCGACATCAAAAGGAGTAAAATCGCTTGAAATTATAAATTTTGGATTCTTTGAGTGTTGATTGAAATTGTCTTATTATTTTTATTAGTTGTATGTATGATACGCCTTGATGTTGTCAACAAAGCTAATGTATTAAATGATGATGGTCTAGAAACATCTCCAACAAGGTGTTATACTCGTTGATGTTAGAAAAAAATTACCGATAAACATAAGTTTACTTTACGTGAACATATACTTCAGTGGATCCATACGGGGTTGCCAAGTTAGGTTTTCACATTGTTATCACAAGGCTGGATTCTGATTCTGATAGAAGAAGGACATTTGTTTTGATGAGATGTGATATAAGTGGTCAGTATAAAAAATCTATCAGGAAGTTGAAACATGGTGAGAATGGAACAAAAAAATGTGGATGTCCTTTTAAGTTGTGTGGATACCAGGAATCGAATAATACATGGACAGTTAGTATGATTTGGGGTATACGTAGTTAAGGATTGTGTCACAAGTTAGTTGGTCATCCTATTCTCTGTCGTCTAAATTTTGAAGAGAAGAAAGTTGTTTCTGACATGATATTGAACATGGTTGAACCCAAAAACATATTGGCAACTTTTAAAAGGAAAAGACACGAAAGTGTCTCAAATATTAAACAAGTATACTGTTTTCGCCACCGAAATAACACACGATAAGAGGTTCGAGATCTAAAATGCAATAATTGTTGAAATTATTAGATGAGCATCATTGTGTATCTAACTACAGAGCGTGAGGATGGAAAAATTATTCTAGACAAATTTTGAACTGATCCTGATTTCATCAAGTTGCTCAACATATTTCTCATGACACTCATATTTTATTCAACATATAAGACCAACAAGTACAAGCTTCCTCTTCTAGAAATTATTTGTGTTACTTCTATAGAGATGACTTATTCATTTGGCATTGCGGTTTTGGAATGTAAAAAAAGGATAATTTTACATGGGTTTTGGAAATGTGTCACAATATGATGAAACACCCAGAAAACATGGCATGGGTGATCATCATTGATTGCGATATCGCGCTGATGAATTCGATTGTAAAGGTATTTTGTACGTTATATGTTTTATTGCGTAGATATCATATAACAAAAAATGTGAGAGGTAGACTTAAGCACGAGGTAGGGACCAAATAAATCAAGAGTGAAGAGGGAAAATTGCCAAACCCTGTTAGATATTGGAAAGCATAATGAATGCATGGAACGTCGTAATCAATTCTTCTACAGAGGAATTATATGTCGAATTTGTCATATAGTTCATAATGGTCTGAGCGAAATATGAAAGTACGATTGATATTGGATTAGGTGAATGATAAAATTGTCTGTGCATGAACTTATTAAGTTAGAAACTTGAGAAATATTAACTTACCTTAGCCATCTTTGCCATGAAAATTGACACCATATTTCTAGAGTCACCGACTAATGGTAAAAACTAAGTACATCATCAATTATGTTATAAGAAAGTCCAACCTCTTAGTAAGAATGATGGAATGGTTTATCTGAGTATGACATAATCTTACTACATTGGGAACATCAAATTATAGGTGTTGGCAGACATCATGGTAGAATTGTCATCTCATACAAATTTGTCACCAAAGTGGGTATCCTATTTATTAACGAGGCATATAACCTCAAAGAAAGTCATGCAAGAGTGGTGCTTAAAAGAACAAATGACTTGCTTATTGAGAAATATCTATGTTTTCATTTAAAGGACAATAATTGTCAAGCAGAGTACAACACTATAATAGAAGGAATAAAGTTAACTATAAAATGAAACCAAGTATTTGGGCTCGAGTGGTAAACGAGCTCCTGCTAAGGGACGAAGATTCGGGGAATACCGAGTTCGATTCCTGGTGGGAACAATACTTGGCCAGTGTCAGTACCTCTCGGCACGAGATCTGGATTACTAGGGCCCCTTTCCCCTGGGAGCCAGAGTGCGAAAAGAAAAAAAAAGTTAACTATAAAATGGATGTCAAGGATCTGAGATCCAAATGTGACTCGTCGTTGGGGAGGATCCAGGTAGTCAGAGAATACCATTACCAAGTAACCACATTTGGTAAAGTATTTAGGAAAGGTAACCATAATTCTAGGTCGAACATTATGTTTAAGCTAGTTAGCACAAAGAAACCTAATAACAAATAATCAATAATATAAGACGACCAAAATTCTCAATATATAAGTTATGATACTAAATTGCATCAAAGAAGCTAGAAAACTGAACGACTCTCCTCGTATTATATCTTTATCAATAAGCATTACCAGAAGCCCCAAAGAGGCATGAAAGATAAAAAAAAAGTCTTCATTCAGGTACACATCAATCTCATGATCTCCATAGTGCGATGTTTGGACCTAGATGGATTAGGAAATGTGATGATAGAAGTATAAAGGCAGTATGTGGTAGCCACACATGAGAAAGATCTTTAGACAAAAAACTTCTTCAAGTTCGTTTTTACGGGCGCATTATGATCCAGGATGTCATTAAAAAGTGACAGAAGTATAAAAGATACAACAACATTCACCATGTTCATACCGAGATGTTGCACTCACCAGAGTCCCTTTAGCCCTTCTACATGTGAGGTCATGAATTATTTTGGTAAGTATACCAAATTATCATCAAATAATAAAATCTAAATTTGTATCCACGTGGATTGTTCTAATTTCTAACATGATAATTATTAAATTATTAAGCTTTTACATAGAGGTGTTCTTAGAATATATCTCAAGGTTGTAGAAGGAAAATAAAATTACGAGAAATTAAATCAATTTGAAAAATAATGTTAGAAAATTCAAATCACCTCTTGTTTATTTATTTGGTAATTATAGTTTATTTTCTATAATTACCCGTAAAAATCACACACACAAAAACTAGCAAAATATTCTAGTAAGACCAATTCTCTTATATGTAACATAATTCTCTAATTTCTTAGACAAATTAATGATATGGAAAGTTTTAACATGCAAAAACTTATTGGCCGCAGCCATGGTTTTAGACTCGCAAAGACTCGTGAAGGATCCACATACTCGATTTGTATAATTGACTCCTAATCTTTGAAGAGTCTATGATAAATATAAAAAGTCTATGATAAATATTAAAAAAAAAAGACTTTATAAAACCTTATAAATAACACATATACATAACACAACACCAATTAACGCAAATAATTCAACTTCAAACTCCTTAATAAAGATGTTACAAAAAATACTCCATAATACATCAAAACAAGATAGAAAAGGAAACAACTTATAAAAAATCAACACAAAAATAATAAAAAGACAAAAAAAGAAAATAAACACACGATTGCTTCAAAATACTAAAAAAAACTAAAAACAAAAAAAAGGAAAAAAAATTATGTTATTTTATGAAAAAAAAAATAACAATAAAGAATATCATTCACAAATCTCATACAAATATATTTGAGTAACACAACTAATAAACATTCACTACACATGAAACAAAGTAACAAAATAAAAGATCAGCGCATATAAAAAACAACAAAATGAAAAAATAATGCAAATCAATAAAAAAAACATGTCGCAAAGTTCATAACACAAAACACAAAAAAAAATGAAACAAAACCAAAAACAAATTAGAGAAATGAACGTGAGACTACAAGAGACGTGCATGTATAAATGCAAGACGACAAGAAACTGCAGTAAGAATCATAGACGATGAGTGTAATGCGCATGCGAGTGGCGGATAAAGGTTTGTTGTTCTTATGTATTATAACTTCTAAAGCGAGAAGGAAGCAACTGAAAAACTCTTCTAATTTGCCTTTAGGTTTTTCTAATGAAACAAAAGGAATGTATTAAGCTATATTTTTACTTCAAAATTAAATTAAACTCATAATCTCGCCTCAGAATCGTGAATTTATTCCAATATATACAAGTATCTCCAAGTATGTATGAGTCTAACTAAATCTAATGTAAAAACGAGTTTACTCATGAATTTGACAATCATGGTATGGTCATAACAAATATTCCAATATTCATAAAATCATTATCTATCAAACAATTATTATAATTTTAGTTATAGTAGCTGATCGTACCTGATCAGAAATAGATCGGTGACCAGCAACACGTCGTGAGTTCCGTTACTCTGATGGTGGCGAGAAGATGAGGGGTGTACCTTCAAGGTACTCCGATGTCAAAGTAAGAAACATAGTAAAAGAGTGCAAGCACAAAAAGGTAGTAGCGAGTGAAATTCAGTACACCCGACCCTCTAGTGAAAAAGGGTATTTATATTGTGCCCCCAGCACTGGGCTTACGGTCATCTGCGCTGGGTTGGATCGCTAGGCCCAATGCAGATAACTGTCAGGGCTTACATGGCGTAGGGAAGACCAACATGTGGTCTTCACCCTAGAGCAACTGCCCGGTGATCTTCGGAAGGCGGGCTGACCAGTTCTTTCAGAAATGGGTAGTTGCTTGATGACGTGTCCCTGCGTGGGGGGCACGTGGAGACGTGGGGAAGATGCGTGGTCTTTCCCCGTTCCAAGTAGTGACCTGTTTGACTATATAGTGGGTGATAAACGTGGCCGACGATGGGGAGGATTGGGCCTTAATGTGCTTCTCCCAAGTGAACGTTGGGTTCGGCCTGCCCAACTGATGGACAGGTCCTGGCCCAGTCCAGAACAGAAGCCCCCCAAGTCTTTGCTCTGAAGCATCGGAGTAATGACTTAAGGGTCAGCCCATTCGTTGGGGACCCTTTAGCGGGGCGCCGCGTGCCCGAAATACCGAGTTGGTGGAGGATGTAGGTGGCTAGAAGCATACGATGTTTGATGAGACAGGAGTCGCGGGGACGTCTGTGCGTCTGGCACCCTAAACACAATCTTTTGTCGAGGAGTGTCCCCGTTCGGTGCCTTGGTCGACGGCATGGGGAAGACGAAAAGAAACGAACGTGCTCATCACGCGTGCACGAAGGGAAACTGAGAAGATGCACGGGGGGTCTCGAGGCGCCACGTGTCACGCGTCATCAATGCCTAGGGAGGCTAGGAGTAGGGCACTTAAGTGCCTAGGGATGCCTCGAGTCCCGTGTCAAGACTATAAATAAGAGTTGAGTCTGTGCCATTTACACGCTTTCACTCTTCTGCTCAGAACTTTTCCCACTCTCATTTCGTTTCTTCAGCTTCCACTTCCGTTTGTCCGCCGCACGTTGTCGTACCGTCGATCTATAACCACCGTGTCCAAGTAAGTTTCCGGTTCCCTCATCTTTGTTTTATGCGTTTCCCGGTGGTTCCTCCGGTGAATCGATGAAGTTTCTGGAGAAACCATGGAGTTTCCGGCGAAAACGACGAAACTCCTCTAAGCTTCCGATGAATATCTCGGGGACCTGAGAAGAATACCCCAGGGAGATAAGTTGAAGGACTCTAGGACCTGATGAAGGTCCCGAGGACATGGGATAAACATCCCGAAGTCATAGGATGAAGAACTCGAGGACCTGATGAAGGTCCCGAGGACGTGGAATGAAGGTCCCAAGGACCTGGGATGAAGACCCCGAGGACGTCAGGTGGAGGTCTCTAGGACCTTTGCCGATGGTCTCGAGGGGGGGTCGTGCCCCCGGTTTCTAGTTTACGCGGCGACGACCTCGGCCAGGAGGCCCCTCCGAGGTTTCGTGGCCGCAAGAAAATTTGCCCGGAGAGAGTATATGCCGAAGAGGGTTTTATGACTATGCGTGGGGCAGAGTCTCCTCGTGTGTGCGAGTTTCCCGAGGAAGGCTTTAGTTGAGGACGTTTACCGAGCGACTCCTCGTCTCCTTTCTTCGCCCTTTCACTTGATTTGCGGTGGAAGGGTGGATTTGATCTGGAATGTCGAATTCACCGTTTTCCTCTGCTTTTCAAGTAAAAATGGCTGCAAGGATTGAGGGGGTCATTGAGACCGACGATGAGCCCAACTCACCGGTGGCGCAGACCAGCGGTGTTTGGAAACGAACGCCCGAGGATTGGGCTAGGGAGGAGCCTCTGGGCGTCCCTTCTTTATTTGCCACGAGCGACTCAAACGCCTACGCCGCTGTCGAGGATCGTTATGAGGGCTCCCCTCGGAACTGGCAGGTGTACAAGCCCCGGGAACACCATCGAATATGCTCGTGCTTCAAAGGAATGAGATTCCCCATGTACGAATTCACCTTCCTAGAGGCGGGCCTGCGTCTGCCCTTCAGTGATTTCCAGCGGGAGGTGTTTTCCTAGCTGCGTCTGGCGCCCTCGCAGCTTCATCCAAATGCGATCGCGTTCGTGCGGGCATACGAGCTCGTATGCCGGTACCTCAGCGTCGGGGCCACGATACCTCTTTTCTTTCGCATCTTCCACCTGCAGAGACAGACAGTCGAGGGCCGACACAGCTGGGTGTCCTTTAAGCAACCGAGGAGGCCGTTTCGGGCTTACCTGAATTCTGTCCACAATTTCAAATATCGGTACTTCATCGTCAAGTCCATCACCCACGTGGTCGCCAACTCATTGACGACCGTGTGTCCAGGGAGAAGAATGGACGGCGGGAAGAGGTCTTAGAATCGAAGTTTCCCTTGGAATGGACGGAGGAGCATTTCAAAAGAGGCACGAATAGTTACATAATCAGCCCTGGTGCGCTGGACGAGGAGGACCGGCTGGCCTACCAGAAGTTACTCAAGTTTGTCTCCGGCTTCACCCCCGCGAAATTGGTGACTCCGGACGGGACCTTTATCTGCAACGATCGCGGGGAGATTTTAAAGGAGGCCCGATTGATAAACACGAAAGCTCTCATCGAGTGCGAGTCTGACGAGGAAGTTGTCCGGTTATTAGGTAGCAGGGATCTCCTTTCTTCGGGCCTCATCTATGTTTCTGTCGTTGGTTCGCTGACGTGTTTATTTTTCCTTTTGCAGGTAGGATGTCGAGCTTGGAAGCACGCGTGAAGAAGCTGGCGGCCGCCAGAGGCCCGAAGAAGGCTGGCAAGGGGCGAGTCATCCAAGTTCAGCAGATGCAAGGCCCTAACTCGACACTCGGGGGCTTATCTACCTCCCCACAATGCAGCCAATCTCCGACCTCGCAGGGATCCCCTAAGAGGGCAGCGTGTCACTGAGCCCGTGCACGTCGACCTCACCGAGAACTCGTCTGATGAGAAGTTCGTGCTCCCGTCCTGCTACCTGCAGCCTAACTTCTTCTCCGGGGCCAACTCCCCGACCATAAGCGCTTCCGAGTGCAAGGTTATCTTGGGCGTTGATCGGAATGCGAGGAGGAAAGCCTTGTCGGAAGATATGGTTGCGATGATGCGGGTCTTTGCAATGGCTTTGGTCCTGAACGACGAGACCTGTCCCTCGCCTGAGCCGACCAAATTGCAGAATAACTTCGCGTCAGCCGAAGCTGAGATGAAAAAGCTGGCCGCTAACCTTAACGAGTGCAAGAAGCAGAACGCGGCTCAGGTCAATCTTCACGAGGAGATGGAGAAGAAGATGAAGGACGCTGACGAGGAGAGGAAGACTCTCTTAGTAAGGATTGCTTAGCTGGAGGCGGCTGCCAGGCCCGTCGAAGATGAGACCGCCAATGAGAAGCTCCTGACTTCTCGGGCTGAAATGATATAGAAGATCTGGCTGCTCGAGCAGGATGTTCTGGGGGCTGTTGAGGTGGGCTTTGCTCCCGCTGTGGAGCAGCTCCAGCTTGTGAACCCTGGTGTTCAGTTCATCACCGAGGGGACAGGCCCTTACCACCAGGTGGTAGAAGGCCGGGTTGTCGCGCCAGAAATCGAGGAGGAAGAAGACGACCAAACCATGGCGAGTGACCAACCCGAGGAGAATGTAGTTGTCTAGTTCTATTTTCTTTTGTTCAGTTTGTTTGGCTTGCACGCCACTTTTGGTTATCGTTTAGCTCGGCCTGTGTGTTGTATTTTGTAAATTGACTTTTGCCCGACCTGCGTGCCAGGGGCTTGCACTGCTTTTTTTTACGGCTTGAACAATGGGCTTTTCCCCGACTTAATGTATTGTTTTTCATATCTTGTGTGTGTTATTTGTGTGTTGATTATATATTTGTTATTTGCGTATTTGTCTAAGTATTTGGGGCCTTTGCTCGACGTCGTTGATTCTCGAGAGTGTAGGAAACTAGTCGAGTGGTCGGAGTCGTATTCTGACCTTCGACGAAGCTAAGGGCTCGGTCGAGGTCTTAGCTCCGAGGCGTGAACTTCCCACCGTGACCTGGGCGTTCTGCCTAGTTGGTACGACGACGGTGGACTTTTCATCACAAGGTTTAGCATACTGTGGACTTTTTGTATGTTTTTTGGATTGACCTCATTGGTCCTAGAACATAAAATTTCGTGTTATCTTCTTGCCGGACCCTGAGGCCTAGCACAATATCGTCTTTAAATAATCATGCGCAAAAATTGTTAGGAAAAAAACAAACAAAGCATAGAGAAAAAATAGGAACATAATCATAACAACGTGGAAACTCCAAAATCGGAGAAAAACCCACGATCGTTGTCAATAGACAACCAGAGAATAACACTATGTGAAAATTGTTACAACACCTAATATACCCTCAACTAACCCAGAACCCCAGTATACTCACACCCTCCAAAACAAATATTTAACTACATCTCACAACACTCTAATACAAGAGCATAAGAGAACAAAGAAAGTCAAATACAAACTTAAAGTGCTTTTGACTGGTGCATCTTGGAATGAAGAACTTGAATCCTATATATAGCATTAAACTCCCACTTCCTTCACAAAACTAAGCGATGTGGGTCTTCAAATAACTTGTATATAGCCTTGAATTCTCTCTTCATTCACAAAACCAAACAATGTGGAACTTCTTCAACATGTATATTTTTAACCAACCCCAACAAAAATGATGTTTTTCCCATATGTTACTGCTTACTTGTGATCACTTTTTCTTTGTCTATTCTTGCTTCCTCATGGTCATTCCGTCTTTGTATGATCCTCAATATTTCTTGTAGTTTAGTTACATTCCAAACATCAAACTAAGGCGCACAATTAGTAATATAAAAAAATACAAAAATTTGTATGATTAGTGAAAAATAATACATGATCGATGAGTTAAAATATTAAATTTATATGTATCATCTTGGTAAAAGATGAATGCTAAGAACACTCTCATTTTAACACTCTCTTAAACATTCACTCTTTTATTGGATGAAACAATATATATGGGTCCTCACTTTCGAAATCGGTCCCACTTAAATAGTATGACTCGCATGTGTTTTATCTTATAAGAGAGTGATTGATAGAGACTGTTGAAAAGAGAGTGTCTCTAACATTCCTAATGGGTAAAGCCATTGCTAATAATTGAAAATAAAGCAAATTCCATTTATAAATAAATTGTCATCACAATCCCAAATTTAATTTGTTATTTTTCTTCAATAAACTAAATTCTCTCCTTGATTTTTTTATCTCATTACATTCGACACGTCTTTGAAAGGTATAATTTTAATTCAATCAATTACAATGATTGTGAAGAAAAACTATTGAGAGATTTTGAATCAAGAAAATTGAAATAAAATGGTACATGTTCCGTATCGGAACCAAAAATATGCGTTGTTACAGAAGTTACGATGGAGGAGAACTTCTGATGCGATAGAGAGGGGGTTTACTTGTAAAGTTAACACTCCAACATTCAAGTTAGTATGTGAATGATGAGAAAATATTTAAAATATGTTCAAAAACTGTTACTTAAAATAACGTCGTCCACATATATAAAGGAGTTGAATAACTAACTCGCTAACTAATCAAGATGTCTCAGAAGCTTTAGCATTTACTTAAGTTGGATCTACGATATTATGTTTGGAGGTGGTCGGATTAGAAAAGAGACATATCTAAATCAGATCAATCTAAAAAATTCTTTTTTAATGGTGGTCGAATCTCTGCAGATAGATTCAGATTAAAGAAAATGGCCTGCAACTGAATAAAAAAATCAAATCTTTAGATGTTTGTACTCATTCAGAATCACCGCCAAGTGAATAAAGAAGAGGAATGGATGTTCAAAATATGTTTTACCTAACTCTACATAGTAACGAGTCTATTATCAAAAACATATAATTTTTTCAAGCTTGTTGTTAATTGATACATATAACCGTGTTATTTGATAAATCAGAGAAATGGCACACAAACTTTTTATTTGAAGAAAAATGGGCTAATGGTGAATGTTTAGATCATGAGAGTATGTTTTTTTTCAAAGTCTCCGATAGATACAATTAATTTTTATGTTGGACCTAGGGGTGGACAGATACCCGCTATCCGCCCGAAACCGCATAAACCGAAGACAAAAAACAATAATGGGCGGGTGCAAACGGATCTGCTGGTGGAATAAATTAATTTATCCAGTATGGTATGGTTTCAAACGGGCGGGTCGGTTTTATTAAATTCACCCATCGGTGACCGAGCCCGCCCGAAGTTCAATGCACCCCATTAATAATTTTAATTAATTCTGAGTGATGTGAGTAGACAATGAGAAAAACATTAATAAATATCAGACTGTCCAATGCCTAATTGTCTAATTTTTTTCAGAAACGTGGCTATGTCATCATTATCATCATATTTATTATAATTCAATTAAAATTAATTAATTTTCACAACTAAATATCACTCTCCTTACAAACAAACTACACTATCTTTGGTTCTCAGAAAATTATTGCAGAGATATTTTGAAAAAAATGCTGAACAAAAAATCCAACAAATTCTTAAGAGAACAATTACACAACATCACTACTCATTCCATCTTCTTCCTTCTTTCATCTTCTATATCTCTTCTTTCTAAATTTTCGTTTTCTTTTGATACTTGATAGATCTAGAATAATTTCATTCTTTTTTTTTTCAGATCTAAAGGGAGAAGACACTATATCTCTTCAGATTGTTTTGGATCTAAATCTCATTGATGAGATTCAATTTATTTCTTTTCTGTTGAAGACTAAAGGTGTGAAGAGAGTATTGCTATATTTTTATGAGATTATTGGTTTGACTTTATTTTGTTTTTCATCTTAAATTTTTTAGTGTGTTTCTAAACCGATTCAACTCGCCCAGCAACCCGGCAACCGTTGAAACCGCCACCCGCCATAACCGATATTTGAAATGGGCGAAAATGGGTTGTAACTTTTCATCCGACGGTTTCTTCGGGTGAGGGTTTAGGGACCGAAACCGCCCTAAACCGCTCGTTGTCCACCCCTAGTTGGACCAATCCATACAAAATTTTATTCTAACTTTAAACGAGACCTCCGACGATGAGATTGATAACGATGAGATTGTTCCTCTTGAATTAGTCATCGCAAGACTGGATACTAAAATTTTTAAAAAATATATATAAGAATCTATCACATGAAATATGTAGTTTTTGAGTCCGTTATTTAACTTATTTTTATATAATTTTAGTTTATATTTATTTTAAATAAATAAATGAATATTGAATCTAATAAGAGATTTATGTTTTTATTATAATGATTATTGAAACATTTCAAGTAGTTTTATTTTGTGTTTGAGCTAAAATAATATTGAATTTTGGAAGGAAAAAAAAACTACATGAGACATATGCAATATTTTAAGGGAAAATAAAGGAACAATAATATTGTATGAGGAACTGATTCAAAAATCTTGCTCAAAAATTTGATTTGATTTCAGTTAGATCACTTTTGAATTTTTTATATCTTAAAAAACGTTAGTGTTAAGTCTATTGATTTGTAAAGACTTTAGAAGATATTTTTAGATTGACCTAAAAATGCATTATTAGACTAAACTCAAAATTCTTAACTTAATAGGCAAAAAAATAATCTTTCACACCTCTTACTCTCTGAATCTTGAGTCTAAACCTCACAACCAAACACTAATCGTAATAATTGTTTATACTAATTGTAGTAAAAATCATCTTTCACCTCTCTCACACTCTAACTCTATTACACAGGCTAATACACCTCTCAACTAATGTAAGGCTAGGTTGTGGAAGATAATCCATTAATATGAATGCCCATTTAAAAAAATAGCATAAACACAGGCACTAAAAGCAATCAAGATATCAAAATTAGGAAAATATGAAAAGAGAGCATAAGATAACTGTGTAGAAAAAAGCTCAATAATCATAACTCAGATGTCAATAATAAACTCTAGATTCAAAAACTGGAATTCGTCAGACAACAATGCTGAGGATATTCTGTCATGTCCAAACAACAAACAATAATAGAAAGAAAATTTGAATAGCAATCATTCGTCCTCTTGGCTGCGCAACCTGGCCAGTTTGTTTGTGACAACAACATCCAATTGCGCTGCACGTTCAACAATATCCTTTCTTTTCCTGGTTGACACATTGTGTGCTATCTCAGCACAGTATGTTCTGATGTTTTTATGCAAGTAAACAAAGTCAGAATGTACTAAAGAAGAATGATAAATTGTTAATTCAAATGCTAACATGGATAACGGAATTGCAGACTAAAATTTGTTACCTGTTGTGCATCATGAGGAGTTCTAGATCCTCGACATTGTGGACAACAAACTTCTTGAAACCATTAGGCAAATAGTGGCGGGTCTTTTTGTCTGAACCATAACCAATGTTTGGCATCAAAGTAACTCCTTTGAACTTTCTCCTAACACGTGAGTCAATACCCTTTGGCCTGCGCCAACTTTCCTGCAAACCAAAACGGAAATAAGATAAAAATGTTATAACCAAAAGAAGAAATATGATATGCGCCATAACCCTGTGGAAACAATTTGCTTGGAAGATTCAAACAGGTACAGGGACAAAAATCTATCACTACATGGGTTAAATATAAAGCATTGTCAAAAATGGAAATGACAAAATAATAGAATATACAACAGGAATTTGCAAAGTAAAGCTTCCTCTTATAATTATTATCTAATCTCTAACATGAAGAAGTACAATTTATACATGAATATAAAATCTAGAGGTGGCAAATAGGCATGATCGCCCCATTTAGGCCTGCAACACAAAAGCTTGCAAGAAAACCCGTGCGGGGATAGTTGAGGGTGTGTGCCAAAAATCTTGGCCGTCCCGCAAAAAATAGGGCGGGCAGACCAGTGTTATCAAATTGGCCCACTATGGCGGATTTAAATGGTGTTTTATGGGCTCGCCGCAATGGTAAATATCGGCCGCTATTGTGGGTTTTTCCGCCATAATCCACAATAACGGTGCCGCAAAGCGATCGGTATGGCGGGATTTTGCCTCTCCACCATGGACCGCCATCCACCATCGACAACACTGGGGCGGACATGCGGGCCTTAAACCCATAAAGGATAAATATTACAAAAATTCTTGTAAATGTCTGAATCAGCAAAAGCTGCAAAAAAAAGGGCTGGGGAATCATATGGTGCGGGTCTAAAACCTAGAACCGCCCCGTGAAAAAGTGAGGGCAAAACAGACATGCCCAACGAGACAAGTCCGTTTTGACACCCCTAATAAAATCTACATTCAAATAATTCAAAAGTTTCTAAATTTAAAAAGTTCCAAATAATCAAAAGGATACACAAAACTAACTTTAGTTTCTGACATCAAGATATAACATAATGTTGGTGGAAATATGAGCTAAATAAACATAACAAAATGAAAAGCATATTTGCTTATCCTGAAAGACTTATAATGTTCAATCAAAAAGTATTTATAATGTATTCAGGAAACTATTTGAGAAAGCTTAAACATACCTGTGAGGTAGATATCTCCAACTAACTTACAAACATTCATTAAATCATTTGAAAAAACAAAGATCCAAAAACTTGAAAATATACAAAAACAAATGAACACTGACTAAAACTTTCTGAAACATATAAAAACAAGTAATTTTCATTGACATACCTTGACACATATTCTCCTGTCACTTTGAGGCCTAATGAACCTCTTGACACGCTTCTTAATAATCTTCTTGGTTAGAAGAGGAACAGCCATCTTGTCTCTACAAAACACACAAACTATTTTCTTCAATTCATAACCAACCAACCAACCTTAAAATTATTTCAAGACTACACATCCAACACTAGAAACCATTAAATTGCTATAAAAAATTACATGAATAATTATGAAATGGAGCGTATTAGAAGAAGAAAAACACGAATTTACAACAAAATAAGGAAATTTTCAGAGTTGGATGTTTTAAAATTGAAACATGATGTACTAAATCTCCAATTATAAAAGACCTAAGGGTATACAACATCAAATTGACAATAAAATTGGATTGAAAAAGTAGATCATTTAACACGTTGAAAAAAAAAAACAAATAGGATTTGAAATTGACACATAGTAATTAGATAAAAGGAACGATACTGAGAAACAACATAAACGATCGATTACTAGATACAACGAAAACGAAAGGAGAAACAAAAAATCAGCGAAGTGAGAGAGTTAGCAGAGGCGGTACCTTTGAGAAGCTTCACTGTGAGGATTCACACAGCGAGAGATGCATACAAAACCCTAGTCTTTTTTTTTTTTTTAAGTTGGGTTGGGTTAGGTTTGATGGTCCAATAACAACGCCTCCTGACATCCACAGTCACACTTGACACCCCACATATTTCCATACCACCCAACATATTTTCATAAATTTTTTTATAAAAATTAAAAAAAACTTAATGTATTAAAATAGTCTGATATGTATTCGATATGTTTGATAATTTTTCATATTTTTAAAAAAATTATTCGTTCAATTTTGATAAACAAATTTCTTTTTAACGATTCAGTGTTTTTTTTTTTAAATCTGGTAAAAACAGTAATTTTCCGAGATATTTAAAAAAATTGATAAAAAACTTTTTGTTTTTTAAAAAATTATGATTTTATACCGTATATTTTAAAAATTCGGTGTATAAAAATATAATTTTATATCAAAATTTTGAAATATGATAAAAAATTCATAGATTTTTAGAAAATTATATGATTTCACACCTATTTTTTAAAAAAATATGTGTAAAAAGTATGTTTTTTACACTTGTTTTTTTTTAAATCCAGTAAAAACTTACATAATCTTCCAGAAATCCGCTAGAACTTCATAAATTTTCTAAAAATTCGGTTACATGAATTTTTTTTAAATGTAAAATTCGCAAAGAGTATCAAGATAAAAATACTATGGAGGTGTTAGGTGTAAGTCGAGGGGTGTCGCAATAAAACTGCAGGTTGCCCAAGATCATGACCCAATTTTTTGATTCTACATAGAAATTTTAGAGATTTCTCAAACTACCTCTATATGTTAAAATCCTTTTATTCATAAAAATTCTTTCAATAAATTTTTCTTTAAAATGACTTAAAGTTTTATGAAATTGATTAAATTTTTTAAAATTTAGGGTTGTACACTACATCTTATGCGATACTTTCAAATCATGTGGAAATTTGAAATTAACTTTTCGTATCGTCTAAAAATTGAAATTCCGACACACTATAATACAACAAATCTCTTCATAAAAATGCACCTCCATCCAAATAAAAACTATATTCAAATCCCAATATTTGAATATATCATATTAAAATCTGGATTTCAATCTCCGGATGCACTCCATCTTACAAAAATACAATGAATTGTTTGTAGGGATGTTCGCGGTGCTGTTTTGGCGATTTTGACGTTAAAAGTCATCTGAATTGCTAGAGAAAAAAACATGTTGTTTGGTATGGTTTGGTTAGCTTTTGAAAATAAAACCAAACTAATCCAAAGCAAACAAATGTGGTTTCGTTCAGTATTTTTATAAAAAAAGTATACATACACATATAGATGACAATATAACTTTGTATTTAGTCATTCATACACTATAAATAACAACAAAACTCATCATATTTGGACAACAACTTTCCATTTAATATGTAAAAATCATATTAGACAAAAGTAGAATAATAAACATAAAATAATATAAAAAAACATTATAATGAAACAAAAAATAGAGGTGATGAGAGATTAGTGGAGATAAAAAAGAAAGAAGATAATAAATGAGAGATTAGAGAAGAAGAGGTGCGATAAAAACGAAATTGGAAGAGAGAACAGTAACATAAAAATAAGAAGGTGAAAAGGAAAGAATATAAGAGAATATAGATTGGATAAGAAGATCTAAGATGTATCTAGCGAAGAATGAGCTATACTGGTAGGAGATATTTGAGAAAGCTGAAACTGAAACCCTAAAGGAAGAGAAAATCATTCGTAATCGTAAGGCTAAGGCATAATAGATTTAGGTTTTGGTTGAATGTGATTTACGTAAAATTTGGGTTGTAACATAATGCGGTTTGATTCGGTTTGGTTTGGTTTGCAAAATAGAAACCAGAAACCAAACTGAACCGCACAGTTTTGTTAAATATTCGGACAAGCCCCAAGACATAATTACATGTATTTCCCATTTCCGTATTTAATAACAAATTGGTGAATCTGAATTTCAATATCTGAACAAACCCCTTAGCAGTATTATGAGTCCTTAGGCAATATTATGAACCATACTATAATACTTCAAAACTTTGTTATCGTCCAAAAACACCACTACATATATGAAATGTTACGAGGAGAGTAGTCTCAAGTTTTTGGAGGTGATGTCTGCGTAAAATAGTTTCAGTCTAATCCTGACAAAACAAATAGAGGAAAAATTTAACTATGGTTTAACTATGGAAAACATTTTATGATACCATATTTAGCCACAGTTTAATCGTGACAGATTTTGGACCATGTGCAGTATTCCGTTTTGCACGCCCTTAAAAATGAATCTAGTTATGAGTTACCTATTTTCCAGCATGTTCTTCATATGTACTATTTGTTTTCTCACACAATAAACCACACATACAAGTCATTCATAAATATGTACAAATTTTCACAACTCATTCATAAACCAAACATCAGTCATACATAACTCAACCATTCAAAATGTTTACATTAAAATACAAATTGAATTACAGTTATAAGGTATATCTAACACATTTTTTGCTCCCCTGCTTTCTATATTGCAGTGCAAATTGTGCCTCTGATAATAGTGCATCCAAAGTGACCCACTCAAGAGTGCATTCCTAAAACTCTCCCTAGCAATGACATCTCTTTTAAGCGCGCCAATACGATGACATGTAGGCAATACATCCATGAAATGATCAACTCTTGTTGGTTCCTCTTATAGTAACTCTTTATATGCATTTTATAGTGTCATGTAAGGATGTGACTTTCTATAAAACCATTGGATGCAACGATGAGTTGCACACTACATACATCCTTTAGCACCAGATGTTCATGGTAGTTCAGAAATATCACTTCAATATCTCTGTGAAGGATCCCTCGATAGTACACGATCATAATTTAATAACTTGCATCAATTAAGCTCTCTCCCGATGCATTGAAGCATGTTAGGACAGTCGACCATGTCTGTATCGTTAATGTTCGTCAACTATTTTTCCATAATCAAACAAGAAAATACATATCATAATCAAAGAAGCAAAATCAATGTATAAGCAAACAAATTTAAGAAACATAATGACAAATAGATAAATTTTGATTTTGTAATATGTATTGAGGGTTCGGATTTTGAAATCCATATTACACGCAGAGAGCAGAAACTAGACTAAACATCAACCTTGAGCCTCAAATGTCCCAAATTCATACCAAATATAAGTAGTAATTATACATCCATTGGATGAAACCTAATGTAGCTTAACTATAATCTATTCAAATATTAAAAGTTGCATGCATAAAATTTTTGAGAAAACACGAATATGAGAAACTTTCCAAAAGCGAGATATGAATGTGCTTAGTTTGAATAGAAATTAGTAGAAGTTGATGAAGTGTTGGATTTAAATGAACAAAAGTAGATATTGAGAGTAAGGTTGAAAAAATGTTGGACTTGGATGAGTGGGAGCTTCGTTCTATTCTTGAGATAAGTTGAGAAGTTGGTTTCAAATGTAATGGAATGGAAAGGGAATTTTTTTCTATGAACACTTAAATGAATGTATCCGAATTTCAATATTTGAAGTTAAATCCATATTTTGATTTTCAGACTTATTTTTTACTTGTATCTTACGTTGATATGAGATTGAGTTTGTTGTGTTGAGCGTGCGTCCTACTTCCAATTTTTGGATTCTAAAGGTACTTTGGGTATTTTGCCAAGATGGATGAGCAGTGTATGGGAGTGAAATGAACAATACCCTTCAACTTTTTTATGGATGGAATCTTTCTCAAACTCCTATAAAGTATAAGAACCTATTTGGGCCTAGAGATGGAAAAAGTTGTAGCAGTGAGTATCTGTGGATAAAACCCGCCACAGACATATGGAGAATAATTTATTGGAAATATATAGATAAAATTAATGGATATTCAATTACCCGTTAGTTAACGAATACATGTATAGATTTGATGGTACACGATATTTATATTCGTTAATAAATTATCAAAATTATTTAAATATTTTTTAAAATATATAAATATTGGAAATATAATTGATCGTACCTGAATCAGACAGTATGATAGTGGCCAGCAACGTCGTGAAATCTTCAGCTCCGGTGATGATGATGCGGGGGGCGGGGGGGGGGGGGGGGGGGGGGTGTACCTGCAAGGTACTCCGATGCTCAAGTCAGGTAAGGTCAGAGAAAAACAAGTACATAAAGCAGGTGTGAGTTTAGAATATGAAGCAACCTGGACCTCTCAAGAGAGGGTATTTATAGAGAGTCCCCAGCGCGGGGCCAACGGTTGCTTGCACTGGGCTGGATTGCAGGGCCCAATCCAAGTAACTGCCAGGGCTTACGTGGCGTAGTGAAGACCAGCGCGTGGTCTTTGCCCTGGGGTAACGGTCCCGAGATCTCCGGAAGGTGGGCAGACCGAATCCTTCGAAAGTGGGAGGTTACAAGAGAACATGTCCTCGCGCAGAGGTGCCCTGGTGGGTCGGGGAGAGACGTGTCATGCAAGGCTTGACGTCTATGTTCGACGGTCTCTGCTGCACGTGCCCGACACTGCTGAAGGTTGACACGTGCTAGACGCAGGTATTGCATGCGGGCCTTGTTGGGCCGTCCTAGACCGTGTGGGTTGGGCCTGCCCGTCTGAAGGGTAGGCTCTGGCCCAGTCCAGAACAGGAGCCCCCCAAGTTGTTGCTCTGAGGTGTCGGAGTAATGACTTAAGGGTCAACAATCGTGTCGGGGACGTATTGGACTCGATCGTGAGACCGAGATGGTGGCAGTCTTGGGGACCTCTTCGGCTCTGTCGGGCTCATACTACGAGCGATGAATGTTAAATGGGGCAGAAACCTTGACGTCTGCTCGAGTTTGATAGGTCGCTGCTGGGTGACTCCGCGGGGATTCGAGAAGTTATGGAGTCGGGCACCAGACATTGTGAAAGGACGCGTGTGGGAGAACGAAAGGGCGTACATGGGGAAGCATGTGCCATGTGTCACACGCTATCATTACCTAGGGCGGCTAGGCTAGGGTAGCGTAATCGAGTGCCTAGGAACTCATCGAGTCTCGTGAGGGGCTTTATAAATAGTGGCCAGCCCGCCTCATTTGCACTTTTCGCTCTCCCTTGCTCAGATTCTCTCTATTTTCCTTCTCTGTCTTCACCGCCGTTCTCCGCCACCTACCGCCGTGCCGGAACTTCGTAACAGCCGTTTTTCAAGTAAGTTTCTTTATCCTTTCTCTCTTTAAGGTGTTTTATATGGTGTTCATCCGGTGAACTGTTGAAGTTCTCGGGGAAACCATGAAATTTCTGGCGAAAACGACAGAATTTCTCTATGTTTTTGTTGAATATCGCGGGGAGATAGGATGAGAACCACGGGGACAAGAAGAATGTCCCGAGGACACGAGATGAATAACTTGAGGCTCTCACGGGACGAATTCTCCCGGGGTGACTCCCCGGTGACCTGAGGATGGTCTCGGGGACGCTCCTTCTTTGCCCTTTCACTTGATCAGCAGTGGAGGAGTGAATTTGATATGGACCATCGAATTCACCATTTACTTCTGCTTTTCAGGTAAATGGAAGCCTTGGCCGTGGTCGTGGGATCTCTAGACGTTAACGACCAACCAGACTCCTCGATGGCATCGATCAACTGTGTCGAGGAACGGCTGCCCGAGGAGTGGGTCAGCGATGAGCCTCTAAATATGATTGCCCAGTTCATCGACGGGGACGAAGACGACATCTTCTGTACCGTCGAGCATCGCCTGGTGGGCTCCGCAAAGACATGGAAGGTGTTCCGACCTCAGGCGCACCATCGCATTTTCTCGACGTACCGAGGGATGCGATTTTCCCTGTACTAATTTATGTTCGACGAGGCGGGGGTGGCGCCTGCTCTTCACTGATTTTCAGCAATCGGTGTTCGTTTGGCTGCGGCTGGCGCCCTCGCAGCTCCATCCCAACTCCCTCGCTTTTATCCACACCTTCGAGTTCGTCTGCAAATATTTCAAGATCGGGGCGACTGTGCCCCTCTTCTTCCGCATTTCCACCTACAGCGACAGACAACTGATGGCAGACACGGCTGTGTGTCTTTCAAACAGGTGAGCAGATTGTTCTTGACCTATATGGACTCTGTTCGTAATTTTAAATACCGATACTACACCTTGAGGCCGGTTTCGCTCGAGGCCGTGAATTCGGTGTATCGTCGGGTCTTCTGAGAAGTAGACGGGCAGCAGGAAGAAGCCCTCAAACCAAGATTCCCCTTATTCTGGACGGAGGAGCATTTCAAGAGGGGAACAAACAGTTACATCATCAGTCCTGGCCAACTTTGCGAAGGAGACCGTCTGGCGTACGAGGAGATAGTCAACTTCGTTTCCGGATTTAACAAAGCCAAGCTCGTGACACCGGACGGGAAATTTGTTCGGGGTGATGATGGGCAGGTCCTAACGAAACCCCGGTTGATCAATACGAGGGCCCTTCTCGAGACATTTTCCGATGAGGATGCCATGGAGCTGTTAGGTGGTGGAATCTTCCTCGACTTACTCTTTCTACCTGTTCTGGAATCGATTTACTGACACATTTATTTCTCTTTTGCAGGTAAGATGTCGAGTGCGGAGGAGCGCATCAAGAAACTGGCGGCCGCCCGAACATCGAAGAAGGATGGAAAGGGTCGGGTCAAGCAGATTCGGTCGCAGGGCTCCGGCCCCACTCCGGCGACCGAGGATTCTTCTGGCTCTCCCCAGGGTAGCCAATCTCCCAGCACTCAGGGGTCACCGAAGAGACAGTGACTCATCGAGCAGGTGAACGTCGATCTCACCGAGAACGAAAGCCCTCCCGCTGTGAAGTTTGTGCTCCCGCCTTGTCACTCGAGGCCGAATTTCTTTACGGGGAACAACTCTTTGTGCGTTGGTGCACCCGAAGTTCATACCATCTTGGGTATTGACAGGGTTTCTCGGCAAAGGGTGTTGGTGGAGGACGTATCCGCGGTGATGCGGGTTTGCGCTGCTGCCTTGGTCCTGAACGATGAGACATGCCCAACGGCCGAGCTGAACAGGTTGCAAGAGAGCTTCAGGTCTATCTCAGCTGAGATGGAGAAAGCGAGGAAGGAGTTGACCGAGTGCAAAGAGCAGAATAAGGCACAAGCGGAGCTTCAAGAGTAGTTAGAGGAGAGGCTAAAGAATGCTGAGGAGGAGAGGAAGGGTTTCTTGGCGAGGATCGCCGAGCTGGAGGAAGCTGTTCGCCCAGCCGAGGAGGAAACCGAGGAAGACAAGATGTTGACCTCCTGGGCATCTCTGATAGTGAAGCTCAGGCAGGCCGAGGAGGATATCCTTGCAGCAGTGGACGTGGAATTTAACAACGCCGTGCAGCAGCTTCGGATTGTGAACCCCGATCTCGTCAGTGAAGGGACTGGTCCCGACTATGAGGTGATCGATGGTCAGATCGTGTAGCCGATGCAGGAGGATGAAGTCGACGGAGGGGTTACTGAGCACGAGCAGCCAGAGGAGTACGTAGTCGACTAGGTGTTTACCTGTTCGTTATACTTGGCCTGCAAGCCACTTTCTTTTGTAATGACTTTTGCCCGGCCTGCGTGCCAGGGGCTTTTTTGACATGTTTGTAACATCTGCAGAATGGGTTTTTTTCCCGGTTTTAATACTTTTCTTATTGTGCTTATTTGTGTGTGATGCTTGTGTATTTGATATACTTTACTTGTTTTTGTCTAAGTAATTTGATGATTTTGGGAGTTTGCTCGACTTTGATGATCCTCGACTGCGTGGAGAGCTGGTCGAGTGGTCGGAGGTGTATTCCGACCTTCAACGAGGCTAAGAGCTCGGTCGAGGTGTTAACTTTGTGGCGTGAACTTTCCATCGCGAGCAGGGTGTTCTGCCTAATTGGTACGACGACGACGGAGATCGTTCGAGGGGTCCTCGTCGGATCAAAGTCCTTGCGCACATACAACGCGGCCCTTGATCGTCGTGTTTCATGTAGAGGTGGTGCGCCTGTACCCTAGCGCGCCCCCGTAATCGTGACGTTGGTTTGTCGCGGGCAGTGTCTAACTGTAGTATTGCTTAAGTTTCTCAGCATTTCATGGTCGAGCAAGTTCTTCCTCGTGTAGATTTTCGAGGTAGTAGGCTCCTGTCCCCGTTTTTGTGCGGACGCGGTACGGGCCTTTCCAGTTCGCGGCGAGCTTGCCCTCTCGCGAGTCTTTTTGATTCCTTCGTAGGACGAGGGTGCCAACCTAAAAATCTCATTTAATAACTTTGTCGTTATAACGTAGAGTTATTTTTTGCTTAAGTGAGGCCTCCTGGAGGGATGCGCCCGTCCGTATCTCCTCGACGAAGTCGAGCTCTTCCCTCAGGGCTTCGTTGTTCGTGTCCTCATCGAGGGGGGCCTCCGTCCTTCTCGAGGGTTCCCTGATTTCCACGAGGATCACTGCTTCAGTTCTGTAGGTCAGATGAAAGGGGGTCTCCCCGATCGTGGAATGTGGGGTTGTTCGGTAGGCCCAGAGGACGTTGTGTAGTTCCTCGACCCATCGTTGCTTGGCGTCGCCTAATCGGCATTTCAATCCCCGAATGATCACTCTGTTCACTGCTTGAGGGTGCTCGACCGACGTGAAGTGCTTCTTCGTGCCCAGTTTGGTGACGAAGTTCTGGAAGTTCCTGTCGGTGAACTGTGTCCCATTGTCAGTGACAATCGCTTAGGGCACGCCGAATCGAGCGAGGGTGTTCCTCTTGTAGAAACGGAGTATGTTGAAGGTCGTGATTTTGGCCAAGGCTTCCACCTCGATCCATTTCGTGAAATAATCCACACCGACGATGAGGTACTTATTTTGGTATGACCCCACGACGAAGGGCCCGAGGATATCCATTCCCCACCATGCAAACGGCCATGGGGACGACAATGTTTTGAGCTCGTTTGGAGGGGAAAGGTGCATGTCCCCGTGTCGTTGGCATCGATCACATTTCTTGACGTGCTCCTTGGCGTCCTGCTGCATGGTGGGCCAGTAATACCCCGCTCGGAGAGCCTTATGGGCTAAGATCGCCCGTCGAGGTGCTGTGCATTGATTCCCTCGTGGATTTCCTGGAGTATACCGGGGACCCTTGTCTCCTCGACGCACCTGAGAAGGGGGATAGAAAACCCGCGGCGGTATAGTTTATCCTCGACTATTATGTACGAGCACGCTCGCCGCTTAACCATCCCCGCTTCCTTGGGATCCTCAGGCAATTTGCCCGTCGTGAGGTATTCATATACCGGGGTCATCCAGCAATTGTTGTCCCCAATGGCATTCACGTCCATCGCAGGAACGGGTTTGTCAATGCTTAGGCAGGAAAACACTTCTTGTATGACGGATTTGTTTCCGTCTTTCTTCTTTGTGCTCGCCAATTTGGACAAGACATCTGCCCGGGTATTGTGCTCGCGTGGGATGTGGGTTACTTCTGCGGAGGTGAAGTTTTTCATCTTTTCTTTCACCAAGGTCAAGTATTCAATGAGGCTATCGTTCTTGGCTTGGTACTCTCCTCGGACTTGCGAGGCTACGAGCTGGGAGTCGGTGAAGATTTTGACCTCTTTGGCGCCAAGGTCCTCGGCCAGTCGTAGCCCGGCGAGGAAAGCCTCATACTCTGCATGGTTGTTCGATGTCGGGAAGGATAACTCGAGGGAGACCTCGATCAGGATGCCTTCCTCGTTCTCGAGGATAATGCCCGTCATACTCCCTTTCGTGCTGGATGCCCCGTCGACGTAGATTGTCCATTTTTGGGATCCGTTGGTCGAAGGTTCCGGGACGGTCATTTCTGCCACAAAGTCGGCCGATATCTGAGCCTTCAGGGCTTTCCTTCCCTCGTATCAGATGTCGAACTCGGCGAGTTCGAGCGACCATCTGAGCATCCTTCCTGCCATGTTTGGTCGACCGAGGAGTTGCCTTATTGGCTGCTCGTTTCGTACAACGACCGTGTGGGCTAAGAAGTAATGGCGTAACCTCCTGGCTGCGGTGATGAGGGTCAGAGTGACTTTCTAGATCTGCTGATACCTGAGCTCGGGGTCTTTGAGGGTCTTGCTCGTGAAGTAAATCGGCTTCTGCCCGTCCGGGGTTTCCCGGATGAGGACAGCGCTGACCGCTTCGCTCGTGATTGCGAGATATAAAAACAATGTCTTCCCGTTCTTCGGTCGTGAGAGGAGCGGAGGCTGCGACATGACTTGTTTGAGGTGGAGGAGCATCTGCTCGCACTCCTCGCTCAATTCAAATATCGCTTTTTGTCGAAGAAGCTTGAAAAACGGAAGTGCGTATTGTGCAAATTTGGCGACGAAGCGGGAGAGGGTTATCAGCATCCCGTTCAGTGATTGTATTGACTTCTTCGAGTTTGGGGTTGGGATCTCGGAGAAAGCCCTACATTTGTCGGGGTTGGCCTCGATCCCTCACTCCGTGAGGTAGAAACCGAGGAACTTGCCCGCCCGAACGCCGAAGGTGCATTTGTCGGGATTGAACCTCATACGACATCTCCTCGTCGTGTCGAATACCTTTTTGAGATGAGCGGCGTGGTTGACTTCTTTTGCATATTTGACGATCATGTCATCCATATAGACCTCGAGCATGTCGTTGATCTCTCTCCGAAAGACTTTGTTCATCATCAGTTGGTATGTCTCGCCGGCGTTCTTCAGGCCGAAGGGCATTACGTTGTAGTAGTAATTGCCTTACTCGGTCATGAAGGTTGTATGCTGCTTGTCGGCCTTATCCATGGGGATTTGGTTATACCCCGAGTAGGCGTCCATGAAGGACAATAGTTTGTAACCTGCAGAATTTTCGAATGGCTGGTCGATGTTAGGCAAAGGACAAGAGTATTTCGGGCACGCCCGGTTAAGATCGGTATAGTCAACACACATCCTCCATTTTCCATTATTCTTTTTGACAAGTACAACATTGGACAGCCAGGTTGTGTACCTGGCCTCCGAAATAAAACTCGCCTCTAGGAGGTATTTTATAGCTTTTTCAGCATCCTCCGCTTTTTCGGGAGACTGTCTACGCCTACGTTGAACTATGGCCCTAGCAGCCGGATCTACGGTGAGCTGATGGCAGGCCACCTCGGGGTCAAGGCCGAGCATCTCGGAGGTGCTCCATGCAAATAGATCAGCGTTCTCTCGGAGACATGCCTTCATCTGCTTCTTCTCCAGGTCGGGGAGTCTAGTGTCAATCTTCACGCTTCGGTCTGGGTCATCTCCGAGGGAGACGTGCTCGAAGTCTCCGTCCGGGACTGGGCGCACTGGGTGGAGGGGCTGCCCGTTGTTTTCCGCTTGGAGGTCGAGGTCAGCTGCTCCGCTTTCTTCATGCTTGAAATTCTGGTATCAGACGTGTGATGTTAAGGTGTGATGTCACAACAACACACTCTGCACAATGGACAACAATAACAGTAAAATAACACCAAGAATTGTTGGCCCAGTTCGGTTACAACCAACCTACTCTGGGGGCTACCAAGCCAGGGATGGAATTCACTACTTGTAGATATAATTTACAGACTCAACAACCCGTTGACAATCTCCTAAACTTATACTCTACTAATGACTTCCTACCTAAGACACCACTTAGGTATGAGAACACCACTCAATCCCTTACAAACTCTCAAAGAGACCACTTTGAGTACCCTTGATCTTACTTCACAGCTTCGATCAAGCAAACACTCTCTATTGCTTCATAACTTCTAGAGAGGACAGAAACTCAACACCTATTCAAACCCTAGAATAGTGTAAATACAAGCACTCTAAACAAACTCTAGACACTAAGCCTCTAGCTTCTGATCTTCTGAATATTTTCTGTACCTTTTTCCTTTGGTCTTGTGCGCTTTATATAGCTCCTTGAGTTGGTCTTGGACTTGCTACAATATCTCCCTGATTTGTTATTTAAAACGGAATATTTAAAACAGATTTTCTCCTAAAATCTTTTTAAATCTTCAACCTTTTAAATCTCCTACAAATCTGCAACAGATCTCCTATGCAGCAGCAAATATCTATCCCAAGATATTCGCATCAAATGAGACAGCTTGCTCTCCATAATTCCAGCTAATACGCAACCCTAACAACATCACAGCCTGCTGTTGTTAATTCTGCAGATCTGATGTTACAACATCACCTGTGTGACATCAGACATCCAACTTCAGCAATTAATTACTTAACACAGCCCAGTGTTAAGACTTCAATGTTGCAACATCAGCACCTTGACATCAACATTGAATATACTTTGTTTTACCAAAATTCCAGCCAATCCAGGAACTAACAATCTCTCCCTTTGGCTAATTTTGGCTAAAATAATCTCTGTATCTTCAGAGACTTCAGCAGCGGAATAATCTTCAAAAGTTTGATACTCAATCAGCAGCAGTTTGACACTTTACATAGTCTTCATCACTTGATCTGCTGCAGCACCATCTTCATTATTGACAATAGCCAATTGGTGCTCCCCCTCTAAAACATGAACTAGCATCACAACTGTTCAGTAGCTCACAATGTGCAGCACTTTTCTCCCCTTTGATGTCTGCTTGGCTGCACTCTTCAATTGCCATGATATCTTCACTAGTTCAGTCAAAACTCCCCCTCTATAACTGCATTGCCACTTTTCAACTAAACACCTTTTAGCAGCATCAATTTATCTCCCCCTTAATATCTGCAGCATTTGGCAGTCACACTCTTTGATACTCTTGACTCTCTTGGCTATTTTCTCCCCCTTTTTAGCCACAATTAGACAAACTTCACCTGACAGTTGACTACACATTTTCAGAAACACCCCAACTGCCCACAACCCCTCTAGCAGATTCAGTCTTCATAAATGCAGATTCCCAATTTGCTTCTTAATCTTTCAAATTGGTTTGCATCTAAGGCTTTAGTGAATATGTCAGCCAGCTGGTTCTCTGTGGCTACATGCTCCAAGGTAACAATTTTTTCTTCTACCAGATCCCTTATGAAGTGATGCCTTATGTCTATGTGCTTTGTCCTACTGTGCTGTATAGGATTTTTAGATATATTAATTGCACTCAAATTATCGCAGTACAGTGTCATAACATCTTGTTTAACATTGTATTCACTCAACATCTGCTTCATCCAGACCAGCTGAGAGCAACTACTTCCTGCTGCTATATACTCCGCTTCAGCAGTTGAGAGAGATACACAGTTCTGCTTCTTGCTGAACCAGGAAATTAGATTGTTCCCTAGAAAGAAACACCCTCCTGAAGTACTTTTTCTATCATCTGAACTTCTAGCCCAATCAGCATCACAGTATCCTTTTAAATCAGTCCCAGAATCATGGCTATATAGTATCCCATAGTCACTTGTGCCATTCACATATTTTAGAATCCTCTTCACTTGATTCATGTGACTCACCTTAGGATCAGATTGATATCTAGCACACACTCCAACAACAAAGGAAATATCAGGTCTGCTTGCTGTGAGATATAGTAAACTCCCAATCATACTTCTGTACAAGCTGTGATCCACACTCACTCCATTCTCATCCTTGGATAGCTTCAAATGGGTGGGAGCAGGTGTCCTTTTGTGATTGGCTTTATCCAGGCCAAACTTCTTTACTATGCTCTTAGCATATTTGCTTTGAGAAATAAAGATAGAATCCTCCATTTGTCTGACTTGTAATCCAAGGAAGTAGCTAAGTTCTCCAACCAAACTCATTTCAAATTCTGATTGCATTTGTTGGAAAAACTGTTTTACTATAGCATCTGACATCCCCCCAAATACAATGTCATCCCCATAAATTTGGGCTACCATTAATTTTCCGCCTTCTTCCTTGACAAACAAAGTTTTATCAATGCCTCATTTTCTATACCCATTTGTTACTAAGAATTCTGTCAACCTCTCATACCAGGCCCTTGGAGCTTGTTTTAAGCCATACAGTGCCTTCCTCAGTTTGAACACATGATTGGGGAAGTTTGGATCAGTGAATCCTTTAGGTTGATCTACATAGATTTCTTCATTCAGATATCCATTTAGAAAGGCACTCTTCACATCCATTTGGAACAGCTTGAATCTAAGGTTACAAGCCATACCCAAGAGTAGTCTGATGGATTCTAATCTCGCCACTGGAGCAAACGTCTCATCAAAGTCAACTCCCTCAACTTGAGTATAACCTTGTGCAACAAGTCTCGCTTTGTTTCTTGTAACCACTCCAAGCTCGTCTGACTTGTTTTTGTAGATCCACTTTGTTCCAATAACATTCACCCCTTCTGGTCTTGGCACAAGATCCCAGACTTCATTTCTTCTGAATTGCTCCAGTTCATCTTGCATAGCATTTATCCAAAACTCATCTGTCAGAGCTTCCTTGACATTTTTTGGCTCAATTTTGGATATGAAGCACGAGCTAGCTATGATTTCTCTGGACCTAGTTCTTACTCCAGAATTTGGGTCACCTATAATTAGCTCCTTAGGATGATCCTTTTGAATTCTGATAGAAGGATCCTTTTGAGGTTGCTCAGGCTCAGTATCAGCAGCGCCTGGGGAGGGATTTCTTTCTTCAACTTCAAGCGCTACCTCATCAGCTGAAGTTCCAACATCTTCTATGACATCCTCAACTTCAATCTTATCTTCATCATCAATCACAACATTGATTGACTCCATCATCACTTTGGTCCTGGAGTTGAAGACCCGATAAGCTCTGCTATTGATGGAGTACCCCAAAAATATGCCTTCATCACTTTTGGAATCTAATTTCCTTCTCTGCTCTCTATCAGCCAGGATGTAACATCTGTAATACCCCAAATTTTGACCACTTAGATTTCCCATCATTGTGAAAATCATCACCACAATATGGATGAACCATCATGCTTCATCAGTCTCCCCAAAGATGGGTGAGCATCCAATACAATCAAAATTAGGGTTTCAAGCCCTCTCTGAGCTTTAGACAAAGGCTCAATCAAGAAATGACTTGATCTTCAACTTGTCTAATCTCTTAAACATCCACAATGGATCAAAAAGGACTCCCACTTCAAGGATTAAGCACAAGGCTGCTCCCTTCTAGGTGGATCAAGTCTCAAGATCGACAGTGTCACCAAATTAGGGTTTTGGTCGACCAGGGCCTCCAGATGGAAATTTTCATCTGGGCACAAGGCAATGATCCAAAACATAACCTAATATACTTCATGGAACCTCATGAACCCATGCATCAAGTCAATTTTGCCTCAGGGGATGCATTCATAAAAAATCAGGAATTAGGGTTTCTTGACCTAATTCACCCCTAAGTTGACTTTTGGGACAAACCATGAGCCAAGACCTCAAGACATGGTTTGAGGGTCTCTAATATACCATATTGATCCATTTGGAACAATGGATTAAATCAAGAAGTTTGAGCAACAAGTTTCAATTTCATCTGCACCACAATTAGGGTTTTAAGGGAAAAGTCAACTATAACTTTGACTTTTGACCAAGACATGCTCCCAAACCCTAATACATGATTGAATATACCCTATGACACCCATGGAACATGTCCACCAAGTTTGATTTAGGTCAAGGACATGATTTCCTGAAGAATTGCACAGTTTGGAATTCATCTGATAAAAAGTCAACTGTGCACAAAAGTCAACTTTGACTTTTTGAGATTTTTCACCAAAATGGATTTTTAACCCTAAAATGATGTTAATGTATGATTGGAATCATCATTCATCAAGAAAAATCAAGAAAAGTGAGATAACTTGTAAAAGGGGTAACCATAAAACTTAGAAATTTTTCTAAGTTAAAAATAAAGTGGCAAGGGTACCAACTTTGAAGGACCATAACTCCTAAACCACAAGGCCATTTTTTCTCATCCAAAGATGGATTTGTAGCCCTCATTATCACCTACAAAAACTTCAACTACAAGTAATTCCAATTCATTAAGGATTTTGAGTTATGGAGTGATCAAAGTGGCTGAAAAGTGAAAATGTCACTTTTTCCAACACTTAGTGAAATTTTCACTAAGTTAGATTCTGCCTCACTTTTTGCTAAATGTAGGGGGATTTTTCACTTGGAATCAAAAGAGATCAAAACCAAACTTGTTCAAACAGTTGTTGTATCATGTAAGAGCTTTCCAAAATGGCCAAGAACATTGCCAAATTCAACTTACACCATGAGATATGACATTGGCAAGTTGCCTTGCTGAAATCTGTCAAGGCAAGGCAGAATTTACAACTTTGGTCGATTTGCCAAAATCAGCCAAATTCAATTGCTCCTATCCACTTGGACACCTCAGAGGATTGAATCTAAAAGGGACAATCACTGAGCCAAGCCTCCAAAGTCCATGGAATAAGAAATAGCATGTTGAACCTAGAATGGCCAAAATAGGGACAAGACTTCAAATTTGGAATGAGGCATTCAATGGAACCATCAAGGTGGCATGGACTGAGCCATTCTCATCTGAAATCAGTCAAGACTTATCCAAGACCAAGGGAACCAAAGCTCTGTGCCCTAACCTCTAGTCAATGGCTAGAGGAGACTTGGATTTTCATTTGCCAACATTGGCCAAACCTACTTACCAGCTGCCATGCACTATTCCTTGCAAAACAAACTTGCTCTACTATAAATAGAGCTCAATTGTGGTCAGTTTGAGTACACCAAAGCCATATAACAGATGCTTTCCTCAAAATCTCTTCTTTCACTCCAATTTTGCCTTCTAAGGCAAGTCACTATCGGGTTTTGAGTTTGAGAGCAATTCCAATCAAACCAATCACTCACACACCTCACATACATCACATATGAGCTGATCAAACACTTAGATTACTTCTGAAACATCAATTTCACAAAATCACCAGCTGGTTGCTCAAGGTTTTAACCAAAGTGCAGCTGGGGTACCACAAAATGATCCAGCCAATTTCAATCAAGTCCAACCATCCAAACACAATCCATAGGGTGTAGGGAAGCTGTTCAGATCATCACCACTCATCTGTAACACCTCCAAATCAAAAATCACTTTGAACTTGCTGTCACGGCCTAGAGGTAAGCACATGCTTGGCCATCTCTCAATCTATGCATATTTCCTCGCACAATAATTTGGTCATATGTTCATAATCATGCATGGAATGTTTTCCCTCAATTAATTGCATTGTTTGAATCGTGTATAAAAAATCCTAGCCTTCATGCAGAAATTAGGGTTCTTGAGGTCTCTTCGTGATTTCTTGTTGTATGTTTAATTTAAATGAAATTAAAGTACATAGACATGATCGTGAGGTTGAGACGAGCATAATGATATGTGGATTGCATGATATGATTACGTATTCATGGAGATTGGATAGAAAATGCAAATCTGAGAAACCAAGAACACGCGCGTGTTCTTCAGCTGTTCTTGGCGCCATTTTTCATATATTCAAATATTTGAATTTTGTGATTTTGTTTAATTGATTCAAAAATTAATTTCTCTCTGAGTTTTAATGATTTTGAGTTGATTCTTTTTTTAATAATTCACAAAAATGTTAAAATATTTTATTTTCACAAAAAATCCCGAAAATATTATTTATTTCATATAATTGATATTTTTGTAAAGAATTAATATTTTGATTGTTTTTGGCATTTTAAATATTTTTTCTACATTGATTTTGCAACTTTTGATGCTTTCTAATTATTTTGTAGGTCAATACTTAATTTTTGAAGCATTAATCCAAGATCACAATTTGTTTTCCATGTGTTAAACAATTTTTGATCATTTTAATTGAATTTTTATTCAATTAAATACATTTTGAAAACAAATTAGGGTTTTGGATTAATTCAACCCTCATAAATCATTTTCAAAACATCTTGGGCCTCTATTAGAGTGTAAGACCCAATCCCCCTTTTAACCAAAACATTTTGGGCCTCACTTATTGTATAAGTCCCTATGCGTTAAAAGAAAACCTCGGCGCGATCGCCATTTTTTAACGAAAAATCATTTGGGCCTACCCTCGTGTTATAAGCCCCACTCTTTTTCTTTAAACCTTTTTGGGCCTCTTGAGAGAGTGTAAGACCCATCCCTTTGTACAGAAAACCTTTTTGGGCCCCAGTCACTTGTATAAGTCCCGCTGTAAAAAGTCAAACAGCGCGCTCACTGATAAAACCCTGGGCCTCTCCTTGAGCTGTAAGCCCCAAATCTTTCTTTTTCAAAACACTTTCTCCTTTGATTTTGAATATACTGTTGTCTTCAATCTTTCTTTGTTGAACAACTAACCAAACAGCATGGAAGCACTACAACCGAGTAAGTGGTTATCGCTTTCGTTTACTGCTTTCATATTATAAACTGTATTGTGGGGCTGCTCACTGTAAGTCTCCTTTCATAAACTCATATCTACTGTGTAATAATAGTATAGATATTTCGAGTTTCCCCGGCAACTACGTCTAGAACTAGGTGACGCCGTTTCATTTATTCGTAGAAATAGACGCCTAAATCCCCAATAGGAGCACTAGATACAGTCTTCTCTTCGGCTGTCCTCCTTAGGAATCGTCAAGAAGCTCTACTCCCCAAGATGAATGTATTCTCCGTGAATGGCATCTTTGAGTTTCTTCCAAATTCTCGAACTTTCCTGACTTGATCTATTCCTCATGGATAACTTGCCTTGAATGTCTTGGGGTTTGGGTACCCACTACGGTCATAATCTTGGACCTTAACTAAGGAACCCTCTTTGAAAGCTAAAAGTCGCTGGATAGTAAACCTCGCACGTTTACCAGTGGTTTTTATCTTTAAAAGAGTTATCTCTCCTAATGGAAAGGAGATGATAGACCCACGGGCTTCTTAAAAGCACCGGCCTCCTCTTGGGCATTATTCAAGGACACTACGGCTTCTTAGAAGTATTCACAGCCTCCTCTTAGGCTTCGTATAATGATCTCTTCCTCCGGAAATGATAGCCTCCTCTTGGGCTTAGTACAAGGACCCGTCGATTTCTTAAAAGTTTCCAGCCTCCTCTTGGGCTTCGTACAAATTGTCCCGACAACCTCCTAGAGGTATAGGAACAGAACCTAGTCATCCTCATAGAACAGTCCTTTCATAGAGTCTACTACTGTTTCTCAAAGCATAGTACAAAAGATGAAACTCTAGACACGGACAGTCTAACTTCCTTGAGTCTCAAAGACATTCTCAAGTGACCCCTTCGTTAAATAGGAAGGAAACCCGCAGACTCGGACAGTCTCAACACCCTTTGGATTTCCAGTTTCCTCAAAGAAAAGGAAACAACCCCGATCCTCAGACCTAACCCACGAGTACAGTGTTGCTCATATAAGAACTGATTTTCTCTTTCAAAATCAGTATACTGGACCTGTCACTTAACTGACATAGCCTCCTCTTGGGCTTTGTACAATGACTCTCCCTAGCGGAGTCAAACAACATTTTAGCCTCTCTCTCGGGCTTTGTACAAGACACACAAAGACTCCCTCGTTGAGTCAAACAAACAATAGCCTCCATCTCGGGCTTTGTACGAGACACAAAGACTCTATCGTCGGGTCAAAAACTTTTAGCCTCTCTCTCGGGCTTTGTACGAGACACAAAATAGCCTCCTCTTAGGCTTTGTATAAGAAAACCACTGGTTGATCCAATCAACCTTTTAGCATCAAAGCTGTGCCTCGTTCACAGTACACAAACATCAACAACTCCTTTCCCTTCATCTAATCGCTGTAAGCGGCAAGCCTCTGGATCATCTATATCCACGCCACTGTCCCTCTTTTAGCATGAGAAATTCCTAAGGAAAGATGACATTGCTCTACACTGAGTTAAAGTCTTCTCCTTCAGGTTAAAACCCTTTCTTCGGAAATTATGGCATTGCTCGGATCCACGTATCCCAGTTAAAGTAATTCTCCTTCTCCCCTCTTTAGAGATGACAAATTCTCTCTAAAGCCGAGGTCTTTCAGCTTCACGCCTTGGGCTTTGAACAAGACACAAATAGACCTTTCAGCTTCACATCTTGGGCTTTGAACAAGACACAAACCACCTTTCGCTTCACGTCTTGGGCTTTGAACAAGACACCAAAACACCCATTTCCTCCCATAGAATAGGAGGAACTACGAACGCTCTGATTTCCCTATTTCGGTAAACGGGAATACGTAGGCATAAGATCGAAATAAAAGATCTTAGCGAGCGCAATCAATAAAAAACCCAAATCCCATATCTCCATCAATCAAAAGCAGTATTTCAAAAGCATCAGTCCTAACATCCTAATCCTTGTTCCCCGCCAGAAACCTTCTGCCTAGGTAAAAAAGAAAGAAAACAGTATTGGCAAAAATACGAATAACCAGTACAAAGGCCCCCCACATTGATAGCATTCGTAACCTAACAGACCGCTGTTTAAACTCAGTATGCAAAGCAGGGTTAATTGGAGACATCTATTTCCCTTCCTTATTCAGCTCACAATAGGATAAAAATGAATCGACCTGAGTCAAAGCTCAAACCGCAGAGAGCGACCAGCGCTTAAGAACCGCGTCCAAAATCGCTCGCTACAGAAAAGTGGCGCCCACCGTGGGGCCCGATCTTCTTTCTTAAACGTTTAAGGTAAAAACCTTGGACAAACCTTTTTTCTCTTCACTTGTGTGAATACCACAGATTGGGGCTTCCGCCGGGGAACCCATTTCTGTCAGGAACTTAGGAATCATAGCTTTATAAGTCTAGGATGATTAGGACAAATATATATACTGCTTTTCCTAATTGCTATACATGTTTATTTTTCTGCTACTGGGAATGCGTGTGATGCCGCATGTGATGAGAATGAGTATACACTTAAGATAAGTGATGGCGACGGGGTCGACCATCAATCTCAGTGGAGGCTGACCAATGCAACCCATTCACTCTTATAGCCAATGGGCCGGTTGTTAAGTCTGAGAAGCTGAGGAGCCAAACCCTTTCATAGTGCGGAAACTATCGGAAATAGTTGTTACGCGATACTACCCTCATTTGAGGCTGGTGATCTATTCTCGGTGAATGGCACTTACTCTAAGATTGCTTTACAACTCGCTGACGATCCGCTTGTTGTCTTGCTTTCCTGGGAGGAGCTGATGATAATGAGTACAGGTACAAAAATCACCCTAGTATAAACCTTTGGGGATGGGTAGAGCCTTGACTTCATGACAACGACCCTTTGACCCCATGTTTTTTCTATGTTTTTGTGTGCTGCATTCATGCATTCATCTAATAAAACATTAAAACATTCAAAAAACTTCTCTTATAGTCTCTCTGTTTTTCAAATTAAACTAAGATTGTGATTACAAATATCAGAGAAAAAGATTGCATTAATGGATTTCGGTAGAAGGAGAACTCACCAGTATACCTTCAAGGTTCCAAAGCTAGAGGATTTGAGAAAGTTAGCGAGGATGATCGTTAACCCAGAGGCTTTCAGAGCCAAGCACGGTGGTTTGCTACCACTGTTAAGAGTCTGTGTGATTAAGGGGATCATGGACGCGCTCATTCAATTCTACGATCCGGTTTATCACTGTTTCACATTCCCGGATTACCAGCTATCACCAACGCTGGAGGAGTATTCTCATCTGACTGATTTACATATCACTGATCGAGCTCCATTTTCTGGACTGGAAGAAATTCCAAAGAACCAGACTATTGCAATAGCAATTCATTTGGATGAGTCTGAGGTCAGGACTCACATGACCACTAAGGGTGGCATCCAAGGTTTGCCAGCCCAGTTCTTGACAAAAAAGGCTCTATACTTCGCTAGTATAGGGAACGGGACTGCTTTTGAAAGCATCTTTGTCTTGCTCACCTACGGGTTATTTTTTCCCAACATCAATAACTTCGTCGATATCAACGCTATTAAGGTTTTTCTCATTGGAAACCCTGTGCCGACTTTGCTCGCAGATGCGTATCATTCTGTACACTTAGGAAATTTGTACAGCGGAGGGGAGATCACATGCTGTGTACCTCTGCTTTATAAATGGTTTATCTCTCACTTGCCCAAGTCTGCTGCTTTTTGGGATTGCAAGAGTGTCTTACGTTGGTCGCAGAAGATCATGTCTCTCACCAATTCCGATATAGATTGGTGTAATAGGATTTATGAGGGAATCAGAATCATTGACCGTTGTGGAAACTTCCCCAGCGTACCCCTCATAGGAACTAAAGGAGGAATTAACTATCATCCGATATTGGTTCTTCGTCAATTTGGATGCCCGATGAGACACATCCCACTGGGTGTTCATCTGGAAGGTCTTTTCTTCAAAGAAGGAGAAAATGACAGAGCACTAAAGATGGAAATAGTGCAAGCTTGGAAACATGTTCATAAGAAAGGACGAGAGTCTCTGGGAAAACCGGATTGTGTCTCGGTGGAGCCTTATCTCCATTGGGTACAAACTAGAGCTCTCAAGCTAAAGATGCCTTATCCTTGTTACAGAATTCTTCCACCGAGGGAAACTGTCATGTACTTCATGACGAAAACTGAAAAGCTTCAGGTTACTCTCAACAAAATTCAAAAGGAGAGGAGGTCTTGGAAGAACAAGTACCGCACCCTCGACGTAGAGTGTATCCAAATACAGCAACTACTAAAAGAGAAAGATGCTCTGATGGAAATTTTGGAGCAGCATGCTGTAGAGAATCAAGATGACCAAAGGAATTTTCTCGCTCCTTTCACCTGGCAAAGGAATGACAACCCGACAACGGCCCAAGCGCCCCGGTCAAAGAAGAGGACTCGGGACCCATTAGTTTAGGTTTCTGTTTCTGCACTTTGTAATCTGCTGTATTTCCATTTCTGTAATCCTTTGGAATTCAATAAAAAGGGGTTTCCCCACTGTTTGATATTTGCAATCTAATTGTCGAAGTTTATTTTTAAACAAAAAAAACAACAATTAATATAATCATTGCATTCATCATTCTCACATCGCGTATTCTTATTACCTACGAATCTCACGTTTGTGTCTCGGTTCTAGAGTCAAACTGTCTCATTCATATAATACTCGGGCCAATCGTCAGAAAAAGATGGATGATCTTGAGGAAGAAAACAGAGAGTTGAGAGAAGAGCTCGACGCTCTGAGAGAGGATATGAGAAAGCTTCGTAACGACATGCAAGCCATGGCAGAAGCTCAGCTACAAAGAACTGTGATCTCAGAGATCACCTCAACGCCCATCATAGAAAAGTATGATCCTAGGTATCAGATGCCGAAAGATCGTCCTTGGGGCATGCCTGTTAACTATATCCCGGAAGGATATGTTCCGCCGATCACTGAAGATCAGGGGATCACAACAGAAGCCGCTGGGCCTGAAGGTTACAAACTTCGGGAAAGCGAAGATGCCAGGGGCATACTCAAGACTCCTGAAGGTTACAAACTTCGGGAAGCGCCAAGACTTACTGCCGTAGTCACGGTACCACCCCCTGTGGTGCACACTGTCCCGGAAGGATAGATTCCACAGATACCTTCTGGTAAGAAGGAAACTATGTTTGACAGAATGGATGAATTCCAGGAGCAGTTCTTGGAAATGCAGAAGGAGCTGCAAGCCATTCGCGGTCAGGATCTATTTGGAAAGGACGCCGCAGACCTCTGCTTGGTCCCAAATGTGAAAGTCCCGCACAAGTTCCAAGTGCCCGACTTTGAAAAATACAAGGGTAACTCTTGCCCTCAGAGCCATCTGGTGATGTACGCTCGGCGGATGTCAGCTCAGACGGAGAATCAGGACCTGCTGATTCACTACTTTCAGGATAGTTTAACCGGTGCCGCACTCAAATGGTACATGGGTTTAAACTGTGCTACGATCAGTACATTCAGAGGTCTTGGTACTTCCTTCATCCAACAATACAAATACAATTTGGACATGGCACCTGACAGAGATCAACTCAGATCAATGTCACAAAAGGACAAGGAAACCTTTAAGGAGTATGCTCAAAGGTGGCGTGAAATTGCCGCTCAAATTTGTCCACCTCTTGAGGAAAAAGAGATGACAAAGATCTTCTTAAAGACCTTAAGCTCATTTTACTACGGCCGAATGGTCGCCAGTGCGCCCAGTGATTTTACCGAAATGGTCGGCATGGGTGTACGTCTTGAGGAAGCCGTCCGAGAAGGACGTTTGGTAAAAGACACTGGATCGACGAGCGGTACTAAAAAATATGGTAGTGCTCTCCCTAAGAAAAAAGAGCAAGATATCGGAAATATCTCTCTCGGAAAGCAAAGGCGACGTTATCAGCCAGTAGCAGCTGTTACTCCTGCTATCGGCCCCGCGCCTGTTTCTATGTATCAACCTCAGGTTGCCCAGAGTCAACCTGATCAGCAAAGGACACAACATCCTCTTCAGCAGGCTCGTCCTCCATATAATAACAACCATACAACACGACCGTCAGGGTTTGATCCTATACCCATGTTGTACGCAGAATTATTTCCATTACTACTGGCTAAGGGGCACATTCAGACTAAGTCTCCTCTTACAGTACCGAAAAATCTGCCTTTTTGGTTTAAGGCGGATCAAACTTGCCCTTATCATCAAGGAGGTTCGGGGCATAACATAGAGACTTGTCTCAATTTCAAGTCCGACGTGCAAAAACTTGTTAGGAGCGGGCTCTTATCTTTCAAAGATACGAATCCCAACGTTCTCACGAACCCGCTGCCTCAACATGAGAAAACTGCAGTCAATCTGATTGAGAAAGAGACTAACAATGTTTATCAAATTCACGATGTACTCTTGTTGAAAACCAATCTGGTCAAGATGCATTGTAGACAGAGTGGATATGGCCATGTGCCACCTCATAATTATCACCAGTGTGATATCTGCTCTAAAGACAACCAGGGATGTTCTGTGGTGCAAGCAGCTCTACAGGAACAAATGGATCTTGGATGGATCCAAGAGCACTGAGTTCGTGAAGTTAACATGGTTTACACGAATTCCAACATCATTCAAAACCACGACATCCGTGCGATGAATGTCAACTTGGTGGCGATGCACTCAAGGCAAAGCCAGTATCATAATCTGCCGCGGCACGATTATAGTTCCTGTATGATTTGCTCGGTAAACAAACAGGGATGCTCTTTCATACAAGAGGCCCTCCAGCGTCAGATGGATCTTGGATGGATCCAAGACTACCATGATAGGAACTCCTATCAAATCAACATGGTTCAGATCTTCGATATCCGCGTAATGAATACCAACCTGGTAGAGTTACATGCTGAGCAGGTCCGACTTGGATTCTTAATATCACTTGACTATCAAAATTGTAAAGCGGGTTGCGAAAACGATCGAGGTTGTACCCTTGTCCAGGAGGCACTTCAGCACTTGTTAAATCACTGGTGGATGTCAATCTATATGGACGAAGATACTCAGCAGATTAGTATCAATAACAGGAATCCCACTCGTCGTCAAAGTCAGGATGTCCGATTAATGGGAGGTAACCTAGTGAGGTTACATTGTATTCAAAGTGGGCGTGGCCAGGTGCCACCACACAACTATGACAGTTGTAACGTCTGTTCGGAAACTAACCAAGGGTATTATCTTGTGAGAGCAGCTCTTCAGGGTCAGGTCGATCATGGAGAAATTCGTCCATATCCAGGTTCAGGACCCATCGCTTGGTCGCCGAACTACCTTGCCGAGCAAGTTGAGGATGTTGTCACGATCTCTGGTCATCACAGGACCAGGGATGTTTTTGCCATCATCCCTCTACTTGACGAATCTAGAGTTCCCAACCGGGAACGGATCAAGGTTACTTATGATGGTCAGAAAAATTAGAAGGTTCCCATAGTCATCTATCTACCGGGACCACTACCGTATGAATCAACTAAGGCTATCCCTTACAAATACGGTGCAACAATAGTCGAAAATGGAAAGGAAATTCCATTACCCTCCGTCGTGAATATTGCAGACATCAGTCGTGTAACACGGAGTGGTCGAATCTTCAACCGAGGGGTTGGAGAATCCAACAAAGAAAAGGAACTTCAGGCAGAAATTCCTGATCCGCCAGTCGGTCAATCTAGTAATCCCGACTTTTCAAAAGACAAAGATGAGATGCTAAAACTCATCCAAAGGAGTGAATACAACATTGTTGATCAACTGTTACAGACTCCTTCAAAGATCTCGGTATTATCACTGTTACTCAGTTCAGAAGCACACAGGGAGGCTCTACAGAAAGTCTTGGAGCAAGCCTTTGTGGAACAGGATGTAAGAATCAGACAATTCGATAGTATTGTCTCTAACATCACTTCCTGTAATAATTTGGGATTTAGTGATGAGGAATTACTTGAAGAGGGTCGCCGTCATAACATGGCGCTCAATATCACAGTTAACTGCCAGGGCGATGCTTTAGCCAACGTACTGGTAGATACAGGGTCAGCCCTGAATGTTATGCCGAAGTCCACTTTGATGCAATTATCATTTAAGGGCCCTCCGATGAGAACCAGCGAGGTCGTCGTCAAAGCATTCGACGGATCCAGAAAAACGGTTATCGGCGAAGTTGATCTTCCCATAACTATTGGTCCTCACACTTTCCAAATCACTTTCCAGGTCATGGACATCCAGGCAACATACAGTTGTTTATTAGGAAGACCTTGGATACATCAGGCTGAAGCGGTTACTTCGACCCTCCACCAAAAGCTAAAGTTCGTCAAGAACGATCAACTTGTCACGGTTTGTGGGGAACAAGCCTTGCTTGTGAGTAACCTATCATCATCTACTTGTGTGGAACCCGAGGAGGTTATTGGAACTCAGTTCCAAGCACTATCGGTGAGCAAGGACAATCAGTTCAAAGAAGGAACCTCGATTTCCTCATACAAAGATGCTATCAAAACGGTCGAGAGTACCGATACGACAGGATGGGGACAGCTTGTCATTCCCATTGACAATAAAACAAAGAAGGGTCTTGGTTTTTCTGCGACTTGTACCCAGACAGCTTCCAACGATGAAAGTCTTCATCCCCTTCAAAACTTCTTCCACAGTGGAGGTTTTCTTCACCCAGTGTCTCAGACAGTTCATACTATCAATGAGGAAGATCCCTTTGACACAGATGAAGAATGGAAGTCCTACCTTAACAAGGATGGTTATATGTCTCAGGAAGAGGTACCTACTCCTTTTTGCTTTCCTACAGAAAGTCCGAGATTTATACCCAGGTCAGATGCTGAAATGATCTACGGAGATTATGATCCGGAAGGATGTCGTGCTCCGCCAAATTCATTAGAGGAAGACACTCTGATGAAAGACAACTTTGATCACAATTACTATGGCCCGATGGATGGCCTGCCAATGTGGCAACCTTACCCAGGAAACTTGGGGCAAGAGAGTCAGCCGAACAATGAAAACCAGCTGACCGTCGTTGAACAGAATACCTGTGTCCCCACCATGTCATGGGATCAACACTCAGGTCATTCGGAAATTACTCAACATGACGATGAATTCGCAACATTTGCAGGACTTGAATTCATCAACTATGCTTTTCCCGAGGTCAACGTCATCGAGAGGGATGACTTCTCCAGTTCCAAAGAAGTTTGGGACACTCTGGGACAACCAAGTGGAAAATACGACTTTATGGTCAAGTACACTGCTCCCGAAAGCTCTCATATCAGGCTCGAAGATATCCAGCCAACTGGATGGGGAGATACAGCTGAGAGCCCCAATGCTATGCAAAATGCAACAGAGGAATCCTCCTACGACAATTCTGCCTGGGAAACAGATTCCAATGATCCTGCTCCACCAGAAATCAGCGTCATTTCTGAAGACAAATCAAGGAAGGTGCCAGACTTTGTGATTCACCGAGGAGTTCGCCGCCAATGGGTTACTGTCGAGGTTCCGAAGGTCGTTCACCAGTCAAAGTAATTGCCATCTTTAACCTTTCACCCTGCCCAGGTGAAACAGATATTTTGATAGGGCTCATTTTCTGTAAATTTCCCTCTTCGCTTTGCCCAAAGCGACAGAGTTTTGTTTTATAGGGCTGTAGTTTCAAGATTCGACTTGTTCATTAATAAAATAACGTCGTTCTGTAATTTCTGCATTAATTGCTGTTTTCTCTTTTTGCTTTTTCAGAAAATGGTAATCCTAAAAAACATTCAATAATAAAAATAAGCAGTAAAATAAATACACTGCACACACTTGCATTTCTCTCTATCTCTTCTAAACACGAATCATCACGTCATAGAGATTGCTTGTTTTAAACCCCGTTGAAACATACGATCCGATGCCTTCTTCCGACTTTGAGTTCCCGGTATTCGAGGCTGAAGAAGAAGTTGACAACAAAATTCCAGAAGAGATCTCCCGACTACTCAGACAAGAGGAAAGGTCCATTGAACCTCACAAAGAACCGTTGGAAATGGTAAACTTGGGTTCAGAGCAAGAGAGAAAAGAAATCAGGATTGGGGCACTGCTCAGTCCAACTACCAGAGAGGGTTTGATAAAGCTTCTCAAAGAATTCCCCGACGTGTTCGCTTGGTCCTATCAGGATATGCCAGGGTTGGATACCAGCATCGTGGAACATCATTTACCGTTAAAATCGGAATGTCCGCCAGTAAACCAAAGGTTGAGACGGACTCACCCGGACATGGCCATCAAAATCAAGAGGAGGTACAGAAACAGATTGACGCGGGTTTCCTTGCCACATCTGAATATCCTCAATGGTTAGCCAACATCGTACCCGTTCCCAAAAAGGATGGAAAGGTTAGAATGTGTGTCGATTACAGAGATCTGAACAGGCAAGTCTAAAGGACGACTTTCCTTTACCACACATTGACATGTTGGTTGACAGCACAACAAAGTTCAAAGTATTCTCCTTCATGGATGGATTCTCGGGCTATAACCAGATCAAAATGGCGCCGAAAGACATGGAGAAAACTTCGTTCATTACCCCATGGGGTACCTTTTGTTACAAGGTAATGCCGTTCGGTTTGAAGAATGCTGGGGCAACCTATCAAAGGGCCATGACTACTCTGTTTCATGACATGATACACAAGGAAATCGAGGTATATGTCGATGATTTGATTGCAAAATCAAGAACAGAGGATGAGCACGTTGAACATCTATCAAAATTGTTCGAACGTCTAAGAAAATTCAAGCTCCGCTTGAATCCCAACAAGTGCACCTTCGGTGGCCGTTCGGGGAAATTACTAGGGTTCATCGTCAGCCAGAAAGGAATTGAAGTTGATCCTGACAAGGTCAAGGCCATTCAAGAAATGCCTTCTCCGAAAACTGAAAAACAAGTCAGAGGATTCCTGGGACATTTGAACTACATCTCCAGATTCATATTCCTTATGACCGCGACGTGTGCGCCGATTTTCAAATTACTCAAAAAGAACCAGGATTGCGTTTGGACGGAAGATTGCCAAACCGCCTTTGATAGTATTAAGGAATATCTGTTGAATCCTCCGATTCTATCACCTCCAGTGGAAGGGAGACCACTGATTATTTACCTCACAGTCCTAGAGGACTCAATGGGATGTGTACTTGGCCAACAAGACGAAACTAAACGGAAAGAGTCTGCCATTTACTATCTAAGCAAGAAATTCACCGACTGCGAGACTCGGTACACAATGCTTGAGAAAACTTGTTGCGCTTTGGCTTGGGCAGCCAAACGTCTTCGCCAGTACATGATTCGCCATACTACTTGGTTGGTCTCCGAAATGGATCCAATCAAGTACGTTTTCGAAAAACCTGCTCTCACGGGGAGGATTTCCCGTTGGCAGATGTTACTATCAGAATATGACATAGAGTACCATGCTCAAAAAACCGTTAAAGGAAGTATTTTAGCCGATCATTTGGCTCATCAACCGATTGACGATCAAGAATTAATCGGGTTTAACTTCCCAGACGAAGATGTCATGTATCTAAAGATGAAAGATTGCGATGAACCCCTACCCAGTGAAGGGCCAGAACCAGGTTCCCAGTGGGGACTTATCTTTGACGGAGCAGTCAATCATTATGGAAACGGAATTGGGGCAATCATTGTTACCCCTCAGGGTTCCCACATTCCTTTCACTGCCAGACTTACGTTCAAGAGTACGAACAACGAGGCCGAATACGAAGCATGTATCATGGGTCTCGAAGAAGCGATTGATTTAAGGATCAAAAACTTGGACGTATATGGCGACTCAGCCCTGGTTATCAACCAGATAAAAGGAGATTGGAACACATACCAATCAGGATTGATTCCTTACAAAGACTATGCAAGGAGGTTGTTACCCTTCTTCAATAGAGTCGACTTTCATCACATCCCTCGTGATGAGAATCACATGGCTGATGCATTAGCCACTCTCTCTTCCATGATTAGTGTAGGTCGATGGAATGACATACCTAAGATCGACATAATGCGCCTTGAAAGGCCCGCTTACATCTTCACGATTGAAGCAGTCATAGACGACAAACCTTGGTATCATGATATCAAATGCTTCCTTCAGGAACAAGAGTACTCACCTGGGGCATCCAGGAAAGATAGAAAGACCCTCAGAAGATTGGCTGGAAACTTCTTCCTGAGCGGTGACACTCTTTATAAGAGAAATTTTGACATGGTCTTGCTCCGATGCGTTGACAGACCAGAAGCATACATGCTTATGAAAGAAATTCATGAAGGATCCTTTGGCACTCATGCCAATGGACACGCAATGGTGAGAAAAATTCTAAGAGCAGGGTACTATTGGTTGACCATGGAATCCGACTGCTACAAGTACATGAGGAGGTGTCACAAGTGTCAGATATACTCCGACAAAATTCATGTACTGCCATCACATCTCAAAGTTCTTTCTTCCCCGTGGCCATTTTCCATATGGGGAATCGATATGATTGGTATGATTGAGCCCAAGGCTTTAAACGGACATCGGTTCATCTTGGTAGCCATTGCCTATTTCACCAAGTGGGTCGAAGCAGCGTCATTCACCAATGTAACCCGACAAGTGGTGGTCTGATTTATCAAAAACAATATCATTTGCCGACATGGCATTCCAAGCCAGATCATTACTGATAATGGATCTAACTTGAACAACAAGATGATGAAAGAGTTGTGTGCTGAATTCAAAATCGAACACCATAACTCATCTCCCTACCGACCCAAGATGAACGGAGCGGTAGAAGCGGCTAACAAGAACATCAAGAAGATCGTTCAAAAGAAGGTTATATCCTATAAAGATTGGCACGAAATGCTACCCTTTGCTCTTCACGGTTATCAAACATCTGTCCGCACTTCAACAGGGGCAACCCCTTTCTCTCTAGTATATGGCATGGAGGTAGTTCTCCCCATAGAAGTAGAGATCCCATCAATCCGGGTATTGATGGAAGCTAAGCTCACCGAAGCTGAATGGTGTCAAAGTCGACACGACGAACTGAACCTGATCAAAGAGAAGCGAATCACGGCACTATGCCACGGTTAGTTGTATCAACAGAGAATGAAAAGGGCGTTCGACAAAAAGGTCCGACCGCGTATCTTCAGAAAAGGAGACCTTGTGCTCAAGAAGATACAATCATTTCTCACTGATTCTCGGGGCAAATGGACCCCAAATTATGATGACCCCTATGTGGTCACGAAAGCTTTCTCAGGCGGCGCCTTGAGACTTGCAACCATGGACGGAGAGGAATTTGCCTACCCCACGAATGTTGATGTAGTCAAGAAATACTTTGCCTAAACTAAAAAAAAAACGTCTCGGTGGATTGAAAACCCGAAAGGGCGGTCCAGGCAAAAGTTAGAGACATAAAAAAAAATCGTCCCGATGGATTGGAAATCTCATAGTACAATCCAGGCAAAAGTTAGGGATAATGGCAAGTAACTATGTTCAACAGAGGCAAGTCCCTCAGCAGCAGTTGCATCATCTATCGGAGGAAATCTCCAGTCAAAGGTCATCTTCGACGGAAGCTCAGGATGTCCCGAACTCAAAGTTGGTAGAAGGATAGTGGTCGTTATGTTTCAACGTAGCCCTTTTCCCTGTAAATTACCATTTTCTAACTTTGTATATACTCTTTGGAATCACGCGTTTGGCTGATCTCCATCTTATCAATAAAATTTGAGCCCTTGTGCTTTTGTTTGTAATTCTTTACTTGTTTTAGCTTTACAGAACGACGTTGTTTAAACTTAATCAGCGATTCTTGAAATAAAACAAAAATAAATTTACTTGTTAAACTTTTTCTGCTTTTAAATTAAAGATGGCATTTCTTTTGACTGTTGAACATCAGAAGAACATCGATCGCTTCTCCCGAAGTAAGCGAACTTCAAAGTGCAGAATCAAAGTACTCCTTCTAAGCCAGTATGCCTGAATGAAGGGATCAACAATGTCAGAGACCATGTTTCGTCTGACATCCTCAGCCGAGTTCTCATCTCCTAAGCCCGATCAACATAGCTCCCAACGGGACTATCTCTCCTAAGCAAGGTGGAATTGCTATTTTGAACCAACGGTACTTCTTTGCCCCGCGATGGCCGAGTATCCAATTGTGTTCATCCATTAGTCTGTATGTCGCGTCTGTTTTGTCAGCATATACATACGTACTTCATGCATTTTTTATTTGCATTTACATTTCATATTGCATCGTTATCACTCTAGCCGGTCTTGTCCCCTAGTGATAAACAGTTTTCTCAATCGAGTTTGTCAGTTCTTTCCTCGTCAGGAAGTGTTGCGTCTGCACAATCTCGCCACCAGTGTATCTTTAGATCAGAGTCGGCACTCGGCCACTTTGATAATTTGAACCTCTGAAAGATTAGAGAACCTTCAACAGATGTCACTCTTTGCCATCAAAGATGATATCCTTGCGTTCCCGGATTAAGGAAAATCCACAGAGAAAGCCTCGTGATCAGAGATTCGGCAGTACATCAGTATTTCTCCGAGAAGTCATTGATGAAAAGGTCATCGACACCTCAAAATTGGATCCCATCATATGGCATTTCTCTGGGAAGATCCCCAAGAAAAGTATGATGTAATATCCCCAACCAGAAGCAGTTTCTCAAGAGACTCGCTTTCCCCAGTAGAAACAAATGGCGTCTCCAACAGAGAAGTTTGTACAACTCTACAACTCAGACGACTGGGTTCCCCAGCAAGTCTGACAGCAAAACATTTTCTACTTAAATGGCATCTCTCCAGGAAAATTCGGCGAGAAGTTTGAAGGAAAACCGCTACTAACAGCGTTCCTTGTCAAGAAAGTTTATTGACAAAAGAAACTGAGACCAGTTCCTTGGTAGGAAACCAGGATCGAGGGGAAGTTTAAATCAGAAACTGAGACTAGTTCCTTGGTAGGAAACCAGGATCGAGGGGAAGTTTAAATCAGAAACTAAGACCAGTTCCTTGGTAGGAAACCAAGAACGAGGGGAAGTTTATTTCAGAAACTGAGACCAGTTCCTTGGTAGGAAACCAGGATCGAGGGGAAGTTGACAAAAGAAAACTGAGACCAGTTCCTTGGCTGAAGACCAAGATCGAGGGGAAGTTTACCTTTTCTAAGCATCATTGCTTAGCTAAAGAAGATGAATGTGTAAGCTACCATTCATAACCACCATCAAAATTTCGGATATTCCAATATTTAATCCTCTTGCACCCCGAATGCCCGAATCCCTTCGTCATTCACACCTTCGGGTCCAAGAAGATTAAATAGGGGCATCTGTAATACCCCAAATTTTGACCACTTAGATTTCCCATCATTGTGAAAATCATCACCACAATATGGATGAACCATCATGCTTTATCAGTCTCCCCAAAGATGGGTGAGCATCCAATACAATCAAAATTAGGGTTTCAAGCCCTCTCTGAGCTTTAGACAAAGGCTCAATCAAGAAATGACTTGATCTTCAACTTGTCTAATCTCTTAAACATCCACAATGGATCAAAAAGGACTCCCACTTCAAGGATTAAGCACAAGGCTGCTCCCTTCTAGGTGGATCAAGTCTCAAGATCGACAGTGTCACCAAATTAGGGTTTTGGTCGACCAGGGCCTCCAGATGGAAATTTTCATCTGGGCACAAGGCAATGATCCAAAACATAACCTAATATACTTCATGGAACCTCATGAACCCATGCATCAAGTCAATTTTGCCTCAGGGGATGCATTCATCAAAAATCAGGAATTAGGGTTTCTTGACCTAATTCACCCCTAAGTTGACTTTTGGGACAAACCATGAGCCAAGACCTCAAGACATGGTTTGAGGGTCTCTAATATACCATATTGATCCATTTGGAACAATGGATTAATCCAAGAAGTTTGAGCAACAAGTTTCAATTTCATCTGCACCACAATTAGGGTTTTAAGGGAAAAGTCAACTATAACTTTGACTTTTGACCAAGACATGCTCCCAAACCCTAATACATGATTGAATATACCCTATGACACCCATGGAACATGTCCATCAAGTTTGATTTAGGTCAAGGACATGATTTCCTGAAGAATTGCACAGTTTGGAATTCATCTGATAAAAAGTCAACTGTGCACAAAAGTCAACTTTGACTTTTTGAGATTTTTCACCAAAATGGATTTTTAACCCTAAAATGATGTTAATGTATGATTGGAATCATCATTCATCAAGAAAAATCAAGAAAAGTGAGATAACTTGTAAAAGGGGTAACCATAAAACTTAGAAATTTTTCTAAGTTAAAAATAAAGTGGCAAGGGTACCAACTTTAAAGGACCATAACTCCTAAACCACAAGGCCATTTTTTCTCATCCAAAGATGGATTTGTAGCCGTCATTATCACCTACAAAAACTTCAACTACAAGTCATTCCAATTCATTAAGGATTTTGAGTTATGGAGTGATCAAAGTGGCTGAAAAGTGAAAATGTCACTTTTTCCAACACTTAGTGAAATTTTCACTAAGTCAGATTCTGCCTCACTTTTTGCCAAATGTAGGGGGATTTTTCACTTGGAATCAAAAAAGATCAAAACCAAACTTGTTCAAACAGTTGTTGTATCATGTAAGAGCTTTCCAAAATGGCCAAGAACATTGCCAAATTCAACTTACACCATGAGATATGACATTGGCAAGTTGCCTTTCTGAAATCTGTCAAGGCAAGGCAGAATTTGCAACTTTGGTCGATTTGCCAAAATCAGCCAAATTCAATTGCTCCTATCCACTTGGACACCTCAGAGGATTGAATCTAAAGGGGACAATCACTGAGCCAAGCCTCCAAAGTCCATGGAACAAGAAATAGCATGTTGAACCTAGAATGGCCAAAATAGGGACAAGACTTCAAATTTGGAATGAGGCATTCAATGGAACCATCAAGGTGGCATGGACTGAGCCATTCTCATCTGAAATCAGTCAAGACTTATCCAAGACCAAGGGAACCAAAGCTCTGTGCCCTAACCTCTAGTCAATGGCTAGAGGAGACTTGGATTTTCATTTGCCAACATTGGCCTAACCTACTTACCAGCTGCCATGCACTATTCCTTGCAAAACAAACTTGCTCTACTATAAATAGAGCTCAATTGTGGTCAGTTTGAGTACACCAAAGCCATCTAACAGATGCTTTCCTCAAAATCTCTTCTTTCACTCCAATTTTGCCTTCTAAGGCAAGTCACTATCGGGTTTTGAGTTTGAGAGAAATTCCAATCAAACCAATCACTCACACACCTCACATACATCACATATGAGCTGATCAAACACTTAGATTACTTATGAAACATCAATTTCACAAAATCACCAGCTGGTTGCTCAAGGTTTTAACCAAAGTGCAGCTGGGGTACCACAAAATGATCCAGCCAATTTCAATCAAGTCCAACCATCCAAACACAACCCATAGGGTGTAGGGAAGCTGTTCAGATCATCACCACTCATCTGTAACACCTCCAAATCAAAAATCACTTTGAACTTGCTGTCACGGCCTAGAGGTAAGCACATGCTTGGTCATCTCTCAATCTATGCATATTTCCTCGCACAATAATTTGGCCATATGTTCATAATCATGCATGGAATGTTTTCCCTCAATTAATTGCATTGTTTGAATCGTGTATCAAAAATCCTAGTCTTCATGCAGAAATTAGGGTTCTTGAGGTCTCTTCGTGATTTCTTGTTGTATGTTTAATTTATATGAAATTAAAGTACATAGACATGATCGTGAGGTTGAGACGAGCATAATGATATGTGGATTGCATGATATGATTACGTATTCATGGAGATTGGATAGAAAATGCAAATATGAGAAACCAAGAACACACGCGTGTTCTTCAGCTGTTCTTGGCGCCATTTTTCATATATTTAAATATTTGAATTTTGTGATTTTGTTTAATTGATTCAAAAATTAATTTCTCTCTGAGTTTTAATGATTTTGAGTTGATTCTTTTTTTAATAATTCACAAAAATGTTAAAATATTTTATTTTCACAAAAAATCCCAAAAATATTATTTATTTCATATAATTGATATTTTTGTAAAGAATTAATATTTTGATTGTTTTTGGCATTTTAAATATTTTTTCTACATTGATTTTGCAACTTTTGATGCTTTCTAATTATTTTATAGGTCAATACTTAATTTTTGAAGCATTAATCCAAGATCACAATTTGTTTTCCATGTGTTAAACAATTTTTGATCATTTTAATTGAATTTTTATTCAATTAAATACATTTTGAAAACAAATTAGGGTTTTGGATTAATTCAACCCTCATAAATCATTTTCAAAACATCTTGGGCCTCTATTAGAGTGTAAGACCCAATCCCCCTTTTAACCAAAACATTTTGGGCCTCACTTATTGTATAAGTCCCTATGCGTTAAAAGAAAACCTCGGCGCGATCGCCATTTTTTAACGAAAAATCATTTGGGCCTACCCTCGTGTTACAAGCCCCACTCTTTTTCTTTAAACCTTTTTGGGCCTCTTGAGAGAGTGTAAGACCCATCCCTTTGTACAGAAAACCTTTTTGGGCCCCAGTCACTGGTATAAGTCCCGCTGTACAAAGTTAAACAGTGCGCTCACTGATAAAACCCTGGGCTTCTCCTTGAGCTGTAAGCCCTAAATCTTTCTTTTTCAAAGCACTTTCTCCTTTGATTTTGAATATACTGTTGTCTTCAATCTTTCTTTGTTGAACAACTAACCAAACAGCATGGAAGCACTACAACCGAGTAAGTGGTTATCGCTTTCGTTTACTGCTTTCATATTATAAACTGTATTGTGGGGCTGCTCACTGTAAGTCTCCTTTCATAAACTCATATCTACTGTGTAATAATAGTATAGATATTTCGAGTTTCCCCGGCAACTACGTCTAGAACTAGGTGACGCCGTTTCATTTATTCGTAGAAATAGACGCCTAGATCCCCAACAGGAGCACCAAATACGGTCTTCTCTTCGGCTGTCCTCCTTAGGAATCGTCAAGAAGCTCTACTCCCCAAGATGAATGTATTCTCCGTGAATGGCATCTTTGAGTTTCTTCCAAATTCTCGAACTTTCCTGACTTGATCTATTCCTCGTGGATAGCTTGCCTTGAATGTCTCGGGGTTTGGGTACCCACTACGGTCATAATCTTGGACCTTAACTAAGGAACCCTCTTTGAAAGCTAAAAGTCGCTGGATAGTAAACCTCGCACGTTTACCAGTGGTTTTTATCTTTAAAAGAGTTATCTCTCCTAATGGAAAGGAGATGATAGACCCACGGGCTTCTTAAAAGCATCGGCCTCCTCTTGGGCATTATTCAAGGACACTACGGCTTCTTAGAAGTATTCACAGCCTCCTCTTAGGCTTCGTATAATGATCTCTTCCTCCGGGAATGATAGCCTCCTCTTGGGCTTAGTACAAGGACCCGCCGGCTTCTTAAAAGTTTCCAGCCTCCTCTTGGGCTTCGTACAAATTATCCCGACGACCTCCTAGAGGTATAGGAACAGAACCTAGTCATCCTCATAGAACAGTCCTTTCATAGAGTCTACTACTGTTTCTCAAAGCATAGTACAAAAGATGAAACTCTAGACACGGACAGTCTAACTTCCTTGAGTCTCAAAGACATTCTCAAGTGACCCCTTCGTTAAATAGGAAGGAAACCCGCAGACTCGGACAGTCTCAACACCCTTTGAATTTCCAGTTTCCTCAAAGAAAAGGAAACAACCCCGATCCTCAGACCTAACCCACGAGTACAGTGTTGCTCATATAAGAACTGATTTTCTCTTTCAAAATCAGTATACTGGACCTGTCACTTAACTGACATAGCCTCCTCTTGGGCTTTGTACAATGACTCTCCCTAGCGGAGTCAAACAACGTTTTAGCCTCTCTCTCGGGCTTTGTACGAGACACACAAAGACTCCCTCGTTGAGTCAAACAAATAATAGCCTCCATCTCGGGCTTCGTACGAGACACAAAGACTCTATCGTCGGGTCAAAAACTTTTAGCCTCTCTCTCGGGCTTTGTACGAGACATAAAATAGCCTCATCTTAGGCTTTGTATAATGATTTTCCTAGCGGAAATTAGCCACCTCTTAGGCTTTGTATAAGAAAACCACTGGTTGATCCAATCAACCTTTTAGCATCAAAGTTGTGCCTCGTTCACAGTACACAAACATCAACAACTCCTTTCCCTTCATCTAATCGCTGTAAGCGGCAAACCTCTGGATCATCTATATCCACGCCACTGTCCCTCTTTTAGCATGAGAAATTCCTAAGGAAAGATGGCATTGCTCTACACTGAGTTAAAGTCTTCTCCTTCAGGTTAAAACCCTTTCTTCAGAAATTATGGCATTGCTCGGATCCACGTATCCCAGTTAAAGTAATTCTCCTTCTCCCCTCTTTAGAGATGACAAATTCTCTCTAAAGCCGAGGTCTTTCAGCTTCACGTCTTGGGCTTTGAACAAGACACAAATAGACCTTTCAGCTTCACATCTTGGGCTTTGAACAAGACACAAACCACCTTCCGCTTCACGTCTTGGGCTTTGAACAAGACACCAAAACACCCATTTCCTCCCATAGAATAGGAGGAACTACGAACGCTCTGATTTCCTTATTTTGGTAAACGGGAATACATAGGCATAAGATCGAAAGAAAAGATCTTAGCGAGCGCAATTAACAAAAAACCCAAATCCCATATCTCCATCAATCAAAAGCAGTATTTCAAAAGCATCAGTCCTAACATCCTAATCCTTGTTCCCCGCCAGAAACCTTCTGCCTAGGTAAAAAAGAAAGAAAACAGTATTGGCGAAAATACAAATAACCAGTACAAAGGCACCCCATATTGATAGCATTCGTAACCTAACAGACCGCTGTTTAAACTCAGTATGCAAAGCAGGGTTAATTGGAGACATCTATTTCCCTTCCTTATTCAGCTCACAATAGGATAAAAAATGAATCGACCTGTAGTCAAAGCTCAAACCGCAGAGAGCGACCAGCGCTTAAGAACCGCGTCCAAAATCGCTCGCTACAACATCTACTACCAAACACATGGAAGTACTTGACATTAGGTTTTCTTCCCTTCCATAGTTCATATAGAGTGGATGAAGTGCCTCTTCTTAGGGTAACTCTGTTGTGAATGAGCAGGCAGTGTTCATGGCTTCAGCCCAGAAGTGATAAGGTAGTTTCTTGGCATGAATCATTCCTCTAGCCGACTCTTATATAGTTCTGTTCTTCCTCTCAACAACTCCATTTTGCTGAGGGGTGATAGGCGATGAAAACTCATGACTTATACCTTCAGACGAGCAAAATTCTTCAAACTTGCTATTCTCAAACTCTCTTCCATGACCACTTCTAATTCTGATGACCTTACTCTCCTTTTCTCTTTGGAGTTTTTGACAGAGCTCTTTAAAGACATCAAACACTTCAGATTTGTCTTTGATGAAATTCACCCAGGTGTATCTTGAGTGTCATCCACAACTACATAAGCATATTTCTTTCCACCCAGACTTTCAACCTGCATAGGTCCCATCAAATCCATATGAAGGAGTTCCAATACCTTGGAGGTGGTGTCATGTTGAAGCTTCGGATGAGACATCTTTGTCTGCTTTCCTTTTTGACAGTCTCCACACACCTTTCCTTCCTCAATACTAAGTTTGGGAATCCCTCTGACTGCTTCTGAGGAGATAATTCTCTTCATTCCCTTTAGGTGAAGATGTCCCAGCTTCTGATGCCAGATTTTGACATCATCTTCTTTAGCAAGCACACACGTGGAGGAATTTGAATTTTGCGGCACCCAAAGATAACAATTGTCCTTAGATCTGGCTCCCTTCATAATGACTTCTCCTTTGTCATCTTTCACATTACATTCGGACTTTGTGAAGTCTACTTTGAATCCTTGATCACAAAGTTGACTAATACTAATCAAATTAGCTGTTAGTCCTTTAACAAGAAGAACATTCTCCAGCTTGGGAGTACTAGCACAGTTTAGTCTTCCAATCCCCTTTATCTCTCCTTTGATCCCATCACCAAATGTAACATAGCCAGAAGACTGAGGTTTCACATCAACAAGCAGATTCTTTACTCCAGTCATGTGTCTTGAACACCCACTGTCAAAATACCAGTCATCTTTGGTAGAAACCCTCAAGGAAGTGTGAGCTATCATGCTGGTAACTTTAGGTATCCATTGCTTCATCACCTTAGGCCCAACCTCTTGCTGTTTGGGTTGAGGGGCAGCATTAGGATGTCCGTGAAGCTTGAAGCACGAGGACTGCATATGACTAATCCTGCCACAATAGAAGCATCTAACTCTGTCGTTTCTAAAGTGGTTAAATCTTCTCCCACTTTGATAATGCTGTGGCTGCCACCCATACTGTTGTCTTCTTATTCCATAGTTGAATTGTCTTCTCCTGTACTAATGATGCGGTCTCTTAGGCTGTCTTTTATGGTGATGAGGCTTCCTTCTTCCATAGTAATAAGGCACAACATTGTTGTATGCATAACCATACCAGTTTTCCTGATGTTGAAACCTCTGATGAGACATGTTCTGCTTGAACCTGGCAGCTTGCATACTCTGGTGATATTGGGGAGGCATATAGTGACTAGCTTCTTGGGGCTGTATCTTCCTCTGATGAGGACCATTCTTCTTCTCAGCATTCTGGGGCTGAACAACCTTCTTGGGGGTAGGGCCCTGTTTCTTAGGTTGATGTTGAGACAACGGTTGGGACATCTCCCTTTTTGTTCCTGAAGTACTGGCCACATATCCTATGCCTGATTTATCTCCAGCAGCTTTCTCTAACTGAAGAATCTTATCGAGATCAGCAGTACCACTATTCATCATCCTAACGAATTTTGTCATCTGATCTAGTTGGGACTTAACTAGTACAACTTCGTTTTCCCGATCAGCTTTTTCATTTTCAAGCTGAGCAATCTGTTGCTTATGATACTTGTTTTCTTGACAAATCTTAGCACTTTTTAAACACAACTCTCGATAAGTAGAAGCTAGCTCCTCATAAGTTATTTCTTCATCACTATCATCATCAGACACAACAGTTCCTGTTAAGGCTCTAGCATGTCTTGCTGACTCACCATCACTTTCACTATCCGATTCAGACCAGGAAACTGACATGCCCTTCTTCTGCTTCTTCAAGAATGTGGGACATTCTTTCTTGACATGTCCATACCCTTCACATTCAAAGCACAGAACACCTCTATCCTGGGCAGTCTTCTCTTCACCTTTCTCTTTTGGATTGCTGATGTCAGAGGAACTGTTCTTGACACTAGGCTTGTAGTTATTGTTCCATCTTTTTAACACTTTGTTGAACTGCCTTCCCAACATTGCAATGGCTTGTGACAAATCTTCCTGAGATTCTTTGACTACCTTATCTTCTGCAGGAGTGGAGACTAAGGCAATACCCTTGGGCTTCTTTTCTAGTTTTTCTTCATTTAAACCAAGTTCAAAAGTCTGAAGAGATCCAATGAGCTCATCTACTCTCATCTTGCTGATGTCTTGAGCTTCTTCAATAACAGTCACTTTCATCTTGTACCTCTTAGGTAGGGACCTAAGGATCTTCCTCACAAGCTTTTCTTCAGACATTTTCTCTCCAAGAGCACTAGATGCATTGGCCAGCTCAAGAACTCTCATGTGGAAATCATGAATAGTCTCATCATCCTTCATCTTCAGGCTTTCAAATTTTGATGTTAAAATCTGAAGTCTCGACATCTTAACTCTAGATGTTCCTTCATGTGTAGCCTGCAAGATATCCCACGCTTCCTTAGCAACTTCACAGGTATTGATTAACCTGAAGATATTCTTATCCACTCCATTGAAGATTGCATTCAGAGCTTTGGAATTTCCAAGGGCAAGCTCGTCTTCCTCCTTGGTCCACTCTTCTTCAGGCTTTGGCTTAGAGGTGCCTTCTTTATCTTTACCAGCATCATCCTTCTCACATACAACAGGTGTTTTCCACTCTTTAATAACAGCCTTCCAAGCCCTACTGTCCAAGGATTTTAAGAAGGTGGTCATCCTTGGCTTCCAATAGTCATAATTGGATCCATCCAAAATAGGGGGTCTGTTGACGAATCCTCCAACTTCTTTGTCCATCTATACACCAGAAAGTAACTTCCCTAGATCTCACCCAGAGACAGACAGGATGCCTGCTCTGATACCAATTGAAATTCTGGTATCAGACGTGTGATGTTAAGGTGTGATGTCACAACAATACACTCTGCACAATGGACAGCAATAACAGTAAAATAACACCAAGAATTGTTGACCCAGTTCGATTACAACCAACCTACTCTGGGGGCTACCAAGCTAGGGATGGAATTTACTACTTGTAGATATAATTTACAGACTCAACAACCCGTTGACAATCTCCTAAACTTATACTCTACTAATGACTTCCTACCTAAGACACCACTTAGGTATGAGAACACCACTCAATCCCTTACAAACTCTCAAAGAGACCACTTTGAGTACCCTTGATCTTACTTCACAGCTTCGATTAAGCAAACACTCTCTATTGCTTCACAACTTCTAGAGAGGACAGAAACTCAACACCTATTCAAACCCTATAATAGTGTAAATACAAGCACTCTAAACAAACTCTAGACACTAAGCCTCCAGCTTCTGATCTTCTGAATGTTTTCTGTACCTTTTTCCTTTAGTCTTGTGCGCTTTATATAGCTCCTTGAATTGGTCTTGGACTTGCTACAATATCTCCCTGATTTGTTATTTAAAACTGAATATTTAAAACAGATTTTCTCCTAAAATCTTTTTAAATCTTCAACCTTTTAAATCTCCTACAAATCTGCAACAGATCTCCTATGCAGCAGCAAATATCTATCCCAAGATATTCGCATCCAATGAGACAGCTTGCTCTCCACAATTCCAGCTAATACGCAACCCTAACAACATCACAGCCTGCTGTTGTTAATTCTGCAGATCTGATGTTACAACATCACCTGTGTGACATCAGACATCCAACTTCAGCAATTAATTACTTAACATAGCCCAGTGTTAAGACTTCAATGTTGCAACATCAGCACCTTGACATCAACATTGAATATACTTTGTTTTACCAAAATTCCAGCCAATCCAGGAACTAACAATGCTCTCCAAGGAACCTGCTGTCGAGGTCGACCGCGTTGACGCGCGGGAGTGGCTATTGCATAACGTCTGGGGATGACTTCGCTTCGGTCTTGGGCTTGGTGCTGATGGAACTCATGCCTTTGATTGCAGCGTCGAAGCATCTCCTGGCCGCATCTATATCCTCGTGCATCGTAACGACCCGACCCCTGGCCGTGTAGTACTTCATCTTGAGATGGACCGTTGATGGCACTGCCGTAAGTTCGGCCAGGGTGGTCCTCCCGAGGATGCAGTTGTAGAGGGACGGACATTCGACCACCAGGAAGCGGGTCTTGACTTGTCAGGCAGTGTCTTCGGCCCCGAATGTGACCATCAGTTCAACGTAGCCCCACGGTCTGGTGGTGGTGCAGTTTAACCCCTGCAAATCTGAACCCACGTAAGGGCTCAGATGTCTCTCGTCAAGCTGGAGAGTCCCGAACAGGTGAGCATACATGATGTCGACCGAACTTCCCTGGTCGACAAGGATCCTGCGAACATCAAAATTCGCCATCTGTGCTCTGACCAAGAGGGGGATAGTGGCGTCGGGTGTAACACCCCAATTCCCATCGCGAATAAATAATACATAAATAAATCAGAGTAACTAAAAATTTATTTTTCCGACAGAAACAAGGATGCCACATTTTAAAGTAAGAAAACACAATCCCTGCTCAATTATTTGATAAATAACACATAATAGAGAAAATCATTAACGGGAAACTTTTTCCATCTAAAGGGAAAGGTCAATTATGGAATAAAGCGGAAAGATCCATAACCGACGTGTTTTACAAAATAAATCATTTTGGAACATCAACAATATATACAAAGGTACTACAAAATACATTCAACAAATGTATATATATATATATATATATATATATATATATATATATATATATATATATATATATAATCGTTCCCCGACTCCCGTGCTACGTATCAGAGCAGACACCAAGACCGATAACAGAACGGAGGGCTAATCTTCACAAAAAGACCTCCAGCAACTCTAGTATGCAATGCCTCATAGAGCATTATAAAACAGCTGAAAGGTGAGAAATAACAACTAAAATCAAGATTGCATAATAATATGCAAATACATAACAATTCACATGCATAACTATTCTCACCACAAACACCACATACTAATACATATAACATACCACATATACGTAACATATATCTATTAATCCAACAATATAGCATATATCAAGTATCCAATATACTCACATATTTGCACATAAGGCATACCAAGTCATAACATTTAGAAACACATCACACATCACATAGCATATGTCTACGCATAATACATATTAACCACAACCAATGCATTTATCACATATGCACATCAAATTACCAATGCTATCACAATCTCAACACATAATAAATCGATGCACAATTTCCACACATAATCAATTAAATCATGATTTTTCCACACATAATGCATCCATTCACAATTCTCACACACAATCAATCCATGATTTATGCAAATGCATAAAGACCGACACAACGACTCTATGCAAATGCCATGCGGTACCGACTTCCAACATTTCTCATCACTAGTTCACTCAGGAACTCTGCTGGAACCATCGCTCGTTACATCACTGTAACTCCCCATCGGGCATACGATGTTCCCCGTCGCTTTCGGTCCTCTTTGTATAAGGCTCACGACGTTTATGGATCGCTTTCGGTCCTTTTATTTTTAAGGCGATTCATACCTCTTATTTTCAAGGCTCACGATCCGATCGCTCACACCCCACACGGGTACACGATCGTCTATAATCATCGCTTTCAGTCCTCTTATTTTTAAGGCGATTCATACCTCTTATTTTTAAGGCTCACGATGTTATAGCAGATTCCCTCTGGAATCAATCTGTCACTCAGGACGTCACAAGAATGCATATCATGATGCTTGGCATACAATGACTCATGACATTCAAAATGCACACACATACACATCCATAATCATGCATATATCATCAAATACCACACATTGCATTTTCCTGCCCTCAGGCCACAATTCATCATCACAACATGTATCACGTGCATTTTCATTTCACAACAGCACACAAGTCATACAATATTCATATCAACAACACATTGCATGATACACATCAATTACGCACAATGACAACGACAAAAGTCGACAAAACAACACCATTTAAATATCATACATCCATCACCAATGCGTATCAGTCATGCACAACATTTCATCACATATATTCACGCCATATAATAGCACACAAGCTATACGTTACATATCAAAAGCATATAGCATGATAACACATCATTCGCACACCAATATGACGGTAAAAATCCGACAAACCAACACTTTTTCAAAACCACAACTTAAATAAATCATCTACTGACCTCCAACCCATTTTTAATAGAAAGAATATTTCATTAACTTTCCAACGCTTCAAACGGGGGTCAAAACGGACTTACGGTTCAAAAGTTATGAAGAAAACAAAATCGGACATTTTGAAAAATTTGTGTCACGCGCGGGTATGCACAGGTCGAGTCTTTAGGTCGACGCAAGGGCACTATGAGTCGACCTAAAACCCTATGAGTCGACGCATACTGCGCATAATTTGATAAAAACTCAGTTTTCGATCGTTAAATGACTTCCGGACCTCCGATTTCGATTCCGTAAAAAGCCGCGATCTCAGAATTCAACATACTACAATATTTTCACCATTAAAAAGCCATCCAACACATTTTCCATTTTTGAAATATTTTGAAACATAATTTTATCAGTTTATCCTAACTCCAAACTCGCTTAAAACCACTCGAAAACACACAAATAACCATTCCCGATTAATTCCTATCCTTACCCGATTAAATATCAACCTATACCAATGTTACCAGACATATCCAAACACTTTTACTCGATCACAACATCAATTTGCACAAAAACATCAATATATATCAAAAACGTAAAAGTTACAAATTCAACTCGATTCAATCAAACGATCACGCTAAATCACGACCCAACATCACACGACTCTACTACGCGATTTATTCCGACTTTCGTCCGTAAAAACATCAATTTCTAATCGTTTTCTCATTTCAACCTAGAATTGGAAAACTATGGAAAAACAAGAAAAACATTCACACAATCACACACATATACATATACAAGCAAGATATAATCGAAACTTCTCACCCTTACCCGATTATTCGCGCTTGAAACGGAGAATCTTCGACTTTCCCCTCTTTTCTTCTTCTCCCTTTCTTTTTTCTTCTTCTTTCTCTTTTTCTCTTCTCTTTCTCTCTCTCTATTTCTATTTATAATATCTAACTACCCAAATGACCAAAATACCCCTACACTCAAATATCTCGCAACTGCTCTCAAAACGCGATAAAACATAAACAATGATGAAAAATAATATATTGCCAAATAAAAGTAAAAAATAAAATAATATAAAACGAAAATAATTAAATCGACTCGATTAAATAAATAAGACAAAACGGGGCGTTACAATTCTCCCCCACTTAGACATTTTTGTCCTCGAAAATATAACTGAGACGAACAACTCGGAATACGACTCTCGCATCCGACTAACCAACTAACATGCCAACACTAGGCACACCACGAATAACACCAACTGACAAGCCACCTTGCTAATAATAACTACAACCACGACACGACAACGACGCCAACTACAACGACAAGATGCAAAGCCCATACAATGCACTTGACGACCAACTCACGACTCAAGGAAAACCCAAGCTACGAACACACACCAGAATTAGCTACTCGCACTCGAACCAACACGATGGAAACGAGGCAACAACACAAACAAGAACACAAGTTCCACAACACAACATCGATTAAACAACCTCCACATAACTATAATACCAACATCCTTGTCACACAACATTATTACAACAATGCTACGATTCCCCAATCGCCCATATAACCAAGACATCTATCTACATAGTAGCCCATGAATAATAGTTAAACCTTTCACATATCACTTCCATCCTGAAACGTCCAATGGTCTCAACACTCCTACATGTTCCCAATGTTCAACCTATGAACTCTTACCAGTCCCACACGCATATACAAATCATGCCACCTCACGCTTCCGTTGCACACTCTGATTACTCGTAACCATCAAAACTACCAATTTCACGTCCAAAGTCCAACTCTTTCTCATATTCACCAAAAATCACTGTTCACTTTTAATATATCCAACTTTACACTCTACTGTGTTATCTCACACACCAGACACAAGTCTCTGAACTGCTCAAATAATTTTAATTCTCGGACCATCAAAACAGACATACATAGAAACTTTCGACTTAACTCATCCGACACAACCTCGGCTTTTCCCAAAGGATAATCCAAGCCAAATTCATAACTCATCACAAATTCTAACCATCCTCATTGTCTCATACTCTATTCCTTCAAACCAACCAAGTACTTTAAACTTTTGCGATTACCAAACACTTCGAGCCGAGAACCATAAAAATAATACCTCCAAATTTTCCAACACAATACAACCGCGACTAATTCCAAATCCAGAATAGTATAGATCCTTTTATGAATCCTCAATTGTCGTAAAGCATAAGCCATGACTTTACCCTCTTGCATTAACACACTGACTAAACTCATCAAAGACGCATCCCAATACCTCACGACTTCACTAACTTTTTCAGAAAGGGAATCAAGGATATCAAACAATCCCTCAGCTCGAATGAATTTCTTCTGAACAAAGTTAAAGTTGATATGCAAAAAATTCAAAATTATCTGATCAAGAGTTTCCAAGATTTAATTGATTATTATTCAAGAGACTCCAAGGTTTATGTGTTTATTTCCATGCCTTCTTTGACAAATCAAGAAAATCGAGCCAGAGCCAGAACAATCCATCCAACATGGCCATTTTTCAAGTTTTTCAACTGTGCAATCGATTGCACTATTGGTCCAATCAATTGCACCAGTCATTTTTTTCCTAGATTTTGAAGTTTTCAGCAGTGCAGTCTATTCGCGCTACAATGCAATCGACCGAACAAAGACAGAATTGGCCAAAATCCGCATTTTTCAAATTTTGAAGTATTTGTCACCAATTTCATCATTTGAAAATATTCTAGATCACCCAAAAATAATTCTCCTACATGATCACAATTAATTCCCACCATACACCTTCACTAATCACCACTTGATATTGATTTTTCCTCCAATTTCAAATTCCAAGCCTAATTTTCATTTCTAAACCAAATTCCAATCCACCAAATTTTCCAAGCCTAAACTCTATAAATAGAACCCTTATTTCATTCATTCTTCAAGCTTTTGAGAGCCAAATTCACCTTGCTAAAATTTCTCTTGAAGCTTTTGAGAGCCAAAAAACCTCTTGCAAATTCTCTCCCCAACCACCAAAATTCACTCAAAGCTCACTTTCCTTCTCTTAAAAGTTAACAAGAATTCACATTGAATCTTGTTCAACTTTGAGCTAAACCTTCATACAAACTTATTTTCTTCATCAATTCTTGTAGATCAAGGCTTTGGAGTTTGGATCTTGGAGTAATTTGAAGCAATTTTCAGATTTGGAGTGGTAATCTCATTTTCCACCATTGTTGTTCTTGATTCATCTTCCACAATGTGATCCTTTAATAATTCTTGTTGCTTGATCTTTGGATCTTGCAATTTGTGATCCATTGGTGTTATTTGCTGTTGTTTTACTTGAATTTTCGTGCTAATTTTCATCCATGGCCATGAGGTGTTTGAAGAAATGATTGGATCATGGATGCTGAAATTTTCAAAAATTTTAGTGCTGTCTGTCAATGTGCAATCGATTTGCATTTCTGTGCAATCGATTGTACATTGTATTTTTTGCCTAAGAATTGCTGATTTTTCTGGTGTGCAATAGATTCGGACACTGGTGCAATCGATTGCACAGAGACAAAATGGTGTTTTTCACCTCCTTTTGGGACTGTTTTGGTTGTTTCTTCATTCCTAACCCCTTCCCTTTGTTCTTAGCCTTAGATCACATAATTGTGTGGTTTAATTTGGCTTTCTCTTCATCTATTTCTCTTTTCTTTTGATCTATGAAAGTCTTATGGATCATGGAATTCCTTTGTTGAATTTTGATCAAGACTAGATCGCTACCTTATTTTCTTTTCGTGCGGTATTGCTTTCGGATGACGATCTACATATCGTTCATCTAGCATGCATTAGCACAGAGAGCTATTGACCGGCCTCATTGTAGGGTAATTACTCCGTAAATTACTCGGCGATTGCTTAACATAGCGCAACATATGTCCCTTATCGGAAAACAATAAAAAATGATTGATTATTTTTGTCTTTTGATTCAACACTTATGAGACTTGTTGTTAGGAGGCTTTGGTCTTATCAATCCTCTAATGAGTTCTCATTAACCTTGACCTAAGTGCAATTATTCAATTATTATTGATCACTTACTCTAACAACTAACAACTAATTACTAACTTCTAACTTCTTTATAATTCCTTCTCGCTCCCTATCTCTCTTTTACTTTTATGCAATTTTTTCTTTGTCCGTTGGACACATGTTTATGCTTCCACAATATTTCCTTTGTCCGTTGGACACATGTTTATGCTTCTGCATATTTTTCCTTTGTCCGTTGGACATATGTTTATGCTTCCGCAATTTTTCCTTTGTCCGTTGGACATATGTTTATGCTTCCGCATATTTTTCCTTTGTCTGTTGGACACATGTTTATGCTTATGCCTTTTTCTTTTTGTCCACTTGGACCAAAAACATTAATAAAGGCCAAAACCTCTAAAAAATGTGTGCTTCTAATCTTGGACTATGGTTACTATCCTTTGCAATGGACATGGAGTTTTGCACCTAGACCTTGGACTTCAATGCTATTCTTGGATCCTTGGACTTAGAACTAGAGCATTTTCCCTTTGCTTTGGAATTATGGTTCGAAGACTTTGGACTTCAATGCTATTCTTGGATCCTTAGACTTAGAACTAGGACCTTTTCCCTTTGCTTTGGAATTATGGTTCAAAGACTATGGAGCTTGCTTGTGTGGTTAGGCTATTCTTATCCTTAGCTTTTACTTTATGCTTTAGGATAGTCACTTCTTCTCCACCCATTCTTCAATTTTCAAAACTCTCTCCCTTTTTCAAAACTTTCTTGATTTCAAACTATCACCTCTTTCATAATTAAACCTTGACTTTGTCAAGTTGATTTTACTCTTTTTCTTTTCATTTATTAACAAATGCTAAACTACATAAGCATATTGACACCTTTTTCAAAAGACTTTTAAAAAACATCAAACTCATTCAAACTCTTTTTGTGCCTTATGCACTTTTCTCTTTCAAAACTTTTTCATAAGTTTATACATGATTCATTTCTTTAAGCGGAATAATTCTCTTGGAAATGACGACTAGTCTTTACATTTAAAATCAACCAAAACAAACAAATTTCATTCTTTGTACCACGAACTACGAGGTTTCGATCCTACATTGCACTTCGTGGGTACGTAGGCATGAGGCGATAAGTCTCTCCAAACACAAAAAATCTAAAAAAAAACATTTCTCTTCTCATCTCCTCAATCACGTTTCAAACAAAACCTTTTCAGACCAAAAGCGTAAATATTTCAAAGGGTTCCTATAGAGTACTATAGACGTTTTGGGTGCTAACACCTTCCCTTAACGTAACTAACCCCCTTACCCAGTCTCTGTTTGTTCTTTTTTTAGAACTCTTTTGGTTTTGTTCGCTCATTTTCTTTTCCATTCTTTTTTGGATAAAATAAAAGTGTGGTGGAGACTCTTGCTTTTTGAGTTAAGTTAATCAATAGCTTACACTCACGATTTTGCCGCTACACCGGGCACCGGGACGAGGGGCGTCGTTCTTCTGAGCATACTTCTTTAGGTATCCTTCCTTGATCAGGATCTCAATTGCATCCTTAAGATGGATGCAATACCATGTGACATGTCCGTGGCTCCGGTGGAACCTGCAGTACTTGGACTTGTCCGTGTTTGATTTAGAGGGTGTTGGCTTGGGAAAGCGGACGCCCCCTTTCTGAAATTTCGAGTTGGCGCACTCAGAGAGAATTCGCGCGCGGGGAGCGTTTAGCGGTGTGTATTCTGTGAACCGGCCTGCAGGACCTCTCGGTTAGCGAGAGTCCCGGGGGCGGCCTTCCTTCCTTCTTTCTCCCCCACGCCGGGGGGAGGAAAGTCTTCATCTCTGTGGCCGCGGGGGCCATCTCGTCGCCGTGAGTCGAGGGCTATTTGAGCGACATGCGTCTCCTCGAACTCAATGTACGATTGAGCTCGGAAGAGCAGGTCTTCCAAGTTGTGAGGCTTATGGATGCCCACAGCTTTGGCGAAGTCGGTACCAGTGCGTAGTCCCCATGCGATCAGGAACTTCTTCATGTCGTCGGTCGTGTGGATCTCGACGGCTTCTTTGTTGAATCTCTCAATGTAGTCTCTGAGGGATTCATTCTGTCCTTGGAAGATGGCCTCCAGGGAGGCCACCGTCTTCAGGTGTCGACGAGAGGCGGTGAAATGCCTGGAAAACAGCGTTTTCAGCTGTCTCCAAGACGTGGTGGATTTCGGAGCAAGCCTCTTGTACCAAGTCATGGCTCCTTTCTGGAGGGTAGTCGAGAAGAGCCTGCACTTGATAGCTCCCCTGACGTTTCTATAGTCGAGCAGGGCTTCGAAGTTCTCGATATAATCGTCAAGATCGGTCATGCCATCGTAGGTACCCAGTTGTGAGGACTTCTCCATGCCCGCGGGTATAGGTGTGTCCATAATTTCTCTGGACAGAGGAGTTCTCTGGTCGTCTTCATCGCTTCTGGCTGGCGATCTTGACGGGGAGTGGTGACCCCGACCGGGTCCATGCCACCGAGGAGAGCCTCTGGGGCGGTTCTTTGACCTTTCGCCTTCAGCTGTGCTCCTCTTCTTGGTCGGGGAACGACGAGGCTCGCCCTGCGGAGGTGAGCGAGGGCGCTTCTGGGCGACTGCTTGCTGGGGTCGTTCCAGGAGCAGCCGGCGACCCTCACGCTGCGGGGAGGGGCTGCGAGAGCTAGTCGGGAGATTCCTTCACGGGGAAGGGGAATGGTTGGGAGACAGTGGGTGACGATGCCTTCGCGGGGAAGAGCGCCGTGGTCGCCCTCTCTCGAGCGCTTCGATCCTGAGATTTTGTTGGGCAATCAATTGGTTGGTCTGGTTGATCAACGCGAACAGGGCCACCGTGCCCGAATCAGCGTTTGGTGGTGGAGCGGCTGGCTGGTAGACGACCGGCGGGATGTCATGTTCGGCGGCGTCGTATGCCACGTCTTCAGAAAAAGGGGAGGTGTTATGCCCGTCCCTTACGTCGCCTTCTTCGTTGTGGGCGGCAGCTTTGTCCTCACGGTGGTTTCCGTTGTCGAGCTGCGCGAAGGCAGTGTCCGGAGCATTGTTCCCATGTTGGGTGCTGGTGCTGGCCATAGTAGTTATGAACGGAGAGATTGCTTTGGTTTAACGATGAAGGAAAAATGGGGAAGCTGTTGTTCCCACAGATGGTGCCACTGATCGTACCTGGATCAGACAGTATGACAGTGGCCAGCACCGTCGTGAAATCTTCAGCTCCGGTGATGATGATGCGGCGGGGGGGAGGGTGTACCTGCAAGGTACTCCGACGCTCAAGTCAGGTAAGGTCAGAGAAAAATAAGTATAGAAAGCAGGTGTGAGTTTAGAATATAAAGTAACATGAACCTCTCAAGAGAGGGGGATTTATAGAGAGCCCCCAGCGCGGGGCCAACGGCTGCTTGCACTGGGCTGGATTGCAGGGCCTAATCCAAGTAACTGCCAGGGCTTACATGGCATAGTGAAGACCAGCGCGTGGTCTTCGCCCTGGGGTAACGGTCCCGAGATCTCCGAAAGGTGGACAGACCGAATCCTTCGGAAGTGGGAGGTTACAAGAGAACATGTCCTCGCGGAGAGGTGCCCTGGTGGGTCGGGGAGAGACGTGCCCTGTAAGGCTTGACGTCTCTGTTCGACGGTCTCTACTGCACATGCCTGACACTGCTGAAGGCTGACACGTGCTCGACGTAGGTATTGCATGCGGGCCTTGTTGGGCCGTCCCAGGCCGTGTGGGTTGGGCCTACCCGTCTGAAGGGCAGGCTCCGACTCAGTCCAGAACAATAATTGTTTTTTTATTAAATTTAAAACTATTAGTATGTTGTAAAAGGAGGAATGAAGTGAATAGAGTACAAAATAAGGAGATATTCGAATTTGAGTTATTAAAATTCAAACATGGTGCAATTAACTGTATATTGTCAAAGGACAAAGGGTATATAACATCAAATTGATGATAAAATTGGGTTAAAAAAAGTTGATTGCTTAAGACTTTGTAAAAACATCAAACAAAATTCAAAATCGACACAACACATAATTAGATCAACATGAAGAAAAGATTAATAGATAGATAAAATAAAAGACAAATGAAAATTTAGTGAAGCAAAAAAGTTTAGTAAAGATGGTACTATTGTGAAGGCTCGTTATGAAGAACAAAACAATGAGAAATAAGAAAGGATTTTTTACAACACCCTAATCTTTTTAAACTTGTGTGGGATTGAAGGTCCAATAATAATTCACATTATATAAATAACAGTAATAAAAGGAAATCAGATTTATGACAGGTCTGCATACGAATTTTGAAAGTCATATCATAATGGTGAATTATGACATTTTAATTAAATGCCAAACAACCTATAAACTAATATTTTGGGATTTTTTTTAAAAGCTTATTTTTTCTAATTAATCATCTAACTGATTGCACAATTATTTCACTCGCATAATTAAGTCCAAAAAGAAACTAACCACTTATTCCAAAGAGTTGTCCCAAGTTTTTCTAAGTTCAATCTCGGTCTTAAACCTCCAAATTCATCGTTTCAACGGTAAAATTTCATAGATAACTCAAATTAGTGTCAAACATATCAATGATCATCAAAACGACAACAAACAATTTCAACTCTTCTACACTGAAAGTTAAAAGGTGTCTCGTCCAAAAAAGAATAAAATAAGGAGAACATTTTATTTTGCTTACCTCTGTTAGTACAATTACTCATAACTAGGGGTGAGCATGGACAAATGTGAAAGGGTTATGACCGACCCTAACCCTTTCCTAAATTTTAATTTGGCTATTTTAATAACCCTGATGTTGGAGAATCTGAGAGAGTCGGGAGCACCAATGGGATTAATGCTCAAGGACTACAAGAGAGGGAGACATCACATCTCAACCCAAAACCTTAAGGTATTAGATAAATGGGTCCCATCACTTATAAATCAACATTTCACCCATTCATATGCAATGTGAGACTTTAACCACTCACACTTGCATCCAACATTCTCCTGCACAAGTGTGAGTCCCCCACATCCTACAACAGGATCCAACACCGTATCCAACTCCCGCTCCCACCAAGCCAAACCACGACTTTGATACCACTGTTGAGGAATCCGGGAGAGTTGGGAGCACCAATTAGACTAATGCTCCAGGACCACATGAGAGGGAGACACCACATCTCAACCCAAAACCTTTGTCCCTAAATGTGAACAAACCCAATAATCTATGAGTTAGTTTAGATTGAGTTAATTTAAGATGATATCGGGTTGACATGGAATATATGAAAATTATTTTCTAGTGATTTAAAAAATTGATTATAAAAATTTAAAACATGCATTTAAATCATATATCTGCATAAAATGATACTAGCACAAATTTTTTATTGATTTGTATTGTGCTCACAAAAAATTGATCTTCAACTATAAAATGGTACTAGCATGAACTTTTCATTATAAAATGGGTATAAAGGAATACACACTTACTCGATGCTAAAATGAATTAGTTGAATGAAACTCACACAAAGTTAACAAGAAGCCAAAAGAGATGAATGTTGGAAGTGCGAAGGAGTGTACTAAATGCTTATATTAAGTTATAAAGTGAAAAGTGGAAAAGTGTGTGCAAAGTGTATTCAAAATTTGAAATAATCTACCAATAAATTAAATGGTATTACATGTGTGCATAATATTAGGACAGGGCAACTCGAGGGTCAACCTGAGCCCGTCTCGACCCAATGTCGAGTTTATATTTAGACAATCCATTTTGTTCATTTTTTTCGCATGTGACAAGAAAAGGACCAACCCAAAACCATATGGATGAGACGAGTCTTAAGGTTGGGTTGGGTTCTCCACACCCTTACTAATAACCTTAGAAACTGATGAAAAGTCACGTGCAATTAAAGAAGAAGAAGTTCACGGATTTTTTTAAGAACTTGGCTAAAATTGAGGAAAATAGGAGAAACTCAAAGAAAATCTCATTATTTCTTTATATTTAAAATTTTTTTGACGATTAATTCATAATTTAGAGTGAATTTAGTGGAAGAAATTAAAAGTTTAAAGTTTAAATGAAAATGGTGGGTGAGAGTTTGGAATTCGGTGAGAGAAAGAAAAGAAATTAATATTTGTTGAATTTTGCTTGTTTTTGGCGTAAGTCAATGTGAAAAGTTTCAAATTACCATCACCAATTATTAGGCTTCCTATAAATTATCTTAATTTATTTAAGAGTTAAATAAGTTTGTGGTCCCTATAAATATATTAAATTTTACTTTTAGTCCTCTTAAAATTTTCCTTTAAACATTTGTCTTTATAAATTTTTCCATCCAGAATTTTGATCCCTGCCGTCAGCTCTCATTAACGGAAGCCGACGTGACACACCACGTGGAAGACAACTTGGAAAATTTTGAAAAATGTCTTAGATTTAGGGGGTTACAAACCTCCTCTAAACAAACCTAGAAAATTTTATTCCAACCAAACAAAGTTCTAAGAGGCATTTCATCAAACACCTTAACTGCTCCATTCAAAATTGCAATATTATTCCCAATCAATCATATTTCACAAACAACATTGTTCTCGTACTTAAACCACACACCTCAAGAAGTGTCAGTGAATGGACAACATGTTAGAATTTTGGGTCACAAATATAACATTTAAGGTGTTAGTGTCATTATTTTAATTAGTCAAGACTTAAAGGGGTCTAATTAATATAATATTAAGTTTGTGGCTAAAAGCATAAATGTCATGAAAGGCCAGGTTATTGTGTAGATACCGTAAGTCAATATCTAATTTGATGAGGGACTAAGTTAGAATATTGAAAACTAAGAAATAACCCTGGGGTTATTTAAATGGGTTATGGTTCCCATTTGTAGAGTGCGAACAAAATAAGGTTTACGAGGTTTTCTCTCTTCATCCCCATCAAAAGAGATTCAAGGAACCCTAATGAACTCTAAAAATCAGAAGATTACATACCCGGAACATTCAACGATTTCAATGGCAAATTCAGGTACGCTTCTTCTGTCTTCATTCTCATAATTGTATTCGGATATGGGTTTAAGGGATACAAGTTGATGCTATATCAACTTACAGGAATTATTTTAGAGTTTTGTTCTTGATTTATATATTGCTAGAAATCATAAGGTTATGAATGGATCTAACAAGTGGTTTCAGAGCCACCCATATCTAATTCAATTTGTTTTTGGGTTATTTAGGATCCTTTGATCTTCCAATTGTATAAATCAATATGTGTTGTGCTTATGAGGTTTTTTAATAGGGTTCTAAAATTGAGATCCATTTTGATCTTACAAAATTTTTGTGCTCAAAATCTTGAATCTGAAATTAAATATCAGGTTGAAATTATCGTCAATTTTATTTGCTCTTATACGAATTTTTTTTTGCTCTTACACTATTTTGTTATTATTATAATAGTGTCTTTTGTTGGTTTTGACTAGAATACTCTTTGCCACTTATAATCTCCAAATAATAGTCATTATTTTGGACGAATAAATTCATCTCTATCTCTCTGTTTTCTTTTGTTTATATTTTAACCATTATTAAATATTATATTTTTGATCAAATAAATATTTCATACGTAAATTGCACTTAGATGCATATCAAAAGATAATGCTATTATAGAGTTGTTGTACCTAACAACAAACACTTCTGCAGCTAAAGGTAATTGAAATTCTGGTAGCAAATCTCAGATGTCCTGAGAGATGTCTAGATATTGATCTCTGCTTCACTAAACAAGGACAAAACAAGAACATACTGATACTTCAAAGTCATAACAGTGTCACAACAGATGTGTCAACATCTGTCAAGACATTTATTTCAAAGCACAAGAACAGGCTGAATTGTACATAACAGAATGATAAATAACACCAAGATATAATGACCCAGTTAGGTGTACAACGACACCTGCATATGGGGGCTACCAAGCCAAGAATGAATTCACTATCAGTAGTATTAATTCTAAGTATACAACATCCGGTAACTTATCACTTAATTCCCTACCCAGTGCAATTATATCTAAAAACCCATCTAAATAAGAGAAGCACATCTTAATTCCTAAATCACCTCAGTGATATCTAACAGTCACAACCTCTGGTAACTGCATCAAACTGTTCAATTGAAAGACAACTCTTTCAACATAATATTCAGTCAATACACTTGACTAACACTAACACTTGAATTTGCTTAATAGCTTCATCCAAGAACAATATACAATTCACACAACAAGAAAATTGGCAGATTACGACGGTTATTTTGGCAGATTACGACGGTTAAAACCGCCGTAATTTTCAAATCGCGAAGGTTGCTCCACTATCGTAGAAACGTGTGTCGCGAGGCCGTATCGCGCCAGTTGTCAAAACCGTCATGCCAACCGTCGTTAACTCTCACGACAGGTAAGGAACTGACGTAATCTGTATATTGCGATGGTTACAACCGTCGTAACTTTCCATTTGATTTTTTTTATTGTTGATTACGACGGTTCCAACCGTCGTAAATTTCTATTCCACAGGTACATCTGCAGGTAAATCTGTAGGAAATTTCCTTTCCACAGGTAAATCCACAGGTAATTTATTTTTAAAATAAAAAAAATTATTAGTAGAAATATGAACAGAATGGGGAAGATAATCACATATATTCTTCATTCAACATATATATCATATTATATTTATACAAACACCATGTCATTTATATGTTAGAAGCTTATCATATGAAAGTAGTTGAGCTAAATACTCTAGAATCTAGCCAAAACTGCATGAGCTGAAGCAAAAATTGTAAAATTTAAGCATCATCTGAACTAGTTTGGTGCTCTAAAGCCAAAAGAATCACAATTGATTCCAGAACTTGTACCAATACCCTGCAATATAGTGGGGACAATAAAACTTGATCAGGAAAGTATGAGTATATAATCCATAAATGAGGAAAGCATAAATATAATTTCAATTGCAAAGAAACCTAAAAGTTCACATTTAAATGATATTCGACTAAAAACCATGAAACAATATTGCATAATTTAAAGGAAAATGGACAAAACCTTGTATTTAACAATGAATATACAAAAGCTATGATGTTATAAAATTACCCTAAATGAAGGCATGTAGTCAGCAGGAGGTCCATCCTTGTTTCCATAAACTGGTGCTGTCATTGAGCAGGAAAATAAGTGATATGCAGAATCATAGATGGATGTTTCCATGTTATGTGCATTCTGCTGTAAATTTCTATAGAAACAACTACTATAATTTTGGCTCCAAACGTCAGCTAATAACATACTCCTGGAAACAATTTTACGTTGCATCTCAAGTTCCTCGTGCTTTAATGCTACAACAGTATCAACATTCTGACGTAACATATTGTACTTTTCCCTTAACATTTCACACTCCTTTGTATAGTCAGACTGCAGCTGCAATATCTGGTAACAAAGAATCAAAATATAAAGTTGAAAGTAGAAAGTCACAATATGCAAAAGACTATTAAAAGAGGAATTAACAATATAAATGGATTGTTGCTCGTACTTTTTCTTCGCGTGTTTTGTAGGCTTCTTCCCTCGTCTTTATTCTTTGCTTCATTCCTATTGAAAATGAGCCTGCATCATTGGGTATTTCAATTGGAATTTCAAATGCCCCGTAATGAGCTTGAAAATGATCACTGTTCATATATCCAGGATTGGTAATGTCATGAGGAGCACAAGTGACATTTTCATTCCCGGGGCTTCACTGATGGGTTGTGATGTCTGGAAAATACAAGAAGCAGGTGCGAATTTTAGCGATGAAAACAGTGCATGCTGCACAATATGATTGGTAATTGATACTAAAATTTTTATCAATAAACACTTAAGAATAGAACCAAAATTTACTAACCTGTGAAAATGCCACTAAATCTGCAAGTGACAGTTGCGTATATGGTAAAGGCCACTCAGAAAACTCTGAAGTAGTTGACTCACCACATATAGGACTCACTGTACTGTATGCCTGTATTACCTCAGGAATAGCAGTTCTATCACAAGTTACAGTATCTGTCTCAACATTGAGAAGTTGTGCAGAATGAGTTGACATATTCATAGAATTGTCAATGTGAATCACTTGATTCATTAAAATTTGAAGATCTTCAGAAAAAACGTCCTCACACTGTGTAGTATCTGAACTTACAAAGGGACTATGTCTTTCCAAAGAACCTGTACCATGATTAACAATATTGGAATCATTATTTAAATTGGGGACTTCATTCCAGTGCTCGAGCGATGAAACTCTATCACATATTTAGTACGAAAGCTGTTGGTTTTGCCACTCAATTCGCACATGGGGAAAATCTATGAAAAGGCAATATTAAACTCTAAAGCATGATGCTTATGGGGAAGGACCTACTAATCAACTTGCTTAATGCAATGAGTTCCAATCAAAAGATTGAACCAATAAATAATGCAACAAGCCTACAAATGGATTTATGAAATGCTATAGAAATATCGTAATTGGCAGGACACGACATGAAAGCAGTTTTCAGCATGTATGTGTTATTTTAATTAAAAAATCCCAATTACCTTCACATACAGCTCAACATAACGGCGAAATTCAGGATCATCGACTAAAGCCCTGTCCATTGGAAGTTTAAGCAGCCCTGCAGAATCTTCTTCCAAAAGTATCATGATATTTAACAACAACAAAAAATGAAGCTCTTATCAAATTGGGATACAAAACTGAAAGTCTACAAATGTCCTTGTAGTAAGGCAAAAAAATTAACAATAATGCATGCAACGTTAAGTCTTACTCAAAGTATGAGTTATTAAACTTCAGAGGGTCTTCTGTCCAAGCGCCTTCAAACCCTGATCTCTCTTGATATGCTCTTCCATTGTAACACAGAAAACACAAATAAGAATTTATGGCAGTAATCACAGCATGTAATAAAAAGATATATACAAAAGAAGAATCACCAGTGTATGTGCCCTAGACAGCGCAACAATATCCTTGTCCGTCAAGCCCATACGATAAAAGATATCACGAAGATGCGACTCACCTAAAAATACCATTGACATGTTTATATGCTTTCATATAACAATCTTAGTCTTATTTCTTAGCCTTGTTGATGAGAAGGGAATTCAGAGAAAAGAAAATCCTTTCACGGGTAATGGTAAGATATTTACCAAGCTCAAATCAACAAAATTGTTGTGTACCCCTGACTAACTTAGAAACTCACCTTTTTTAGCATCGGGAAGCCGCCCATCTCTGGTAGATATTTTTGAATCCTACATGACACGGGAAATTAGAGAATAATAGGTTCATGGATTTCATAACAACTAATGTTCTAACGAAAGGTACGGCGCAACATACCCTTCTTCCGGGAACAAAGTTGATTGTGGGACCCCCAATAACCTCAACTGCAACAACACCTGCAAGCTGGAAGCAAGAGATAAATAATGCTCTCCCTCCCTCTCTGTTTCAATATGTACCAGAATTGATCAATTTATACGTGATATACATGAAACTCCAACATTGTCTTGATTCTGATAGAAATTTAAACAGTAATTAAGGGAATCTTTACTTTTCAAAAATAAAATTCTTAACATTTACAAACTTTTAAAAGTACTATATATGAAAATCAAATGGCATTCAAATTCATTGTAGAGATATAGGCACTAAGGTTGGAGCATGTCAAAAACTAATCACAAGTACACCTCAACTAGGTGAAAAGCTAAGATGATGAAACTTGAAACTCATTCCATTAGCTGACACAGGAACTTGAAACTTCACTTTTATACATTTCTTAACTATCCAAATTTAGGTGTACTTCTGTAATTACCCCAAAGTTGATATAACTACCAAGAAATGTAGATCTTTTCCCTCAAACTTTTGCCCAGGAAAGGCTTCTGGGTAGTATAAAGTTGGTCATCAGTGTCATTGTAATGAATGAGGCAGAATATTGCCAAAAAACAGAACAACGCATTATTGGAGGAAGGAGCTTGTGTGTAACAGGGCACTAATCTAAGAGCATGTTATGTATGTAACTTAAAAGAAATTCATACATCCACCTAATAATGATATTCTATCATGATCAAGCAGCAAAATAGTAGCAAGAACAGGATAAACTGATACCACCTAACACTGTAGGAAAAACCCTCAGCAAAGAAGCATCTGTAAGTTTTGATTGGCCAGACTCACAATGTATAATATGAATAATTCAAGTTGTAAGTGGCACAAAAAGAACCCCATAATAGACATAAGATAAATAATTTAATCTAATCAATAATGTAAGACACTCCAGACAAAATTGAAAGTCATTGACCTCATTCGACAATTTCCAGCAAACAACTTTAGCACAAAATCATTCGATTCATTGTAGATTTTCATAATAACTGAATGAAAACAAATGATCACCTGATAAAGGTCTGCATATGAGATTTTAGGATGCTTTGCCTTCACTTCCTCTGTGACATCAGAAAACAATTAAACTTTTAGAAATACAATCAACCAATGATATCCATACTAATTAAAAAAACACTTATTAGGAGAGATAAATAATTGGAAACTGAAATTGATTCTATTATTTTTTTCATATATCTAATGGAATTGATTATATTATATTCTATTCTAATAAAAGGCGAAACAATGAAACGATATAAATCAAAATCAACCCTACATGTCATCATCATATTGTTAATTTAATGCAGTAATAGCACCGAGTATATGCATATAGAAAAGCATAAGCATCTCAAGACTCAATTTACACGCATCTACAAATATTGAAGTGATCTTAAATGGTAAGTTTAGGGGAAAATTAGTTAGAGTGAATAACAACATACCACCGAAATTAATAGCTTTCTTCAAACCATTGTTAGCGCCGTGAGAATACTCTTCCTCGTTCCAGATAGAACCGTTAGGTCCACCGATCTTCGAGCTGGCATCGTAAGTGTCCGCATCGTGCCAACTAAAACAGAAGGAAAAAATTCTCAAACATGAAAAATTGTATGGTAAAATTGCAACGCAGAATCGAAGTGTTGACCGTGTGATTAACGAAGGATAACAACAATTTGAAAGCGGTAAAATGATGAAATATAAGGATGAATAGAAATTAGTTTTTTGGAGAAGTTACACTAAGCGAAGCATGATAGGAGTGCAGTTTCTGTTGGCGATGAGTGCTCGGAGATCGCGGCGAGCCTTTTCGATCTGCTTGAGGTATTATGCGTCTACCACCACCGGTAACACCATTTTCAGGGGAATAACGAATTCTGATTGGCGGAGAAAACTACACAGGAGTTGTTGCAGCATCGAATCTAACACTTTGATGCTTAAATGTATGAGGTTTGAACGATCAAGCTATAGTTTGAGTGCTTCGAACAATTAGGCTGTAATTTGAGCTATTCGAATGATTTCAACAATTTTGCCAAAAATGATATTGAAATCAAAGTGAATGATAGAGAATGAAATGAGACGAAATATGAAACGAGATATCAAACAATTGAAATTTGGGAAAATATTTAGGGTTTGGGTTTTGGTTTCAAGTATGGGAAATCTTAGGATTTAGGATTTTGAAGAGTTCATGGGTTCTGAGTTGAGAACAAACAAAAGAGCAAGATTGATTTTTTTAGAGCTCTGAGTAATTTTATTTTAGTACTTAAAATAAATAAATAAATAATTCATAAAAATATAATAAGATAAGTTCTTTTTCTTTCACTAATAAAAATATAAGTTTCTTTTACTTCTTTTTTTTTTAATTTGATTAAAAAATATTAAGTAAAAAAATAATAAGATAAGGGTTTTTTATGAATTGAGGGAACAAATTTTCCCTTTTCATTTACCGTTCAATAAAAAAAATTATTTTATAAAATAAAAATTTAAGTAAAAAACATAATAAAGACAATTTTGTGATAACTGTCGTGAAAACCGTCGCAGTTCAGTTTTTAACTGTTGTGATAACCGTCTTAGTCCAGAAATAAGGACAGTTTTGTGATAATTGTTGCAAAAAATTTGCGACAGTTGACCCTAACTGTCGTGACAACTGTCGCAGTTTAGGAATAAGAACGGTTTTGTGATAACTGTCACAACTCAAGTGTCGTAAAACTCCTTTTTTCTTGTAGTGTCATTACCTACAGGTTTATGAATCTAAAAAACTATGTCTACCACAATGTATCAAACTGATACAAAGGGTGACTTACAATACAAGAAAGCACACGACTCCCAAAATCCTAAACCCTTTATTTTTAATTTACAAAAGTCTTAACAAGGTCTAGTACTTTTCCCTAGGTCTTGGTCTTCCTTTTATAATCTCTAGCTGTCCATGGGCTTCGAAATCTCTATCTAGTCATTCCTTGATCCATGTTCTAATTGTGCCTGAAATCTTGGAACAGATCTGCAACAAATCTGCTGTATCAGACCAAGATGTCTAGTCCTCGAGATAGGACATCTTGTCTGACATGTTGTTCTTAACAGACTTCTCCATGTTAGGACATATTGTTCAACATCATGTTTCACCAAAATTTAGTCAAATCTTAGAGCCTTCAATATCCCCCTTTTGACAAATTTTGGATAAAACTCCTTTTGCACAATAAACCCAGAAAATTAAGGAGAGAAAAAGTAGGAAGTCCTGAAGTCATTTCAGCCTACCTATGACGAGTCTAGAAGAAAATAATGTGACTCCTGGAAGATTTCATTCTTCCTGTCTAGCTGTTTGGATGATTTACACAGCACACACCACCTGTTGTATGTTGTGTACCCTTTTCCCTGAGGAAAAAGATGCAAGACACTCCCCCTCAAAACCAGTCTCAATTTACCATTCTCCATTATCTAGATTAGGGCTCAGAGGACCAAACCCTAACTCTGGATAACTCAAAACACAAGACCCAACTGTGTTCATAACTCAGATCACAAGACATAAAAAGAAAACTCAGAACAAAAAGAGCTGAGACACTGGCAGGATGTTAGAACATCTTATCTAACATCCTTGCAAAACAACTGCAAGAATGGACTCAACACACAAAAAGAGATTAGTCATGTGTTGTAAGGAACAACACACAACTAAGATGGACACACAACCTTTCTCCCCCCTTTTATCCAAAAATTAGCAAAAGTACCCAACACAATTCCATACCCAAACAGTACTCACCCAAACCCAGACAAAAGCCATAACATTACAACACACACAAAAAAACAACCTGAGACACAAGAAGCAGCGACCCCCTTTAAATACCCAAGCAATTTCCTTAGGAATTAACGACCCATAGATGTTACCGAAGAACAATTCAATAAGGATATAAATTGAGGTAGATAACTTCATCATAAAGGAATGTGCACCCCCAACTCAGTTTTGACTGTTTATTTTTTAATGAGAACCGTCCAAAGAATGCACATGTACCAAAAAACATGTTTTGCACGCCCTCTTTAAGGCACACTTTCCACCGTCCAAGGAACATCGTCCATATAGAGGTATTTGGAAATAACCATGAGTCCTAAACAATGTCCTGACACCCAGTTAGACTTTGTCTACTCTCTCTTATAAGCTCTGAAGCATAGTCACAGTGTCTTCCAATAGCCCCAACATACTCCTTTCAACCAGAATTAAAAGAAATTGACCATGATGTTAAGACATTATGTCTTACATCTCCCATTTATCAACAAGGACTCCCATGAATATTATCTCAATCTGCAGAGAAAAATAAATTCTCCCAGACAATATCCAATCTTATTTCTCAGGTCTCTCCTAAGAATTAAGAACATAGTTGAAATAAGTTAATAGCCTTAACAATTCAAACTCCCAAGCAGAACTCACTAAGCCAAAGGATCAACACACTATGATGTCAGGACATATTGCCTGACATCACAACCTCACATGAATCACATGAGCATCTTCATGCTCATAAGTGAGAAAAATACCAGGATCACACTCCTTGTACCATAACCAAAAAATCCTTGGATTGAGACCAAATAACACCATTGATCACTCTCCCCCTAAACACATCCACACACTGTACAAATCCATCTTGAATTTTACAACCATAAACAACCTTGTTCTTGAGAGTAAATTCAATCAAACCTGGAATGCTCACATCCACGAATTCTCTTAACTCTTTGGCTAGCCAAAACGTCATTGACACTTGGAAGACATCAAACCCCTTCTCCATATGAGGAGTGATACAACTTCATCCTGCTTCCTTCTCAAGATTCAGCCTGATACAATCTTTTCTAGTAATACTACCAATAGAACCTACCATCAGAATCCACACAATCTTGACTAGTAGTTTTAAGCCATACTCAACAATGAATAGAAATAGCTCTAAAGCTGAATATCAAACTCACTCATCCTCCAAGAATAACCAGTAGCAGGAATGATGTTCCAAGATCCTTAAGGACATTAGTCTCAATCAGAGGAGTCATAAACTTTGATTCTTGAAACACCAATCACTTGACTTACCATTTGCATGGTAATTCTTACACCATGTCAAGGTACCCATGAAGAGCTTAATAGGATACACACATGTATCAGCTTAATCTTCACACACATCAGAAAATCATTGAGGGAAATAGACTCCCATGAAGCTTCTACCAGAAGCAGAATATTAAAACAAACTATCTGATGTTAAGGACATCGATCATCTTTAAGCACCTTAGGATTTCTTCTAGAACAAGATTTCCACGTTCTCATAGACTTGAACTTTATATTCAAGTTTGAGTAAACAACCTCTATCCTGTTTTTAAGAACAATACCCAGTCTTCTGAACAAAAAACATCTTGATAAATTCCTTCTTTAAGATCCTTTCACCAACATAATCATCCATACCAGAGACAATTCTATTTGAAAAGAGTATCCACAATCAGGTTCTTATGACTCTGGTTTCTTAAGAGCAGAAGAATCTTCAAGATATCTGAGAAAAAGTCCTAGATATTTAATTTTGACCTCCATATAGTATGGTTGAGATGCCTTTAATAGTCCTTCAATAGGAATCAGGACACATACTCCTATAGGAGACAATGGAACATAGCTTCTGCACCCCAATGCGCTTAGAATAGAAATGAAATAACCCAAGGAATGTTCATCAAGCTGATCATGTGTTAATCTTCACCACACCAACACACCTATCTAGAGAGAATTCATAGTCTGCAAACCAAAAGTTTCTTCAGGTCCAATTAGAAGAAGATTTCCAACACCTTTGATCAACACGCATTTGTTTAGCCTCCAGGGCATATGCCACAACACTCCTTTGTCCAAGAAGTTCACTTCTTGGATCAACAAGATTCTGCACACACTCTTCTGGAAAGATATTTCAACACTTGGTTGAACATCAGTTCCTTTTCCAATGAACAGATAATTGAAATTGGTTCTGAAACCATTTCCAGAATTACACACCTTGATCAAATTTAAGGACCAGATAAGGATCTTTTGAGAACTTCATAGAAGATACCGACTGTATCAATTCTACAAGACACATCAGATGTAAAGAATATGTTCTTGAGTTCTTGAAACTGTCTGAAGCAGCACCTTCTGGTGTGACATCATCTTTCTTGAACACCAAGCAAAAGGATAATCAATTAAATACTTATTAAGACCACAAGTAGCAATTGATTTTAAATCCAAATTCTGTATTCTTCAATTATCAAATGTCATTAGACTCCCTTTTAACTAGAGAATCCTGATGATGATTACAATGTTGAGACATTAAGATTAACATCCATGACTCAACTTGGTTCACAACCTTTTGACAATTCAGTGTTCTCTTTGGTGTTCAGACTAGGAAAACCATATTCTCCTGAATCTTGCAAAATCTTCTTCACTGGATGAGCCTTCTACAATTGTTCAATCCTTACAGACTCCTATTTCTTCAGATTGACATCCCTCCTTACTCTAGCTACAAAACCAGGAATAAAACATCCAGCATAACCTAGGAAGAAATCTTTAAAGCATAAATCTTCCTTAGAAGACCACCTTCAGACAAACCAGTAATATCCTTGGATAAACAGGATCACTTTCCAAGATTTAGAAACCTCATAAAGTTGCTCTTGAGATAAGTATGAAAGATTTCTCCACAAAGATCCAATGTCTTCACACTCATAAGACTGCTTTGACCTTGATCAACATTTACTCTAGTTCCAGCCTAGTTAAGTGTCAGTACAATTGTGCTGACATTTGAACAATCATACCGCTCCTTCTATATACTGCCTTCCAAGAATTATGGTAGGGAATCCTCAAACAAAGACAATCTATTATAGGGTTGGGAACAAAAATAAATTGCTTATATCTCTCTTCAATGGTATGACATTCTCATGGCACACTTCTTAAATAAGTACCCTTAGAACTTCTTCTCTTCTGAGCTTTATTCAGCAATTCAGAAGTGCCTTTATGAGTGGACTTGAGAGAAAACTCAAGTATCTTGGGCTACTTTAAACATGACAAGAGTGTTTTACCAAATCCATAGATCATGAACTGGATAAACAAGACCTAAACTCAACCTTTTTCCTCCTATAATCCTTCATGGTACCTGGTTGAGACTATCTACCAGCTAGTGTTGGCCTGAACATTTAGAGAGGTTATTTCCATCTTCAACAAGCACCAGGTAAGATGTCAGAACATCTTATAAGGAACCATGTGTAACAATAACATCATTATCAGCGGCAGTGATAGAAACTTCACAAAGTATCAGTCAACCATCAATATTTGTCTTATTTGATTCAAAAGCTATCATCCTAGCTTCCAATCCCACAGCAACAAAGGATGGTCTGATCACACTATCTCTTTCCTTGTTCAAAAAACTAGAAAGTATCTTCCCTAGAACTCATCCAGAAAAAGAACAGGATATCGCTCTGATACAATTTGAAATTTAGGTAGCAGATCTCAGATGTCCTGAGAGATGTCTAGACATTGATCTCTGCTTCACTAAACAAGGACAAAACAAGAACATACTGATACTTCAAAGTCATAACAGTGTCATGACAGATGTTTCAACATGTGTCAAGACATATATTTTGGAGCACAAGAACAAACTTAATTGTACATAACAAAATGATAAATAACACCAAGATATGATGACCCAGTTTGGTGTACAACAACACCTACATCTGGGGGCTGCCAAGCCAGGAATGAATTCACTATCAGTAGTATTAATTCTAAGTATACAACCTCGGTAACTTATCACATAATTCCCTAACCAGTGCAATTCTATCTAGAAACCCATCTAGATAAAAGAATCCCATCTCAATTCCTAAATCACCTCAGTGATATCTATCAGTCACAACCTCTAGTAACTGCATTAAACTGTTCAATTGAAATACAGCCCTTTCAACACAATATTCAGTCAATACTCTTGACTAACACTAATACTTGAATTTTCTTAATAGCTTCATCCAAGAACAATATATAATTCATTACCTACAGGTTTATGAATCTGAAAAACTATGTCTACCACAATGTATCAAACTGATACAAAGGGTGACTTACAATACAAGAAAGCACACGATCTCAAAACCCTAAACCATATTTTTATTTTAAAAAAGTATTAACAAGGTCTAGTAATTTGCCATAGGTCTTGGTCTTTCTTTTATAATATTCAACTGTCCATGGGCTTTGAAATCTCTGTCCAGTCATTCCTTGATCCATGTTCTGATTGCACCTGAAATCTTGGAACAGATCTGCAACAAACCTGTTGCATCAAACCAAGATGTCGAGTCCTCAAGATAGGACATCTTGTCTGACCTGTTATTCATAACAGACTTCTTCATGTTAGGACATCTTGTTCAACATCATGTTTTACCAAAATTTAGTCAAATCTTAGAGTCTTCAGTAATAAAACTGACGATATGGTTCCATCTTCAGTTCGTAATGAAACTGTTCATAATTTTGTTGAATTTTTCTCCAAGTCTTTCTATGCGGTGTATAAGGATAAAAACAAGGATCAATTTTCTTTTTAATAATTGTTGTATAATTTTTTTTGGTTTAAAAGAATTATATGTTTTTTTATATTATTTATTATTTATTATAAATAATATATGTGATTTTATATTTTGAAATTAAACTTAGTATAATGTCGTAACAGTATAATAAAATGTGGTGTTTTTTATTTGGATTTAATTTCAATTTTTCTTTGGTTCAATTTTGTTCGAATTTGGCTACAAAATGTATTTTTATACAGTAATTGAACATTTGTTAGGTAAGTAGTTGAAATGAAAAATTTGACAAAGTGACCTCTTTTATAACAATTGCTTATGAAAAATGTTAAATATTTTTATGTTTTGTGTGTATGTTTGTCCATGCGAGTATAAATTGACCCAAAGGACAATTGGTGGCTGGTCGGTTTTCATACGCGCATGTGATGATAAACATGTGATAATTATGAGGTCCTACATGTGAATAATAAATCAATCCAAAGAAGGGTTTATTATTCGACATGTTTTTTATTATCAATGTTTGATCGTTACTACAAGAGTACCACTAACAGTCGATATTACTGTCCAAAGACTTGATATTGGTGGTGCACTGAGTATCTTGAGATGGGTTATGCCTTTATTTAAACAACATTGATGATTCGATTTTTATTTATGTAAGAATATTTAAAATGTTTGCTTTTTGTTCATTTTTCAGCTATAATTGCTTCAATATCTACTAATATGAATAAGGTTCAGTTCCTGAATGAGATAGATTTTAAGGATTGGAATGAGAACATGTAAATTGTTCTTGGCTGCATGGATCTTGACCTTGCATTAAGGGTGAGGCAACCTCCTTCTCCTATGGAATTTGGTACCTCTGAACAAAGGAACGATTATGAGAAGTGAGATCGCTCTAATCGCATGAGTCATGGTTTGGTATGTTCTGAGGTCAATTTAGTTTTAGTACCTGGAAACACTTGGTGGTTAGACTCTGGTGCAACTACTAACATCAGTGTTTCAGCGAAAGGTTGCCTGAACTACCAGAAGCCAAATGATGTTGAAAGATACATCTATGTTGGAGATGGCAAGTTGGTGGAGGTGGAAGCTTTATGGCATTTTAGATTATTAATGTGTACCAGATTTTATTTGGTTTTGAAAGACACTTTTGTGGTTCTGTCATTTAGACAGAATTTAATTTCAGATTCTTATTTGGACAAATCAGGTTATTTTTGTTCATTTGGAAACAATATGTTCAAGTTGTCTTCTAATTCAAATATTGTTGGGACTGGTTCACTTATGAGTCATGATAATCTATATTTGCTTAACACAATAGCTACCTATGGTGAATCCTTGAATGTGGAATCACGTGGTACTAAGCGTAAAATTAAGGATAATAATTCAGGAGCATTATGGCACAAACGCCTAGGTCACATCTCTAAAAATAGAGTTGAGCGAATAGTGTCAGATGGACTTTTGGATTCCATTGACTTCACAAACTTTGATGTTTGTGTTGAATGCGTTAAAGGAAAACAGACCAAAACAAAAAAAATTGGTGCATATAGAGCTACAAATGTCTTAGAATTGATACATACATACATTTGTGGACCATTTCCGACACCTTCTTGGAATGGTCAACAATATTTTATATCATTCATAGACGATTATTCTAGATATGCATACATATTTCTTATACATGAAAAGTCTTAGTCATTGGATGTGCTCAAATAGTTTAAGGTTGAAGTTGAGAATCAACTTGACAAAAGAATTAAGAAAGTCAAATCCGACCGTGGTGGTGAATATTACGGTAGGTATGACGGTTCAGGTGAACAATGTCAAGTGCCTTTTGCCAAATACCTAGAGGAATATGGAATTGTCCCACAGTAAACCATGTCGGGATCTCCTAGCATGAACGGTGTTGCTGAAAGACGAAATCGGACTCTTAAAGATATAGTAAGGAGTATGATTTGTCATTCTACCTTGTCAGAGTCACTCTGGCGAGAGACACTAAAGACTGCAACTTATATTCTAAATAGAGTACCAATAAAAGCAGGTACCAAAACACCTTATGAGCTTTGGGCCGGGCGAAAGCCTAGTCTTAAACATTTTTATGTATGGGGATGTCCAGCTGAGGCAAGGCCTTATAGGCCAAATGAAAAGAAATTGGACTCCCGAACAGTGAGCCATTACTTTATTAGTTATTATGAAAGATCTAGGGGCTACAAATTTTATGATCCAAAATTAAATTCAATTTTTGAGATGGGAAAATCCACATTCTTTGAGGATATTGAGTTTGAGGGGAAAATAAGGTTAGATACTTTGTCTTAGAGGAAGAATCGATAAAAATTCCAGAACTGATTCATATAGTTGCTTTTGATCAAGCAAGTACGGAACTTGCACAAGACATTATTGTAATTCCTCAAACTCAAGATGATTTGGTAATTCATGAAGAACAAACTCAAAATCCTCAAGAACAAGTGTTACAAGAACCAATACCTTTGCGGAGACCCACTAGAGAAAGATTACATAGTCTTTCTCCAAGAACATGAGGAAAATAATGGTATGATGGAAGATGATCTAATCAACTTTTGTCAAGCCATGCAGGATTCCAACTCGAAAAAGTGGATTGAAGCAATGAAAGAGGAGTATAAGTCCATGCAAGATAATAAAGTTTGGGAACTTATCCCATTACCAGAAGGTGTGAAACCCATTGGTTGCAAATGGATTTTTAAGACCAAAAGGGATTCTAACGGTAATGTGGAGAGGTATAAGGCTCGTCTTGTGGCTAAGGGCTATACTCAAAAGGAAGGGATTGACTTTAAATAGACTTTCTCTTTGGTTTCATCGAAAAACTCTTTTAGGACAATCATGGCTCTTGTTGCACATTATGATTTGGAACTCCATCAAATGGATGTCAAGACAACTTTTCTCAATGGCAACATTGACGAAACAATCTATATGATGCAACCTGAAAACTTTGTGTCATGAGACTCAAAGAATATGGTTTGCAAATTGACAAAATCCATTTATGGACTAAAGCAGACGTCTCGTCAGTGGTATCACAAGTTTCACAAAGTAATTCTCTCATTTGGTTTTGAGGTGAATGTTGTTGAAGATTGTGTGTATCACAAATTCAGTGGAAGTAAGTACATTTTCTTGGTCTTATATGTAGATGACATACTGCTTGCCACAAATGATATATGAATGATGCACAAAACTAAGAAATTTCTATCAAGAAATTTTGAAATGGAAGATCTTGGTGATGCCTCCATTGTATTAGGAATTCAGATACATCGAGACCGATTTCGTGGTATTCTAGGATTATCACAAATGAGCTATATCGAAAAGGTACTTAAAAGGTTTGACATGCTGAAATGTAAATCATAAGATACTCCAATTGCTGAGGGAGACAAATTCAGTCTAAGTCAGTGCCCAAAAGGAAGCTTAGAAATTCAAGAAATGCAAAAGATTCCTTATGTGCCAGCAGTAGGGAGTCTGATGTATGCCCAAGTGTGCACGCGTCCGGATATTGCGTTCATAGTTGGGATGTTAGGAAGATATTTGAGCAATCCAAGAATGGGTCATTAAAAAGCAGCCAAAAAGGTTATGAGGTATTTAAAGAGAACAAAAGACTATATGCTCACATATAGGAGGTCAGACCAGTTAGAGATCACTAGATACTTTGACTCAGATTTTGCTGGATGCTAAGACAGTAAAAGATCTACTTCAGGCTATATTTACATGTTGGCTGGTGGTGCAGTTTCTTGGCACAACGTTAAGCAAACTTTTATGGCTTCATCCACCATGGCAGTAGAGTTTATAGCATGTTATGAGGCATCCAACCATGGGATTTGGCTGAGGAATCTTGTCACTGGGCTGCGAATTGTGGAAGGAATTGAAAGGCCACTTAAGTTATACCGTGACAACAAATCAGTCATCTTGTATTCCAACAATAATAAGAGCTCGACTAGGGCAAAACATATCGACATCAAGTTCCTAGTTGTTAAGGAAAGGGTACAAAGTGGACAGATTTCCATAAAATACTTGGGGACAAACTCCATGATAGCATATCCTCTTACAAAAGGTCTTCCACCCAAGGTCTTTCATGAGCACACTTCTCGCATGGGTGTTTTATTGTTAGAGGAGTCTTTGTTTTAATGGGAGTTAGTCGATTATGAATTTTATGTTCTGTGTTTGGTATTATGTATGCATACTATGATTTTGGATATTTTCAAATTAATAAAGTTTGATATTCAGTAGTTTACATTTTGTAAAATAAATTTATTGAATGATCTCACTACAGTACAGTAGGACCAATTGAAAATCGACATATAAATACCAACTTCATGTGATTTTCATGCCACACATTTTATGATGGATCTATGTCATTTAGTTGTGTCACTATTAGTGATCATTGATGGGTTTAGTTATGATTGATATAATGAAAATCACCTTGATTCTGTATATTGGCATGACTAATGGACGGGATACTTTAGATATGCTTAAAAAATATAATGGCAAATTTTGAGCTCATAAAGTCTAACACATGTGTAAAGTTACATATGTGACCAGTGGGAAATTGTTAGAATTTTGGGCCACAAATGTAACATTTAAGGTGTTAGTGTCATTATTTTAATTAGTTAAGACTTAAAGGGGTCTAATTAATATAATATTAAGTTTGTGGCTAAAAGCATAAATGTCATGAAAGGTCAGGTTATTGTGTAGATACCTGTAGCGTGTGATTTTTGTCGGTGACGCGACCACCTTATCGCCATGGGTTTCTCCTCACCGCAATGGTAGGAGTGGGGTGCTACTTTCTGATTTCTTATTTATCCCGTGAAGCTGAAAGGGAAAGGGAAGCTATCTAAAACTAACCTTGCATGCAAATGTTTAAATGAATAAATGCTTGAGAGATTCGGGGAATTCAGGGTCAGGTTATACAATGGGGAGTTGTCAATTACCCATCCTATATGTGGTTATCCACAAGTTATTAGCAATTTTCCTTACTGCTTTCTACTTACTGGTGCTTGTTTGTCGTGGGTTGGGAAAGTTTCTCATTTGGGAGATGTTTGAGAGAGAAAGAGAGTTTTTGATGATTTTGGTGAGGTACTAGACCTTTGTTTTGATTGGTGTGTGTAAAGGTACTGGACCTAAAGTTTTTTATTGGTATGCTCGCTAAGATTTCGCAATCTTATGCCTACGTATTCCCGTTAAAGATAAACAGGGAAATCAGAGCAATCGTAGTTCCTCTTATTCTATGGGAGGAAAAAAGATGTTTTGGTGTCTTGTTCAAAGCCCAAGATTGAAGCTAAAGGTTATTTGTGTCTTGTTCAAAGCCCAAGATTGAAGCTAAAAGGTTTGACTGAGAGAGAATTTGTCATCTCTAAAGGGAGACATCTCGTCTATTTATCATAACTGTTGGGTGACTGATTATAAAGGAGAATTACTTTAACTGGGATATGAGAATCCAGCAATGCCATAATTTCCTTTATGAGGGATTTGTCCTGAAGGAGAAAACTTTAACTCAGTGTAGAGCAATGCCATTTTTCCTTAGGAATCTTTCTTGCTAAGAGAGGGACAGTGGCGTGGGTGTAAATAATCCAGAGGCTTGCCACTTACAGCTGTTAGATGAAAGAGGAAGTTTACCAGGATAAGAGATGGATGACAACTTGGATATTTAGATCAACAAGTGTGCCACTTATGGCAGTTATCTGGAATTAAGGTTTATTTTGAATGTCTGTTTTGATGTGTGATATACAAGGAAGTATCTTCCTATAGAGAGATTTTGATTTCCTCTTAGGGGATGTTGATTTTGGTGTGCCTTGATCAAAGCCCAAGGTTGAAGCTAAGAGATTGATTGACTCCACTGGGGAAGTCCTTATACAAAGCCTAAGAGGAGGCTAGAAAAGGCTGACTCAACAAGATAATGTTTATCTGTCTTGTACAAAGCCCAAGATTGAGGCTAAAAGATAGTTGACTCTTTTGGGGATATCATTATACAAAGCCTAAGAGGAGGCTGAACATTGACTTTTCCGGGGAAATACTTTGTTTGTCTTGTACAAAGCCCAAGATTGAGGCTAAAAAGGGTTTTTTGATTCCACTGGGTAATATAATTTGTAGGTGTCTTGTACAAAGCCCAAGATTGAGGCTAAAAAGGGAAACTGACTCTACTAGTGAGAGGTGTTATCTGTCTTGTACAAAGCCCAAGATTGAGGTTGGAGGAAATTGACTGACTCAGCTGGAGAATATGATTTGTCTTGTACAAAGCCCGAGATTGAGGCTGAAAAGTGGATCAACTCTGTTTAGGGAAATTTATGGTGTCTTGTACAAAGCCCAAGATTGAGGCTAAAAAGTTGACTCATTCAGCTGAGGATATTTTAGGTGTCTTGTAAAAAGCCCAAGATTGAGGCTGACTTTTATTGAGGGAAAAAAGGATCATTATACAAAGCCTAAGAGGAGGCTAGAAGTGATTGACTCAACAAGAAAATGCTTTTGAGGTTAACTCTACTGAGGAAAATCATTATACAAACCCTAAGATGAGGCTGAAAAAGGTTGACTCAACAAGAGAGTACTTTGTTTGTCCTGTACAAAGCCCAAGATTGAGGCTGAAAGGGGTGACTCAACAAGAGAGTGCTTTTGGGTGATTGACTCAACAAGAGAGTGGGAAAAATCTTTATACAAAGCCTAAGAGAAGGCTAGTTTCTGCTGAGGATTATTGAGATCCAGAGACAGGTCCAAGATGGGGAATCAACTCTTGCTGAAGGTTACAGAAGAGTTGAGGTATCAAATACCTTGAGGTTCTGATGGTAAACTGACCCTAGCTGGGGAAATTAAGGATGAAAGGCTGAGTTTTAGATCCTGTGAGAGTTTTAACTCTACTGGAAATTGGTTAAAATGACCAGGGTTTTTTCCTGTGTTTGTAGGGAACTTGAGAATGTCTTTGAGATCCACAAGGAGATTAGACTGTCCAAGTCTACTGGTATGGAAGAGTTTATCTTTGTATGATTCCCAAGAGGAGACTGGTATTTTAAGGGATGAGTGTCAACCCTAAATTTTCTAAGGTTTTGACTCTTTGGAAAGACTGCTCTAACAAAGGATGACTAAGTTCTGCCCTATACCTTTAAGAGGTCTTCAGGGTCCTTATATTAAGCCCAAGAGCAGGCATGAGAACTTTTAAGAAGCCAGAGGGCCCTTGTACAAAGCACAAGAGGAGGCGGGGATGCTTTTAGGAAGCCTATGGGTCAAAACCTAAGAAGAGTTCAAGAAAATTTTCACCGGGAATAATCTTTTCTTTAATGAACAGTTCTAGGGCTTGAAGAAATTCAAGAGAGGTTTCACCGGGAATTAATCCTTTCTGTGGAAATGAACTTCTTTAACAATTTTCTAATAGTGACAGTCTGAGAAAAGTTTCACCGGGAATAATGCATTTCTCTTTGTTCCATATTGTATAAGCCCAAGAGGAGGAAAGACTGTATCTGGAATTCCTATAGGGAACTAGTTTTGACTGTTGAAAGAGTGACCAATGGCTTTATCTAATCCTAGACCTAATTGTCGGGGAAAACTCTAAGCAGATAATATACATGTATATATGTACAGATGAAATATATACTGTATGTAAAAAGAGGGTAGGAGGAATTATAGGTGAGCAAGCTTCCAGTACAAATAAACATATATATGTGTGTGTGTGTGTGTGTGTGTGTGTGTATGTGTGTGCAAGTATGTAAAAGAAAGTTGTTTAAAACTTATAAGAGAGCAAGCTTCCATTGTAACAACTGTATGGTTAGTTGTTCAAGAAATTAAAGAAATTTTTTATAACAACTATGAGTTTAGACCTAAATCAAGGAGAGACCCAGATGAACAAACAATAATCGTACCGTTGATTTGAATATTGTACTGGGGCTTATACAATGACTGAGACCCAAATTATTTTATGTACAAAAGAGGGTTGGGTCTTACACTCTAATAGAGGCCTAAAAGTGTTTTGAAAAAGAAATGGGACTTACAACACAAGGGTAGGCCCAAAATGAAAATAACGATCGCACCGTTATTTTGAAAATCGCGTCGGGACTTATACAATGATTGAGGCCCAAATTATTTTATATACAAAAGGATGAGACTTACACTCTACAAAGAGGCCCAAAAGTTTGAAAAAAATATTTGTGAGGGTGAAAATAATCAAAACCCTAATTTGATTTTAAAATGTACTTTAATAGAATAAAAATTCAATTAAAATGATCAAAATTATCAAACATGTGTGAAAAACAAGTTGTGATCTTGGATAAATGTTTGAAAAATTAAGTTTCATTTATAGAATGATTTGGAAATCATTTTAATTTGCAAAATCAAGAGAAAGAAATGTTTTGAAATGTTTTAAAAACAAATAAAACATTATTCTTTACAAGAATACTAAATATATGAAATAAATAATATTTTTGTGAAATTTTTATGGAATAAAATATTTTAACATTTTTGGGAATTTTTTAAAAAAGAACTAATTAAAAATAATTAAAATTGTGAGAGAAATTAATTTTGGAATTAATTAACAAAAACCATAAAAATATGAAAAATAGCAAAAAAAAGAAAAAATGGCAAAATGGTTTGGGTGGGTGTTGAACCCACGACCTTGCAACCAAACACACATGCGCGCTACCACTGGGGTGGTGATATATCCGTGTATCAAAACCACCCCATAAATATATATGGGATGCCTTGTTTCTAGGCCTGGCCAAGGCGTCATGCCTGGCCCTTGCCCAAGGCAAGACCTAGTTTTGGAAATTTGCATGAAGCCTCTAACTTTCTCATTTCTCCATGGATTGGGACAAAATTTAGGTGTATCCTACCTAAAATTTCATGAGGAATCCAATGGTGCCCTTGGAATTTTCAAAAAATGTCTCCATTTCAAAATCTGATAGTTATTTCAAAATAGGCCTAGATTTGCATGTTCTATGCTATCTCATGGTACAGGCAATAATAGCATGATAAATTGGTTCAAACACAACACATCTTATATGTATGAGAGGTCCATGATCAATGGACCTCAAAGCAATGCATGATTTAGAGAGTTCAAGTTATGATGCACTTACCACTTGGAGCTCCTTATGTTATCTGCCAAGTTCCTTGTGCCAGAAGTAATTCAATGCTTTGAACACTCTTGATTGATCCCTTAGAAGCTTTTAGGATGATCAAAACCAGCTGGAATCCTCAGGAACAAGTATAGGCCTTTTCTTGCAAAAGTGGCAAAAGTGGCCAATATAGCAACTCTCTCAAATGGTGTTCCAGATGAGGGAAACTAATTGGGACAGTTTGAGGATGATATTTGAAGTGTGTTTGAGGCCTGGGTTGGTTTTGGAAGTGACTGAATCAAGGCATGGCTTGAAAAATGCAGAAAAGTCAATTTTTGAGGTTTTGGAGGTTGACTTTCTGATTTTGATGTTTCAGATCAAGGGTGGGTGTTTGAACAGCTTAGATATGACATATTGGATGTGTTTGGATCATGAGTTGTGGTGGAATTGCTCTCTAACTCAAAAACTCAGAGATGACTTGCAAAAGAAGGCATTTTGGCCTAAAGAGAGAGATTTTGAGGAAAACATGTGTTGTAGTGCTTTGGGGGTACTCAAATTGATCAGAATTGAGGTCTATTTATAGTACAACAAGTTTTTTTTGGCATCAATAGTGAATGGCAGCTGGTACAGGCCTTTGGCCAATGTTGATCCAAGGGAATCTTTAGTCTCCTATAGCCATTGACTTGAGGTTAGGGCACAGGCCTATGGTCCTTTGATTCAGAGCTGAATCTTGACTCATTCAGTTAGGAATGTCTTAGTCCATGCCACCTTGGTGCATCCATTGAATGCTTGGAAACAAAATTGGAGTCTTTTGCACTTTTTAGCCTTTTTAGGTTTGTTATGGCTATGTGTAGATTCTTGGGCTTGGAAGGCTTGGGGATCATATCATTCCCCTTGGATTTTATCCTCTAATGTGTCCAAATGGATGACAAGGCTTGGAGTTGTCCAAATTTTCCAAATCGAGCAAAATACCAAAATCTGCCTTGTACAAGAAAGTTGGAAATGGTGATTTTGAGGGGATCATATCTCCCTGCTCAAGTTGAGTTATGGGAGGCTCTTGTGCTTTTTAGAAAGCCCTCATATGATAAAAAAACATGTGTGATCATATTTTGTTTTGAAACTATTTGAATCCCATTGAAAAATCCTCATGAACATTGGTGTCCAAGGCTGGTACCTTAGGCAGATTTTCACTAAGTGTTGGAAAAGTGTCATTTTCTTCATTTTTGTCATTTTGATCAGTCCATAACTTAAAATCCATAAAGAATTGGAGTTTGAGGTAGTTTAAGATTTTTTAGAGTATAGGAAGATCTACAAATCAGGCTTTGAATCACTCAAAATGGTTGCTTGGATCAGAAGTTATGGTCCTTGGAAGTTGGTACCAAAATCATTCAAACTTAATAACTTAGAAAAAATTTCAATTTTTCAAGGTTACCCCTTTTACAAGTTATCATGATTTCTTGATCAATTCTTGTTCAAATGTCATTATAAGTCATATTTTATGAAAATATGAATCATAAGGATCATTTTTGCCAAAAAATTCATGTTTTGACTTTTAGCCCCGGAACGGTTCGACGCGTAAAAACCCTAATTCTCGACTTTTGGAGAATGCATCCTATGAGGGTAATTTAACTTTGCAAATGGATCCTTAGGGTTATTTTGAGCATATTTAGTCACATGTTGGAGTCTTGGCTCATCCTCTTGTGAAAATTCCACTCTGGAGGTCCCAGTCGTCCAAAACCTAATTCGGCGACATCGGGTGTTTCGAGGCTCATAACACTTGGAATGTGGCAACTTTGTGCTTGATTCTTGATGTGAGATTCCCCTTGATCCTTTGTGGGTGTTTTAAGAGGTTAGGCAAGTTGAATATCATGTCATTTCTTGATTGATCCTTTGTCTAAGTGCTTTGAAAGGGCTTAAAACCCTAATCCTTGATTGTGGTGAATGCTCAACCATTTCTGAGGAGGTCGATGAGGCATGATGGCACATCCATATTGTGATGATGATTCTCACAATGATGTGAAATCTTGGTGGTTAAAATTTGGGGTATGACAGATGCCCCTATTTAATCTTCTTGGACCCGAAGGTGTGAATGGCGAAGATTTTCGGACATTCAGGGTGCAAGAGGATTAAATATCAGAATACCCAAAATTTTGACGGTGGTTAGGAATGGTAGCGGTTTGGTCATCCATCTTCTTTTGCTAAGCAATGATACTTAGAAAAGGGTAAAACTTCCCCTCGATCCTGGTCTTCAGCCAAGGAACTGGTCTCAGTTTCTGAAATAAACTTCCCCTCGATCCTGGTCTTCAGCCAAGGAACTGGTCTCAGTTTCGGAGATAACTTCCCCTCGATCCTGGTCTTCAGCCAAGGAACTGGTCTCAGTTTCTTCTTGTCAAGTTCCTTCCTTGACAAGGGATCTATGTGTAGCGGTTTTCGTCAAACTTCTCACCGAGTTTTACTACTGGGGAGACACCATTTGATGGAAAAAGTTTTAAGGTCAGACTTACTGGGGGTACCCATTTGTCTGAGTTGTAGAGGTATGCAAACTTCTCTGTTGGAGATGTCATTTATTGACTCTACTGGGGAAAACGAGTCTCTTGAGAGGTTGTTTTCTTCTTGGGGATACTACATCATACTTTTCTTCGAGATCTTTTCAGAGAAATGCCATGTGATGTAATCCAATTTGGAGGTGCTGATGACCTCATTAACATTGACTTTCTTGGGAGAAAAACCAATGTGTTACCGAGAGTCTTCGGTTGAGGGGCTTTCTCTGGGGATTTTCCTTAATCCGAGAAAGCGAGAAATATCATCTTCGATGATGAAGAGTGATGTTTGTCGAATGTATTCTTACTTTTCAGAGATTCAAGTTATCAAAGTGGTTGAGGACCGTCTCCAATCCAGAAATAAACAGGGGGAGAGAGATTGTTCAGACAAAACATTTCCTGAAGAGGAAAGAACTGACAACTCGATTGATAAGAGGACTTTTATCACTTGAGAAATGAATATGACCAGAGTGATAGTAATGTAATATGAATATGAATATGAATCAATTATGCATGATGTATGTATGTTTATGCTGACAAAACTGACGCGACATACAGACTAGTGAATGAACACGAAGGGATACTCGGCCACTGCGGGGGATGAAAAGTACCATCGGTCCAAGATAGAAATTTTGCCTTGCTTAGGGGAAGTAGTCCTTGTGGGGGAGAACAGTCGTCAATCGGTCTTAAGTGGTAAGAACTCTACCGGGGATACCAGATGGGACATGGCATCTGAAATAGCTGATCCTTCATTCAGGTGCACTGGTTTAGAAGGAGTACTTTGATTCTGCACTTTGAGGTTCAATCACCTTCGGAGAAGTGATCGATGTTCTTTTCGATGTTTATCAGTAAAAAAGAATTGCCATCTTTATTTAAAAGAAGAAAAAATTTCGACAAGTAAATTCATTTTTGTTTTATTTCAAGAATCGTTGATCATGTTAAAAATGTCATTTTGTAAAGCTAAAACAAGTAAGAATTGTAAACAAAAGCACTAGGGCTCAAATTTTATTGATAGAATGGAAATTAGACAAGCGCGGGATTCCATAAAGTATTTACAAAGTTTAGAAAATGATAATTTAAGGGAAAAGGGGCTACACTGAAACATAACGACCGTTATCCTTCTACCAACTTTGAATTCTGGACATCTTGAGCTTCTGTCGAAGATGACCTTGACTGAAGTTTTCTTGATGGATGGCATTACTGCTAGGGATTTAATCTCGTCGGACATAGTTACTTGCCATTAATCCCTAAATTTTGCCTGGATTGTACTTTGAGATTTCCAATCCATCGGGATGATTTTTACTTATGTCTCTAATTTTTGCCTGGACCGCCCTTTCGGGTTTTCAATCCACCGAGACGTTTTTTTTTAATTTAGGCGAAGTATTTCTTGACTACGTCAACATTTGTGGGGTAGGAAAACTCCTCTCCATCCATGGTTACAAGTCTCAAGGCACCGCCTGAGAAGGCTTTCTTGACCACATAGGGGCCATCGTAATTCAGAGTCCATTTGCCCCGGGAATCAGTGAGAAATGATTGTATCTTTTTTAGCACGAGGTCTCCTTTCCTGAAGACACGGGGTCAGAACTTTTTGTCAAACGCCTTCTTCATTCTTTGTTGATATAACTGACCATGGCATAAAGCCGTTATTCACTTTTCTTCGATCAGATTTAGTTCGTCGTGTCGACTTTGACACTATTTAGCCTCTGTTAGCTTAGCTTCCATCAATACCTGGATTGATGGGATCTCTACTTCTATGAGGAGCACTGCTTCCATGTCATATACTAGAGAGAAAGGGGTTGCCCCTGTTGAAGTGCGGACAGATGTCCGATAACCGTGAAGAGCAAAAGGCAGCATTTCATGCCAGTCTTTATAGGTTACAACCATCTTTTGAATAATCTTTTTGATGTTCTTGTTAGCTGCTTCTACCGCTCCGTTCATCTTGGGTCGGTAGGGAGATGAGTTATAGTGTTCGATCTTGAACTCAGTGCACAACTCTTTCATCATCTTGTTGTTCAAGTTAGATCCATTATCAATAATGATCTGGTTCGAAACACCATAACGGCAGATGATATTGTTTTTGATAAATCTGACCACCACTTGTCGGGTTACATTGGCGTATGACGCTGCTTCGACCCACTTGGTGAAGTAGTCAATGGCTACCAGGATGAAACGATGTCCGTTTTAAGCTTTGGGTTCAATCATGCCAATCATGTCGATTCCCCATATGGAAAAAGGCTATGGGGAAGAGAGAACTTTGAGATATGTTGGCGGTACATGGATTTTGTCAGCGTATATCTGACACTTATGACTTCTCCTTATGTACTTGTAGCAATCAGATTCCATTGTCAACCAATAATATCTGGCTCTCAGAATTTTTCTCGCCATTGTGTGTTCGTTGGCATGAGTGCCAAAGGTTCCTTCGTGAATTTCTTTCATCAACATGTTTGCTTCTGGTCTGTCTACGCATCGGAGCAAGACCATGTCAAAGTTTCTCGTATAGAGTGTATCACCGCCTAGAAAGAAGCTGCCAGCCAGTCTCCTGAGAGTCTTCCTGTCTTTTTTGGATGCCCCAGGTGGGTACTCTTGTTTCTGAAGGAAGCATTTGATATCGTAATACCAAGGTTTGTTGTCTATGACTGCTTCGATCACGAAGATGTAAGCGGGTTCTAGGCACATTATGTCGATCTTAGGTACGTCGTTCCATTGACCTACACTAATCATGGAAGAGAGAGTGGCTTGTGCATCAGCCATGTGATTCTCTTCATGAGGGATATGATGAAACTCGGTTCTGCTGAAGAATGGTAACAACCTTCAGGCGTAATCTTTATAAGGAATCAGTCCTGATTGGTATGTGTTCCAATCTCCTTTGATCTGATTGATAACCAGGGCTGAGTCTCCGTACACATCCAAGTTCTTAATCCTTAAGTCGATCACTTCTTCGAGACCCATGATACAAGCTTCGTATTCAGCCTCGTTGTTTCTGCACTTGAATGCTAGTTTGGTAGTGAAAGGAATGTGGGTACCCTGAGGTGTCACGATGATTGCCCCAATTCTGTTTCCATAATTATTGACAGCTCCGTAAAAAATTAATCCCCATTAGGAACCTGGTTCTGACCCTTCACTGGGTAGTGGTTCATCACATTCTTTCATTTTTAAGTACATGACATCTTCGTCCGGGAAGTCAAATTCGACTGATTCCTTATCGTCAATCGGTTGATGGGCTAAATGATCGGCTAAAATACTCCCTTTGACGGCTTTATGAGCATGGTACTCGATGTCCTATTTTGATAACAACATCTGCCAACAGGAAATCCTTCCCGTGAGAGCAGTTTTTTCAAAGACGTACTTGATTAGATCCATTTCGGAGATTAACCAAGTAGTGTGGCAAATCATGTACTGGCGAAGACGTTTGGTTGCCCAAGCCAAAGCACAACAAGTTTTCTCAAGCATAGTGTACCGAGTTTCACAATCGGTAAACTTCTTGCTCAAATAGTAGATGGCAGACTCTTTTCTTTTGGTTTCATCTTGTTGGCCAAGTATACACCCTATTGAGTCTTCCAAGACTGTTAGGTAAATGATCAGCGGTCTTCCCTTCACTGGAGGTGACAGGATAGGTGGATTCAACAGATACTCTTTGAAACTGTCGAAGGCTTTTTGGCAGTCTTTTGTCCATATGCAGTCCTGATTCTTTTTAAGTAATTTGAAGATTGGCGCGCATGTCGCGGTCATGAGGAATATAAATATGGAAATGTAATTCAGACGTCCCAGGAATCCTCTGACTTGTTTTTTAGTCTTTGGAGAAGGCATTTCTTGAATGACCTTGACCTTGTCAGGATCAACCTCAATTCCTTTCTGGCTGACAATGAATCCTAAAAGTTTCCCCGAGCGAACATCGAATGTACATTTACTGGGATTCAAGCGGAGTTTGTACTTCCTCAGACGCTCGAATAGTTTGGACACGTGGGTCACATGCTTCCCTTCTATTTTAGATCTGGCAATCATATCATCGACATACACTTCGATTTCTTTGTGCATCATGTCGTGAAACAAAGTAGTCATGGCCCTTTGATAGGTTGCCCCTACGTTCTTCAAATAGAACGACATTTCCTTGTAAAAAAAGGTGCCCTATGGGGTGATGAATGAAGTTTTCTCCATGTCTTTCGGTGCCATTTTGATTTGATTATAGCCCGAGAATCCATCCATGAAGGAGAAGACTTTGAACTTTGTTGTACTATCTACCAGCATGTCGATGTGTGGTAAGGGAAAGTCATCCTTTGGACTTGCTCTGTTCAAATCCCTGTAATCTACACACATTCTGAATTTTCTGTCTTTTTTTCAGAACTGGTACTATGTTGGCTAACCATTGAGGATATTCTGAGGTGGCAAGGAAACCTGCATCAATTTGTTTCTGTACTTCCTCTTTGATTTTGATGGGCATGTCCTGATAGGACCAAGCAAATACATCGGGAAAATCTTTGAAAAGTTTTATCAAGCTTTCTTTGACAGCCGGACTGAGCAGTGCCCCAATCTTGACTTCTTTCTTCTCTTCTTTTGAACCTAAGTTGACCGTTTCCAACGGCTCTTTGTGAGGCTCAATGGACCTTTCCTCTTGCCTGAGTAGTCGTGAGATCTTTTCTGGAATTTCTTCGTCTTCTTCTTCTTCAGCTTCAAATACCGGGAATTCAAAGTTGGGAGAAGGCATTGGATCGTATGTTTCAACGGGGTTTAAAATAAGCAATCTGCAAGACGTGATGATTTATTCTTTAGAAGAGATAGAGAGAATGCAAGAGTGTGCGCAGTGTATTTTCTGAAAAATGCTTGTTTTTATTTATTTTTGGGATATTTTAGGATTACCATTTTCTGAAAAATGAAAAGTGAAAACAACAATAACCGCGAAAATTACAGAACGACGTTTATTTATTTATGATTTAGTCGATTCTTGAAACTACAGCCCTATAAAACAAAACTCTGTCACTCTGGGCAAAGCGAAGAGGGACATTTACATAAAAGTGAGCCCTATAAAAACATCTGTTTCACCTGGGCAGGGTGAAAGGTTAAAACAAAGACGATAATTACTTAGACTTGTGGACGACTTTCGGGACATCGTTAGCAACCCATTAGTGGCGAACTCCTCGGCGAATCACAAAGTTTGGTACCTTCTTCCTTGGTGTGTCCTCAGAAATGACGCTGATTTCCAGTGGAGCAGGATCATTGGAGTCTTCCTCCCAGGCAGAATTGTCGTAGACGAACTCTTCTGTTGTGTCTTGCACAGTGTTTTCACTCTCAGGCAGATCTCCCCATCCAGTTTACTGGATGTCTTTGAGCCTGATACAAGAGTTTTCAGGAGTGGTGTACTTGACCAAGAAGTCGTACTTGCCACTTGACTGTCCTAAGGTGTCCCATATTTCTTTGGGACTAGAGGAGTCATCTTTCTCGATGACGTTGACCTCAGGAAAAGCATAGTTGATGAAATCTTGTCCTGCAATCTTTGCAAATTCATCGTTGTGCTGGATATCTTTAGAATATCCTGAGTAATGATCCCATGATTTGGTGGGGACATAGGTATTCTTTTCAATGATGCTCAGCTAATAAGCATCGTTGGGCTGACTCTTTTGCCCCAAGTCTTTTGGGTACGGCTGCCAGATAGGCAAGTCATCCATTGGATCATAATAGTCATAGTCAAAGTTGTCTTTCATCAGAGTGTCCTCCTCTAATGAGTTAGGCGGAGCACGACATCCCTCAGGATCACAATCTCCGTATATCATCTTGACGTCTGATCTTGGTATATATCTCGAACTCTGCGTGGGAAAGCAAAATGGCGTACGTGTTTCTTCCTGAGACATATAGTTGTCCTCGTTGAGATAGGACTTCCACTCTTCATCCGTATCAGAGGAGTCACCCTCATTGATGGTGTGTACATCTTGAGAAGCTGGGTGGAGGAAGCCTCCACGGTGGAAGAAGTTCTGAATGGGATGAAAACTTTCATCGTTAGTAGCAGTCTGAGTACAGGTTGAGGAAATACCAAGACCTTTATTTGTCTTGTTATCAGTAGGAATGACAAGTTGTCCCCATCCTTTTGCGTTCTTACTCTCAATCACTTTGAGAACATCTTTGTATGAGGAAATCGACGTTTCTTTCTCTGATCGATTCTCCTTGCTCACCGAAAGTGCTTGGAACTGGGTTCCAACCATAATTTTAAAAACCGGACCGGACCGACCGGTCGGACCGATTGAACCACAAATCGGAGTGGTAACCGGTCTGGTTCAATTGTTGGATCGGATATGCAGTTAAACCGGTGAGAACCGGTCAAAACCGGTGTAAACCGGCGATTTTAAAAAACCGGCGGTTCAAATGAGTGTTTTTTTTAATTAAAACGACATCATTTTTCATTATTTAAAAAAATAAAAAATAAAAATATAAGAGAAAGTTAATATTTTTTCTTTAAAAAATTGATAACAACGATTAAATATAATAAATAGAAGCTATCGCAATATTATAGCATTGATAGGTTATGAAATTTAAACATAATCTATTTTCTCTCCTATATGATTGATATCATTGGTTTTTATTAGTTGGGCTGAGGTGTTGCGTAAAGTAAATGGTAATGTAAGTTATATAGATAACAAACATAAGTTTGTATTTGAGATTGATATTTTTTTAAAATTTTTAAATTAATTACTTGACTTAAATTTATAATTGATTCAAATTTGAGTTTAAATTATAAACTTGTAAAATTATGATATTTTTAAATTTTTTAGGCGTTAGTAATTTTTTTCGACACGAGTCATCTGGTTTGACCGGTTTAATACCTATATAATTTTGTTATAGTGACCGGTTTATTCAACCGAGTTATCCAGTTTTATCTGGTTTAGTCATGCGGTTCGACCAATGACCCACTGGTTAGACCAATGAACCAGTGACCCAATACCCTCACCGGTTTGATAATCGATCCGGTGTTTAAAACATTGGTTCCAACAACTTCCTCGGGTTTTACACAGGAAAATAATGATAAGTTTCTTACGATTAAGGCCTGCTCTCCACAGACTGTGACTAGCTTGTCATTCTTGACAAACTTCAGCTTCTGGTGAAGTGTCGAAGTGACTGCCCCAGCTTCGTGTATCCAAGGTCTTCCTAATAAACAACTGTATACTACTCGGATGTCCATGACCTGGAAAGTGACTTGGAAAGTGTGAGGACCGATAGTTATGGGAAGATCGATTTCGCCGATAACTGTTTTTCTGGATCCGTCAAATGCTTTGACGATGACCTAATTGCCTCTCATCGGAGATCCTTGAAATGATAGTCATATCAGAGTAGATTTTGGCATAACATTCAAAGTTGATCCTGTGTCTACCAGTACGCTGGCTAGAGGATCGTCCTGGCAGTTGACTGTAATGTTAAGCACCATGTTGTGATTTTTGCCTTCGTCTGGCAGTTCTTCATCACTGAATCCTAAGTTGTTGCAGGAAGTGATGTTGGATGCTGTCAAACTGTCTTATCGTTACATCTTGTTCCATAAAGGCTTGCTCTAAGACTTTCTGTAGAGCTTCCTCGTGAGCTTCGGAACTGAGTAATAGAGATAACACAGAGATTCTCGAAGGAGTTTGCAACAGTTGGTCTACAATGTTGTACTCGCTCTTCTGGATAACCTTCAGCATCTCATCTTTGTTCTTTGAAAGGTTGGGATTACTGGATTTCCCGATTTGTTGATTGGGAACTTCTGTTTGAGGTTCCTTTTCCTTGTTGGGTTCTCCAACTCCTCTGTTGAAGATCCGGCCGCTCCGTGTTACTCGAGTGATGTCGGCAATGTTAACAACGGAGGGTAATGGAGTTTCCTTTCCATTTTCGATTGTCGTTGCACCGTACTTGTAAGGGATAGCCTTATTTGATTTGTACGGTATTGATCTCGGCAGATAGATAACCACATGGGCCTTTTGATTTTTCTGACCATCGTAGCCAGCCTTAATTGGTTCGAGGTTGAGAATCTTTCTACTATCAAGAGGAACTCTTGATTCATGGAGTAGAGGGATTATGGCTCATATGTCCTTGGTCATTTCATGATTAGAGATTATAACAACGTCTTTGCTTTGATGAGGAAGATAGTCTTGCATTACGTTGATCGAACCAGAACTTGAACATGGTCGAATCTCTTTTCGGTCTAACTGATTTTGAAGAGCTGACCGTACAAGGTAGCATCCTTGGTTGTTCTCTGAGAAAAATCTACAGCGCTTATAGTTGTGTGGTGGCACCAGGCCACGTCCGCTTTGTATGCAGTGCAACCTTACTAGATCTGTTTCCATCGAGCGGACATCCTGACTCTGATGCCTAGTAGGATTTTCGTCAGTCATAGTGATATATTGTGTAGCTTCATCCAAGTAGATTGGAAGCCACCAGCGGTCCAACAAGTGTTGAAGTGTTCTTTGGACAAGTGCACATCCTTGGTCGTCTTCACGACACACTTTACAGTCCTGATAATCATGTGAAGCCAGAAAACCGAGCCTGACTTGCTTAGCGTGTAATTCTACCTGACTGGTATTCATCAAGCGAATATCAAAGATTTGAATCATATTAACTTAATTGCTACTTCTATCACGGTAATCCTGGATCCATCCGAGATCCATCTGACGTTGGAGGGCCTTTTGTACAAAAGAGCATCCCTGATTGTTTATTGAGCAGATCGGACAAGAATTGTAATCGTGCCGTGGTAGATCATGGTATTGACTTTGTCTTGAGTGCATTGCCACCAAGTTGACGTTCATCGTCAAAGTGTTGTGGTTCTGGACAATGTTGGGATCTGCGTGAGCCATATTAACCTCACGGATTCGATGATCTTGGATCCATGCGAGATCCATCTATTCTTGTAGAGCTGATTGCACTATGAAACACCCCTGATTATTCTTTGAACAGATATCACACTGGTGATAATTGTGAGATGGTACATGACCGTACCCGCTATGTCTGCAATGCATCTTGACCAGATTAGTTCATAATAGGAGTACATCGTGAATTTGATAATTGCGGCTAAATTCTTCCTCTATCAAATTTTCTGCAGTTTACTCATGTTGAGGCAACAGGTTCGTCTGAACATTTGGATTTATATCCTTGAAGGATAAGACCCCGTTCTTGACAAGCTTCTGTACATCAGATTTGAAGCTGAGACAGTTTTCAATGTTGTGCCCCGGTCCTCCTTGATGGTAAGGGCAAGTTTGATCCCCTTTGAACCAAAAAGGCGGATTTTTCGGTACTGTAAGAGGAGACCTGGTTTGGACATGCCCCTTGACCAGTAGAAGTAGAAACGTTCTACGTACAACATCGGTATAGGGTCGAACCCAGGTGATCGTGTTGTACGATTGTTATTGTACTGTGGACGAGCATGCTGAAGAGGTTGTTGTGTTCTTTGTTGATACTGTTGTTGATTCGGTTGGCTCTGAGCTACCTGAGGTTGATACGTTGGAGTCGGCGCATGGTTAATAGCGGGAGTTACCGCTGCTATTAGTTGATACCTTCGCCTTTTCTTCCCGAGAGATATTACCAATATCTTGCTCTTTTTTCTTTGGGAAAGCACTACCGTATCTTTTGGTACTGCTAGATGGTTCTGCTCCTTTGACCAATCGTCCTTCTCGGACTGCTTCTTCAAGGCGTACCCCCATGTTCACCATTTCAGTGAAGTCGTTGGGCGCACTGGAGACCATTCGGTCGTAATAGAATGAGCTTAAGGTTTTCAAAAAGATCTTGGTCATCTCTTTTTCCTCAAGACGGGGACAGACCTGGGCGGCAATTTCACGCCATCTCTGAGCATATTCCTTAAATGTTTCTTTGTCCTTCTGCGACATTACTCTGAGTTGATCTCTGTCTGGTTCCATGTCCAGGTTATATTTATATTGCTGAACGAAGGCAGCACCAAGATCTTTGAAAGTGACGATCTTGGTGCGGTTTAAACCTATGTACCATTTGAGTGCGACACCGGTTAAACTGTCTTGGAAATAGTGGATCAGTAGCTGTTTATTTTCAGTCTGAGTTGACATCTTTCGAGTGCACATCACCAAATGACTTTGAGGGCAAGAGTTGCCCTTGTATTTCTCAAAGTCAGGCACCTTGAATTTGTGTGGTATTTTCACATTAGGGACCAGACAAAGGTCTGCGGCGTCCTTTCCAAATAAATCCTAGCCGTGAATGACATGCAGTTCTTTCTGCATCTCCAGGAATTGTTCCTAGAACTCATTCATCCTATCGTACATCTCTTCATTTCCACCAGAAATTACTTGTGGAATCCGTCCTTCCGGGACAGTGTGTACCACTGGCTGTGGTATAGTCATTACGACGGTGACTCTTGGTGATTCCCTGTCCCGAAGTTTGTAACCTTTAGGAGTTGCTGTCATGACTCTTGCATCTTCACTTTCCCGAAGTTTGTAACCTTCAGGCCCAGCAGTTCCTGCTGCAGTTTCTGGGTCTTTAGTGACTGGAGGGATGTATCCTTCAGGGACAAAGTTAATAGGCATGCCCCAGGGACGATCTTTAGGCATGTTGTACTGAGGATCATACGTCTCCACTATGGGCGTAGATGTGATCTCTGAGATCATAGTCCTTTGTTGTTGTCTCTGAGTTGTTGCCAGGGATTGCATGTCACTGTGAAGTTTTTTCAGATCTTTCTTCAGAGCGTCGATTTCTTCTCTTAGCTCTCTGTTCTCTTCCTCGAGATCGTCCACTTTCTTTTGTCAATTGGCCCGAGTATTGTACGAATAAGACAGTGTGACTCTAGAATCGTGACGTATACGTGAGATTCGAAGGTTAGAAGAATGCATTATGTGAGAATGATGAATGATATGCAATGATATATATTAATTTTTTTTTATTTAATCAAAAAGAAACTTCAACAAATAGATTGCAAATATCATACAGTGGGGAGACCCCGTTTTATTGAATTTGAAAGATTGCAGAAATGGAGAATACAGTATTTTACAAAGTGTTGTAAAAGAAATGTCTGAACTTATGGATCCTGAGTCCTCTCTGAGGAGAACTCAGATGTTGGTTCCAGTATTTTCCTTTTCTTTGACCGGGGCTCTTCAGCCGTTGCCGGGTTGTCAGTCCTTTGCCAAGTGAAAGGAGCGAGCAAATTTCTTCGGTCTTCTTGATTTTCTACAACATGTTGTTCTAGTATCTTAATCAGAGCATCCTTATCCTTCAACAGTTCTTGAATTTTGGTACACTCCACATTGAGAATGCGGTATTTGTTCTTCCAAGAGTTCTTTTCCCATTGAACTTTGTTGAGAGTGACCTGGAGTTTTTCTGTGTCAGACATAAAATAAAGGACAAATTCCTTTAATGAAAGAACTTCTTGACAAGGGTAAGGCATCCTCAGCTTGAGGGCCTAGTTTGTACCCAGTGGAGATAAGGTTCCACGGAGCTACTGTCCGGTCTTCCTAGAGACTTTCTTCCTTTCCTGTGAATATGTTGCCAGCACACACTTTTCCTTCTTTAGTTCCCTGTCATTTTCTCCTTCCTTGAATAAAAGACCTTCCAGATGAACATTTTGCGGGATACTCTTCATCGGGTATCCGAGTTGACAACGAACTAAAATTGGATGATAGTTGATTCTTTTTTAGTTCCTATGAGGGGTACATTAGGGAAGTTTCCACATTTGTCGATGACCCTTATCCCGTCATAGATCCGATTGTACCAACGTAGAGTACTCTTATGATCCCAAAAAGCAGCATATTTGGGTAAATGGGAAGTGAACCATTTGTAAAGCAAGGGTACACATCATGTGATCATTCCTCCGTTGTACAAATTCCTTAAGTGTACAGAATGATAAGCGTCTGCGAGCAAGGTTGGTACGGGGTTTCCAATCAGAAATATCTAAATGGCATTGGTATCTGTAGCGAGCGATTTTGGACGCGGTTCTTAAGCGTTGGTCGCTCTCTGCGGTTGAGCTTAAAACTACAGGTCAATTCATTTTTTATCCTATTGTGAGCTGATGAAGGAAGGGAAATAGATGTCTCCAATTAACCCTGCTTTGCATACTGAGTTTAAACAGCGGTCTGTTAGGTTACAGATGCTATCAATGTGGGGGGCCTTTGTACTGGTTATTTGTATTTTCGCCAATATGGTTTTCTTTCTTTTTATCTAGACAGAAGGTTTCTGGCGGGGAACAAGGATTAGGATGTTAGGACTGATGTTTTTGAGTTACTGCTTTTGATATGGGATTTTGGGTTTTTGTTTAGTGTGCTCGCTAAGATCTTTTCTTTCGATCTTATGCCTACGTATTCCCATTTACCGAAATAGGGAAATCAGAGTGTTCGTAGTTCCTCCTATTCTATGGGAGGAAATGGGTGTTTTTGGTGTCTTGTTCAAAGCCCAAGACGTGAAGCGAAAGGTGATTTGTATCTTGTTCAAAGCCCAAGATGTGAAGCTGAAAGGTCTATTTGTGTCTTGTTCAAAGCCCAAGACGTGAAGGTGAAGGTCCCAACTTTAGAGAGAATTTGTCATCTCTAAAGAGGGGGTTGTATGTCACAACTGTTTATAAAGGAGAATTACTTTAACCGGGATGCGTGAATCCAGCAATGCCATAATTTCCTTTATGGGGGATTTTAACCTGAAGGAGAAGACTTTAACTCATTATAGATCAATGCTATCTTTCCTTAGGAATTTCTCATGCTAAAAGAGGGACAGTGGCATGGATGTAGATGATCCAGAGGCTTGCCGCTTACAGCGATTAGATGAAGAGGGAAGGAGTTGTTGATGTTGGTGTACTGTGAGCGAGGCACAACTTTAATGCTAAAAGGTTAATTGGATTAACTAGTGGTTTATACAAAGCCTAAGAGGAGGCTATTGGCCCAACAAGAGGGAGTTTTTATGTGTCTCGTACAAAGCCCGAGAGAGAGGCTAAAAGGGGTTGATCCTACAAGAGGATCTTTATACTCAACAAGAGAGTGTTTTTGTATCTCGTACAAAGCCCGAGATGGAGGCGGAAAGGTTTGACTCAATAAGGGAATCTTTTGGTATCTCGTATAAAGCCCGAGATGGAGGCTATATGTTGTTTGACTCCGCTGGGGAGGATCATTATACAAAGCCTAAGAGGAGGCTATGATTACTGTTTCAGTTGAGTGACAGATCCAATATACTGATTTTAAAGAGAAAATTAGTTCTTATATGAGCAACACTGTACTCAAGGATTTGATTCAAGAATCCGGGTTATTCCTGTTCTTTAAGGAAGCGGGAAATCCGAAGGGTATTGAGACTGTCCGAGTCTGCGGGTTTCCTTCCTATTTAACGAAGGGGTCATTTGAGAATGTCTTTGAGACTCAAGGAGATTAGACCGTCCAAGTCTAGAGTTTCATCTTTTGTACTATGCTTTGAGAAACAGTAGTAGACTCTATGAAAGGAATGTTCTATGAAGATGACTAAGTTCTGTTCCTATACCTCTAGGAGGTCGTCGGGATAATTTGTACGAAGCCCAAGAGAAGGCGGGAAACTTTTAAAAAGCCGACGGGTCCTTGTACTAAGCCCAAGAGGAGGCTATCATTCCCGGAGGAAGAGATCATTATACGAAGCCTAAGAGGAGGCTGTGAATACTTCTAAGAAGCTGTAGGGTCCTTGTACTAAGCCCAAGAGGAGGCAGGGTTGCTTTTAGGAAGCCTATGGGTCCTTGTACGATGCCCAAGAGGAGGCCGATTGCTTTTAAGAAGCCGATGGGTCCTTGTACGATGCCCAAGAGGAGGCCGATTGCTTTTAAGAAGCCGATGGGTCCCCAAACCCCGAGAAATTCAAGGCAATGCTATTCACCGATAATAGATCAAAGTCAGGAAAGTTTGAGAATTTGGAAGAAACTCAAGAGATGCCATTCACGGAGAAAAGATCATCTCTGGGGAGTAGAGTTTCTTGACAAGTGCTTTTAAGAAGCCTGTGGGTCCCTAAACCCCGAGAAATTCAAGGCAATGCTATTCACCGAGAATAGATCAAAGTCAGGAAAGTTCGAGAATTTGGAAGAAACTCAAGAAATGAAATTCATGGAGAAGAGATCATCTCTGGGGAATAAAGTTTCTTTGACAACTTCTACAAGTGACAGTCTATGAAAGGGTTCACAGAGAATGCTGCCTTTCATATCTCCATATTGTTTAACCCCAAGAGGAAGGAAAACTGTGTCTGGTAATCCTATGGGGATCTAGTTTAGACTATTTCTAAGAGTGATTAAAACGGATTTACCTAGTGCTAGACGTAGTTGCCGAGGAAACTCTAAATATCTATACTATTATTACACAGTTGACGTGAGTTTATGAAAGAAGACTTACAGCGAAACAGCCCCACAATACAGTTATATATATATGAAAGCGGTAAATGAAAGCGGGTAAACACTTACTCGGTTGTAGAGCTTCCATGCTGTTTTGTTAGTTGTTCAACAAAGAAAGATTGAAAACAAAAGTATATTTAAAATCAAAGGAGAAAGTGCTTTGAAAAAAGAAAGATTTGGGGCTTACAGCTCAAGGAGAGGCCCAGGGTTTTATCAGTGATCGCACTGTTGAATTTATACAGAGGGACTTATACAAGTGATTGAGGCCCAAAATGTTTTTCTGTATAAAGGGATGGGTCTTACACTCTATCAAGAGGCCCAAAAGGTTTTAAAGAAAAAGAGTGGGGCTTATAACACGAGGGTAGGCCCAGATGATTTTTCAGTTTGAAATGGCGATCGCGCCGAGGTTTTCTTTTAACGCAGAGGGACTTATACAATAAGCGAGGCCCAAAATGTTTTGGTTAAAAGGGGATTGGGTCTTACACTCTATTAGAGGCCCAAAGTTTTTTGAATGGGTCTTATAGCTCAAGGAGAGGCCCAATGTTATTTTTCAAAAGGGCGATGATCGTGCCGTTTATTTGAAAATGTACAGAGGGACTTATACAACGAATGAGGCCCAAAATATTTCTGTACAAGTGGGTTGGGTCTTACACTCTTTCAAGAGGCCCAAGAGGTTTTGAAAATGATTTATGAGGGTTGAATTAATCCAAAAACCCTAATTTGTTTTCAAAAATGTATTTAATTGAATAAAAATTCAATTAAAAATGATCAAAATTGTTTAACATATGAAAAACAAATTGTGATTTTGGATTAATGCTTCAAAAATTAAGTATTGACCTACAAAATAATTAGAAAGCATTAAAAGTTGCAAAATCAATGTAGAAAAAATATTTAAAATGTCAAAAACAATTAAAATATTAATTCTTTGTAAAAATATCAATTATATGAAATAAATAATATTTTTGGGATTTTTTGATAAAATAAAATATTTTAACATTTTTGTGAATTATTAAAAAAAGAATCAACTCAAAACCATTAAAACTCAGAGAGAAATTAATTTTTGAATCAATTAAACAAAATCACAAAATTCAAATATTTAAATTTGTGAAAAAGGCGCCAAGAACACAAGCAAGAACACGCGCGTTTTTCTGGGTTTGGCTGATTTGCGTTTTCCATCCAATCTCACTGAATACGTAATCATATCATGCAATCCACTTATTATTATGCTCGTCTCAACCTCACGATCATGTCTATAACACTTAATTTCATTTAAATTAAACATAAAACATGAAATCACGAAAAAACCTCAAGAACCCTAATTTCTGCATGAAGGCTAGGATTTTTGATACACAATTCAAACAATGCAATTAATTGAGGGAAAACATTCCATGCATGATTATGAACATATGGCCAAATTATTGTGCGAGGAAATATGCATAGATTGAGAGATGACCAAGTATATGCTTACCTCTAAGCCGTGACAGCAAGTGCAATGTGATTTTTGATTTGGAGGTGTTACAGATGAGTGGTGATGATCTGAACAACTTCCCTACACCCTATGGAGTGTGTTTGAATGCTTGGACCTGATTGAAAATGGCTGGAACAATTTTCGGTACCTCGGCTGCAACTTGATTGAAAATTTGAGCAACCAGCTGGTGATTTTGTGAAATTGGTGTTTCAGAAGTGATCTAAGTGTTTGATCAGCTCATATGTGATGTATGTGAGGTGTGTGAGTGATTGGTTTGATTGGAAAAGCTCTCAAACTCAAAACCCGATAGCTACCTTGCTAAGAAAGGCATTTTTGCCCAGAGAAAGAGATTTTGAGGAAAACATCTGTTAGATGGCTTTGGTGTACTCAAACTGATCACAATTGAGCTCTATTTATAGTAGAGCAAGTTTGTTTTGGGATCCACAGTGAATGGCAACTGCAGGTGTTTGTTCAATGTTGGCCAATGGAAATGCAAGTCTCCTCTAGCCATTGACTAGAGGTTAGGGCACAGGGCTGTGGTTCCCTTGGTCTTGGATAAGTCTTGACTAAATTAAAATGAAAATGGCTCATTCCATGCCACCTTGATGCTTCCATTGAATGCTCCAATCCAAATTTGGAGTCTTGTCCCTATTTTGGCCATTCTAGGTTCAACATGCTATTTCTTGTTCCATGGACTTTAGAGGCTTGGATCAGTGATTGTCCCCTTTAGATTCAATCCTCAGATGTGTCCAAGTGGATAGGAGCATTTGAATTTGGCTGATTTTGGTAAATCGAGCAAAGTTGCAAATTCTGCCTTGCCTTTGACAGATTTCAGCAAGGCAACTTTCCAATGTCATATCTCATGACTCAAATGGAATTTGGCAATGTTCTTGGCCATTTTGGAAAGCCCTTACATGATATAACAACTGTTTGAACATGTTTGGTTTTGATCTCTTTTGAATCCAAGTGAAAAATCCCCCTACATTTGGCAAAAAGTGAAGGCAGATTCTGACTTAGTGAAAATTTCACTAAGTGTTGGAAAAAGTGACATTTTCACTTTTCAGCCATTTTGATCACTCCATAACTCAAAATCCTTAATGAATTGGACTTAGGTCTAGTTGAAGTTTTTGTAGAGGGTAATGAGGGCTACAAATCCATCTTTGGATGAGAAAAAATGGCTTTGTGGTTTAGGAGTTATGATCCTTCAAAGTTGGTACCCTTGTCACTTTATTTTTAACTTAGAAAATTTTCTAAGTTTTTATGGTTACCCCCTTTTACAAGTTATCCCACTTTTCTTGATTTTTCTTGATGAATGATGATTCAAATCATACATTAACATCATTTTAGGGTTAAAAATCCATTTTGGTGAAAAATCTCAAAAAGTTAAAGTTGACTTTTGTGCACAGTTGACTTTTTATCAGATGAATTCCAAACTATGCAATTCTTCATGAAATCATGTCCTTGACCTAAATCAAACTTGATGGACATGTTCCATGGGTGTCATAGGGTATATTGGTGCATGTCTTAAGGTTTGGGAGCATGTCCTGGTCAAAAGTCAAAGTTACAGTTGACTTTTCTCGCGAAACCCTAATTGAGGTGCAGATGAAATTGAGACTTGTTGCTCAAGCTTCTTGGATTAATCCATTGTCCCAAATGGATCAATATAGTTCATTAGAGACCCTCAACCCCTCTCTTGAGGTCTTGGCTCTTGATTTGCCCTAAAAGTCAACTTAGGGGTGAATTAGGTCAAGAAACCCTAATTCCTGATTTTTGATGAATGCATCCCCTGAGGCAAAATTGACTTGATGAATGGGTCCATGAGGTTCCATGGAGTATATTAGGTTAGTTTTTGGATCTTTGGCTTGTGTCCAGATGAAATTTTTCATCTGGAGGCCCTGGTCGACCAAAACCCTAATTTGGTGACACTGGCGATCCTGAGACTTGATCCACCTAGAAGGGAGCAGCCTTGTGCTTAATCCTTGAAGTGGGAGTCCTTTTGATCCATTGTGGATATTTTAGAGGTTAGATAAGTTGAAGATCATGTCATTCCTTGATTGATCCTTTGTCTAAGTCTCTGAAAAGGCTTGAAACCTTAATTTTGATTGTAGTGAATGCTCAACAACCCTTAAGGCATTTGATGAGGCATGATGGTTCATCCACATTGTGATGATGATTTGCATAATGATGGGAAATCTTAGTGGTCAAAATTTGGGGTATGACAGATGCCCCTATTTAATCTTCTTGGACCCGAAGGTGTGAATGACGAAGGTATTCGGGCATTCGGGGTGCAAGAGGATTAAATATCAGAATACCCGAAATTTTGGTGGTGGTTATGAACGGTAGCTTCCGCACTCATCTTCTTTTGCTAAGCAATGATGCTTAGAAAAGGTAAACTTCCCCTCGATCCTGGTTTCCTACCAAGGAACTGGTCTTAGTTTCTGATTTAAACTTCCCCTCGATCCTGGTTTCCTACCAAGGAACTGGTCTTAGATTCTGATTTAAACTTCCCCTCGATCCTGGTTTCCTACCAAGGAACTGGTCTTAGTTTCTGTTGTAAACTCCCCCTCGATCCTGGTTTCCTACCAAGGAACTGGTCTTAGTTTCTTTTGTCAATAAACTTTATTGACAAGGGACGCTATGCGTAGCAGCTTTCCTCAAACTTCTCGCCGAATTTTCCTAGGGAGATGCCATTTGACGGAAAAAGATCTGATGTTAGACTTGCTGGGGAACCCAGTCGTCTGAGTTGTAGAGGTGTACAAACTTCTCTGTTGGAGACGTCATTTGTTTCTACAGGGGGAAAGCAGGTCTCTTGAGAGACCACTGTCGCTTGGGATCTTACATCATACTTTTCTCGGGATCTTCCCGGAGAAATGCCATATGGTGGGGTCCAATTTTGAGGTGCGATGGCCTTTTCATCAGTAATCTTTTTGGAGCGAAACTGGCGTACTGCCGAATCTCCGATTACGAGGCTTTCTCTGTGGATTTTCCTTAATCCGGGAAAGCAAGGATATCATCTTCAATGGCGAAGAGTGATGCTGACTGAAAGTCCCTCCGGTTTTTCAGAGGTTCAAGTTATCAAAGTGGTTGAGGAGCCAACTTCAATCCAGAAGTAAACTGGAGGAGCGAGATCGTTCAGACACAGTATTTCCTGACGAGGAAAGAACTGACAACTCGATTGAGAGGACTCCTATCACTAAGGGACAAGACCGGCTAGAGTGATAGCGATGCAATATGAAATGTGAATGCAAATCAATAATGCATGATGTATGTATGTATATGCGGACAAAACTGACGCGACACACAAACTAAAAGATGAACATGACAGGATACTCGGCCATCGTGGGGCGTGTAGAGATATCGCTGGTTCAAGATAGCAATTCCACCTTGCTTAGGAGAGATAGTCCCTACGGGGAATACCGTTGATCGGGCTTAGGAGATGAGAACTCGGCCAAAGCGTGTCAGACGAAACAAGGTCTCTGACACAGTTGATTCCTTTATTCAGGCGTACTGGGTTAGAAGGAGTACTTTGATTTTGCACTTTAAAGTTCGCTTACTTCTGGAGAAGCGACCGATGCTCTTTTGATGTTCAACAGTCAAAGAAATTGCCGACTTTAAAAGTAGAAAAAGTTTTAACAAATAAGAATTACAAACAAAAGCACAAAGGCTCAAATTTTATTGATAAGATGGAGATCAGCCAAAAGCGTGATTCCATTGAGTATTTACAAAGTTTGAAAATGGTAATTTACAGGGAAAAGGGCTACGTTGAAACATAACGACCACTATCCTTCTACCAACTTTAAATTCGGGGCATCCTGAGCTTCTGCCGAAGATGACCTTGACTGGAGTTTTCCTGACGGATGATGTAACTGCTGCTGCTGAGGGACTTGCCTCTGTTGAACATAGTTACTTGCCACTATCCCTATTTTTTGCCTGGATTGTACTATGATGTTTCCAATCCATCGGGATGATTTTTTTTCATGTCTCTAACTTTTGCCTGGACCGCCCTTTCGGGTTTTCAATCCACCGAGAGGTTTTTTTTTTTTTTTTAGTTTAGGCGAAGTATTTCTTGACTACATCAACATTCGTGGGGTAGGCAAATTCCTCTCCGTCCATGGTTGCAAGTCTCAAGGCGCCGCCTGAAAAAGCTTTCGTGACCACATAAGGGCCGTCATAATTCGGAGTCCACTTACCCCGAGAATCAGTGAGAAATAATTGTATCTTCTTGAGCACGAGGTCTCCTTTCCTGAAGATGCGAGGTCGAACCTTTTTGTCGAACGCCCTCTTCATTCTCTGTTGATACAACTGACCGTGGCATAATGCCATGATTCGCTTCTCCTCGATCAGGTTTAATTCGTCGTGTCGACTTTGACACCATTCAGCTTCGGTGAGCTTAGCTTCCATCAGTACCCTAATTGATGGGATCTCTACTTCTATGGGGAGCACTGCCTCCATCCCATACACTAGAGAGAAAGGGGTAGCCCCTGTTGAAGTGCGAACAGATGTGCGATAACTGTGAAGAGCAAAGGGTAGAATCTCGTGCCAGTCTTTGTAGGTTACAACCATCTTTTGAACGATCCTCTTGATGTTCTTGTTAGCCGCTTCTACCGCTCCGTTCATCTTGGGTCGGTAGGGAGATGAGTTATGATGTTCAATCTTGAACTCGGCGCACAACTCCTTCATCATCTTATTATTCAAGTTAGATCCATTATCAGTAATGATCTCGCTTGGAACACTATAATGACAGATGATATTGTTTTTGATAAATCGGACCACCACTTGTCGGTTTACATTAGCGTATGATGCTGCTTCGACCCACTTGGTGAAATAGTCAATGGCTACCAGGATGAACCGATGTCCGTTTGAAGCTTTAGGTTCGATCAAGCCAATCATGTCGATTCCCCATATGGAAAAAGGCCACGGGGAAGAAAGAACTTTGAGATGTGATGGCGGTACATGAATTTTGTCGGAGTATATCTGACACTTGTGACACCTCCTCATGTACTTGTAGCAGTCGGATTCCATGGTCAACCAATAGTACCCTGCTCTCAGAATTTTTCTTGCCATTGTGTGTCCGTTGGCATGAGTGCCAAAGGATCCTTCATGAATTTCTTTCATAAGCATGTCTGCTTCTGGTCCGTCCACGTATCGGAGCAAGACCAAGTCAAAATTCCTCTTATAGAGTGTATCACCGCTCAGGAAGAAGTTTCCAGCCAATCTTCTGAGGGTTTTCCTGTCTTTTCTGAGTGCCCCAGGTGGGTACTCTTGTTTCTGAAGGAAGCATTTGATATCATGATACCAAGGTTTGTCGTCTATGACTGCTTCAATCGTGAAGATGTAAGCGGGCCTTTCAAGGCGCATTATGTCGATCTTAGGTAAGTCGTTCCATTGACCTACACTAATCATGGAAGAGATGGTGGCTAATGCATCAGCCATGTGATTCTCCTCACGAGGGATATGATGAAACTCAACTCTGTTGAAGAAAGGTAACAACCTTCTTGCATAGTCTTTGTAAGGAATCAATTCTGATTGGTATGTGTTCCAATCTCCTTTTATCTGGTTAATAACCAAGGCTGAGTCGCCGTATACGTCCAAGTTTTTGATCCTTAAATCAATAGCTTCTTCGAGACCCATAATACAAGCTTCGTATTCGGCCTCGTTGTTCGTACACTTGAACGTAAGTCTGGCAGTGAAAGGAATGTGGGTACCCTGAGGGGTAACAATGATTGTCCCAATTCTGTTTCCATAATGATTAACTGCTCCGTCAAAGATAAGTCCCTATTGGGAACCTGGTTCTGGCCCTTCACTGGGTAACGGTTCATCGCAATCTTTCATTTTTAGATACATGACATCTTCGTCTGGGAAGTCAAACCCGATTGATTCTTGATCGTCAATCGGTTGATGAGCCAAATGATCGGCTAAAATACTTTCCTTAACGGCTTTTTGAGCGTGGTACTCTATGTCATATTCTGATAACAACATCTGCCAACGGGCAATTCTTCCCGTAAGAGCAGGTTTTTCGAAGACATACTTGATTGGATCCATTTCTGAGATTAACCAAGTAGTGTGATGAATCATGTATTGGCGAAGACGTTTGGCTGCCCAAGCCAAAATGCAGCAAGTTTTCTTAAGCATCGTGTACCGAATTTCGCAGTCGGTAAATTTCTTGCTCAAATAGTAAATGGCAGACTCTTTCCATTTAGTTTCGTCTTGTTGGCCAAGTACACATCCCATTGAGTCCTCCAAGACTGTGAGGTAAATGATCAGTGGTCTTCCTTCCACTGGAGGTGATAGAATCGAAGGATTCAACAGATATTCCTTGATACCGTCGAAGGCAGTTTGGCAGTCTTCTGACCAAACGCAATCCTGGTTCTTTTTGAGTAATTTGAAAATCGACGCACATGTGGCGGTCATAAGGAATATGAATCTGGAGATGTAGTTCAAACGTCCCAAGAATCCTCTGACTTGTTTTTCAGTTTTCGGCGAAGGCATTTCTTGAATGACCTTGACCTTGTCAGGATCAACCTCAATCCCTTTCTGGCTGACGATGAACCCTAGTAGTTTCCCTGAACGGACACCGAAGGTGCACTTGTTGGAATTCAAGCGGAGCTTGAATTTTCTTAAATGTTTGAACAATTTTGACAAATGTTCAACGTGCTCACTCTCTGTTTTTTATTTTGCAATCATATCATCGACATACACTTTGATTTCTTTGTGTATCATGTCATGAAACAGAGTAGTCATGGCCCTTTGATAGGTTGCCCCGGCGTTCTTCAAACCGAACGGCATTACCTTGTAACAAAAGGTACCCCATGGGGTAATGAACGAAGTTTTCTCCATGTCTTTTGGCGCCATTTTAATCTGGTTATAGCCCGAGAATCCATCCATGAAGGAGAAGACTTTGAACTTTTCTGTACTATCTACCAACATGTCAATGTGTGGTAAAGGAAAGTCGTCCTTTGGACTTGCCTTGTTCAGATCTCTGTAATCAACACACATTCTGACCTTTCCGTCCTTTTTGGGAACGGGTACGATGTTGGCTAACCATTAAGGATATTCAGACGTAGCGAGGAAACCCGCGTCAATCTGTTTTTGTACCTCCTCTTTGATTTTGATGGCCATGTCCGGGTGAGTGCGTCTCAACTTTTGCTTTACGGGTGGACATTCCAATCTCAATGGTAAGTGATGTTCCCCGATGCTGGTATCCAACCCTGGCATATCCTGATAGGACCAAGCGAACACATCGGGGAATTCTTTGAGAAGCTTTATCAAACCCTCTCTGGCAATTGGACTGAGCAGTGCCCCAATCCTGATTTCTTTTCTCTCTTGCTCTGAACCCAAGTTTACCATTTCCAACGGTTCTTTGTGAGGTTCAATGGACATTTCCTCTTGTCTAAGTAATCAGGAGATTTCTTCTGGAATTTCGTTGTCATTTTCTTTTTCAGCCTCAAATACCGGGAACTCAAAGTTGGGAGAAGGCATCGGATCGTATGTTTCAACTGGGTTTAAAACAAGCAATCTGCATGACGTGATGATTCGTGTTTAGAAGAGATAGAGAAAATGCAAGTGTGTGCAGTGAATTTATTTTACTGCTTGTTTTTATTTGAATTATTTTTTAGGATTACCATTTTCTGAAAAAGCAAAAAGAGAAAACAGCAATTAATGCGAAAATTACAGAACGACGTTATTTTATTAATGAACAAGTCTATCCTTGAAACTACAACCCTATAAAACAAAACTATGTCGCTTTGGGCAAAGCGAAGAGGGAAATTTACAGAAAGCGAGCCCTATCAAAACATCCGTTTCAACTGGGCAGGGTGAAAGGTTAAAGATGGCAATTACTTTGACTGATGAACGATTTTCGAAACCTCGACGGCAACCCATTGGCGGTGAACTCCTCGGCGAATCACAAAGTTTGGTACCTTCCTTGATTTGTCTTCAGAAATGACGCTGATTTCTGGTGGAGTAGGATCATTGGAATCTGTCTCCCAGGCAGAATTGCCGTAGGAGAATTCCTCTGTTGCATTTTGCATAGCATTTGTGCTCTCAGCTGTATCTCCCCATCCAGTTGGCTGGATATCTTTGAGCCTGATACGAGAGCTTTCGGGAGCGGTGTACTTGACCATGAAGTCAAATTTTCCACTCGGTTGTCCCAAGGTGTCCCAAACTTCTTTGGAACTGGAGGAGTCATCTTTCTCGATGACGTTGACCTCGGGAAAAGCATAGTTGATGAACTCAAGTCCTGCAAACGTTGAAAATTCATCGTCATATTAAGTAGTTTTTGAATGACCTGAGTGTTGATCCCATGACATGGTGGGGACACAGGTATTCTGTTCAATGACGGTCAGCTGATTTTCATTGTTCGACTGACTCTCTTGCCCCAAGTCTCCTGGGTAAGGCTGCCACATTGGCAGGCCATCCATCGGGCCATAGTAGTTGTAGTCAAAGTTGTCTTTCATCGGAGTGTCTTCCTCTAATGAATTTGGCAGAGCGCGGCATCCTTCCGGATCACAATCCCCGTATATCATTTCAACATCTGACCGTGGTATAAATCTCGGACTCTGTGCGGGATAGCAAAATGGTATAGGCACCTCTACCTGAGACATATAACCGTCCTTATTAAGATAGGACTTCCATTCTTCATCCGTGTCAGAGGGATCTTCCTCATTGATAGCATGTACTGCTTGAGACACTGGGTGAAGAAAACCTCCACTGTGGAAGAAGTTTTGAAGGGGATGAAGACTTTCGCCGTTGGCAGCTGTCTGGGTACAGGTTGCAGAAAAACCAAGACCCTTCTTTTTTTTATTGTCAATGGGAATGACAAGCTGTCCCCATTCTTTCGTATCGGTACTCTCGACCACTTTGATAACATCTTTGTATGAGGAAATCGAGGTTCCTCCTCCTAACTGATTGTTCTTACTCACTGACAGTGCTTGAAACTGAGTTCCAATAACCTCCTCGGGTTCTATACCAGTAGATGATGACAAGTTACTCACAAGCAAGGCTTGTTCCCCACAAACCGTGACAAGCTGATCGTTCTTGACGAACTTTAGCTTTTGGTGGAGGGTCGAAGTGACCGCTCCAGCCTGATGTATCCAAGGTCTTCCTAATAAACAACTGTACGTTGCCCGTATGTCCATGACCTGGAAAGTGACTTGGAAAGTGTGAGGACCAATAGTTATGGGAAGATCAACTTCGCCGATAACTGTTTTTCTGGATCCGTCGAACGCTTTGACGATGACCTCGCTGTTTCTCATCGGAGGGCCCTTGAATGATAATTGCATCAAAGTGGACTTCGGCATAACATTCAGGGCTGACCCTGTGTCTACCAGTACGCTGGCTAAAGCATCGTCCTGGCAGTTAACTGTGATATTGAGTGCCATGTTATGACGACGACCCTCTTCAGGTAATTCCTCATCACTAAATCCCAAGTTTTTGCAGGAAGTGATGTTAGAGACAATACTATCGAACTGTCTGATTGTTACATCTTGTTCCACAGAGGCTTGCTCCAAGACTTTCTGTAGAGCCTCCCTGTGGGCTTCTGAACTGAGTAACAGTGATAACACCGAGATCTTTGAAGGAGTCTGTAACAGTTGATCGACAATGTTGTACTCACTCCTTTGGATGAGCTTCAACATCTCATCATTGTTTTTCAAAAGGTCGGGATTACTGGATTGACCGACTGGTGGATCGGGAGCTTCTGTCTGAAGTTCCTTTTCTTTATTAAGTTCTCCAACTCCTCGGTTGAAGATTCTACCACTTCGTGTTACTCGACTGATGTCTGCAATGTTCACAACGGAGGGTAATGGAATTTCCTTTCCATTTTCAATTATTGTTGCACCGTATTTGTAAGGGATCGCCTTAGCTGATTCATACGGTAGTGGTCCTGGTAGATAGATGACTACAGGAGCCTTCTGACTTTTCTGACATTCATAAGTGATCTTGATTCGTTCCCGATTGGGAACTTTAGATTCGTCAAGTAGAGGGATGATGGCAAAAACATCCATGGTCCTGTGATGACTAGAGATTGGGATAACATCCTCAACTTGATCAACAAGGTAATTCGGCGACCAGTTGATGGGTCCAGAACCCGGATATGGACGAATTTCTCCACGATCGACCTGACCCTGAAGAGCTGCTCTCACAAGGTAACACCCTTGGTTACTTTCCGAACAGACGCTATAACGGTCGTAATTGTGTGGTGGCACCTGGCCACGCCCACTTTGAATTCAATGTAACCTTACTAGGTTAGCTTCCACTGATCGGACATCCTGACTTTGACGCCGAGTGGGGTTCCTGTTACTGATACTAATTTGCTGAGTATCTTCGTCCATGTAGATTGGCATCCACCAATGATTTAACAAGTGCTGGAGTGCCTCCTGGACAAGGGTACAACCCTGATCATTTTCGCAACCCGCTTTACAGCTTTGATAGTCGTGTGATAATAAGAATCCGAGTCGGACCTGTTCAGCATGTAACTCTACCAGGTTGGTATTCATCACGCGAATATCGAAGATCTGAACCATGTTGATCTGATAAGGGTTCCTATCATGGTAGTCTTGGATCCATCCAAGATCCATCTGACGCTGGAGGGCCTCCTGTATGAAAGAGCATCCCTGTTTGTTTACCGAGCAAATCAGACAAGAACTGTAATCGTGCCGCGGCAGATTATGATACTGGCTTTGCCTTGAGTGCATTGCCACCAAGTTGACATTCATCGCACGGATGTCGTGGTTCTGAATGACGTTGGAATTTGTGTAAACCATGTTAACTCCACGAACTCGGTGCTCTTGGATCCATCCGAGATCCATCTGTTCCTGTAGAGCTGCTTGCACTACAGAACATCCTTGGTTGTCTTTAGAGCAGATATCACACTGATGATAGTTATGAGGTGGCACATGGCCATATCCACTCTGTCTACAATGCATCTTGACCAGATTGGTCTTCAACAAGAGTACATCATGAATTTGATAGACATTGTTAGTCTCTTTCTCAATCAGATTGACTGCAACCTTCTCATGTTGAGGCAACTGGTTCGTAAGAACATTAGGATTTGTATCCTTGAAGGATAAGACCCCGCTCCTAACAAGCTTTTGCACGTCAGACTTGAAATTGAGACAAGTCTCTATGTTATGCCCCGAACCTCCTTGATGATAAGGGCATGTTTGATCCACCTTAAACCAAAAAGGCGGATTTTCCAGTACTGTAAGAGGAGATTTAGTCTGAATGTGCCCCTTAGCCAGTAGCAATGGAAACAGTTCTGCGTACGTCACGGGTATAGGATCAAATCCTGGTGGCCGTGTTGTACGGTTGTTATTATATGGAGGACGAGCCTGCTGAAGAGGCTGTTGTGTCCTTTGCTGGTCAGGTTGGTTCTGCGCAACCTGAGGTTGATACGTAGGAATAGACGCAGGGTTGATAGCAGGAGTCACAGCTACTACCGGTTGATAACGTCGTCTTTGTTTTCCGAGAGAGATATTTCCAATATCCTGCTCTTTTTTCTTAGAGAGAGTACTACCATATTTTTTAGTACTGCTCGTCGATCTAGTGTCTTTTACCAAACGTCCTTCTCGGACGGCTTCCTCAAGATGTACGCCCATGCCGACCATTTCGGTGAAATCACTGGGCGCACTGGCAACCATTCGGTCATAGTAAAATGAGCCTAAGGTCTTTAAGAAGATCTTTGTCATATCTTTTTCCTCAAGAGGTGGACAAATTTGAGCGGCAATTTCACGCCACCTTTGAGCATACTCCTTAAAGGTTTCCTTGTTCTTTTGCGACATTAATCTGAGTTGATCTCTGTCGGGTGCCATGTCCAAATTGTATTTGTATTGTTGGACGAAGGCAGTACCAAGATCTCTGAAAGTGCTAATTGTAGCACGGTTTAAACCCATGTACCATTTTAAGGCGGCACCGGTTAAACTATCCTGGAAGTAGTGAATCAGTAGGTCCTAATTCTCCGTCTGGGCTGACATCTGCCGAACGTACATCACCAGATGGATCTGAGGGCAAGAGTTACCCTTGTATTTTTCAAAGTCGGGCACTTGAAACTTGTGCGGAACTTTCACATTTGGGACCAAGCAGAGGTCTGCGGCGTCCTTTCCAAATAAATCTTGACCACGAATGGCTTGCAGTTCTTTCTGCATTTCTAAGAACTGTTCCTTGAATTCATCCATTCTGTCAAACATAGTTTCCTTCTTACCAGAAGGTGTCTGTGGAATCTGTCCTTTCGGGACAGTGTGCACCACAGGGGGTGGTACCGTGACTACGGCAGTGAATCTTGGCGTTTCCCGAAGTTTGTAACCTTCAGGAGTCTTCAGTATGCCCCTGGCATCTTCGCTTTCTCGAAGTTTGTATCCTTCAGGCCCAGCGGCTTCTGTTGTGATTCCCTGATCTTCAGTGATCGGCGGAACATATCCTTCTGGGATATAGTTAACAGGCATGCCCCAAGGACGATCTTTCGGTATCTGATACCTAGGATCATACCTCTCAACTATGGGCATTGAGGTGATCTCTAAGATCACAGTTCTTTGTAGCTGAGCTTCTGCCATGGCTTGTATGTCGTTACGAAGCTTTCTCATATCCTTTCTCAGAGCGTCGATCTCTTCTTTCAACTCTCTATTTTCTTCCTCAAGATCATCCATCTTTCTCTGATGATTGGCCCGAGTATTATATGAATGAGACAGTTTGACTCTAGAACCGAGACACAAACATGAGATTCGTAGGTAAGAAGAATACGCGGTGTGAGAATGATGAATGCAATAATTATATTAATTGTTTAAGGTTTAATCAAAATAAACTTCGACAATTAGATTGCAAATATCAAAGGTGAGGAAACCCCTTTTTATTGAATTCAAAGGATTACAGAAATGGAAATACAGTAGATTACAAAGTGCAGAAACAGAAACCTAAGCTAATGGGTCTTGAGTCCTCTCTGAAGAGAAATCAAGTGCTGATTCTGGTATCTTCCTTTTCTTTGACCGGGGATCTTGGGCCGTTGTTGGGTTATCATTCCTTTGCCAAGTGAAAGGAGCGAACAAATTCCTTTGGTCATCCTGATTATCTACAGCATGTTGCTCCAAAATTTCAATCAGAGCATCTTTCTCTTTCAGTAATTGCTGTATTTTGATGCACTCTACGTCGAGGGTGTGGTACTTGTTCTTCCAAGACCTTCTCTCCTTTTGAACTTTGTTGAGAGTAACCTGAAGCCTTTTAGTTTCCATCATGAAGTACATGATAGATTCCCTCGGCGGGAGAATTCCGTAACGAGGATAAGGCATCTTTAGCTTGAGAGCTCTAGTTTGTACCCAGTGGAGATAAGGCTCCACCGAGACACAGTCTGGTTTTCCCAGAGACTCTCGTCCTTTCTTATGAACGTGTTTCCAAGCGTGCACTATTTCGATCTTTAGTGCTCTGTCACTTTCTCCTTCCTTGAAGAAAAGACCTTCCAGATGAACACCCATTGGGATGTGTCTCATCGGGTACCCAAATTGATGGCGAACCAATACCGGATGGTAGTTGATTCCTCCTTTAGTTCCTATAAGGGGTACGTTGGGGAAGTTTCCACAATGGTCAATGATCCTGATTCCCTCATAAATCCTATTACACCAATCTATATCAGAGTTGGTAAGAGACATGATCTTCTGTGACCAACGTAAGGCACTCTTGCAATCCCAAAAAGCAGCAGACTTGGGCAAGTGAGATATAAACCATTTGTAAAGCAGAGGTACACAGCATGTGATCTCCCCTCCACTGTACAAATTCCCCAAGTGTACAGAATGATACGCATCTGCGAGCAAAGTCGGCACAGGATTTCCAATGAGAAAAACCTTAATAGCGTTAATATCGACGAAGTTATTGATGTTGGGAAACAAAAATAACCCGTAGGTAAGCAAGACAAAGATGCTTTCAAAAGCAGTTATGTTTCCTATACTGGCAAAATATAGGGCTTTCTTTGTCAAGAACTGGGCTGGCAAACCTTGGATGCCACCCTTAGTGGTTAGGTGAGTCCTAACTTCAGACTCGTCCAAATGAATTGCTCTTGCAATAGTCTGATTCTTTGGAATTTCTTCCAGTCCAGAAGATGGAGCTCGATCTGTAATGTGTAGATTAATCAGGTGAGAATACTCCTCCAGCGTTGGTGCGAGCTGGTAATCCGGGAACGTGAAACAGTGATAAACCGGATCATAAAACTGAATGAGCGCATCCATGATTCCCTCAATCACATGGACTCTTAACAGTGGTAGTAAATCTCCGTGCTTGGCTCTTAAAGCCTCTTGGTTAGTGATCATCCTCGCTAACCTTCTCAAATCCTCTAGTTTTGGAACCTTGAAGGTATACTGGTGCGTTCTCCTTCTACCGAAATCCATTAGTGCAATCCTTTTCTCTGATATTTGCAATCACAGTCTTAGTTTATTTTGAAAGAACAGAGAGACTAGAAGAGAAGATTTTTTTTGAATGTTTTAATGTTTTTTAAATGAATGCATGAATGCAGCACACAAAAACATAGAAAAAACATGGGGTCAAAGGGTCGTTGTCATGAAGTCAAGGCTCTACCCATCCCCAAAGGTTTATACTAGGGTGATTTTTGTACCTGTACTCATTATCATCAGCTCCTCCCAAGAAAGCAAAACAACAAGCGGATCGCCAGCGAGTTGTAGTGCAATCTTAGAGTAAGTGCCATTCACCGAGAATAGATCACCAGCCTTAAATGAGGGTAGTATCGCATGGCAACTATTCCCGATAGTTTTCGCACTACGAAAGGGTTTGGCTCCTCAGCTTCTCAGACTTAACAACTGGCCCATTGTCTAGGTGAGAGAATGGGTTGCGTTGGTCAGCTTCCACTGAGGTTGATGGTTGACCCCGTCGCCATCACTTATCTTAAGTGTATACTCAATCTTTCCACATACGGCATCACCCGCATTCCCATTAGCATAAAAATAAACATGTATAGCAATTAGGAAAAGCAGTATATATATTTGTCCTAAACATCCTAGACCTTTAAAGCTATGAATCCTAAGTTCCTAACAGAAATGGGTTCCCCGACGGAAGCCCCAATCTGTGGTTTCCACACAAGAGCTGAAAAGGTTTGAAAGAAAGGCCCCACGGAGGGCGCCATTTTTCTGTAGCGAGCGATTTTGGACGCGGTTCTTAAGCGTTGGTCGCTCTCTGCGGTTGAGCTTAAAACTACAGGTCGATTCATTTTTTATCCTATTGTGAGCTGATGAAGGAAGGGAAATATATGTCTCCAATTAACCCTGCTTTGCATACTGAGTTTAAACAGCGGTCTGTTAGGTTACGGATGCTATCAATGTGGGGGGCCTTTGTACTGGTTATTTGTATTTTCACCAATACGGTTTTCTTTCTTTTTATCTAGACAAAAGGTTTCTGGCGGGGAACAAGGATTAGGATGTTAGGACTGATGTTTTTGAATTACTGCTTTTGATATGGGATTTTGGGTTTTTGTTTAGTGTGCTCGCTAAGATCTTTTCTTTCGATTTTATGCCTACGTATTCCCGTTTACCGAAACAGGGAAATCAGAGAAATGGTTGTTTTTGGTGTCTTATTCAAAGCCCAAGACGTGAAGCGAAAGGTGATTTGTATCTTGTTCAAAGCCCAAGATGTGAAGCTGAAAGGTCTATTTGTGTCTTGTTCAAAGCCCAAGACGTGAAGCTGAAGGTCCCAACTTTAGAGAGAATTTGTCATCTCTAAAGAGGGGGTTGTATGTCACAACTGTTTATAAAGGAGAATTACTTTAACTGGGATGTGTGAATCCAGCAATGCCATAATTTCCTTTATGGGGGATTTTAACCTGAAGGAGAAGACTTTAACTCAGTGTAGAGCAATGCTATCTTTCCTTAGGAATTTCTCATGCTAAAAGAGGGACAGTGGCATGGATGTAGATGATCCAGAGGCTTGCCGCTTACAGAGATTAGATGAAGAGGGAAGGAGTTGTTGATGTTGGTGTACTGTGAGCGAGGCACAGCTTTGACGCTAAAAGGTTAATTGGATTAACCAGTGGTTTATACAAAGCCTAAGAGGAGGCTATTGGCCCAACAAGAGGGAGTTTTTATGTGTCTCATACAAAGCCCGAGAGAGAGGCTAAAAGGGGTTGATCCTACAAGAGGATCTTTATACTCAACAAGAGAGTGTTTTTGTATCTCGTACAAAGCCCGAGATGGAGGCGGAAAGGTTTGACTCAACAAGGGAATATTTTGGTATCTCGTATAAAGCCCGAGATGGAGGCTATACGTTGTTTGACTCCGCTGGGGAGGATCATTATACAAAGCCTAAGAGGAGGCTATGATTATTGTTTCAGTTGAGTGACAGATCCAATATACTGATTTTAAAGAGAAAATCAGTTCTTATGTGAGCAACACTGTACTCAAGGATTTGATTCAAGAATCCGGGTTATTCCTATTCTTTAAGGAAGCGGGAAATCTGAAGGGTATTGAGAATGTCCGAGTCTGCGGGTTTCCTTCCTATTTAACGAAGGGGTCACTTGAGAATGTCTTTGAGACTCAAGGAGATTAGACCGTCCAAGTCTAGAGTTTCATCTTTTGTACTATGCTTTGAGAAACAGTAGTAGACTCTATGAAAGGAATGTTCTATGAAGATGACTAAATTCTGTTCCTATACCTCTAGGAGGTCGTCGGGACAATTTGTACGAAGCCCAAAAGAAGGCGGGAAGCTTAAAAGAAGGCGGGAAGCTTTTAAGAAGCTGACGGGTCCTTGTACTAAGCCCAAGAGGAGGCTATCATTCCCGGAGGAAGAGATCATTATACGAAGCCTAAGAGGAGGTTGTGAATACTTCTAAGAAGCTGTAGGGTCCTTGTACTAAGCCCAAGAGGAGGCAGGGTTGCTTTTAGGAAGCCTATGGGTCCTTGTACGATGCCCTAGAGGAGGCCGATTGCTTTTAAGAAGCCGATGAGTCCTTGTACGACGCCCAAGAGGAGACCGATTGCTTTTAAGAAGCCGATGGGTCCCCAAACCCCGAGAAATTCAAGGCAATGCTATTCACCGAGAATAGATCAAAGTCAGGATAGTTCGAGAATTTGGAAGAAACTCAAGAGATGCCATTCACGGAGAAAAGATCATCTCTGGGGAGTAGAGTTTCTTGACAAGTGCTTTTAAGAAGCCTGTGGGTCCCCAAACCCCGAGAAATTCAAGGGAATGCTATTCACCGAGAATAGATCAAATTCAGGAAAGTTCGAGAATTTGGAAGAAACTCAAGAGATGCAATTCACAGAGAAGAGATCATCTCTGGGGAATAGAGTTTCTTTGACAACTTCTACAAGTGACAGTCTATGAAAGGGTTCACAGAGAATGCTGCCTTTCATATCTCCATATTGTTTACCCCCAAGAGGAGGGAAGACTGTGTCTGGTAATCCTATGGGGATCTAGTTTAGACTATTTCTAAGAGTGATTGAAACGGCTTTACCTAGTGCTAGACGTAGTTGCCGGGGAAACTCTAAATATCAATACTATTATTACACAGTTGACATGAGTTTATGAAAGAAGACTTACAGCGAAACAACCCGACAATATAGTTATATATATATATATGAAAGCGGTAAATGAAAGCGGGTAAACACTTACTCGGTTGTAGAGCTTCCATGCTGTTTTGTTAGTTGTTCAACAAAGAAAGATTGAAAACAATAGTATATTTAAAATCAAAGGAGAAAGTGCTTTGAAAAAAGAAAGATTTGGGGCTTACAGCTCAAGGAGAGGCCCAGGGTTTTATCAGTGAGCGCACTGTTGAATTTGTACAGAGGGACTTATACAAGTGACTGAGACCCAAAATGTTTTTTTGTACAAAGGGATGGGTCTTACACTCTATCAAGAGGCCCAAAAGGTTTTAAAGAAAAAGAGTGGGGCTTATAACACGAGGGTAGGTCCAGATGATTTTTCCGTTTGAAATGGCGATCGCGCCGAGGTTTTCTTTTAACGCGGAGGGACTTATACAATAAGTGAGGCCCAAAATGTTTTGGTTAAAAGGGGATTGGGTCTTACACTCTATTAGAGGCCCAAAGTGTTTTTGAATGGGTCTTATAGCTCAAGGAGAGGCCCAAGGTTATTTTTCAAAAGGGCGATGATCGTGCCGTTTATTTGAAAATGTACAGAGGGACTTATACAACGAATGAGGCCCAAAATATTTCTGTACAAGTGGGTTGGGTCTTACACTCTTTCAAGAGGCCCAAGAGGTTTTGAAAATGATTTATGAGGGTTGAATTAATCCAAAAACCCTAATTTGTTTTCAAAAATGTATTTAATTGAATAAAAATTCAATTAAAAATGATCAAAATTGTTTAACATATGAAAAACAAATTGTGATTTTGGATTAATGCTTCAAAAATTAAGTATTGACCTACAAAATAATTAGAAAGCATTAAAAGTTGCAAAATCAATGTAGAAAAAATATTTAAAATGTCAAAAACAATTAAAATATTAATTCTTTGCAAAAATATCAATTATATGAAATAAATAATATTTTTGGGATTTTTTTATAAAATAAAATATTTTAACATTTTTGTGAATTATTAAAAAAAGAATCAACTCAAAACCATTAAAACTCAGAGAGAAATTAATTTTTGAATCAATTAAACAAAATCACAAAATTCAAATATTTGAATTTGTGAAAAAGGCGCCAAGAACACAAGCAAGAACACGCGCGTTTTTCTGGGTTTGGCTGATTTGCGTTTTCCATCGAATCTCACTGAATACGTAATCATATCATGCAATCCACATATCATTATGCTCGTCTCAACCTCACGATCATGTCTATAACACTTAATTTCATTTAAATTAAACATAAAACATGAAATCACGAAGAAACCTCAAGAACCCTAATTTATGCATGAAGGCTAGGATTTTTGATACACGATTCAAACAATGCAACTAATTGAGGGAAAACATTCCATGCATGATTATGAACATATGGCCAAATTATTGTGCGAGGAAATATGCATAGATTGAGAGATGACCAAGTATATGCTTACCTCTAAGCCGTGACAACAAGTGCAATGTGATTTTTGATTTGGAGGTGTTACAGATGAGTGGTGATGATCTGAACAGCTTCCCTACACCCTATGGAGTGTGTTTGAATGCTTGGACCTGATTGAAAATGGCTGGAACAATTTGTGGTACCTCAGCTGCAACTTGATTGAAAATTTGAACAACCAGCTGGTGATTTTGTGAAATTGGTGTTTCAGAAGTGATCTAAGTGTTTGATCAGCTCATATGTGATGTATGTGAGGTGTGGGAGTGATTGGTTTGATTGGAAAAGCTCTCAAACTCAAAACCCGATAGCTACCTTGCTAAGAAAGGCATTTTTGCCAAAAGAAAGAGATTTTGAGGAAAGCATCTGTTAGATGGCTTTGGTGTACTCAACCTGATCACAATTGAGCTTTATTTATAGTAGAGCAAGTTTGTTTTGGGATCCACAGTGAATGGCAACTGCAGCAGGTGTTTGTTCAATGTTGGCCAATGGAAATACAAGTCTCCTCTAGCCATTGACTAGAGGTTAGGGCACAGGGCTGTGGTTCCCTTGGTCTTGGATAAGTATTGACTGAATTCAAATGAAAATGGCTCAGTCGATGCAACCTTGATGCTTCCATTGAATGCTCCAATCCAAATTTGGAGTCTTGTCCCTATTTTGGCCATTCTAGGTTCAACATGCTATTTCTTGTTCCATGGACTTTGGAGGCTTGGATCAGTGATTGTCCCCTTTAGATTCAATCTTCAGATGTGTCCAAGTGGATAGGAGCATTTGAATTTGGCTGATTTTGGCAAATCGAGCAAAGTTGCAAATTCTGCCTTGCCTTTGACAGATTTCAGCAAGGCAACTTTCCAATGTCATATCTCATGACTCAAATGGAATTTGGCAATGTTCTTGGCCATTTTGGAAAACCCTTACATGATATAACAACTGTTTAAACATGTTTGGTTTTGATCTCTTTTGAATCCAAGTGAAAAATCCCCCTACATTTGGCAAAAAGTGAAGGCAGATTCTGACTTAGTGAAAATTTCACTAAGTGTTGGAAAAAGTGACATTTTCACTTTTCAGCCATTTTGATCACTCTATAACTCAAAATCCTTAATGGATTGGACTTAGGTCTAGTTGAAGTTTTTGTAGAGGGTAATGAGGGCTACAAATCCATCTTTGGATGATAAAAAATGGCTTTGTGGTTTAGGAGTTATGATCCTTCAAAGTTGGTAGCCTTGTCACTTTATTTTTAACTTAGAAAATTTTCTAAGTTTTTATGGTTACCCCTTTTACAAGTTATCCCACTTTTTTTTTATTTTTCTTGATGAATGATGATTCAAATCATACATTAACATCATTTTAGGGTTAAAAATCCATTTTGGTGAAAAATCTCAAAAAGTCAAAGTTGACTTTTGTGCACAGTTGACTTTTTATCAGATGAATTCCAAACTGTGCAATTCTTCATGAAATCATGTCCTTGACCTAAATCAAACTTGATGGACATGTTCCATGGGTGTCATAGGGTATATTGGTGCATGTCTTAGGGTTTGGGAGCATGTCCTGGTCAAAAGTCAAAGTTACAGTTGACTTTTCTCGCGAAACCCTAATTTAGGTGCAGATGAAATTGAGACTTGTTGCTCAAGCTTCTTGGATTAATCCATTGTCCCAAATGGATCAATATAGTTCATTAGAGACCCTCAAACCCTCTCTTGAGGTCTTGGCTCTTGATTTGCCCTAAAAGTCAACTTAGGGGTGAATTAGGTCAAGAAACCCTAATTTCTGATTTTTGATGAATGCATCCCCTGAGGCAAAATTGACTTGATGAATGGGTCCATGAGGTTCCATGGAGTATATTAGGTTAGGTTTTGGATCTTTGGCTTGTGTCCAGATGAAATTTTTTATCTGGAGGCCCTGGTCGACCAAAACCCTAATTTGGTGACACTTGCGATCCTGAGACTTGATCCACCTAGAAGGGAGCAGCCTTATGCTTAATCCTTGAAATGGGAGTCCTTTTGATCCATTGTGGATATTTGAGAGGTTAGATAAGTTGAAGATCATGTCATTCCTTGATTGATCCTTTGTCTAAGGCTCTGAAAGGGCTTGAAACCCTAATTTTGATTGCAGTGAATGCTCAACAACCCTTAAGGCATTTGATGAGGCATGATGGTTCATCCATATTGTGATGATGATTTGCATAATGATGGGAAATCTTAGTGGTCAAAATTTGGGGTATGACAGTATCGACGAAGTTATCGATGTTGGGAAAAAGGAAAAGCCCGTATGTGAGTAAAACAAAGATATCTTCGAAAGCAGTAACGTTTCCTACACTTGCAAAGTATAAGGCTTTCTCTACCAAAAACTTGGCCGGTAAACCTTGGATTCCTTCCTTAGTGATCATGTGAGTCCTGACTTCTGACTCATCCAAATAGATTTCTCTTGCAATGGTTTGATCCTTTGGAATTTCTTCTAGTCCAGAAAAGAGTGCTTAGTCAGTGATGGGTAAATCAGTCAGGTGAGAGTACTCTTCTAGCGTCGGTGCTAGTTGATAATCCGGGAATGTGAAACAGTGATAAACCGGATCGTAGAACTGAATCAGCGTAGACAGGATTCCTTCAACTACATGGACCCTTAACAGAGACACCAGTCCTCAATGCTTAGCTCTGAAAGCATCAGGGTTGGTGATCATCCTTGCCAACCCCCTTAAATCCTCTAGCTTTGGAGCCTTAAAGGTATACTTGTGCGTCTTTCTTCTACCGAAATCCATAACACAATCCTTCTCTGATATTTGCAATTATTGTTTTTAGTTTATTTTGAAAAATAGAGTGAAAGAGAAAGGAGAGGAGAAAAGAGAAGATTTTTTTCTTTATTTAAGAGTTTTTTAAATGAATGCATGAATGCAGCACACAAAAACATTGAAAAAACATGGGTTCAAGGGTTCAACGTCATGAGCATGGAGTCATGGCTCTACCCATCCCCAAAGGTTGTATACTGGTCAATTTTTGTATCTGTAAAACGAGTAAAAAGTTCCCAAAATCATTGACCCCCCTAGGGATATCAACAGCAAGCTGGTTCACGCGAGCGAGCTGTAGCATCCTAGGGTAATCTCAATTGAGTGTAGTATCGCGCGTCAACTATTCTCGATAGTCACCGCACTACCAAATGGCCATATGGTTACTGTCTACTAAATCCTCTGTTTCACGGATACCACATTGGGACAATCTGCTTTCACGACAATTGTCGTTCAACATTAAATCCGCCAAGGGTATCTCCACTGATTTGATGGTCTACCAGGATCGCTTATTCGGGAATCACTCCCTGTAAGACCACCCGTCTATGCCATCACCTATCTTAGGGTTCTCTCAAACTTTCCACATGCGACATCACTCGCATTCCCATTGACAGAAAAATAAACACGGATATCAAGTAGGAAAAGCAGTATATATATAATATAGTATGTAGAAAATTTCTAGCAACCTAGACCTCTTAGACATTCTAATCCTAGTCCTAGACAGACAAAATGACTCCCCAGCAGAGTCGCCATTTTCCTGTTGGAAAATGGTGACGAATGATGACTAAGGTAAGACAAATCCTAATAGAGACTCCCCAGCAGAGTCTCCATTTTCCTGTTGGAAAATGGTGACGAATGATGACTAAGCAGAGTCGCCAATTTCCTGTTGGAAAATGGTGACGAATGATGACTAAGGTAAAATAGATCCTAATAGAGACTCCCCAGCAGAGTCGCCATTTTCCTATAGTGTGTGATTTTTGTCGGTGACGCGACCACCTTATCGCCATGGGTTTCTCCTCACTACAATGGTAGGAGTGGGGTGCTACTTTCTGATTTCTTATTTATCCCGTGAAGCTGAAAGGGAAAAGAATACTATCTAAAACTAACCTTGCACATAAATGTTTAACTGAACAAATGCTTAAGAGGTTTGGGGAGTTCGGGGCCAGGTTATACAATGGGGAGTTGTCAATTACCCATCCTAAATGTGGTTATCCACAGGTTGTTATCAATTTTCCTTACTGCTTTCTACTTACTGGTGCTTGTTTGTCGTGGGTTGGGAAAGTTTCCCCTTTGGGAGGTGTTTGAGAGAGAAAAAGAGCTTTTGATGATTTTGGTGAGGTAATGGACCTCTGTTTTGATTGGTGTGTGTGAAGGTACTGGACCTAAAGTTTTTGATTGGTATGCTCGCTAAGATTTCGCAATCTTATGCCTACGTATTCCCGTTAAGGATAAACAAGGAAATCAGAGCAATCGTAGTTCCTCCTATTCTATGGAAGGAAAAAAGATGTTTTAGTGTCTTGTTCAAAGCCCAAGATTGAAGCTAAAGGTTATTTGTGTCTTGTTCAAAGCCTAAGATTGAAGCTAAAAGGTTTGACTGAGAGAGAATTTGTCATCTCTAATGGGAGACATCTCGTCTGTTTATCACAATTGTTGGGTGTCATACCCCAAATTTGTCCTACGCTCTCATTATTCTTATACTAAGCTTGTTGTTGCTTCATGGACTTCTCTCTAGATCATCATATGGTTTAGGCTATGGAGATTTGGTTCGTACTCTTTGTAATTAGAGGCTCTTGCAAGTGTGTTAGATTCAGGTGAAGATAAAGGAAAGATGTATCCTCATTCTCATGACCAATTAGTCAAGATACGGTTTCAAGCGGATTTAAGGATATCGTCCAAGATGTTTCTAGTTGATTTAAATGCGATAATGAGAATTCATTTTCTCAAGCCATGTTTAAGTTTGCTACATCTCAAGATAATTTTTAGCCATATTCCAAGTGTGACACTAAGGTTATATGGTTAAAGAAGCTGAGGAATGGTCATTTTCGATTCAAGGAAAAGATAATCCATCTTTAGGTCAGGTTCTCTTTTAATCCAAAACCATATGGTTAAGTTTGCTTCCAGCTAATTCATGACATGGCTTAATTTGTTTCAAGTTGGTCTTAGGTCATATAATCAATTTAATCAAATTATGATTCAATTTGTTCTAACTCAAAATTAAGTCAAACCGTATTTTAAGATTATTTGCAAACCATGACTATAAGATTTCCAACCTTGTTCCAAGCGATGTTGAGGTTATTACAAGTTTGGCTTTAAATCAATACTAATTTGTGTCAAGAGCATCGTTAATATTCAAGGGTGATGTGAAAGCCAATTCCCAAGTAGGACCCAGATATGGTGGCAAATTCAAAATGATAGGAGGTGTTGCTTAGAATGAAAAAAATATGCATTCATGATTGCAAGCCACAAGAACCAAAGTATTACATCAATTTGAGTTCAGGTATTATAGGATGTACCACTTATTATTACAAATTCACAATGCCTAAAAAATGAACTTGACTAAGCCCATAAAGCCATCCAAATATTAAGTTGCTGCTGTTTTTGAAAACAAGATGCTGAAGGTCATGTGAAGCCATCCACGCCTAATTTACAACAGTAACCGTATTACAATATCACCAATATCAGTCTACAATAAGTTTTGCAACCTTTAATTGCAAACAAGTTACACCAAACCATGCTACAAAGCCTACGTACTACACTGTAAAACAAAAAAAAACAACCCCTATTGCTACAACCATGCCAAGACTTGAGAACCGTACCACTTGCACCACTCACCAACAAATGCCAATTCACAAGCCCGCATCCCAACCTGCAACATCTGCAATTGAAAGAGACAAATTCATCAAAACAGAAAAACATTTTTTGGCATCAATAAAATTATTAACAGACATTCCTAAAGTAGAGATTCTACAACATAGACATCAGACATTAAACCCTAATTTTCTGTTATATAAAGAGAGGAGTTTCATCAACAGAGGGAGGAGGATCTGAGTTCTAACAAAAATTCTCAGTACAGCAAGAGAGAAAATTTGAGTATTCCATCAGTAACAAGAAAAAGGAGAAAAAAGTTGAACCACTGTGAAAGAAAACCGAAAAAATAAAAGGAGAATGAACAAAGAGAGATAACTCACCGTGTCTTACCTTTCCACCACCCTCCACCTCCGTCGTCTTCATCAAATCATACAACCACCACTTTCAGCTTACCCCAATCGACCTTCTTCAAATCAACCGAACTCCTCCACACGATATCAACAACCTTCACCTCCACCATTACCTCACGCTAGACCACCACCATAATACTTCATCTGACTTTCTTTTCTTCCAAACACACAAACATTTTTCTTCCATCTACACACACAATCATGACACTCTTTCTTCACCATTTTTTTTTCACACAACAATAAACAATAGCCAAAAAATCACATCCTAACTTTACACAGAACATCACCATGTCCGAAATAATAACTCGCCGCGGACCACCACACAACTCGAATCCTTAACCTTTTCCATCTTCAAAAACACCCAACCTCTACTTCATTTTTTTTCCTCCAAACTACCTTCACTCGGCGATCTAACAACAACACAACCTGTGTCATTCAACAACCATAATCATCACCATCTTCCTAGTCGGTTCAAATACGAAAGAGTAGAGAAGGAAGAGGAAGGAAGCGAGTTGAAGGAGAAGGGATCAGAAACCAATACCTGGGCACGTCTTAAAATCGCTCACGAAGGAATCTTAGAGAGGTAGCATTTCTGAATCTCAAATATGAATTCCCTTGCTGAAATTTGTGTTTTTGTTGCTCCATGACTTGATTGCTCGCCTTTCCTTATTGATTTGCTTGATTCTGGTTTAGTTTAGAAGTTAGGGTTTTATTTGGGAACGAGTCTGATTTGGGGTTGTGGTTAAGTTTTTGCAGAATCTGGGTTTAGATTCGTGTAGAGAAAAAGAAAATAGGTGGGGTTGGTGTTGGTCGTCTGAGGTTTTGTGGTGGAGTCGCCGGAGAAGATGGTGGCGTCCGCCGCGCGCCGCCGCTTCTCCGCCCTTTTTTAGGTTTCCGTCCAGGTGAGTAAGGAGAGAGTTCAGAGAAAAGGGTGAGAGGTAGGAGAGTTTGATGCATGATCTGAGGCTCCCCTCTCCATTTTTCCTTTTTGTTGTTGTTGTTGTTGTTACGACGTGTGGAGGAGGCGGTGACACTTGTCACCGTCTGTGACAGGTGTCACAATGATCATTCTCTCATCATAAGTCCCGTGAGTGCAACCTCCTTCTTCCCTACCATGCACCCTCGTACCTCAACCCTCAGATCAGGAGTCAATGTTGACTCCATGAGAATCAACGCCCAGATTGGTTCTGGGGTCAACTCGGTTTGACCAGAGTCCACCATGGACTCTCCCCTACGTGTGGGCCTATTAGGTTCTGGGCATGGGGAAATTCCCATTCGCACCCCCAGTTTCTAACTTTGATTTCGGCCCATTTTCTTTTTTATTTATTTTATTTTTGTTTTTTAGTTTTAATATTTCTTTTTGACATAAAAAAAAAAAACTTTCATCATTTTTTTAAAAAAAAGGCCATTAAACCTATTTACTAATTTTGATTAATTTTATTAAAATTATTTATTTAATATTAACTAATTATTTTATTAATTAATTTTATTAAATATTTGATTTTAATTTAATTAATTATATTAATCCAAGTTCCCTAATTCTAAAAATCTAAAAAACATTTTATTTAATTTCCGTTTTTTAAGAAAACAAAAATACTGTTAATTAACTATTTAATTAATTTTAATTAATCTATTTAATGATTTTAATTTGGTTAATTATTTCTCTACCTTTCCATAATTCTATAATCCTTTTTAAAAACCTAAAATACTTAAGTATAATAAAAATTACTTAATCCCTACAAACACTTTCTTAAAGCAAATTAAAATCATAATCCACTTTGTTTAATTCTTAAAATATTTTCTTAATTAAACTAAAATCATAAAACACTTAGGTTAATCTTCACAAACCTTTTTCTTAATTAAATTATGGAAGTAGTGGGCTTTTGGGGTCTAGCACTCCTTGGGTCCTTGAACAAATGCTCTTGAGGCGCACGCCTTGAGTTGTGTTCGTTTTGATCTTCCATTTCTAAAAAAAGACTTAATCCTCCTTAAAACTTAATTCATTCAAACCCTAATAACACGTCTAATTAAGATACTTCGAAATCTTTTTCCTAATTAAATTACGAAAGTAGTGGACTCTTGAGGTCTAGCACTTCTTGGGCCCTTGAACGAACGCTCTTGAGGCGCACGCTTTGGGTTGTGTTCGTTCCGATCTTTCATTCCTAAAACACCTGCCCTAATTACATGGACAAAGAAGCCCATTATCCAACAAACACGATTTCACAATTAGTAGAATGAAAAAGGCGTCGTTGAGATCTAGCATCTCAGTAATACCCCGATTAATTGGTTGCGAGGCCGATGTCTCGTTTATCGAATAATCGTCATTCTTCCTCTAAAATACTTAACAAACCAAACACTTCCCACGCAACGAAACCCTAAAAACACATTCAAATCAAACTCTTTTCTCAATCAAATATTTAACACACTTAATCCTTATTCAAACAACTTTTCATAAAGAACATTGTTTAGTCCATTCTTCCGTGCATATGAACTAGTGCTTCAGCCTCCCTTGACGAGCAGACAAGCCAACATTTAGCAGTTAGAATGCGAATTAAACACTCGTTCGTTTAAAAAACACCAACCAACCGTAGTCCCACGAACTACGAATGCTCTGACTTTCCCATTGCACGAGGGAATACGTAGGCACAAGGGCCTAATCCTTGTCGAGCACCCTAATAAAAAACCACTCATTCACACTAATAAAAAACTACCCATTTCCCTTAGAAAACAATATCTACCTTAGAAGAAAATAAACAAACCAAGCTAACTTATCTCCCGAATCGAATCAAGAGGTTCCCGTTAAGTACAACGGACGTAGAGGGTGCTAATACCTTCCCTCTTGCGTAACCGACTCCCGAATTTGGTTGCGATGACCATTTTCTTATCCTTTAAAGGTTTTATCGATATTTTCCTATTCCTTCCTTGGAATGTATAAAGTTCGGTGGCGACTCTGTTTCGAACAGTTTTTTTCCGCGTCCATCGCGAGGATCGTATTTTTCGAGGTACGACAGATGGCGACTCTGCTGGGGAAAGATATTGCCCTATGCTAGAGAGAGTCAAGCCTAACTTGACTCGATTCGAAAGTGTTAGCTTCGCTTGTTTAATTTCTTCTTGTTTGTTTTCTCCTATTACTTCTTTATTTGCTTTGTGTTGCTTTCTCTTTATTATATGTTGTTTATCATACTTGTCTGTTTGATCTTGGGATGATATCACAAGTAAGGCTCTATACCCGAGTCTTTGAAAAAAAAAGAGAACACCTAGTTTAGATTTTGGAAGTAATTATTGTTAGTCCCCAAGGACTCTCTCCTTGTGTGCCTAGCATGAAAGCTTCCCCTAGAGTAGACCTTTTCGTAGATCTTGTTGTAACGCAGCTAGCTTGCCGCACGACTTGATTCATGAAGGGTCTATGACTCTAGGAACCACTCTTAGCACCAGTTTCTATCTTGGTGGTCATTAGTGTTAGTCTCTGAGGACTCGCTTCTTGATGAAGACTACACTCAGGAGAGACCTTTTCGTCTTCCCGTCACAATGCAGCTAGCCTGTTGCGTGGTGTTGATGCAATTAGTGTCCGTAATCCTAGGGAACCTTATCCATTAACGTAGGAGCTATCCTGTGAGTGGGTTTATGGGTGAAGAATTTAGAACTATCCTTATAAAGCATACCTGTTAGGAGGGTTGGGAAGTTACTTGTCATATCCGGGATCCTGAATCTGCCTGCATTGCATTTGTTTGCATATCATTGCATTTGCATATCATTTGCATGGCATTTTCCAACAAACTCATTCGGTCCTTTGTCCATAACCCGCAGTTGATTTACCGACACACGTATTGGACTCGAGGTAGCTCTGGGAGAACCATGGAACACTTGAAGCAGAATCAAGTTGAGTGGAGAAAAGGCATGAACAACACGAAAGGCAAGATGGAGCAGATGCCAAAAGCTTTAGCAACTATGGGGAGAAGAAAGAAAAAGCTTCAAGAAGGCACAATATCTAGGAGTGTTACTCCCACAGTTCCTTCTACTCCACAAGCTGTAGTGAATAATCCATTGTGTGTTGTTCCTCCTGGGTTTTGTCCCCGACCAATCCTTCCACAGCCTCAAAATTAGTGGTCAGCACCCATTCTGTCCCAAGGGCATGAGAATCTAAATCAGAGAGGCCATAAGAAGTCTAAGTTGTGCCTTATTCTAGACCTTATTCCTATACCATGCGGACAACTGCTATCATACCTGATTCAGAGTTCGATGGTGGCACTCACCTCCCTTGGACCAGCTCGTAACCCTCCTCCACCTGGATATAATCATAATACACAGTGTGAATACCATAAAGGAGCGAGGGGGCACTTTATTGAAGACTGTTGGTCATTCAAGAATAAAGTTCAAGAGCTTATTAACAAGAAACGTCTAGTTTTTAAGGATGACAACCCAGGGGTAGAGTGCGAGTACCACACTGGAACCATAGGGCATGCTGTCAAAGAATGTGAAAACTTTCGAAACAAGTTGCAAAAATTGACAAGAAAAGAAGACCTTAGCATGAACGGTTTAAACCAAGGATCTGGCAAAGAGAAAATACAAGAGTTTCATGGACCACTCAGAATCTTGTACCACAAGGAAAAGGTCGAGCTTATGGAAGATGAGACATCTTTATTCTCTGATAACAATGTTGAAAATATGGTCTGGGATGTCACTACCTCAAGAGAAGAGCTGGAGGAGAAGTCCAAAAGGGTTGTATTTTGTGAAGAGGTTTTGAAAAAAGACTTTGGAAAGCATCCCGTTGATTCTAATGACGATGATGACATCAACCTCTGGGTCCCAAAGGGGCAACAACAGTGCCTAGGACGTCATACCAGAAACCTTGGGTTGTTCCTCATGCAAATCAACGAGCCCATGACCTAGGACATCAAAATCAACGCTAAATTCAGCATAGGCCTCGAAGCAACTTGGAAAGAAGGAATGCTCATTTTGATCCAATTCCTATGTCCTACACTCAGCTTCTGCCATATCTGATTCGAAATTCATTGGTGGAGCCCAAGTTTCTCAAGCCGGTGCCAGAACCATACCCTCCTGGGTACGATCCTAATGCACATTATGGCTATCACGCTGGATCAATGGGGCATTCAACTGAAGATTGCAAAGCTTTCCAAGCCAAGGTGCAACACTTGATTGACAAGAAGTGCATATCCTTTCAAGAAGGGAATTTGGTTGTGCGTATCAGCATCTCGCCCAAATGAGTTTGAGGATTCCAAGAGGCATCTTCTCAAGCCAGTGGTTCAGATAGGAAGGCGTCCTCAGAGCTGACAATCATTGGATTGTTTTTATCATTCGCATTTGTAATTTCTTTATGATTAAATGCTACTTGTTTTGAACATTGTTTATTTTGAATGGTAATATTAATGAAGTGATCATGCATTTTTTGAACTAATCACGTCGCATTCACTCATTTTTCTTCACATATATATAAAAACAAAAAACAAAAAATGCATCTATATAACTCTCGTCCACTTTCTTCGCCAAATTGTCATTTTAGCAAAAATCGGAGGGAGGATGATGAAAACAAAATACACATAATTGTTGATGGTATGCTTTCGGATGGAATCCTGCCAAGGATATACAGGCAAATTTTCAAATCCCCAAACACTGGAGAGACAAGGAGTTAATCCCTAGTAAACCACTTCGAGCCTAGAAGTAGCAGTTTCCTTCGGATATTCAAACCATTACACTCAACCTGGGGTAGGGTAGTGTTCAGTTAACCTAATTACGCACTCAGTTCACAAAAGAAAAATCCAAAAACACGATGGTTATTCATCAATTACCCATGACTTGGCAGTCACAATCCTCTGACACAAAAAAAAAAAACAAAAAAAAACAAAAGTCTGCTAAGTCGAGCACCTCAAAGGAGACTTAGGCAAAAATCAAGGCAATTGCGATGGACTCGAAGAGCGAAATCAGTCCAGGAAAAAGTTAGGGATCAAAATAAAAGTCAAAGCCAAAAGAGGCTTTCGAATCCTCAACAAAAACAAAATAAGGTCCAGTGGCCACCACAATCAAAACCAAAGGGTCACTGACATCCATCAAAAACAAAATAAGGTGACTGCCATTTCGAGCATCATCACTCTTACACCGTCAACCCTTTTGGAAGACAAACATGTGCAAAATTAACTGGACTTAGGACTGGAGTTCATCACGAAGAAGGGGTGGGTACAAATCATACTTTGAGCCTAATATCCTTTGTTTCTATAACCGTGAACCAGACCACGTTACAACCCTCAAAAGTCCTAATTGAGGCGGGATTTATTCTGAAAGCATACTACAGCAAGGTTGCGTAAACTGACTCCTAGAAATTTGCTAATCTTCTGAATTGGTGTCCCATTCTTGCCATATCTTTCACACTAGCTAAATCAGCACCACGTTTGGACTAATGGTTCATCCGTCACACACTATCACATCATTCTAATAATGACTGATTTTCAAAACTTGCATGAGCATCGCATTAAAATTACCATTTGTGAACGAACAATTTTGACTGCAAGTCAATACTTGGCATCAAGGAAATTCCAACAAGGAGCAATCAAAGAGAGCTAGATCATTCAACAAAGTTGATTTGAACTAACAACACCTCATAACTCTATGGAACAGGGGCATTGACATCCAATGATTATGGAATCAGTCAGTTTAAAGCAAGTCCCCGAAGCATTAGTTGATTATGGGGCAAATCATTCAGGAATCAGGTTGAACATGGTGAATCATCTCAAGACTCTACCAACCAGGGGAAGGCCACCCAGAGGTTCTTTTAATTAAAGGAAAACCCCTCAAATGTTCAATCAACACAAGTTAAGTCGCTCTAACGCTCATTCTGGGGCAAAGCTACCTCAAGGGTACTTCTAAGCCAAATACTCCAAGAGCCAGACAATCAAGGAAGAACCCTTTCATGGCTTGGAATTCTGGGACAAACCATCTCGAGTTCATCTCATGGTACAAATGTTCTGAGGCACGCCATCTCGAGTAATCTCATGGTACATTTGCTTCTGAATTTTCTGTTCAAGGATAAACCCTTTTACGACTTGAAGTTGTGAGGCAAACCATCTCGAGTTCATCTCATGGTACATCTGCTTCCAACTTCCTTTCAAGGATAAATCCTTTCACGACTTGGAATTCTGGGGCAAGCCATCTCGAGATCATCTCATGGTACAGTTGTTTCCAATTTCCTGTCAAGGAAAAATTCTTCATAGACCCAGAGTGGGGAGGGATGAGCCACACAGGGGCAAATCTCTCTATTGCTTTCAATCTGCTCAAGCGAACATCGTCAAGTGACCTTTGAGTTCAAAACGAGTGTCGGGGAATCATGCTATCACCTCACCAAATAACCTTCTGCCTTCCTTCTGACAAAGGACCTTGCTGCGAAGGAACCTATTCATCCATCATCCTCTACTAGGGCATCTTTGGAAACCTTCATATCATTACATAAATCACTCATATGCATTAGTCATGTCGCTTCGCTCATTGCATAGACATGTGTATCATACCTCAAGCCTAACCTTCCAACAAGATTTGACATCTGTCATACCCCAAATTTGTCCTACCTATGTATTACTTTCATCTGTACATTCACCCACTAACCATATTCAGAAAAAAAATCCAAAAAATATGTTGTCTTCAACTTCATCTCTCTTTTATTTTTATCCATTTTCATTTTAAGTCATATCTATCTTTTAACCATTTTTATCTTTCATCCAATTAAATATCCATTTAAACCATTTCTATATCCATTTAATATCCATATATAAAATCCAATAACCATTTTCTCAAATCCATGTCCAACTACAAAACCAAAACCAAATTCATGTCCAAATTTTAAACCCACTTCTTATATCCAATGTCCATTTTTTTAATGTCCATTTTTTAAAATAAAAAAACCATAGCCAATTAAAATATCCATTTCCATTCTATTACCATATCCAAAAAATCCATTTAAAATTCAATAATTTTCTAACTTATGACCATTCTTTCAAGCCCATATTAAAGGCCCATTACAATTGCAATTCCAAAAAAAAGAAGGAAAAAGCATGATTCCAAGACTTCACTCCAACAGTGGCGCATAAGTCCTTCAGCCATGACAACCTGCCAAATTAACTCATAAAGCCAAATCAGTTCACAAAATCAAACATGCCACCAACCATCTCCAACCGCAGTGCATACAGTTTTAGGCCCACAAAACTCCTTCACCATAAACCATTGTGCGTAGCCCCCACCTAAGAATCAAACCTGCAATAACAACAACAAAAATTGTCACGACATTACCATCCCTCACATACCCTTCCAAAACCGTACCAACCATGTTCACCACGCACCACAATTATTTGCAATTGACCCCACTTTCAAAAATAGCCAGCTGCATATATCACGTTCCACACAAAACTTTCCAAACCCGACCATGCTTCACATTCCACTCTTTCTACCTGCAGAAACATTACGTACAGCAGGCTGCGCACACCAAATACACACTAACAAATTACAACAACAAGACTTGTACGCACCATCCCGCAACACCAAAACGCAAAGTTTCACAATCCACGTCACACTCTTCTCTAGCTATCCATTTCCTAATTTCACCCCTCCAATTTCTCTATAAATAAAACGTTCTTTTTCATCACAAAGGAAGACCTAGCCACCACAAAACCCAGTCAAATTCATTCCAATTCATCCTCCTTTAAACACACAATTTCCTCAACAAAACCTTCGTCTCCAATAAACAGAACAAACATTAACCAAACCTCAAATACCTTTCTTCTTCCTCACCTCTTCAACCAATAACAAACCCAAATCATTGAACCAAACCCAGAACAGATCCAAAACAGAAAAGAAGGAGATGAGATAAACCAGATCGAAACACACAAACCCATCCAACCCAGAAACCTCGAATTCCTTATCAAATCCAAATCACAAATAGAAACCAGAAAGAGATGAAAAAAGATTCAATAACCCACCCCTAAACTCGAACAAAACCCGGGAAATCAGAGAAAAAGATGAGGTGAAACGAACCTGTTTCCAAATGCAACAAGCGAACCAAGAAAGGAAAAGACGAAATCGAGGATATTTGAGTCGAAACGAACAAACCCGAAGGTTGGAGCGTCGTTTGACGGTTGAGGATTCTGTGTTATTTTTTCCAAAAAAAAAACTTTGTTTTATTGAATCCGAATTTTGTTGATGATGGATAAGTGTTGTTGTTGCTGTGATTATTCTGATTGATGTTGTTAGCATGGCCGTGTACTACTTCTAAAAGAGGATGTATATGGACCGTTGACCTAAGAAGTTGATTTGTGGTGTGGGTCGTGTTTTTTGAATCCCACCATCTTGTTAAATCTATACCCCTTCTACTTTTCATCCGCACCCTGCCTTGTTGTGGTAATGGGCTTTTGAGCCCATGAATGAAGGGCATTCATAACCACACCCCTTTCAATCTGCCTAACCCTTCCTTTTTTTCTCTTTTTCTTTACTATCTATTTTATTTTTTGAAATGTTTATCCTTTCTTTTTTTGCTTTGATTTAATTTTAATTTTATTTCGATTTTTCAATTTTCATTTTTTGGCCAATGATATAAAAATAATTTTGATATTGGGTGATTTTTTTAAAAATCGGTACCAAATCTTGATTTATATGAGGCCTACCACCTATTTATTTTTATCTCGATTTATTATTTTATTTCTATTCATTTTGGGTCAATGAAAATCAAGTATCAAGATTTATCGATTTTTCGATTTTAGATCTTGATAAAGGTGAGACCTTTATTCTTTTTCTTATTTTTTTCGATTTTTTTTATTTCATTTCTTATTATCTTTTTCATTATTTTTCATCTTGGGTCAATGAAAACCAAAATATCAAGATTTATCGATTTTTCGATTTTAAATCTTGATAAAGGTGAGACCTTTATTATTTTTCTTGTCATTTTTTATTTTATTTCATTTCTATTATTTTTATTTCATTATTCTTATTCATTTTGGGTCAATGAAAACCAAATACAAAAGATTATCGATTTTTCGATTTAAAATCTTAGTAAAGGTGAGACATTTCTTAGTTTTTTTCGATTTAATTTTTATCTCCATTTAATTTTCATATATTCTCTTATTTTCACTTTTGGTCAATGAAAGTCAAAAATCGTCGATTATCGATTTCTCGATTAAATTCCGATTAAGACGAGACCAATTTTATTTTATGTCAATATTATACCTTGTTCATATTATCTCGATTATATTATTCATACTCTTATCATATTGTTCATATTATTATTCATATTTATTCATCTAACCATTTCATTTGTTCACCATTAATAAAAAAACACTAACAAATATCGAAACCCTAAAACAATATTTAACGGACTGTTGGTTACTATACTTCGCTTGGATATTTGGTTCAAGGCTTAGTTTAGGACACCTTGCACACACACGGCTTTCTCTTGGGCTACCTTACAATGAGACCCTTTATTTCATGTCATCCCTTGTAATTTACATGTACCCCGCTCCCCATTCCGATGTATGCATTTAGTTTTCTTTTGATTGTGGTTTGTTTACTAGGAGCACCCCTAGGGACTAGCATAGGCAACCCATTTTCAAATTAATTCTTGATTCGTCGTCGAGCCATTTTCAAATGAACCCTTTTCGATCAAACTCTCGATTCTTCGTCGAGTCCATTTTCAAATCAGCCTCTAACCAAACTCTTTTCCAAACCAAACTCTTTTCATAACCAATAAACCCTTGATCCAACGTTAAGCGGATTTTCATAATGAAACTTCAAAATGATTAACAACTATCGCAACTCTTTTAAGGTGAAAAATGGGGGTTCAAGTCTTTGATCTCTCTTCAATTTGTTTGGGTGCGAGTTCTCTTACTCGTGTGTGAGCAATTGACGCCTCTTCTGTTAACAAATCAAATCCTTTTCAAAATAACCAAGCGCGTACAATAAACCCTTGATCCCACGTCAAGCAGATTTTCATAATAAAATTCAAAAACAACTAACAACTATCGCAACTCTTTTAAGGTGAAAAATGGGGGTTCAAGTCTTTGATCTTCCTTCGATTGTTTGGGTGCGAGTTCTCTTACTCGTGTGTTAGCAATTGACGCCTCTTTTAAAAATCAACCAACTCCCTTGTTTCGTGGGCGTACCACGAACTACGACTGCTTTGATTCTTTATTCTCGTCCGAGTAAAGATACGTAGGCACAAGATTGCGATGATCTTGGCGAGCATACTTTTTCTTTTTCCACCTTTTCCACACTACCATCTTTTTCCGTCAAACCCCGTAGTCGAACTACGATCGCTCTGATTTCTCATTCTCGTCCGAATGAGCATACGTAGGCCCGAGGTCGCGATGACCTTGCCGAGCACCCTATCCTTAAACCACCCATTTTCCCTTAGCATCTTTTCCTTTTATCTTTACCTTTCCACATTTATTTTAGAGAAGAAAACAAACAAACTTAGCTAACGAGTATCGCGATTCGAATCAAGAGGTTCCCGTTGAGTACAACGGACGTGAGGGGGTGCGCGTACCTTCCCCTCACGTAACCGACTCCCGAACCCGGAATATGGTTGCGAGGACCATGTTCTATCTCCTCCTTAAAGGTTTTCTCGATATTTTCCTTTCCCTCTTTTGGGATAAATAAAGTTCGGTGGCGACTCTGTCGAACCGTTTTCCGCGCCTTTCGTGCGAAGGGTCGTGTCTTCGATTAAGCAATTTTTTCGAGGTACGACAGCTGGTGACTCTGCTGGGGATCATTTGCTCCATGCAAGAGAGAGTCGAGCCTATCTTGATTTGAATCGCTAGCTCTTTAGCTTTGTTTATCTTTTTCTTCTCCTTTGCTTACTTACTTGTTTTCCTATTCTTTATTTGTGTTACCTTTTGTAACATTGTTGGGTTATTCTGATATTGGGAACTTTGTGAGATGACTCTACACCCGAGTCGAGAAAAACCCTAGGATTAAGATGGTGGTTGTGTAGTGTAGGCTTGCGTGGTCTCTTCCGCGTGAGTTGAAGCAAAAACCACCGCTTGGAGTAGATTCCCTTGGAGATATTATTGTTGTGGTGAATCTTTGCCATGGCGGTAATACTTTCGAGGTGGGTCGTTGATCCCAAGGACCATTAACCCAATTTACCCATGGTGGTTGGTAGCATTAATTCTATGTGAGTTAATGCGAACGCCCCAGTCAGATGAGATCCCTCGAACGTATTACTTCCTGACAGTAATATTTTCGACCTCGATCTAGGATTCTGAGAACCCTATTTAGAACCCGTGTGTCGATGGTTGTGTAGTGGGCGCCTCCGAGGAATCTTTCTCGTGGGGAAGAAACGAAGACCTCACCTAGACGAGATTATTTCGAGGATATTATAGTCGGATGTCTCTTCGTCTTGGTTATAATGTTTTCAAAATATATCCATAACTTTAGGCACCTACCCGTTTTAGAAACCTACCCGTGGGCTTTCTTGATCCTAGTTATGGTTCTTGACCCGTCATCTCCGGCCAACCTCAGAACTGTTTGAAGTTGTTTGATCCTGCGATCCTGGATCTTGCATCTTGCATCTTGCATTGCATCTCATGTCATTGCATCTGTTATACATCTTGCATTGCATTTTCAACCTCAGAATCTCACTTCAACTTCCTTCCTTCTCCAGTAAATCAAGCTGATTCCTCGACACCAGTACGCAACTCGAGCCAATACTAGACGAATGATGGAGCAGATTCAACAAGAGCAAGCCGCCTTCAGAGAAGAGTTGGACTCTATCAAAGGAAAGATCGATCAGATTCTCGAAGCCATCATGATGGCCAGAAAGGAGGAAGAATTACGTGAAGCTGCTGCTGCCAACAACACTGTGCTTGTTCAAGCATCTACCTCAAGGATCTCTTTTCTTGTTCCCAACCCCATCACTTATGGGATACCAATGGACTTCGCTCCTGCTATATCTCAACCACTTCCAACATCTGGAGTTACTGTTAGTGCCATTCCGCAAGCCCAACCTGTTGTCACTCAGATTCCTATTCCTCATGCTGAAGAAAATCTGCTAGATCAGTATGATGAGGTACAGAACTATCAGGATGCTATCCCGATTGTCAATCCTACTGCTGCTCAGGATTCTGAAGCCATCAAGATGTGTCGTGATCTAGCTGAGAAACTCCGAGTCATGGAGGGACGCAAATTCTTTGAATGCTCTGGATATGTGCTTGGTGCCAGATGTTGTCATTCCTCCCAAGTTCAAAGTACAAGAATTCCCGAAGTACAAAGGCCTCAGTTGCCCACACATTCATCTGAAAATGTATTGCCGCAAGATGGCTGCCTATGCCAAAGACGAAAAGATGATGAGCCATTGCTTCCAAGACAGTTTGTCCAGAGCATCTCTTGAGTGGTATATGCAGCTGAAGCGTAGCAATGTGCGCACTTGGGATGATCTAGCTGATGCATTTGTCAAGCAATACAAGTACAACACTGACCTTGATCCAAACCGTACTCAACTTTAGAGTATGGCTCTAAAGGACAACGAGTCCTTTAAGGAGTACGCGCAATGTTGGAGAGAGCTAGCTGCAAGAGTGCATCCACCTCTTGTTGATCGTGAACTGATTGGCATCTTCATGGGTACTTTGCAAGGCCAATACTATGAGAAGTTGATTGGTAATGTTTCTGTCGGATTCTCTGATTTGGTAATTGTCGGTGAGAGAATTGAAGAAGGTCTGAAAAGTGGAAAGATCCAAGGAGGTTCTAGCAGTCAGTCTGCAGCCAAGAAGCCCTTCAATGGATACAAAAAGAAAGAGGGCGAAACAAATGATGTCTCTGCTCAAAAAGGGTAAGCTCAACAAGCTCCTGCTCCAATGCCTTATCAAATCCCTTACTTCCAGTATTCGTATGTTGCTGCTGCACAATACGCTCCAATGCCTTATCATCCAACAGTTCAAGCTGTTTAAGCTCTAATGCCTCAACAACAGGTTCCTCAGTAACAGTCATACCACCAGCAAGGGTATCAGTATCCTCCTCAACATCAACAACAGAGAGCTGCTCAACAACGTCAGCCTAATCAACAGAGGACAAGGAGGTCTGATAGAGACTTTGATCGTCTACCAACATCATATGCTCAGATCTTTGCTCAATTGATGGAGAAGAAGGCAATCGCTCTGAGGGACCTAGCTCCTCCAACTGTCATTCCCCCAGATTATGATGCTAATTCTCATTGCGAGTTTCATAAGGGTGCTCCAGGGCATACGATTGAGGACTGCAGAGCTTTCAAACACAAGGTTCAGGACATGATTGACTCAAAGTTTCTCACATTCAATGGGAGGGCTCCAAACGTCATCAAAAACCCTTTGCCGCCGCCAAACTAGTACCAGCATCAAGTCAAGTCAAGTTCAAAGTTTCCCCGAAGAAGGCAGTCATGCTGCCATCCCATCATTTATATTCTTGTATTTTCGTCTTTATTTGTTTAAGTACTGTATGCTTTGAACATTGCCGTTTGTATTTGGTTTTCTTAATGTATTGACAATGCATGTTGTGAATCAGTTATGTCGTATTCACTCATTTTTTCCTTTTACTGCAAAACACAGACACATTTATTTCCACTTCACTCTCTTTATCAACTGTCACTTAGCAATGATTAGAGGGAGGATGATGAAAACGAAATACCCATAATTGCAAAATGTATGCTTTCGGATAAAATCTCGTCGATGATGTACAGGCATTATTTCAATCCCCCAAACACTGGAGAGACAAGGAGTTAATCCCTAGTAAACCACTTCGAGCCTAGAAGTAGCAGTTTCTTTCGGATATTCAAACCCTTACACTCAACCTGGGGAAGGGTATTGTTCAGTTAATCCTAACTACACACCGAAATCACAAGACAATTTCCACAAGACACAACGGTTGTTTATCAATAACCATGACTTGGAAGTCACAATCCTCCAAAAAATAAAAAAACAAAACAAAACAAAAATCAAAAGCCTGCTAAGTCGAGCACCTCAAAGGAGACTTAGGCAAAAAAATCAAGGCAATCCCAATGGACTTGAAAAGCGAAATCAGTCCATGCAAAAGTTAGGGATCAAAAACAAAAACAAAAGAGGCCCTCGAATCCTCAACAAAAATAAAATAAGTTTCAGTGACCACCATCTCAAAGGGTCACTAACATCCATCAAAAACAAAATAAGGTGACTGCCATTTTGAGCAAACCTTGAGCCATTACTCTTACACCGTCAACTCTTTTCGGAAGACAAATATGTGCAGATTTAATTGAACGTATGACTGAAGATCATCACGAAGAAGGGATGGGTACAAATCAAACTTTGAGCCTGATATCCTTTGTTTCTTAAACTGTGAACCAGACCACGTTACAACCCTCAAAAGACCTAATTGAGGTGAGGTTTATTCTAAAAGCATACTGTTGCGAGGTTGCGTAAACTGACTCCCCATATTTGCTAATCTTCAGCATTGGTGTCATTCTCCTTGCTATATATTTCACACCAGCAAAATCAACACGTTTGGGCTAACGGTCCATTCGTCTCACTATCACGACACTCCAATAAACGACTCTTTTTCAAAACTTGCATGAGCATTGCATTAAGATTACCATTTGTGCAAATCAGTGCTAGACATCAAAGCAATTCCAACAAGGGGCAATCGAAGAGGAACTTGAACTTTCAGTGGTGCCGACCCGAAGCAAGACTCCCTCAAAACCCTCAGGCTGGGGCAAAATCATTCAACAGCTCGATCAGGGGCAAGTCATCCCAAAGCACATCAAATCTCAACCTCCAAGGATCAGATTGCTTCAGAATTGGTTAATCAGGGGCAGACCATTACCATGTTCAGACTGGGGCAAGATCCATTGCAGCAGGAAGATCCCTTTGTATCTTCAAGTTGGTCAAGCAGGCTATCCCGACCATTAAGCACAGAGTTGTGGATCTCTCAGGAGTGAACCCACAATTCATCAACAAGTCATCAAACTTGAGGCCTCGAGAGCATCTTCGTCTGCTTCAATCATAGCGTCTTCAATAAACTGAATGTCAAGGAAATCAAAACCCTCCCTTCACTCGAAGTCCAATCCGCATTGGTAACTACCAAAAGTCCACCATGTTGGCACCTTTACAACATATCCAATTGCCAGTCTGCAATCATATGCATCATACGCATCATATGCATTATGTGCATCCCAAAACCAATCATACTTCCCCAGCATTTGCATTGCACGTCATTACCAAATCAAGCATTCATACATGCGTAAGATCCGGGATCAATCTCAAGACTGCAAGAAGATCTTCCTCTCAGTTAGGGGCATCTTTAACAAATCTGTGGGCGTTCCTCACGAAGTTGTTTCAACCTTTTGTTGATCAAGCTCAAACAAGTTTCAGCATGGTCAGGGGCATCTTTTTCAGGTTCATGAGCGTTCCTCATGAAGTTCTTCAACCTTTTGTTAATAAAGTTGTGATATCCAAGCAAGTCCTTCGGCGTTCCCCAGTGAGTTGTTCCTTTAAACCTTTTGTTGACAAGGATGGTGTTCCTCAGTGACTTCTTTGCTTCAACCTTTTGTTGATGTCTCCAAATAAGCCTCACTCATCATATCCCCAGCAAACTTGACCTTTTGTCAATAGCATTACTATCATTCTTTTGGGTGATAGCCAAATCAACTCAATTCAACCTGCATCCTTTTGGTGTTGGTAACCCTCAAATCAAAACTTTCCTATCATCCTTTTGGTGGTAACCGTTCATATTGTCAACTTAACCTTCATCCTTTTGGTGGTGGTAGCTTGTATTGATCCGTCATCCTTTTGGTGTCGCCGATTCATGAACCCTTGGTCTGTCTGTCATCCTTTTGGTGAGCGACAACCTTTGCTATCGTTTTTCTTGCTATTATCCTTTTGGTAGTAGCAGGCTTTGACCTCATTTTCATCCTTTTGGTGGAAGGGTCTGTGTGTGTGCCCTATTATCCTTTTGGTAATAACAGGCTTTGACCTCATTTTCATCCTTTTGGTGGAAGGGTCTGTCTGTGTATGTGCCCAATTATCCTTTTGGTAATAGCAGGCTTTGACCTCATTTTCATCCTTTTGGTGGAAGGGTCTGTCTGTGTGTGTGTCCTATTATCCTTTTGGTAATAGCAGGCTGTGACCTCATTTTCATCCTTTTGGTGGAAGGGTCTGTGTGCGTGTGTGCCCTATTATCCTTTTGGTAATAACAGGCTTTGACCTCATTTTCATCCTTTTGGTGGAAGGGTCTGTGTGCGTGTGTGCCCTATTATCCTTTTGGTAATAGCAGGCGTTGACCTCATTTTCATCCTTTTGGTGGAAGGGTCTGTGTGCGTGTGTGCCCTATTATCCTTTTGGTAATAGCAGGCTTTGACCTCATTTTCATCCTTTTAGTGGAAGGGTCTGTGTGTGTGTGCCCTATTATCCTTTTGGTAATAGCAGGCTTTGACCTCATTTTCATCCTTTTGGTGGAAGGGTCTGTGTGTGTATGTGCCCTATTATCTTTTTGGTAATAGCAGGCTTTGACCTCATTTTCATCCTTTTGGTGGAAGGGTTTGTGTGCGTGTGTGCCCTATTATCCTTTTGGTAATAGCAGGCTTTGACCTCATTTTCATCCTTTTGGTGGAAGGGTCTGTGTATGTGTGTTCACTATCATCCTTTTGGTGATAGGTCTGTCATTCTTTTGGTGTCAGATTTATTTTGTTATTTCCACCTCCCAAGCATTTTCTTTCTTTTCGGACAAATTTGTGGTCTTCTTCATATCTAATTGTCTTCTACCTTGAAAGAATGAACGTCGTAGCAGTTCATCTTTCTCGGTTTAAGCCAATTAGATAGGGGCATCTGTCATACCCCAAATTTGTCCTACCTATGTATTACTTTCATCTGTACATTCACCACTAACCATATTCAGAAAAAAAATCCAAAAAATATGTTGTCTTCAACTTCATCTCTCTTTTATTTTTATCCATTTTCATTTTAAGTCATATCTATCTTTTAACCATTTTTATCCTTCATCCAATTAAATATCCATTTAAACCATTTCTATATCCATTTAATATCCATATATAAAATCCAATAACCATTTTCTCAAATCCATGTCCAACTACAAAACCAAAACCAAATTCATGTCCAAATTTTAAACCCACTTCTTATATCCAATGTCCATTTTTTTTAATGTCCATTTTTTAAAATAAAAAAACCATAGCCAATTAAAATATCCATTTCCATTCTATTACCATATCCAAAAAATCCATTTAAAATTCAATAATTTTCTAACTTATGACCATTCTTTCAAGCCCATATTAAAGGCCCATTACAATTACAATTCCAAAAAAAAGAAGGAAAAAGCATGATTCCAAGACTTCATTCCAACAGTGGCGCATAAGTCCTTCAGCCATGACAACCTGCCAAATTAACTCATAAAGCCAAATCAGTTCACAAAATAAAACATGCCACCAACCATCTCCAACCGCAGTGCATACAGTTTCAGGCCCACAAAACTCCTTCACCATAAACCATTGTTCGTAGCCCCCACCTAAGAATCAAACCTGCAATAAAAACAACAAAAATTGTCACGACATTACCATCCCTCACACACCCTTCCAAAACCGTACCAACCATGTTCACCACGCACCACAATTATTTGCAATTGACCCCACTTTCAAAAATAACCAGCTGCATATATCACGTTCCACACAAAACTTTCCAAACTCGACCATGCTTCACATTCCACTCTTCCTACCTGCAGAAACATTACGTATAGCAGGCTGCGCACACCAAATACACACTAACAAATTACAACAACAAGACTTGTACGCACCATCCCGCAACACCAAAACGCAAAGTTTCACAATCCACGTCACACTCTTCTCTAGCTATCCATTTCCTAATTTCACCCCTCCAATTTCTCTATAAATAAAACGTTCTTTTTCATCACAAAGAAAGACCTAGCCGCCACAAAACCCAGTCAAATTCATTCCAATTCATCCTCCTTTAAACGCACAATTTCCTCAACAAAACCTTCGTCTCCAATAAACAGAACAAACATTAACCAAACCTCAAATACCTTTCTTCTTCCTCACCTCTTCAACCAACAACAAACCCAAATCATTGAACCAAACCCAGAACAGATCCGAAACAGAAAAGAAGGAGATGAGATAAACCAGATCGAAACACACAAACCCATTCAACCCAGAAACCTCGAATTCCTTATCAAATCCAAATCACAAATAGAAACCAGAAAGAGAAGAAAAGAGATTCAATAACCCACCCCTAAACTCGAACAAAACCCAGGAAATCAGAGAAAAAGATGAGGTGAAACGAACCTGTTTCCATATGCAACAAGTGAACCAAGAAAGGAAAAAACGAAATCGAGGATATTTGAGTCGAAACGAACAAACCCGAAGGTTGGAGCGTCGTTTGACGGTTGAGGATTCCATGTTATTTTTTCCAAAAAAAATAAACTTTGTTTTATTGAATCCGAATTTTGTTGATGATGGATAAGTGTTGTTGTTGCTGTGATTATTCTGATTGATGTTGTTAGCATGGCCGTGTACAGCTTCTAAAAGAGGATGTATATGGACCGTTGACCTAAGAAGTTGATTTGTGGTGTGGGTCGTGTTTTTTGAATCCCACCATCTTGTTAAATCTATACCCCTTCTACTTTTCATCCGCCCCCTGCCTTGCTGTGATAATGGGCTTTTGAGCCCATGAATGAAGGGCATTCGTAACCACGCCCCTTTCAATCTGCCTAACCCTTCCTTTTTTTCTCTTTTTCTTTACTATCTATTTTATTTTTTGAAATGTTTATCCTTTCTTTTTTTGCTTTGATTTCATTTTAATTTTATTTCGATTTTTCAATTTTCATTTTTTGGCCAATTATATAAAAATAATTTTGATATTGGGTGATTTTTTTAAAAATCGGTACCAAATCTTGATTTATATGAGGCCTACCACCTATTTATTTTTATCTCGATTTATTATTTTATTTCTATTCATTTTGGGTCAATGAAAACCAAGTATCAAGATTTATCGATTTTTCGATTTTAAATCTTGATAAAGGTGAGACCTTTATTCTTTTTCTTATTTTTTTCGATTTTTTTTTATTTTATTTCTTATTATCTTTTTCATTATTTTTCATCTTGGGTCAATGAAAACCAAAATATCAAGATTTATCGATTTTTTTATTTTAAATCTTGATAAAGGTGAGACCTTTATTATTTTTCTTGTCATTTTCGATTTTATTTCATTTCTATTATTTTTATTTCATTATTCTTATTCATTTTGGGTCAATGAAAACCAAATACAAAAGATTATCGATTTTTCGATTTAAAATCTTAGTAAAGGTGAGACCTTTCTTAGTTTTTTTCGATTTAATTTTTATCTCCATTTAATTTTCGTATATTCTCTTATTTTCACTTTTGGTCAATGAAAGTAAAAAATCGTCGATTATCGATTTCTCGATTAAATTCCGATTAAGACGAGACCAATTTTATTTTATGTCAATATTATACCTTGTTCATATTATCTCGATTATATTATTCATACTCTTATCATATTGTTCATATTATTATTCATATTTATTCATCTAACCATTTCATTTGTTCACCATTAATAAAAAAACACTAACAAATATCGAAACCCTAAAACAATATTTAACGGACTGTTGGTTACTACACTTCGCTTGGAGATTTGGTTCAAGGCTTAGTTTAGGACACCTTGCACACACACGGCTTTCTCTTGGGCTACCTTACAATGAGACCCTTTATTTCATGTCATCCCTTGTAATTTACATGTACCCCGCTCCCCATTCCGATGTACGCATTTAGTTTTCTTTTGATTGCGGTTTGTTTACTAGGAGCACCCCTAGGGACTAGCATAGGCAACCCATTTTCAAATTAATTCTCGATTCGTCGTCGAGCCATTTTTAAACGAACCCTTTTCAACCAAACTCTCGATTCGTCGTCGAGTCCATTTTCAAATCAACCTCTAACCAAACTTTTTTCCAAGATTGCGATGATCTTGGCGAGCATACTTTTTCTTTTTCCACCTTTTCCACACTACCATCTTTTTCCGTCAAACCCCGTAGTCGAACTACGATCGCTCTGATTTCTCATTCTCGTCCGAATGAGCATACGTAGGCCCGAGGTCGCGATGACCTTGCCGAGCACCCTATCCTTAAACCACCCATTTTCCCTTAGCATCTTTTCCTTTTATCTTTACCTTTCCGCATTTATTTTAGAGAAGAAAACAAACAAACTTAGCTAACGAGTATCGCGATTCGAATCAAGAGGTTCCCGTTGAGTACAACGGACGTGAGGGGGTGCGCGTACCTTCCCCTCACGTAACCGACTCCCGAACCCGGAATATGGTTGCGACGACCATGTTCTATCTCCTCCTTAAAGGTTTTCTCGATATTTTCCTTTCCCTCTTTTGGGATAAATAAAGTTCGGTGGCGACTCTGTCGAACCGTTTTCCGCGCCTTTCGCGCGAAGGGTCGTGTCTTCGATTAAGCGATTTTTTCGAGGTGCGACAACATCCAAAGTCCAACTTAGCTTGGCAATCAAAAGTCCAACTTAGCTTGGCAATCCAAAAGTCCAACTTAGCTTGGCAACCCAAAGTCTAACTTAGCTTGGCAACCCAAAGTCTAACTTAGCTTGGCAGCCCAAAGTCCAACTTAACTTGGCAATCCAAGGTCCAGTTCTCGTCTGGCAAAACATTTTAAAGTCCAATTCTCGTCTGGCAAACATTTTTAAGGCCTAGTTCTCGTCTGGCAAATCTTTTAAGGTCCAGTTCTCGTCTGGCAAACATTTTTAAGGCCCAGTTCTCATTTGGCAAATATTTTAAGGCCCAGTTCTCATCTGGTAAACATTTTTAAGGTCCAGTTCTCGTCTGGAAAAATATTTTAAGGTCCAGTTTTCATCTGGAAAGGCATTTTAAGGTCCAGTTCTCGTCTGGCAAAACATTTTAAGGTCCAGTTCTCGTCTGACAAGCATTTTAAGGTCCAGTTCTCATCTGGCAAAACATTTTAAGGTCCAGTTCTCGTCTGGCAAATCACTTCAAGGTCTAGTTCTCGTCTGGCAATCCATTTTAAGGTCCAGTTCTCATCTGGCAAACATTTTAAGGCCCAGTTCTTGTCTAGAAAATTATTTTAAGGCCTAGTTCTCGTCTGGCAAAACATTAAAAGGTCCAGTTCCCGTCTGGCAAATCATTTTAAGGTCCAGTTCTCGTCTGGCAAATCCTTTAAGGCCCAGTTCTCGTCTGGAAATCTTGTTAAAAAAGGTCCAGTTCTCGTCTGGAAAAATAATGTAAACACCAGTTCTCATCTGGTAATCTATCCTCTAATCCAGTTTTAGTCTGGAAGTTTGACCCAAAGTCCAGTCTTCATTGGCAACCAGTAAAAGTCCATCGTCGTTGGCATCCTCATAACACCAAAATAACCAAAGTCTAATTTCATTTGGCAATTACCAAATTCAATCCCTGGTGATACCCTCGACAAGGAAACTTATCCCCGGCGCGCCCGATCATTTGCATCGTCATATGCATAGCATACTAGCATAACATTACATAATCATATCAAGCACTAGCATATCTTGTGCATTCACACGTGCATTAGATTCCCCAGCAGTTGCATCTTTGTATATGTTTCCGTGCATTATGCAATGCATGGCATATCCATCCCCAGCAACATAGCATAACAGGATCCAGGATCAGTTCGTAAGCATCTTGGCCAGTCCTCCTTCAAAGTCGGCATCAATCTTCTAAAAGATACCCCGCACGTGCTCATGGAATCCTATTCCCCAGCAAGTCATTCTTCAACCATGCAATTGATAATGACAATCCCCAACAGCTATTATTATTACTCCCCAAACAGAAGATATCCTAGAAAGTTTCTTGTGAGCTTTCCCCCGCAGAGCTAGCACATTTCCTCTGTCAGGAATCTTGCTTAACTATCCCCTAGCAAATTTACCACAAAGATACTGCTTTGGTATCATCGAGGAACCTTAATGGATAAGGGACTGCTTCGACGACCCAGAGAATCGTCTGCCTTCAGAGATATTGCTTTGGTATCATCGAGGAACCTTAATGGATAAGGGGCTGCTTCGACGACCTAGAGAATCGTCTGCCTTTAGAGATACTGCTTTGGTATCATCGAGGAACCTTAATGGATAAGGGGCTGCTTCGACAACCCAGAGAATCGTCTGCCTTCAGAGATACTGCTTTGGTATCATCGGAGAACCTTAGTGAATAAGGGACTGCTTCGACCACCCAGAGAATCTCAAGTTATTTTGTTCATTTTTGTACACTGCTACCTCATTCTGCCAGTTCTTACTCCATAAGTACAAGTTCCTTTTGATAGACAAATTTTGGGGTCTTCTTATATCTAATTGGCTTCTACCCTAAAAATGAACGCCATGCAGCAGTTCATTCTCTCGAGTTCAAGACAATTAGATAGGGGCATCTGTCATACCCCAAATTTGTCCTACCCTCTCATTATTCTTATACTAAGCATGTTGTTGCTTCATGGACTTCTCTCAAGATCATCATATGGTTTAGGCTATGGAGATTTGGTTCGTACTCTTTGTAATTAGAGGCTCTTGCAAGTGTGTTAGATTCAGGTGAAGATAAAGGAAATATGTATCCTTATTCTCATGACCAATTAGTCAAGATACGGTTTCAAGCGGATTTAAGGATATTGTCCAAGATGTTTCTAGTTGATTTAAATGCGATAATGAGAATTCATTTTCTCGAGCCATGTTTAAGTTTGCTACATCGCAAGATAATTTTTAGCCATATTCCAAGTGTGACACTAAGGTTATATGGTTAAAGAAGCTGAGGAATGATCATTTTCGATTCAAGGAAAAGATAATCCATCTTTAGGTCAGGTTCTCTCTTAATCTAAAACCATATGGTTAAGTTTGCTTCCAGCTATTTCATGACATGGCTTAATTTGTTTCAAGTTGGTCTTAGGTCATATAATCAATTTAATCAAATTATGATTCAATTTGTTCCAACTCAAAATTAAGTCAAACCGTATTTTAAGATTATTTACAAACCATGACTATAAGATTTCCAACCTTGTTCCAAGCGACGTTGAGGTTATTACAAGTTTGGCTTCAAATCAATACTAATTTGTGTCAAGAGCATCGTTAATATTCAAGGGTGATGTGAAAGCCAATTCCCAAGTAGGACCCAGATATGGTGGCAAATTCAAAATGATAGGAGGTGTTGCTTAGAATGAAAAAAAATATGCATTCATGATTGCAAGCCACAAGAACCAAAGTATTACATCAATTTGAGTTCAGGTATTATAGGATGTACCACTTAATATTACAAATTCACAATGCCTAAAAAATGAACTTGACTAAGCCCATAAAGCCATCCAAATATTAAGTTGCTGCTGTTTTTGAAAACAAGATGCTGAAGGTCATGTGAAGCCATCCACGCCTAATTTACAACAGTAACCGTATTACAATATCACCAATATCAGTCTACAATAAGTTTTGCAACCTTTAATTGCAAACAAGACTACACCAAACCATGCTACAAAGCCTACGTACTACACTGTAAAACAAAAAAAACAACCCCTATTGCTACAACCATGCCAAGACTTGAGAACCGTACCACTTGCACCACTCACCAACAAATGCCAATTCACAAGCCCGCATCCCAACCTGCAACATCTGCAATTGAAAGAGACAAATTCATCAAAACAGAAAAACATTTTTTGGCATCAATAAAATTATTAACAGACATTCCTAAAGTAGAGATTCTACAACATAGACATCACACATTAAACCCTAATTTTCTGTTATATAAAGAGAGGAGTTTCATCAACAAAGGGAGGAGGATCCGAGTTCTAACAAAAATTCTCAGTACAGCAAGAGAGAAAATATGAGTATTCCATCAGTAACAAGAAAAAGGAGAAAAAAGTTGAACCACTGTGAAAGAAAACCTAAAAAATAAAAGGAGAATGAACAAAGAGAGATAACTCACTGTGTCTTACCTTTCCACCACCCTCCACCGCCACCGTCTTCATCAAATCATACAACCACCACTTTCAGCTTACCCCAATCAACCTTCTTCAAATCAACCGAACTCCTCCACACGATATCATCAACCTTCACCTCCACCATTACCTCACGCTAGACCACCACCATAATACTCCATCTGACTTTCTTTTCTTCCAAACACATAAACATTTTTCTTCCATCTACACACACAATCGTGCCACTCTTTCTTCACCATTCTTTTTCACACAACAATAAACAATAGCCAAAAAATCACATCCTAACTTTACACAGAACATCACCATGTCCGAAATAACAACTCGTCGCGGACCACCACACAACTCCAATCCTTAACCTTTTCCATCTTCAAAAACACCCAACCTCTACTTCGTTTTTTTTCCTCCAAACTACCTTCACTCGGCGATCTAACAACAATACAACCTGTGTCATTCAACAACCATAATCATCACCATCTTCCTAGTCGGTTCAAATACGAAAGAGTAGAGAAGGAAGAGGAAGGAAGCGAGTTGAAGGAGAAGAGATCAGAAACCAATACCTGGGCACGTCTTAAAATCGCTCACGAAGGAATTTTAGAGAGGTAGCATTTCTGAATCTCGAATATGAATTCCCTTGCTGAAATTTGTGTTTTTGTTGCTCCATGACTTGATTGCTCGCCTTTCCTTATTGATTTGCTTGATTCTGGTTTAGTTTAGAAGTTAGGGTTTTATTTAGGAACGAGTTTGATTTGGGGTCGTGGTTAAGTTTTTGCAGAATCTGGGTTTAGATTCGTGTAGAGAAAAAGAAAATAGGTGGGGTTGGTGTTGGTCGTCTGAGGTTTTGTGGTGGAGTCGCCGGAGAAGACGGTGGCGTCCGCCGCGCGCCGCCGCTTCTCCGCCCTTTTTTAGGTTTCCGGCCAGGTGAGTAAGGAGAAAGTTCAGAGAGAAGGGTGAGAGGTAGGAGAGTTTGATGCATGATCTGAGGCTTCCCTCTCCATTTTTCCTTTTTGCTGTTGTTGTTGTTACAACGTGTGGAGGAGGCGGTGACACTTGTCACCGTCTGTGACAGGTGTCACCATGATCATTCTCTCATCATAAATCTCGTGAGTGCAACCTCCTTCTTCCCTACCATGCACCCTCGTACCTCAACCCTCAGATCAGGAGTCAATGTTGACTCCATGAGAATCAACGCCCCAGATTGGTTCTGGGGTCAACTCGGTTTGACCAGAGTCCACCATGGACTCTCCCCTACGTGTGGGCCTACTAGGTTCTGGGCCTGGGGAAATTCCCATTCGCACCCCCAGTTTCTACCTTTGATTTAGGCCCATTTTATTTTTTATTTATTTTATTTTTGTTTTTTAGTTTTAATATTTCTTTTTGACAAAAAAAAAAAACTGTCATCATTTTTTAAAAAAAAAAGGCCATTAAACCTATATACTAATTTTGATTAATTTTATTAAAATTATTTATTTAATATTAACTAATTATTTTATTAATTAATTTTATTAAATATTTGATTTTAATTTAATTAATTATATTAATCCAATTTCCCTAATTCTAAAAATCTAAAAAACATTTTATTTAATTTTCGTTTTTTAAGAAAACAAAAATACTGTTAATTAACTATTTAATTAATTTAATTAATCTATTTAATGATTTTAATTTGGTTAATTATTTCTCTACCTTTTCATAATTCTATAATCCTTTTTAAACACCTAAAATACTTAAGTATAATAAAAATTACTTAATCCCTACAAACACTTTCTTAAAGCAAATTAAAATCATAATCCACTTTGTTTAATTCTTAAAATATTTCTTAATTAAACTAAAATCATAAAACACTTAGGTTAATCTTCACAAACCTTTTTTTTAATTAAATTATGGAAGTAGTGGGCTTTTGGGGTCTAGCACTCCTTGGGTCCTTGAACAAATGCTCTTGAGGCGCGCGCCTTGAGTTGTGTTCGTTTCGATCTTCCATTTCTAAAAAAAGACTTAATCCTCCTTAAAACTTAATTCATTCAAACCCTAATAACACGTCTAATTAAGATACTTCGAAATCTTTTTCCTAATTAAATTAGGAAAGTAGTGGACTCTTGAGGTCTAGCACTTCTTGGGCCCTTGAACGAACGCTCTTGAGGCGCACGCTTTGGGTTGTGTTCGTTCCGATCTTTCATTCCTAAAACACTTGCCCTAATTACATGGACAAAGAAGCCCATTGTCCAACAAATACGATTTCATAATTAATAGAATGAAAAAGGTGTCGTTGAGATCTAGAATCTCAGTAATACCCCGATTAATTGGTTGCGAGACCGACGTCTCGTTTATCGAATAATCGTCATTCTTCCTCTAAAATACTTAACAAACCAAACACTTCCCACGCAACCGAAACCCTAAAAACACATTCAAATCAAACTCTTTTCTCAATCAAATCTTTAACACACTTAATCCTTATTCAAACAACTTTTCATAAAGAACATTGTTTAGTCCATTCTTCCGCGCATTTGAACTAGTGCTTCAGCCTCCCTTGACGAGCAGACAAGCCAACGTTTAGCAGTTAGAATGCGAATTAAACACTCGTTCATTTAAAAAACACCAACCAACCGTAGTCCCGCGAACTACGAATGCTCTGACTTTCCCATTGCACAAGGGAATACGTAAGCACAAGGGCCTAATCCTTGCCGAGCACCCTAATAAAAAACCACTCATTCACACTAATAAAAAACTACCCATTTTCCCTTAGAAAACAATATCTACCTTAGTAGAAAACAAACAAACCAAGCTAACTTATCTACCGAATCGAATCAAGAGGTTCTCGTTGAGTACAACGGACGTAGAGGGTGTTAATACCTTCCCTCTTGCGTAACCAACTCTCGAACCCGAATTTGGTTGTGATGAACATTTTCTTATCCTTTAAAGGTTTTATCGATATTTTCCTATTCCTTCCTTGGAATGAATAAAGTTCGGTGGCGACTCTGTTTCAAACAGTTTTTTTCCGCGTCCATCGCGAGGATCGTATTTTTCGAGGTACGACATTGGGTGACTGATTATAAAGGAGAATTACTTTAGCTGGGATATGAGAATCCAGCAATGCCATAATTTCCTTTATGAGGGATTTGTCCTGAAGAAGAAAACTTTAACTCAGTGTAGAGCAATGCCATTTTTCCTTAGGAATCTTTCTTGCTAAGAGAGGGACAGTGGCGTGGATGTAAATAATCCAGAGGCTTGCCACTTACAGCTGTTAGATGAAAGAGGAAGTTTACCAGGATAAGAGATGGACGACAGCTTGGATATTTGGATCAACAAGTGTGCCAGTTACAGCAGTTATTTGGAATTAAGGTTTGCTTTGATTGTCTGTTTTGATGTGTGATATACAGGGAAGTATCTTTCTACAGAGAGATTTTGATTTCCTCTGAGGGGATGTTGATTTTGGTGTGCCTTGATCAAAGCCCAAGGTTGAAGCTAAGAGATTGATTGACTCCACTGGGGAAGTCCTTATACAAAGCCTAAGAGGAGGCTGGAAAAGGTTGGCTCAACAAGAGAGTGTTTATCTGTCTTGTACAAATCCCAAGATTGAGGCTAAAAGAGAGTTGACTCTTTTGGCGATATCATTATACAAAGCTTAAGAGGAGGCTGAACATTGACTTTTCCGGGGAAATACTTTGTCTGTCTTGTACAAAGCCCAAGATTGACGCTAAAAAGGGTTTTTTGATTCGACTGGGGAATATAATTTGTAGGTGTCTTGTACAAAGCCCAAGATTGAGGCTAAAAAAGGAAACTGACTCTACTAGTGAGAGGTGTTATTTGTCTTGTACAAAGCCCAAGATTGAGGCTGGAGGAAATTGACTGACTCAGGTGGAGAGTATGATTTGTCTTCTACAAAGCCCAAGATTGAGACTGAAAAGAGGATCGACTCTGTTTAGGGAAATTTATGGTGTCGTGTACAAAGCCCAAGATTGAGGTTAAAAAGTTGACTCACTTAGCTGAGGATATTTTAGGTGTCTTGTACAAAGCCCAAGATTGAGGCTGATTTTTATTAAAGAAAAAAAAAGGATCATTATACAAAGCCTAAGAGGAGGCTAGAAGTGATTGACTCAATAAGAGAGTGCTTTTGAGGTTAACTCTACTGAGGAAAATCAGTATACAAAGCCTAAGAGGAGGCTGGAAATGGTTGACTCAACAAGAGAGTGCTTTGTTTGTCCTGTACAAAGCCCAAGATTGAGGCTGAAAGGGGTGACTCAACAAGAGAGTGCTTTTGGGGGATTAACTCAATAAGAGAGTGGGAAAAATCTTTATATAAAGCCTAAGAGGAGGCTAGTTTCTGCTGAGGATTATTGAGATCCAGAGACAACTTCAAGATGGGGAATCAACTCTTGCTGAAGGTTACAGAAGAGTTGAGGTATCAGATGCCTTGAGGTTCTGATGGTAAGCTGACCTTAGCTGGGGAAATTTAGGATGAAAGGCTGAGCTTTAGATCCTGTGAGAGTTTTAACTCTACTAGAAATTGGTTAAAATAACCAGGGTTTTTTCCTGTGTTTGTAGGGAACTTGAGAATGTCTTTGAGATCCACGAGGAGATTAGACTGTCCAAGTCTACTGGTATGGAAGAGTTTATCTTTGTATGATGCCCAAGAGGAGGCTGGTATTTTAAGGGATGAGTGTCAACCCTAAATTGTCCAAGGTTTTGACTCTTTGGAAAGACTGCTCTAACAAAGGATGACTAAGTTCTGTCCTATACCTTTAAGAGGTCTTCAGGGTCCTTGTATTAAGCCCAAGAGCAGGCATGAGAACTTTTAAAAAGCCGTAGGGTCCTTGTACAAAGCCCAAGAGGAGGCGGGGATGCTTTTAGGAAGCATGTGGGTCCAAATCTAAGAAGAGTTCAAGAAAAGTTTCACCGGGAATAATCTTTTCTTTAATGAACAGTTCTAGGGCTTGAAGAAATTTAAGAGAGGTTTCACCGGGAATTAATCCTCTATGGGGGAATGAACTTCTTTGACAATTTTCTAATGGTGACAGTCTGAGAAAAGTTTCACCGGGAATAATGTCTTTCTCTTTGTTCCATATTGTATAAACCCAAGAGGAGGCAAGACTGTATCTGGAATTCCTATGGGAAACTAGTTTTGACTGTTGAAAGAGTGACCACTGGCTTTATCTAATCCTAGACCTAATTGCCTGGGAAAACTTAAGCAGATAATATACAGGTATATATGTACAGATGAAATATATAATGTATGTAAAAAGAGGGTAGAAGGACTTACAGGTGAGCAAGCTTCTAGCACAAACAAATATATATATATATATATATATATATATATGTGTGTGTGTGTGTGTGTGTGTGTGTGTGTGTGTGTGTGTGTATGTAAAAGAAAGTTGTTTAAAACTTACAAGCGAGCAAGCTTCCATAGTAATAACTGTATGGTTAGTTGTTCAAGAAATTAAAGAAAGTTTTGATAACAACTATGAGTTTAGACCTAAATCAAAAGGGAGGGTTGTTTTGAAAAGATGGTTGGGGCTTATACTCAAGGAGAGGCCCAGATGAACAAACAATAATCGTAACGTTGATTTGAATATTGTACTGGGGCTTATACAATGACTGAGGCTCAAATTATTTTATGTACAAAAGAGAGTTAGGTCTTAAACTCTATTAGAGACCCAAAAGTGTTTTGAAAAAGAAATGGGACTTACAACACAAGGGTAGGCCTAAAATGAAAATAACGATCGCACCGTTATTTTGAAAATCGCGTCGGGACTTATACAATGACTGAGGTCCAAATTATTTTATTTACAAAAGGATGGGACTTATACTCTACAAAGAGGCCCAAAAGTTTGAAAAAAAGATTTGTGAGGGTGAAAATAATCAAAACCCTAATTTGATTTTAAAATGTACTTTAATTGAATAAAAATTCAATTAAAATGATCAAAATTATCAAACATGTGTGAAAAACAAGTTGTGATCTTGGATAAATGTTTGAAAAATTAAGTTTCATTCATAGAATGATTTGGAAATCATTTTAATTTGCAAAATCAAGAGAAATAAATGTTTTGAAATGTTTTAAAAACAAATAAAACATTATTCTTTACAAAAATACTAAATTTATGAAATAAATATTATTTTTGTGAATTTTTTATGGAATAAAATATTTTAACATTTTTGGGAATTTAAAAAAAAGAACCAATAAAAAATAATTAAAATTGAGAGAGAAATTAATTTTGGAATTAATTAACAAAAACCATAAAAAGATGAAAAATAGCAAAAAAATGAGAAAATGGCAAAATGGTCTGGGTGGGTGTTGAGCCCACGACCTTGCGACCAAATACACATGCGTGCTACCACTGGGGTGGTGATACATCCGTGTATCAAAACCACCCCATAAATATATATGGGATGCCTTGTTTCTAGGCCAGGCCAAGGCGCCATGCCTGGCCCATGCCCAAGGCAAGGCCTAGTTTTGGCAATTTGCGTGAAGCCTCTAACTTTCTTATTTCTCCATGAATTGGGACAAAATTTAGGTGTATCCTGCCTAGAATTTCATGAGGAATCCAATGGTGCCCTTGGAATTTTCAGAAAATGTCTCCATTTCAAAATCCGATAGTGATTTCAAAATAGGCATAGATTTGCATGTTCTATGCTATCTCATGGTACAGGAAATAATAGCATGATAAATTGATTCAAACACAACACATATGATATGTATGAGAGGTCCATGATCAATGGACCTCAAAGCAATGCATGATTTAGAGAGTTCAAGTTATGATGCACTTACCTTTTGGAGCTCCTTATGCCATCTGCCAAGTTCCTTGTGCCAGAAGTAATTCAATGCTTTGAACACTCTTAATTGATCCCTTAGAAGCTTTTAGGATGATCAAAACCAGTTGGAATCCTCAGGAACAAGTTTATGCCTTTCTTGCAAAAGTGGCAAAAGTGACCAATATAGTAACTCTCTCAAATGGTGTTCCAGATGAGGGAAACTAATTGGGACAATTTGAGGATGATATTTGAAGTGTGATTGAGGTCTGATTTGGTTTTGGAAGTGACTGAATCAAGGCATGGCTTGAAAAATGCAGAAAAGTTAATTTTTGAGGTTTTGGAGATTGACTTTCTGATTTTGATGTTTCAGATCAAGGGTGGGTGTTTGAACAACTTAGATATGACATATTGGATGTGTTTGGATCATGAGCTGTGGTGGAATTGCTCTCTAACTCAAAAACTCAGAGATGACTTGCAAAAGAAGGCATTTTGGCCTAAAGAGAGAGAGAGATTTTGAGGAAAGCAAGTGTTGAAGTGCTTTGGGGTACTCAAACTGATTAGAATTGAGGTATATTTATAGTGCAACAAGTTTGTTTTGGCATCAATAGTGAATGGCAGCTGGTACAGACCTTTGGCCAATGTTGATCCAAGGGAATCTTTAGTCTCTTATAGCCATTGACTTGAGGTTAGGGCACAGACCTATGGTCCTTTGATTCAGAGTTGAATCTTGACTCATTCAGTTAGGAATGTCTTAGTTCATGCCACCTTGGTGCATCCATTGAATGCTTGGAAACAAAATTGGAGTCTTTTGCACTTTTTAGCCTTTTTAGGTTTGTTATGGCTATGTGTAGATTCTTGGACTTGGAAGGCTTGGGGATCAGATCATTTCCCTTAGATTTTATCCTTTGATGTGTCCAAATGGATGACAAGGCTTGGAGTTGTCTAAATTTTCCAAATCGAGCAAAATGCCAAAATCTGCCTTGTACAAGACAGTTGGAAATGGTGATTTTGAGAGGATCATATCTCCCTGCTCAGGTTGAGTTATGAGAGGCTCTTGTGCTTTTTAGAAAGCCCTTATATGATACAAAACATGTATGATCATAGTTAGTTTTGAAACTATTTGAATCCCATTGAAAAATCCTCATGAACATTGGTGTCCAAGGCTGGTAACTTAGGCAGATTTTCACTAAGTGTTGGAAAAATGTCATTTTCTTCATTTTTGTCATTTTGATCACTCCATAACTTAAAATCCATAAAGAATTGGAGTTTGATGTAGTTGAAGATCATGTCATTTCTTGATTGATCCTTTGTCTAAGTGCTCTGAAAGGGCTTAAAATCCTAATCCTTGATTGTGGTGAATGCTTAACCATTTCTGAGGAGGTTGATGAGGCATGATGGCACATCCATATTGTGATGATGATTCTCACAATGATGGGAAATCTTGGTGGTCAAAATTTGGGGTATGACAATACCGTAAGTCAATATCTAATTTGATGAGGGGCCAAATTAAAATATTAAAAACTAAGAAATAACCCTAGGTTTATTTAAATGGGGTATGGTCCCCATTTGTAGAATACGAACAAAATAAGGTTTATGAGATTTTTTCGCTTCATCCCCATCAGATGAGATTCAAGGAATCCTAAAGAACTCTACAAATCGAAAGATCACATACCCGAAACCTTCAACGATTTCAATGGCAAATTCAGGTACGCTTCCGCCTTCATTCTCATAATTGTATTCGAATACGGGTTTAAGGGATACAAGTTGATGCTATATCAACTTATAGGCAGTGTTATCAAGATCGCGATCCAGATCGTGGAATCGCACGATTTTGCGATCTCAATCACTTCCACCGATCTGGATCGCAAGTAGAATCGTTTTCACACTCGGAGAAGAAGATTTCTGGTGCTCTGTTTTTTGTTTTTCGGTGCTCTGTTTTTTCGTTTTCGTTTCATCTTCATCTTATCATGTTATCAGCATATTTTAATATTGTTTATTTATTGATATTGGCAATTTTAAGTGACTTGATAAGGTAACTAGCTCTAGCTGTACACGGACGGTGAGACTAATAATATAATATATGTAGCATGCACAGCTACAGCCTACAGCCTACAATAACTTAATAATAAATAATGTGATACTATCTACAGTACAGATACTTATCCTTCTGGAAATTTATCTTATTTATTTTCATAAGGTTGCACATTTTACAAAAAGTTTATAATATAATACATATTATTTTGTTTTATTACACGTCAGTTTACAAAACAAAATTATAATATAATACTTATTATTTTGTTTTATTACTAACAGTAATTAGACTTCATAAATCATAAGTCACACATATAATATAATTTAATACATAACTATAATAATATTATGCAATTAGTGACTAGTGAATAGTATAATTTACTTATTTATTTATTGACATTGTTATTTTAAGTTAAGATTTGAGATTTTTAATTTTATAGTTAAAATTTTAGACTTGATGATTTTATCTTTAAAATAAAAACTTATGCACTATTTAATATATATAATATTAAATATATTAATTATTATTGTTTTTTAGTAAAATCTTACGATTTTGTTTACGATCTTATGTTTTACGATCTTGTTATCTCATATCGATCTTATAAAATTAATTGCGTAAGATCTTCCGATCTTAATTACGATTTTATATTTTACGATCTCAATGTCTCCTCCTGATCTTATGTAAGATCTCGATTCCGATAACATTGCTTATAGGAATTATTTTAAAATTTTGTTCTTGATTTCTATATTGCTAAAAATCATAAGATTATGAACGGATCTAACACAACAACCTTTAGGGGAACATTCCTAAAATTGAAGTAAACGGATTGAAGATACTTTAAATGACAAGAAATAAATTTAGTGGCTCAATTTAAGGTCAACGATAACAACTTGGCTGGTGAACTTTCAAATTGTGTTGCCTATATTTCAGGCAATCTTCAACAACAGTTATGTGTTTTTAATAATAATCTAAATAGAAGCATTTCTAAAAGAATGAACAAGTTTCAAAATCTCACATCCTTGTCTTTTGAACGGGGGAGAGTTACCAATAGAACTTGAAACACTCAAGAAATTGGAGCAGCTTTGGATATACCAAAATAGATTGTTTAGTGAAATTCCAGACATATTTGGAAATTTTACAAATCTATATGAATTGTTTGATGAACCAGTTCTCAGGTAGAATTCTCGTGAGCATTAGAAAATGCAAGCGATTGTTATCTTGACTTGGAAATGAATAAACTTGTTGGTGTCATACCAATGGAGATTTTTCAACTCACTGGATTGACAACTTTGTATTTACGTGGAAACTCTTTGAATGGTTCGCTTCTTACTAAACTTAAGATGGAGCAGCTAGAGACAATGATTCTGAGTTTAAATTTGTTTTTCAACAAATATATGGTGAGTTTCAATAAATATGGTAAGAGTTTAGAAAAACTTCAGTATATGGTGAGTTTAAATTTGTCTTTCAACAAATTGGAAGGAGAGGTTCCAATGAAAGGTGTTTTTATGAACCTAAGTTAGGTTGATCTTCAAGGTAACAACAAAATATGTGGCCTTAAATAATGAAATTATGCATAAGTTGGAAGTCACTTTGAGTGTTGCAGGCAAAGAGAAACAGTTTATTCCCTATCATACTACCGATTATAGCTTGCTCCCTATCATACTACCGATTATAGGCATGACTGTTTTGTTTGTTTCAATGCTTTCTCTACTTTGGATGATATTCTTCTTCTAGCAATGCTATCTTTACAACTTCTTTTACACCTACATCGTATGCACTATTCATAAATACGGTGAATAGTATTGTGAACAGTAAAACCGTCCATAAACAGTGGTGTGAACAGTGTCTGCGAACAGTATTTGTGAACAATGCCTTTTAATAGTAAATTAAAGTTGATTAATAAAATATAAAAAGTTGGTTAATATAGTGATGAAGTTGATTAACAAAGGTTCAAATATTAAAAATAATTTTTACTAGTAAAACAAAATTGGGTAATACAATGTAAAAAGTTGGTTAATAAAATTATGAAGTTGGTTAATAAACGTTTAAATATAAAAAAAAATTTTAGTAGTAAAAAAAATTGGTTAATACAATCTAAAAAATTGGTTAATAAAGTTATAAATTTGGTTAATAAATGTTTAGATATAAAAAAAATAAATAATTTTTGTATTTTTTTTGGCAAAATACTATTTTTGGTCCCGTATCTTAATTTCGGGTTCATTTTGCTCCCTTAACTTTAAAAATGTCTATATTGATCCCTTAACTCTTCAAAACATTCGCTAAATAGACAAAAAAGACTAATTTAGAACGTTTTGAAGAGTTAAAAGACCAATATGAATCTTTTAAAAGTTAAAGAACCAAAATAAACTTTGAGGTTAAGATACAAAATAAAAAAAAATATTAAACCTATTTTTTAAAAAAAATTATTTTATTATTATAATATTTTATTGTTCACCATATTAGGGAACATTTCTCTATAAAAAAAAATAAAACAAATAAAAAAAAAAAAAGATAAAAGAAGTTTGTCATCAAGTCCTCTAAAGGGGTTACCTAAATATATATCCTAGGATGATATTAGGCTTACAAATTTTCAGCTACAAGCTTGGTTGGAAAATGAGGATTTTGTTCTGTTTACAAGGGTGCGTTCAACATTAGCACTTATGAAATGCCTCTTAGAACTTTGAAACTTTGAATAGAACAATGTTGCAATTTTCAATGTTGCAGTCAAAGGTGTTTGATGAAATGCATCTTAAAACTTTGTCTGGTTGGAATAAAATTTTCTACGTTTGTTTTAGAGGAGGTTTGTAAACCCCTGAATCTAAGGCATTTTCCGTTAATGATAATTGATGGCAGAGACTAAAATTATGGATGGAAAAATTTATGAAAATCATTGTATGAAGGAATTTTAGAAGAACTAAAAGCAAAATTTAGTATATTTATAGAGACCACTAACTTAATCACATTTTTAAGATGTTGCAATGACCATAACTTTCCCCTCACTGACACAAGACTTCCCAAATGGCGAATACATTTCAAATTTCCCAACAAAACTACCACAAAGTTGGTCGTTCTTAAGAAATAAAGTTTGTACAGATTCTTGCAAAATCAGAGAAACTGAGATTTTCATTAAAACAATATATATATGAGAAAAGAGAGATGCGTGATTTATATATTTCAATACAATGCTCCTCATACTCTCAACGGGCCCCTTTCTTACTAGAGTCAGCCGGCTGCGATGTACAAGATTGTCACAGCCACAAATGCTACTGGAAAACTACTTGAATTTCCAGCCAACTACACTAATGTGCAATACAAACATATCCTTCAATCTTTGTCAATGCCAAGTTTGAACAATGGTAGCAAATCAATTCTTCAAAAGCCTTTTAGGAAAATAATTTTTCCATTAAAACGACACAGAAAAATGCTTATCCAAGCTTGTCTGTCAACTTCTTATAATTGAGTAAAAACACTAATAGGAATTTGAAAAGAAAGCACAACTATTTAAAACGACTCAATAATCATAAATCAGGCTGTCAATACTAAGATTAGATTCAAAAACTGGAACCCTTCAGACAACAATGCTGAGGATATTGTCACGTCCATACAACAAACAATAATAGCAAATAAGTTTGAAATATATTGGAAAAGCAATCATTCATCCTCTTGACTGCGCAACCTGGCCAATTTGTTTGTGACAACAACATCCAATTGTGCTGCACGTTCAACGATATCCTTTCTTTTCCTGGTTGACACATTGTGTGCTATCTCAGCACAGTATGTTCTGATGTTTTCATGCATGTAAACAAAGTCAGAATGTACTAAAGAAGAATGATAAATTGTTAATACAAATGCTAACACGGATAACGGAATTGCAGCAAATAATATGTTACCTGTTATGCATCATGAGGAGTTCTAGATCCTTGACATTGTGGACAACAAACTTCTTGAAACCGTTAGGCAGATAGTGGCGAGTCTTCTTATCAGAACCATAACCAATGTTTGGCATCAAAGTAACTCCTTTGAACTTTCTCCTAACACGGGAATCAATACCCTTTGGCCTGCGCCAGCTTTCCTGCAAACCAAAACAGAATAAGTTACAAATGTTCCATCCACATGGTGGGACCAATTAGCTCGAAAGATTAAACCAGCATATACATAACAGCAAATAAAAAATGAAAGTCGAAAATAGCAGATGACGGGTATCGGATAGAAACACAACATGTTTTTGCATTCCAAAATCCAAAAGAAAAATTGGTACTCATACATAAACCTAAACCTAATAGAACCTACAAATTTCTGAAACATATAAAAACAAGTGATTTTCATTGACATACCTTGACACATATTCTCCTGTCACTTTGAGGCCTAATGAACCTCTTCACACGCTTCTTGATAATCTTTTTGGTTAGAAGCGGAACCGCCATCTTGTCTCTACAAAACTCATAAAACATTTTCTTAAATGCATAACCAACTAAATAAACCAAAAGACACTAAAAGGAAGAAGAGATCTACTCAGAAAACACACTCAGAACATAAAACTGATGACTGATAAAACTATAAAACTTATAATTACATAAAAAATAAGAACACGTACTCTTGGCTAACTTAAAAAAAGACACAAGTCATGAAAAATTAATATTATAAAAAAAAACCTCAAAAATTGTATTGGAAAAATATGAAAACAACAGGTAGCAATTAGATCAACAAAATGACAGTGAGAAGTGACATAACCAACTGATTACATACAACGAAAGAAGAAACAGAAAATCAGGGGAGTAGGGTTTACCGAAGGCTGTACCTTTGTGAAGCCTCACTGTGATGTTGAACCAGCGACAAATGCCTACAAAACCAAACCCTAGTCTTTTTCTGAAACGGGTTGGGGTTGGGTTTGTTGGTCTAATAACAATGCCCATTATCCAAATCGCAATAGGCCCAAGTTCACGAGTCACTCAACTTTTTTTTGTTTCCTTGTTACATGTTATAATCTCTAAATTTAATTTAATTCAGTGTTACACTCTTGGCTAAAATTTTTTATGGGTTAGTCCCTTAAAAATATTTCAGTTAGTTAAATTGATCATTTTTATTTAAAAAAAAAAAACGTTAACTAATGTAGATGTGACTATTTAGTTGGATGTATTAATGTTGCATGACTTTTTGGTATATTTAGAATTTATTATTATAATTGGTTGTTGTTAAAACATGTTTGTTCAAAAATGAAGTAACCCTAGTTTTGTTTAAATTTGAGACATGTTATCGGAAGAACAAAAAGAATACAAAAAGAAGAAAGTATAAAAGATGAAGAGGATAGCTAAAACTCTAGCTTTCTCAAAAATACCGTTGAAGAGAGACGAAACTCTCAAATTTTATTTGAAAAGTAACAAATAGAGGCGAAGACAGGTAGTGAAGACGAAGAGGATGCGTAAACCCTAGCTTTCCCAAAAAGACGTTTGAAGAGAGACGAAAATCCTAGAATACTCACCTACATTGTTCATTTCCATTCTTCAAAATGTACGTACATTATCATTTATAACATGTTAAAAATCACGCCTTTATGTTTTATGCATCTTCTTCACTGATTTTGTATACATTATTTATGTTAAATAGGTAATGGATAATACGTTTGTGTGTATTGTGCATCGTAGGGTAGAGTTTATTGAGTTTACGAAATTAGGTTATAAGGGGTGATAAGAAGTTTGGAAATGTGACCCTAACTACTAGAGTTATTTTGAAGTATTCAGTGGTTTGAAAGACGTAGGGTGCCCGAAAGTGGAAAGTCCATGATATCATGATGCAGTTGACATTAATGAGATTGTTATACTAAGAGATGACATGGGTACAAAGAGGATGAAAACCATTGCAGTGATTAATGGGAATGTACATTTATACGTTCTCCAATCAATATCACAACCTGATATAATTTCATGTTGTCACGCTATCATCCAATTTCATGCATGAAAGATCAAGACTTAGAAATTAATGATTTTGTGTCTGACTGTTATAAAAAGGAATGCTATGAGGCTTGCTATCCACCAGTGCTTTATCTAGTCAATGGGCAAACTCTGTGGACCAAAACAAGGTGTGTTGATCTCCAGCCACCACCCATAAAAAGACAACCTGGTATGCCCAAGAAGAAAAGGAACAAGGAGGCTAGACAACTGAAGCAGGTAAGATTTGGAATCAAATGTAGTATGGGTCATATCGATGGTCACAACAAGGTTACATGTAAACTACCAATTCCAACACCAAGTGACTCTGCACCTTCAAGTCAGACAACACAAGCACCCCAAATCAATCAACACTAGTTGATTTTAGACCTTCAAGTCAGGCAACACCAACACCCCTAAATGAAGTAGCACCAAGTGACTTTGCACCCCAAAGTCAACCTCTTCCAAAGAAGAAAAAAAAAAGACTTCAAAAGGAGCTAAAACCAGTTTTAAGCCAACTATAATTATGTTGATTATTTCAGTTTCTAGTATTGTTTGTAGAAATGTCTTCGAACAGCTTATGTAATGTCATATTGGTTTATTTTGTAGTGTTTGTTAATGTCACTTTATGTATTTTAGTTTATTTTATATGGCCTGTTAATGACACCTTATGACAATTTGGTTTAATGTCATGACTATTATATGAATTTCTAGTTTAATGAATACAATTTGTTAATGACAATTTCAAATGTTATGAAATTCTATATGTTTCTCTGACATGAATCTGTGTTGGGAAGTTCTTATATGTTTGATGACAAAGGTTGTAAAATAGTTTCACATTAGTCCATTTATTCATTGTATCACATTAGTCCTTTAACTTCATTCATGGTATTAGTTTATTCCCTTAACTTATACTAATGGTTTCATTATAGTTCTAATTCCAGTGTTTCATACATGTGTTTTTTTATCAGGTTATATTCTAGAGTTTTATACTAGTCTTTATCATGTTTTACTTAACAAAAATTGTTAAACATAAATTGTTAAAGGCAACATATAATTTAGCACAAATAGTTTAGATCAACAACATTCATAACAACAACAAATTATCTTATACATAGATTTGAAATACTATAATCACATAATAAACTAACACTATTTGAAATACAATGTTAACATCACAAGATTCAACCCTAAACTCAAAACTTCAACCACTATTGACATTTTTAACCATCCTCTTGTGTAGGCAATCTCATTCTTCAATTAAAAAAAATCTTTTGCCTTTCACTCTTCAAATCCCTTTCATCAACAATTTCATCACCTACCACTTGAAGAAGTTACAACCATTTTCCATATGATTTATGTAATTTCTACAATCCCAAAACTTTTTGCCAAAGTTTACACTGTTCATATCACTCACAGTACGAAGAACACATTCCTCTTGACAAAAACACCACTTCCTCTTATTTTTGCGAATTATAATTCCAACTATTCCAAAACTTTGGTTGTTTGACAATGAAGCACAACTTGAATTCTTTGACATTGGAAAGAACAATTGAAGAAGAATGTTAAAAAATGATGTACAAACCCTATAAAATGCAACAACAAAAGAAAGATGAATTTAACACAGCAAAAGAAGGAAGATGAAACTTGAAAAAGATGATGAATAAACCCTAGAACAAGAAGAAAAAGGCGGAAGATGAACGCATGACTCAGAAACGAGAGAACTATAAACCCCACTTTATAATACATATGTTGACTCATATTTTTACCATTTCATTGTTGTCATGCCACGTCTGCATTAGTTAATGTTTTTTCACAAAAATTTAAAGAAAATACCAATTTGACTAACATAAGTGTTTTTAAGGGACTAACATGTAACACTTTTTAGATAAGAAACCGAAGGGAAACATTAAATTAAGTTAAAGGACTTCGTGACTAATTATGCCAACTTTTAGGGAATTGCTTAAGGCATCCTAAGCACTGCTTCCCCACCATAGTGAGAAAACCAAAACTACTCATATAATCCGGAAATGCATTTCTGGACACACCCTAATCACATACATTTTATTTGTTTTTGAGCTACGCCCCAATTATATGACTGAATTCATTTCGGATATGCATCTTTGTATACCTTACAGAGGTGTATTTCTGGATCCTACTAAACTAAAAAAAAATGCAGAAACAAAATGGGTGAAGAAATGAAGATAAATTAACATTGATAACATAAAAAAAATGAAACATTACATAGATAATCATTAGCATAAATAAAAATTACATTTCAACATCAAGATGGACGTTTCAACATCTTCATAATATCTTCAATTAATCTTGCAATCGTCACATCCATCTCGATCAAATCTTTTGTTTTGTAATAGGAAAATGTATTCCACATATCTAAGGCAAACAACAACAAAAAACAATAAAAAAACATTTTGAAATGAACATTGAACTATTTCGAAAATGCACTTCCGTATGAATTCATCTAGAATCTGAAAATGCATTTCAGGACTAAACGTAACTTTTTCAGCTCAAAAATCAGATTAATGTGACTAATGAGGAATGAAATAAATGATCGCTACCTTAAATTTCACATTTTTTTACTCCTTTTGATGTGACGAAACATAAGAATGAAGTTTTCGAGTGCAAAACTTGATTGAGAATAGGAGGATTCTTTGTAAGGATTTTAAGAGAAAATAGTGTTTTATCTCGAGGAAGAAGAGCATGCATGGTTGGGTTCTGTTTTTATTAAAAATCACGTTTAAAGAATCCATAAATGCACTTCCGAAGTTATAGTAACTAACATGCAAAGGTGGCGCATTTTCAAATTCCCACTTCACAACTCTGAAAATGCATCTCCAGAATTGTCACTGAGTTAATAATTTAGGAAAAACCTTCATGGAGAGGGTCTGAAGATTCATCTCCGAACTAAATTTTGGAAAAATATGAGATGAGACTCAATTAAGACGTGTTTTAGTGAGACTTAGGGTGCGTTCGAAAATACATTTTCGAAATTATAAGGGCGTTTTTAAATTTTTATATTGTGTTTTTCCACCACTTAGGTGGGATAAGTAATTCCCTTTTTTTTTATTCGAAATCAAAATTTTATAAATTTCTCATTGGTATATTTTTAATGTAAAACACATCATTTTAAGAAACCGGTAAACCATATAAATTTTAAAAGATACATAAAATAACTCTCAATTTTAATAATGGTGAATATTTTTTTCAAACTCCTTTGAAGTATGCAACTAACTCTAAGGTTTTTAAAGTTTATTAGTTAAAGTTGTATCTTATAAGTAAATAAATTAGATGTTGCGGAATCAAACTCACGTTTTTGGAGTGAGAGTCACACTTATAATAATAAAATTTGACTTATATTTTTGACTGATTTTTTGGATTTTTAAAAATTACAAAATAATTATGAATATAATTTTTAAATTTATTCACAATTATATTTCGGTTAAACATTTTTCTTTCTTAGAAAATTTATGAAATATGTAGAATTCAGAATTTAAAAAATTTAAATTTTTTGATATGTTTTTAAGTATTGATTTTTTTTAAAATTATTTAAAAACTTCAATGGATATACACTGGACAAAATTTACACGGTCGTCCAATAAAAAGTTTTCAATCTATCAAATCATTTAAGTGTTTTTAAAATATCAATATAACTTAATATAACTTGAGAGGATGCATGTAATTCATTGGATGATTTATATCTCCTATTTTCTCAACTTTAAATATCCTTTTCATTTTTTTAACTTTAGCCAAGAGCCCGAGATGTAGTTAAATAATATTTTAACTTTTAAGTGGGATTAACCTAGAGACATTGGAGTGTAAAACATTACTAACATTTAATAAAAAATTACTCTATTTTGTCACCTCACTTTTTATAGTTCGTTTGAGTCATGAAAATCAAAAACTGAACTTTATGTTTCAAGTTTGTGTTTCCACTCAACTAAAATGTTTCAAGTTCCCTATCGTAAGTTGAGAATCAGTATTTCAGTAAATCAAAATCAAGGTATGTTATATTAAGCTTACCTTGAAATGTTGCCTTTTAAACATGGAAGCATTCTCTAATTCTGTGTTTCTACTTGTACATTTCTGTGTTCAGACATGTTTCAAGTTTTAAGTTTTATTAACATGTTTATAGTTTATCTGAATCATGTATATGGTTCTCAAACGATATTTGATCTAATGGTTTAAATATCCTGCCAACAATATTGAATCTATGCATTCCTCCTATAGCAACCAAATTTGTCTTACCTTCTTCGAGATGGATCGAAGACGGATTGTGCCGCCTCCATCTCCAAGAACACGGGAACCAAAGATCCGGCAAATCAGACCAATTGTTAGAAATCAAAAAAATGAATTTCAAATAAAGAACACTATTTAAGAAATTTGAAGAATGAGAGAATCTTTCCTCCAAGAGTTTCTTCTTTCACAATAGAGAATACTATATTCAGACATTTGTTTGTGATCATTGCAGGTGCTGGCTGGTATGTCAAAACTCAATATCATTACAATTTACAACACAAGCCTATTAAGGAACTTGTAGATGCTACTAATGTAGAATCTGTTTCTGACACTACCCCTCCCACACATACACACCCAGAAAGAGAACAAGTTTCAGATTTTTCACATTTCAATGTCTTTTCAGCAAATTAAGCCAAGAATAATGATTGGAACATCAGGACAAGGAAGGACTTACAATCAAAACGTAGTCGAGGCTATGGCTTCCATAAATGAGCTACTTTTCATTGTATTCGGCAGCAACAAAGTAACAAAGGCAAACAAGAGATAAACAAACCAGCAAGAAAATAGAAGACTTCTTCCATTCTATTTATTGAATCTATTGATACATTTTTTTTGTGCCTTCATCCTATTCCTCAGCCAAAAGAAAGAAAAAAAATAACAATATAAAAAAGTAAAACAGTACAAATTATATTATATAATTGTATCCTACTCACACAAGTCCGCAAGGCTTGAACAAAACAATTTTGTGATCACCAATAATCACCACAAGAACAACTCCCATTTTTAAAATGGTGAAACCTACTAGCATCTCTTAACACAATTTCACGTCCTGTAACCTTGGTTATAAGTTTGATTGCATTATGGCAGTCACCGCACACACGATGGCCCTGTGTAATTTGTAAAGGTAACCAATCTGGAGTGTTGATGATACCAAAAGCTATTGCAAGCTTTTCACTATGATACTTCATAGCACGTTGTTCCTCTTTGTCCACATCAGGTAGCAACATTTCTTTCTCCATAACATAACCATGCCTTGATATCTCCACCATCATGCTGTCCACTTTTTTGTATATTTCTTTCATTTGCTTGTGAGATTTGTCTCCACAAAGGAAAGTATATGGTTTTTTATTAACTTTGATCCAGCTACGTGCCTTAAGCAATCTTAAACCTTTTCTCTTTAAGGTTTGCAAAACACCAGCAGCTTCTTTCAATTTGCCAGAAGCGTTGTATATATTCAGAAGCACAACATAATTACAGATCTTTTCAGGTATCATATCATAAAGCTTTTCGGCTGCAAATTTCCCGAGCTTCCAATTGTTGTGCATTCTGCATGCTGTCAGCAATGCTGCCCACATATTTAGGGTTGGTTTGAAAGGAGCATTTCTTAACAGTGCAACAGCATCGTTTAATAAGCCCTCTCGACCTAATAGTTCAATCATACACGCATAATGCATTGCTCGAGGCTCAACGTTGTGATCTCTACTCATAGACCGAAAAATCTCCCAACCCCTTTCTGATAATCCTGAGTAGCTACAAGCAGATAAAACAGCAAGGAAAGTGACATGATTTGGAATCATATTTTCTTGAAGCATTTTCTCAAACATTTGTACTGCCTTTTCTCCCTGGCCGTGATTACCATATCCACTAATCAATGTGTTCCAAGATATGACATTCTTGCAGTGTATCTTGTCAAAAACATGTTGAGCGTCTTTCATCCTTCCCCATTTGCTATAGAAGTCAACGAGCGCTGAGTTTGCCACCAAATCTGTGCCAAAACCATGGCGAATTAATGCAGCATGAGCTTGTTTCGCATGTTCTAATGATGCCAATCTCGCACAAATTCTTATTAGTATTGAAATAGTGAAATGGTCGATTTTAGCACCACTATCACGCATCTCGTGGTAAATACCAAGAGCTTTCTCACTATAACCTCGAAGTGCATAGCCAGCAATAATGGTATTCCATCCAACAGTCGTCTTCTGCGGCATTCGATCAAAAACACATTGAGCATCCTTAATGCTACCAGACTTGCTGTACATGTCAATCAACGCACAATCTACATATTGATTTCCTTTCACTCCCCTTTTCAAAATACATGTATGAATTTGCTTTCCAATCTCAACACTTCCCAATCCAGTCGACGCGCGAAGCATAGTTGCAAAAGTGCGGGATTTTCCAACATTAAACTCTTCCCACATACACAAAAACATCTTAAAAGCCTCAGAATAATTCCCCGAGTCCACAAGTCCCCCAATCATGATCATCCAAGAACCCGAATCTCTTTCAGGCATATCTTCAAACAGCTTCCGTGCATCGTGCATAAGAAAACATTTCACATGCATATACAAAACCTTATTCATCATATACAAATCAAGCTCAAATCCACTATTTTTCATATGATTAAACACCCTCTTAACACCTCTAATGGATCTCAAACCCATACAAGCACTGATCAAAGCATCATAAGTACTAGCACCAAGAGAATCAGCATATGCAAGCTCCAACATTTCAAACAATTCCATTGCCTCCATATACTTATTACTCAAAACCAAATTCTCAATCTGACTACATAATCCAGAAGGGGATAAAGGTTTCCTTTTTATCATCCAAGGTTCAACCAAAACTAGCTCCTTTTCATCAACCCCATTTTTCTTCTTTGGTTTTGGACGTAACACTTGTTCCAATTTGGAACAACAACAAATCTGAGAAATGGGTTTGCTCCAATTTTTCAACTTTGATGCAAAACAACAGTTTTTTCTAGGATTCAAAGAAGATGAACCTAAAAAGGAAAAGGATTGAGACAGATCTAAAGAAAAAGTTTCCATTGGTACTATAGTTAACAATAATAACAAGTGTTGTTTTTGTGGCAAGTGGTTTATGAATGAGAGGGTTTAAATATGAAAGAGGAATAAAAGTTTGCATGATTAGATCAACTTGCATCAATTTCTCCGCCCAAATTTGGTTCGGTATTGACTTTACAGCAAAATTGGGAATGTAACGAAAAATATGGTTTTTTGAAGCGGCTACTCATTGTGATTGTCCTATACTTCTGGTTGGTTGGTTGGGTGGTAGTTGGATGTTTGAATGATTCACCGAACAATGAATCAAATGAAGCAAATGTTATGTTATACTCAAACCAGTTAGAAACCCGTGCGATGTCTGAATTTACATCGCATGTCTACCAAACCATCATTTGTAAAATTTGAATTCATTCTTCAATTGGTTAACATTGACATAGTTACAAATATATGCTAATAATATGCATCAACTTTTAAGAATTGATTCGTACTCATAATAAATCGTACAATCAATTCTCTAACTTCAAAAGATGGACATTAAAATGAACAATCTACAGCATAACCTCTCATAGATACGTTTACATCTACCCATGAATTCAGATGAGTTAACAAAACTTAGTTGAATCCAGATGAGTTAATTTTAAAACAACAGATTTGAATAAAATCATTTTTCCAATTCAAATAACATTACTTTTTAGATATTACCCAATTTTTCCAAACCTAAAATTTACAACAGTTTCCCGTCAAATATCAGTTTGAAATCCTTCTTATTATATCATATTTACAATTTTTACAAATCTACAATATATGATTTCTCCCCGTCAAATTTCAGTTATAAATGAATATTTACACTCTATAGTATTTTGAAAATAAAAATAAATTGATACGTTTATAAAAATATTTGAAACTTATTACCGTTTATAAAAATAATTGTATCAATAGTTGAATTTTTCCCGTTTATAAATATATTTGTAATTTTCGTTTATAAATTCACTCTTAACAGTAAAAGTATAAATTAGTCTTAGTTGAACCCTTCTAGTAAAAATAAAAATAATTATATCAATAGTTGAATTTTTCTCATTTATAAAATATTTGCAATTTATTTCCGTTTATAAAAATGATTGTATCAATAAATTTTTATCATTTATCATTAATTTTTTCATAATTACTATTTATCATTATTTTTTTCATGATTACTATTTATCGTTATCTTTCTATGACTACCATTTATCATTTTATTGATTTTGTTTTGTTTTAGAAATTTTATAAGTTTAAAAAAATTATAATCTCTATTGGTTTTGTTTTGTTTTATTATCTTTTTTTCTAAAAATCTAAATAATTGCAAAATATATTTTTATTTCAAGTAAGAATTTTGAATTTTAATAAAAAAACTTAAATGATAATAAAAAAAATTAGTAGTCAGAATTTGATTTACATAAATGTACATATTAATGTAAAAAAACTTAAATGTACATATTTATTAGTGTAAAAGTTAAATTGTCTTAAAAAAATATAAACTTAGAAATTCACTATTTGATTGAGTTTGACAGTACCATTAATTGACACTCGTTTGTACTACTATTGTATCTTTTGTACAATTGAAATTTTAAAGCAAAGTGTCAATTCTTCACAATTTATCCACCAACACTTTAATTTTGAAACATTTTAAACAGTAAACAAAATGAATACAAAATTTGATAGGAAAACTCATAAACATCAAACATTATATTCACAGAAGCAGCAATGCAGCGTTCAATTAATAGGACACTGATAAATAATTAGACTTAAATCATTAAATAGATAAAGAGGTTATCATCACAACGACTCACAATTATTGTAAAAAATTGTAGCAACTTATTTATCAAATTTGAGTTACTTTATTACAATAATACTCATAAGACCTACCGTCCCAGCAACATAGTAGCAGTACAAATACATCAAAATAGAAGTACAAACCTGTGAAAGTTATACTACAAATTTATTCTTCCTTTTAAACCAATCAATATATCAATCCATGATAAAGATGAGAGACAATCAACAACCACCTTCAAATGATTTAAAAAATGGAGACTCATTCCTTCTGTCAACTATATCGTTGTTGTTCTTCATTCTTTTCTCAACTACGTTAGATATGTAAACAATTGGTGATTTTTATTTCCCCTGCCAAATCTCAGTGTTTCCCCAACAATCAGCAGCAGCAGAAAAAGTTAGATATGTAAAATCTTGGCATAAAAAAAAACAATTGGTGATTTTGCATAAAAAAAGTTAGATATGTAACATAGTTTGAGCAGCAATGTTAATTTTGCATTTCAACCAAGAGACTCCTGCAATAAAAAAGTCAAGGTATTTTGTAAAAAACCTGTTAATTTTGCTTTGCACTATTTCCCTTGCACAAAGGTAGATATGTAAACAATTGGTGATTTTTATTTCCCCTGACAAATCTCAGTGTTTCCCCAACAATTAGCAGCAGCAGAAAAAGTTTGAAGACCTTATCAAAGCTCTCTCCATCTCAGAATAACCTTCATAGCGAAAGTGACATAGGCATAAAGAATCAGAAAAGCATACCTACTGCCCTGTCTAGTCTGATGGCTCAAAATTTCCTGACTAAAACTGAAAATTTAACCGCTAGCATCCGGCATGGTCTTGAAACTATTGATAACCACCTTTGTGCGGAAGCTATTTGGCGATCACCGTTGAGGCTCTCATTGAGACCTAAAGATTCTAAGCAAAATTTTCCAGTGGACAAAGTTAATGTGGGAGTACAGGCTTTCGTCGATGATAAGGCTGGAGATGAAGATTCTGTTATGACCTGTAATAACCGTAAAAGTAGAATGCAGCTTGATGGCAGTACGGTTGACAATAACTCAAACATGCAGTTAGTAGCTATTGATTGCCCCGAGTCTGCTGACAAACCAAAGAAGCAAGTTCTTAATTCAAATTCAATTACAAAGTGGTAAGAATCTATAAAAACCCAGTCATTCAAATTCGGAAAACACAATTTAAAATCAATCAAAACAAATAGAGATCACATAAACCGCAATCAAACCTCTGCTTGTCGCCACTAATACAATAACAATAACAATAATTTAAGTCACAACCATATCAAATTTCATGAGTTCAATCATATCAGGCTTCACTACACCAGTTTCAACACATCACGCTGACACAATTCAAATACCACCAATTAGTAACTTATCCATTATGCCAGCAGAACCGTATTATTAACCCAAGTTAATAAAATTGAAGAAATTATGCAGAATTATGAAGACCAATAAATACACATTAACTTTTCTACCTTGAATTGGAAACCAACATTAACTTCATGCTTTTTCTTAACATTAGGGACAGTATCAATTGTAACATCCTCTTACAAATTCTGTAGAAAAATAAAAAACAAAAATCAGATTTATTATTCATTAAGATTGTGTGAGAGTCAAATAGATGAAACCTATTTTGAACATGTTGGTTAGGCTAAGACGGTACATCTTGGTTTATGGTTGGATGCAACCATCCTGTAGTTATTGCTTTGATAGATGTTGTAGCTTCCAAACCACCACCAGCACCAAGACAATGCCTAATCATTGACTGAAAAAAGAAAAGAAAAAACTATAATGATAAGCTTCAAGATCAATAAGAGGAAGTTGTTAGGGTTCTAAAATATTCAAAAGTAAAAAAAATTCTTACCTTAGTTCCATTCATGTTTAGTTCTGATGTATCCTTGAAAGCCTTGTGGTGCATCTCAAAAGACATAACCTTAGTTATCAAACCAGTATGATACACATTCAACAAATGAGATTTGAATTTGAGCAAAACGAAATCGATTTAAAGAAAAAAAGAGAGTAAGCAGTTTACTTGTCCACCGACGACGGCGACGGACGAAAGAGCTTCCCAGAGAGATAAACCCTCATTGTCGTGATCTCCCAAGACGGTGCAAGCTCGTTGGAAATGTTGATAAGACCGATCAAGCTCGTCATCGTCGCCATTTTGGATCCGGAATAGAAAATCTGAGATCGAAATCAGAATCGGTGGTTTAGAGAATGGAGGTGTATGGTTTTAGATCGGAAGAGACAATTTTTATTTTGGAAGATGAAGAATGAAGAGATGTTAGTGTGTTGCTTAATAAGATATTCAACTTCCAAGAAAAGTTCCGTCAAACAATGAACCGTCAACAGTATTGGAATGCTTTAGTAATAATGATGATTTCTAATTTCTAATTGCTATTTAACGTTCCATTACACTTGACATTTCAATAAATTAGGGTTTCACGTTTCAAGACCAAAAATAAGTACTTGTACAACCTTTGATATCCCATAGTGTTTAATAATTGTTAAACGAAAAAATAGTAAAATGCAACAAAAAAATCTGGGGTTGCCACATCAGATGTAATAAATGCCAAATGAATATAAAGCTTCCATTTTATAATTAGTCAATTTTACCCTTAGTAATTAGCCTAAACTGAGCATTTAATCAGAGGGCTTAGAGCGTAATTGCCAGATACTATTCTTTTTATGATTGTATATTGATGTATTTCATTTTGGGCATTTCTTAATACACCATCCAAGTTTCTTAGGCATCATGTAAAATTTCTTTTTTGCCCCCTGTTTTCGGATGTGCACATCCGAACGCACCAATTTTTTAAAAAACGCTGATGTGTTCCGGATATGCATATCCGGAAACATTTCTGATGTGCACTTCCGAAAAGATTTCTTATTAATTCGCGTCAGACCATCTTCCTCTCCCTTATTCTTCACTTTTTCATTTCCAAACTCTGTCAAACTCTCTCAAACTCTCAAATTTTCAATCACCACAAATCTCGATTTTTTCCACTCGCGTTCGGCGCAGAGCAACATCTACAACGATCAAGAGACTCCAAATCCTCCGTATCTCAGTTTAATCGGTAAGTTTTAAAATTTTAGAGTTTCAGAGTTATTTTCAAGTAACCGATTTAGAGTACACATTTAGGTGTAGAAATTGTTAGGTTGTATGAATAACATAGGTTAGAGACAATGTAGGTCTTGTTTTCTGCTTCAAACAGACGATCAGGGTATTAAAATGCCCTTTTGCATGGTACAGTAGCCATGGCTGCCACTTTTAAACTTCAAAATACGTACCAGATGTGCATATCTGGAAAGATAGTAACGTTTAGTATTCTGAGTGTTTCCGGATGTGCACATCCGGAAATACCCAACGTTAAAAATTCTGTGCCCTTCCGAACGTGCACATCCGGAAGACATCCAACGTTAAATATTTTGCATATTTCCGGATGTGCACATCCGGAAGACACTTGGTTTTTTTTTTAGTTTGTTTGTTTGTTTTTCTAATTATTTTTAAAAAATTCTAATTTATTTATTATGCTTTGCAGATTAGATGGCTGGCAGAGACGATCGTATCATACATGGACGGACAACGCAACACGCATCTGTCCGACGTGAGCGGATGCAGTCTACAGCCGAGGCTTCCGGCGCAGAAGAAGTTGGGGTAGCCCCTACAGCTGAGGGACATCCTACACCACATCCATCCACATCATAGGTTCAGGCCACTTCAACATCTCAGGTACAAGCCACTCCCCCTTCAGCCGCCGATTCTACATCTCGGAGGAGTCACGTTTCTACTGGTAGTTCATCAGGGTCCTAGCTCGCACGCAGGTGTCGTCGGGAGACTCCAGCTCCATCAGCTGCTCCTCCCCGTTCCCCTGTTCCTGTTCCTGATCCAGAGGGTGATCACCCAGCACATGAGGGTGTTGACGCTGATGACGATTTTGATGAGCTGGGCGGTTACCCCGGGGGACCGTCTGATATGTCCCTACTCGTGGAGTACTCTGAGCATACTTCCAGATATGTCTGGCTAGGACAGGTAACCTTTCTCGGTTTATTTATAGAATTGTTTACGTTGAAAATATTTTCATTTGTAACATTGTTTTATTTGGAAATTTTCAGGCGAAGGATTCCCAGAAGTTCTATAACCATGGGGGAAAGGTTATAGACATGCTTGAGATGCTGCCAGAGGATGAGTGGTTCACGTTTGCAGTTGCTGCCTCTGGTCTTGGAGGCCTGTCTAGGATTGGGTATTCTCAGATCCAGTACGGCATGCTGATGGCCTTTGTTGAGAGATGGCACCCTGAGACATCCTCATTCCATCTACCGTACGGCGAGATCACGATCACACTCGACGACATCTCGTGCCTTTTACATCTACCGATCACGAGTACCCTTCTCCGTCACAATAGGATGTCGAAGGCGGATGCCATAAAGATGCTGATTACAGAGCTTGGGGCTAGCGCAGATGACGTACTTGCGGAGGTGACCCAATTGAGGGGCGCACACGTCCGGTTCTCCTTTCTGATACACATATTTGGTGAGGAGCTTGACGAGGCACGACAGGCAGAAGGGGATGCAGCTGAGGTGGAGATCCACAGGCAGCGTGCCCTGAGATGCTACTACTTGTTTTTGCTCGGCACGCAGGTGTTTGTGGACACCAACGCCTATTATGTTGATGTCGTCTACCTCAGGTACCTTTCGGATCAGACAGAGATCCATGGGTACAACTGGGGGGCGGCTATACTGGCATACACCTATGCTAGGCTCTCAGATGGTTGCCTCTGAGCAGCCAAGACTGTGGCAGGCAGCTGTACGCTATACGTGGTAATAATATAATATTCTAAGAGATTTTTTCATTTCTTTTCTTTCTATATTCATTATAATGTTTGACACCCATGTTATGTTTTCCATTTCAGGCGTGGATTTTACAGCACTTTCCTAACATTACGGGTTGGGGGAGTGTCGACGAGTACAATGAGGATATGCCACATACTGCTGCATTTCTCCTGCTCAGAGGGAACCAGGTGCCAGACCCCTTCAGAGTGTATTTTGATCGGATGGCTGTCAAGGACGTTTTGTATCACCCTATGCCGATCACCGTGTGACGCGCCCGTTCGATGAGGTTTGTTTGTTCTCAGGATGGTTGGCATCGTAGTTCAACCATTACTGCTTGATACCTACCGGAGCGCGTCTTGCGTCAGTTCGGTTACACACAGATGATCCCCAGGATGCCTCATCAGTCTGCTCCTCTAGGCTTGACCCGCAGGCAGATAGATGAGATATATGCTGACTACCAGTCCCACTTGGTATCGGAAGAGGCTCGGGCGACCAGAGGGAGAGAGACTGGAGTGTTGCTGCCGGGTACATCGTGTGGTTCTACACCGTCTCACACCCATGTATGGTGCCCACTGTTGAGGGATCGCCACCCAGACATGCTCATCAGGAGATATTAGAGGAGCGACAGTCTCAGCTGGACCATACTTAGGATGTCCTACCTCGCTGTCGTCAGATAGAGCAGATAGCGCAGCAGGCCATTGCAGACGGTCACCTCCCTGAGGGCTCTGGTGCTAGACTTGCCGTGGATAGGATTATTGTGATTGCTCGGGGGGCACTTGAGTACCGCAGACATCGAGCCAGGATGACGGGTAGGGGCAGAGGAGCAGAGGAGCCAGGAGAGATCCTTCGCCATACGCAGTAGTTTTTTGTTTGATGTATTATATTTATATTACATGTATGCACTATATTTTGACAAAGGTTTATTTTATATATGGATGTTGTCAAATGTATATTAAGTTGCGACGATATATTAACATATGCGACCAAGCAACAAAACCGATTTAAAAAAAAAAAGTTCTGCTGTTTTCCGGATCTACAGATCCAGAATGTTTCCGGATGTGCACTTCCGGAACGCATCAGTGTTTTTTAAAAAATTGGTGCATCCGGATGTGCACATCCGGAATCAGGGGGCAAACCAAAAATTTAGGTGGTGCCTAAGAAACATGGGTGGTGTGATAAAAAATTCCCTTTCATTTTTTATGTGAACCATCCTACATCACATTATTAGCCTTTTTATTGTTGCTGTAGAGAAGAATCATTTATTTTTAAAGGTGAGAGAAAATATTATTACTATAATTTTAGAATATATTGAAATTGTAACATGTTTGAAATTGTTTTATTACTAGTTAATAGATTTAGAAAGGTGTTAATCGTTAAGTGGTTGCTATAATGATGAAGAATTCTTTGATGATTGATGTTGTAGGTTGAATGGGTGTGGGGATGTATTTGCAAATACTTCAATGATCAGGTTAATAGAAATGAAGAGGGTGAGGTATAAGGTTTTTTTAATAGTGTGTATTTGGTTTCAAAACTTTTTGTAGGACATTTGTCTTAAAGGACATGTGTTAAAGGCACATAAAGGATCTTTCACCATCCTCACTAAAAAATCCGCGCCTATCTCTCTTTCTCCTCTCACTTTTTTTTCTTTCAAACTTCATCTTCTTCACAAAACTTTCTTCATTTTCCTCCATTAAAACAGCTCTTAAAAGCTCTGTATCTAACTCATTTCTCACCCAAATCCAAAACCGTGACCACCTTGCTACTCACCATTCCTTCCACGAAAACAATCCACCCTCAAAAATCAAATTTTCCTCACTTCCCTCCAAAACTGAATTCAGATTTTCCACCCCTTTTCTCACAAAACACCTAAACCTTCTCCAAAAATGCCTCAGAGATATGAGATTTACTACATGTGAATCCAATTCAGAGAGGACGAAGCAGGAGCCGAATAAAGAATACAGTTTACATGAGGTATGCTGACGATTCTTGTCTTAAAGTACTATGTTTATATGATAATGTTCATTTTATGCAAGACATAATAGGTTGGAATCATGTTGTATCCCTTAGGAATCCTACCTATGAGAAACTCACACTTGAATTTCCCAGCTCCTACAGTTACAAGTCACGTTCCTTAAGCAGGAACTCTGTTGCCACTATTAGGTTCATAATATTTAACCGTGACTATGTTTTTAGCCATGACCAAATAGCTGGTATGCTACACTTTCAGTCGGCACCCGACATCCCCTGCTACCCCCCTTGGAGGGACCTTTTACGCATGAGTTCGACCTCTTATAGGAGAGGCTGACAGGGACTATAACTCAAGATATGAAAGGGAAAAGTCTTTCCACATCAATAACCCCCACAATCCGTTACTTATAGAAGATTTTAGAAAATACTATTTTTGGTCGTGGGGAGAATAAGAGCGTGACTATGAAAGAGTTGTTTTTCATAGATTGTGTTCTTAAACCTAGCCAAATAAATTAAGCAGAATTTATGTTAACTCACTTGAAAACAATTGCTAAGGCTAAGCGGGGGAACATTGTCATTGGAGGATTGATTACCTCCATTGCACTTGTTATGGGTTTAGATGCTAAGGTTGCCACACTTTTTCGTGTTGCGGACAATACTACGCTTGACATCGCCTCTTGTCAAGCACAAATGATAATTAAGACTAAGAGCCTTAGGAAGTATTATCTGATGATTCAACATGCCATGATTAGGAGTATTGTACTACATAACCCTAGGCGCATTGATGTGCGAAATGCGACAAATTAGCTTCTTGAAGCCTATGATAGTGATGATGAGGACGCCAAATAACTTGTTGCCGATGAGGGTGGTGACACTGATGTGGAGATGGATCAGAGAGAGCGAGTCTCTCATACTCCACCCCATCACCCGAGTGTCATCCGACACAGCCACCACGAGCACACTACCTTAGCCAACCCCTCCCCCATATATGCCTTTTGCTTCTTCCTCTTCTTTTACAGGTTGTGCATATCACCATAATTATAGCGTTGACTATGAGCTTAACATGATGCAACATAATGTTGCTGACTTACGTGTCGAGGCGCAGTTGCGCAATGACCGAGAGGGAAGCACGATCAGATGCTTTATGCCATGCAGCAGCAGATGCAGAGCATACAGTCTGGTGAGACTCAACATCTTCAGATGATGCATCAGATGACATAAAGAATGCAAAATCTACAAGTAAGGGACGATAAGCATTCTCACCAGCTACACAACCAGAGTGTGCTGCTTGAGGATATATGGAACTATTTCACAGGGCATGACATGAAGCCTCACGTGTTAGACGATAGACTTCGATCTAGAGGGGGTGAATAGATCACACGTAAAAACTTTTAGAAAAAATAAATTTAAAAAGTTTTATGGCACAACAGAAATAACCCGAATCGAATCGTCTAACCAAACCTCTATTAAAAAACTCGGATATGCGTAAAGGTATAAAAACTTATGATAATGAACACAAATTGTTCAACAACTATTAATCACAACCAATCGAATGCTAAGTTATACATAGAGCTTATTTCCAATGATCAAAACACACAAAAACACAATAAAATAATTTATCGAACACTTTGTGTGCAATCAATATCGTTTCGAAATTTGCTTTGTTTTGTTGATCTTAAAAACCAATCACAATCAAACGGATTATGATTATATCAACAAAAACTAATTCAAAATGTGATAAAAAATAATTCCCAAACGAATTGATCAAATGAACAATGAATTCAATAATTTGCAAACACAAAATTAAGAGAGAGAGAGAGAGAGAGAGAGAGAGAGAGAGAGATAGAGAGAGAGAGAGTACACAAGGATTTGTTTAGGCAGTTCCCCAATTGGCCTCGCTATGGGTACGCCTGCCCTCAATTCGAATTTGAATTGAGATATTATAATATATCTTACTTTGCAAATGTGTGTATACAAGAGATGAATAAATCTAACCCTACAAACCCTAGGCTTATTGTTGATTCTACCACCTCCAAAACCCTTGATCAAAGATTGATCAAGTAACCAACAATGCCACTTCAATTCACTTGTTCTTGGTACTTTCTTGCAAGGCACCCATTGTCCCAAGGCTTTCACCCAATTGAATTAATTCCAAGCACACACTTGTTAAAACCCAAGATTTACCAACGCGGTCCACCGTCTCACGCTACTCCCTTGCAAGGCACCCATTGTCCCAAGGCTTTCACTCGATTGGATCCGAATTGCGTAATCTTGTCCAAAACCTTCAAATCCTCAACGATATTAAAGGAAAACTCCAACTAGGTTTTTTTATTTGAAATCCTCAAAGTTCTCAACCCAATATTCTCGGTATAATAACCTAATTAGACGTTATCAACCCTAATCTAGATGGTCACCCAATCAAAAAATAATTATGTGTAGTTTGATTGTGTGTATGCATAGAAGAGAGGTTGCAGACTATGAGAATGATTTGAAATCTCGATTTTGTATAGGTTTACTCTAGAACCTTACTAGCAATGATGTATGTCTCAAGTATATATATGTACGCAAGTATGAATCAAAGGACATGAAAAAGTAAATGAAAGAAAAGCAAAAATTCAAGATTTTAGGTCTATAGGTCGACCTATCAAAGTCACGTGTCGACCTATAAAGGTCTTGAGTAGACCTATAGAAGTTAGCATATAGACAGACCCTGTAAGCTTTAATATTGAAGCATGTGTGTCGACCGATGCATTCTATGTGTCGACTTGAGCTGACAAAATTCTTCTATAGGTCGACCTAAAGTTGTATGTGTCGACCTATAGAGTGTTTTCACACACACAAAACAAAGTTTTTGATGCATGAAGCTATTTCTTGATGCTTGAATCTTTTCTAAACCATTTCTAACATGTTGGAATGTTTCCTAATGCAAAAATGCACAATGTACACCTAGAATAAGTTAATATCATCCAATGTCCAAAAACGCTAAAGTTTCTCCTAGTTTTGACATCATACAAAATATATCTAAACGAAAAGATGCACTCACATCACGATGGTAGGCGCGAATGCCGTTGAGGCCCTCTTCTCAGGTTACATCCCTCATTTCTTACGTTTTTATCTTTACATTGAGGACAATGTAGGATTTAAGTGTGAGGGATGAGTTTTATCGCTTTCATTATTTTATTTTTATCTACGTAGTTTATATTTATTTGCTTTTGTCTATTCTTCTTTTGATTACTTAGTTTAGATTTTATTTTTTATTTCGTTGTTAATGTAGTATATCGAGTCATATGCATGTGTTGTCGAGTCATTTATGTATGCGTTTCTGTTATGTTGTTGATTTCCTAAAAAAGTTGAACCTACTTATGAGTCATCATGAGGAAAGAGCATTCACATGGGGTCAAACACTTACCTAAAGGTCAAAGTCTCACCCACACAAGTGAGAGAGGCACCACATATTCTCCCAAAAACTTAAGGTGATAGGTTTATGGGTCCTCTTACTTATAAAGTGCTCAACCCCTACTTTTCTAAGCAATGTAGGACTTAGAACTCACACTTGTTTCTCAACACAACTCACACTTATTTCTCAACAATCTCCCCCTAAAGTGTGAGTACATCCACTATGCTCCCCCTTAAACGGAAGCTTTTTTTATCCACAGGCTTGTACCTCTGTTGAGAGACACCCTTATCTCGTCATGGGCACTTCAACGGAACACACCGTCTGACCAACATGTCAAGAAGAATTTTAACACAAGGAGTCGGTGTGAGAGCAAGAATTGTCTCTACAAGTCAATCTATGTTTTGATGATAACAATAAGTATTTGTGAAAGAACCATTTTATGGTCTAACGTGTGTTGTGTTCAGATCATAAGAACTAAAGATATCAGAACCAACATACACCAGCTAGATGTACGATGATTGAATATATACACATGCGAAGTTACTATGTGTGACTAAAGTCGCGAGAAGCAAGAACGCTTCTTCATCTAGTCATGATCAGCCAGATCCAAGGATGCCAAGATTGCTGTTGCAATGCTCTTGTGGATGCTCTCTGAAAGTGATTGAGATTCTGAAGATATCGAAGCTTCTGAAGAAGTACACTCTGAAAGAACCAAAGTACGGAAGACTCCTATGACTTGAAGTTCTGATAGCTGAAGGCGCTGAAGACCAAGTGTAGAAACAATCTGAAGACTGATGAGTTCTGAAGATCAAGGTTTCAAATAAGAAGTTCTGAAGACTCTGAAGACAGGCTCTGAAGATTCAGAAGACTTGAAGCAGAAAAGGATAACGTTCTTAAAGATCAAGTGCTGAAGTTCTGAAGACTGATTCCTAATGGACTTCTTCAATCAACTGAAGACTTGAAGCATCGGATATTCTGCTATGAAGACTCTACTTATGCTTCATCAAATTAACATCAGAAGCCACTGAAGTTTTGAAGTCTAAATATTACCGTTGTGAGTTAAATGTACACACTGCCCAAGAAAAGATGTCTGGTCACTTCTTTCTCTGCAAAAAGAAGATGTGTCAGTACAACACATCATTTCACAACGTCTCTTTTCTAAACAGCCAACAATATTCTCTAACGGCTATATTTCTACTGGCTATTTAATGGAAATAGTTTTTACTTCTGAGGTGTCGATCACATATAGAAACATGAACCGAATGTTCATCTACAAAATTGACCAAGTCATTGTGAAGATAGCAACAACGATGAGTTCTCGTTGTAACACTTAACATAATCAGAGCTATCATTATTTCATGAATGGCGATTGTTATTGAAACTCAAGAAGAAAAATCAACACAACAACAATAATCAAACAGAAACTGTTGATGAAGAAGACAACATTGAAGATCTGTCAAGTCATCAACCTACCTTCTCATCAAGACTACATTGAAGATCTGAAGCAAGGAGTTGCTGCTCAAAGCTTGCTCAACCAGAAGACGAAGAAGAAGATCTACAAGATGTCAACAATTGTAATATCTAAATACATCTTTGTAGTTTCTTAGGAAAACAAAGAGCTGATTGCTCAAAACTTGCTTGAACACATGTGTGTGTTCTCTGTACTTAAACTTAGGAGAAACTTGCTTATTAAGAAGCACAATTTGTAATCTCCAGTTTGCCAATTCAACTAAATGAATTGAGACTCCTCAAGTGAACGTTATATCCTAATGGGATCCCTGAACGGTTCAGCTGTGAGTTGAGGCCCTTGAGTAGATCACGTGGTGATCAGATACTTGAGATGACAATGGCTGGGTGTCATTGTGGAAAATCCTGAAATAAGGTCATTAGCGTTATATTCATTAAGTTGAATCCCTGAACGTCTAGCTGCGAAAGCCTAGCAGTAGATCTTAAAGAAATTGGAACCTGCAGGTCAATGTTTGTTATATTCATTAAGTTGAATCCCTGAACGGTTCATTGTGTTGTTAGTCACAGTGCGGCTGTGCAAGTTGCTAGTCACCGGCGTGGCCCCTGCAAGTGTAATCATGATTTGATTATAGTGGATTAAGTCCTTGTGTTCAAGGCGAAATCACCTGAGGAGGGTGGACTGGATTAGCCCGCGTGGTGAACCAGGATATATCGTGTGGCTTTTACTCTCTTGCTTAGTATCTCTATTTATGTTTCTGCATTGTCTATCAGAACCTCATATTAAGCAAAGTCAGAACCTTGCAGCCTATCTCTGATAAGCTTCCGCACTGCAAGTTCTGAGTATCATATCTTATGATCAGAACCTATATGGTTCTCATGCTCTATAGTTAAGAGATCAGAATCTCTCAACGAACATTAAAGGTTCTTGAGTGTCTCTTTAATAAGATGCGAAAAGTTACAAAAAGAGTAAATACACAATTCAAAGCCCTCCTTTCTTGTGTCTTTCTCGCACCTTCAGTCGGTCCCTTACTCAAACCAGGCTCTGATACCACTGATGGGTCATCATGGGGAGGGAGCATACACATTGGTTCAAACACTCACCTAAAGGTCAAAGACTCGCCCAAACAAGTGTAAGAGAGGCCACATATTCACCAAAAACCTTAAGGTGATAAGTGTATGTGTACTCTTACTTATAAAGTGCTCAACCTCCACTTTTCTAAGCAACGTGGGACTTAGAACTCACAGTTGTTTCTCAACATAACTCACACTTGTTTCTAAACACCCACCACATTTTTTTTGAAAAAGTTTAGGATTCATAGCTCACTTTGAAAGTATATAGGTTCCAAAAGAGGCGAGGCTAAGGTTGAGGAGACTTGGGAAATTTTTTGCAAAATCGGTATTGTCTCGATACCTCAAGCCTCCCAAATATAGAAATCGATTTGAATTCTCGTTGGGTCATAACCTTAAATTTCCATTTCTTAGTAATCCCCTAGTAGTTTTTATATCCAGTCAGGCATCATCCAGAGTCGCACACTGAGTAGTCTAGTCGATGAATATAAGTGGAGAAGTAATAATAATGAACGATTGTCTACTAAGTTAGGTAATCCTCACCCGATTACTTAGCCCAACAATGGTTGAACCCCACAAATTAAAAAAAAAAGAAAGAAAGAAAAAAAGAGAAAAGAAAATCCAAATGAATAAAGCATTTTTAAAACTGTGAATAAAGACGATAACTGGTTAGCCTACCATGTATGTGACATTAGTATAGATAAAGGGTCTTAATGTGACTCTCTCGAACAAAAGGGGATGGAAATAAATAGGAGAGTTAGACTTTGACACAAAGGCATGATTCAAATTGGTTTATATAGGAGGGAGACTTTTGACAACAAAGTGAGAAATTGTGTCTTTACAATATCTTTGGTGTGTTGTTAATACCTATTAAATTAACCATTAGCCGATCTAACTTTTGTGTGCCACATATGAGTAATAATGATGTTATGTTTCCTAAGTCCTTTTCACATTCCATTTCTACATTTTCATTAATTTTTCATTCTAGGTAGCTTGCTTGAGGACAAGAAAGGGTTTAAGTGTGGGGGAATTTGATTACTCAGGAACGTATCATATTTTTTACTCGATTTGCATGCATTTTAGTGTAGTTTTTATGTTCTTTTTATAATATTATGTCGGTAATGTGTGTGTGTGTGTGTGTGTGTGTGTGTGTGTTTCAGGTATTTAGTGGTTGGAAGTCTCTGCGCAAAGAAACGGGAAAAAACAACGAAAATGGGAAGACAAGCTAAGCTTTATGTTGTCATGACGACTAATACTAGGATAACACATAATGTATTTTAACTTGATTCCCATGTTTTTTAATGTCATTTCATATATTTTTATTCGTGTAACGTTGGTTTTATTATGCATTTTAGGTGTGTGGTTGATTGGACACTCAGAAGAGCAAGAAGAAAGAAAAAGGATTGAAAAAAGGGACAAAAGCTGCAAAAATACAAGATCAGGCAGGCTGACGGCCGTTATCCCCCTTAAGGTCGTCAGCAAATGGAGAAACTCAACAAGAAGATGTTGACGGGTGTCAGCTACCCCTGATGACCGCCAGCCTAGCAAAATCCAGTATTTTTCCCCCACTAAGGCTAAACCAGTCATTCATTCATCATATTTTTCTTAACCAACTCCCACCACTTTTCAGCAGTTTCTGGTTGATTTTTAGGCTATTTAAGGATTTTTCAATTTCAGTTTTAGGTGTACAAGTTTTTAGAGTATTAATTTTAAGCAGAAAATTCACCATCATAAAAGCAATTGTTTCTCACATTGAGGAACTGCTGTACGCTAACATCAGAACTTAGGAAGTTTCTGTACGTACTTGGATCGATCGCGAATTAATCTTGGCAGAGTAGTTTTTTCGAATTTCAATTTCAAAATTTTATTGCTTCCAGATTTTAATTGCAGGTTCAATTTATTTATTAGTTTTTAATTTCTATCTTCATTCTACACTGATATTGTTGTTATTGTTACTACTACTACTACTACTACTACTACTTATTATTATTATTATTATTATTATTATTATTATTATTATTATTATTATTATTATTATTCGTACTGATCAATTTCACACACACACACACACACACACACACACAGAGAAACATACGCGCGCGCACGCACACACACACACACACACGCAAACACACACACACACACAAATATATATATATATATATATATATATATATATATATATATATATATATATATATATATACTGTTTTTGTTCCGAAACTAAATTAATTTTATAATCAGTTTGGTTTATTTACATTTTAATAACAGTATGTTAGGTATTTTAAATATGTCTGACTAAGCTCTTAGAGCCCGGAATGTGAGGGGCATTGCGAGAAAGCAAAAAATACTTAGATACCGGCCTCAGCGCGAGAGTGTGGAAATGGTACTCGATCATTAAAATTTGGATTTTTAATTTCTAAAAACAACGATAGAGCTTTATAAATTAATTAAGATTTATTAATTCTCAAAAAGTGTGTCAAAATTGTAACTTGTATGTGCGACAACAGGCAACTACGATTCTGAAATCCAACATGAGCTGTGCAAAAGTGAGCAGTGTTTTAAATTAATAACTCTTGCGAAAATGATTTTTAAAACAAAGTAAAATGCTAAATTTTATTTGAGTCCCAAAGCCCGTGGCTGTTGTAACTCCAAAACTACGAGATCTTTAGAGTCCAAGGGCATATAACTACTGATTGTCAACTATTATCAGGGACTGCACCTGACCAAGTTAACTATGCACAAGGAAATCCATACTTAAACACCTATAGCCCCGGATGAAGAAACCATCCAAACTTTTCATACAAGAGAAATAATGCATTATTTGCTCCAACTCCTTCACCTTCAAACCCTCCAGGTTTTCCAAAATGAGCCCATGCTGCTCCTCCCACTCCTAGAAAGTCAAACTTAGAATTAATGATGGAAAACTTCATCGTAATTTAGACCCAGCAGAACAAAGAGTTCATGAATCAAAATGTTCACACTAATGAGCTGGTGAAACAATTGGAGAACAATGTTGAAGCCATGTTTACGCACAACAAGATGCTTGAGACTCAAATAACTCAAGTAGTCCAGCAACAAGCGGCTACTGCTACCCCTGCTGGCACATTTCCAGGCTAACCCAACCCAATCCTAAGGGCCATGCAAACTTCATCACACTGTAAAGTGGGATGGAGTTAGATGGACCCGTTGATCCTAGAGTTACAAATCTTACGATGTATAGGAGAGTCGAGAAGGAACTTGAGAAAATGACTGATGAAAGTCAAGTAGGAGAACCAATAGCTGATAATGAGGGAACAACCACTACTAAAGAAGCTATTGAGAAAGAGAAGCCATGTGTGCATCCACCACCTTATAAACCAAAAATACCATACCCTTAAAGACTCGCCAAATCAAAGAATGAGGATCAGTTTAAGAAATTCATCGACCTCCTAAAGCAACTTCATGTTACTATCCCATTCATGAAGGCCATTGCTCAAATGCCCTCATATGCTAAGTTCCTAAAAGAGATCTTGTCCAACAAGAAAAAACTTGAAGATGATGAGGCAATAACACTAACTGCAGAGTGTAACACCATTATCCAAAATAATATGCCGCGGAAATTGAAAGACCCTGGTAGTTTTTCCATTCCATGTGTAATAGGAAAATTTGTCATTGACAAGGCACTTTACGATCTAGGAGCTAGCGTCAGTTTAATGCCTCTCTCTATATATATGAAAAGCTAAAGTTAGGAGACTTGATACCTACAAGGATGTCCCTCTAGTTGGCAGATCGTTCCGTTAAGCATCCTGTAGGAATGTTGGAAAACATTCAAGTACACATTGGCCAATTCTATATTCCTATAGACTTCATAGTTATGGACATAAAGGAAGACTCTAACATCCCCATCATATTAGGAAGACATTTCTTAGCCACTGCTGGTGTGATCATAGATGTAAAAAGAGGGAAACTAAATTTTGAAGTTGGTGAGGAAAAGATTGAATTTATTCTTTCCCGATTTCTGGAAGCTCTTGCTATAGATTATACTTTCTATTTCATATACATCATTGATGAATGCTTAAAAAAATTGGCAACTGAACCACCACCATCGATTAGAGAACTGGTAGAACTTCTAGCCAAATAAATGCTAGAAGAAGATGAGGGTGAATATTATCACCCATATGCTGATGATAGCCTAAGGATATGTCTAGCACCTATACCTGACCCTATGCCAAGCCCTAAGCAACCCTCGATACAACTTAAGGTACTACCCAAGAATCTAAGATATGAGTTTCTAGACGAACAACTTGGTCGTCTTATTATTGTTAATTCTAATCTTAGTAAAGACGAGACTGAGAAACTTTTGGTTGTATTTGTCGTAACCCGAAATTTGATCTCCCCTTTTGCCTTTTGCATAAGCATGTACATTTGCATTTGCTAGCATATGCACTCACACTTTTTCTCTTTGATTTTTGTTGCAGGAATATCCAGGTTTTCCAAGTCCGATTAATCGCATCCTCACAAGGTCATCACATCATCAAAACAAGCACAAAATAAGGGTTTCCATGCCTATTCATCAAAACAAGAGGTGGAAAATCGAAACTGGGGCTCCAACACTTGTTCCTAAGCAATTTGGGCAAATTTTTCCTAGAGTAATCGATTACCATTTTGCTAGGCAAAATAGGGTAATCGATTACCCTGTGCAAATTTGCAGTTTCTGCTGCATTTTCAGGACATCAACTTTGCACTCTCTTTTCTCTTGTGTTCTACTTGGTTCTAGCATTGTATGGAACATTCTAGACAGTTCAAGACCATTCAAGGCACTCCACTTACATTTATTCCAATGCACCACTTTGAATTAAGTGTACCATGTTACTTAATTTCCAAGCATGTGAGCCTTTAATTTGGATTTATATTGGGATTGCTCCACCGAGTTAAATACCTAACTAACCGAGTCAACTTCTGACTCGGTGAGTCAAGTGTAACTAACTCCCAAGCTAGCTCTAAAGCTAACTCCAAAGCACACTCCAAACCTAGCAACTCCAAAGCAAAACTCTATTTAAACAACACTCCACCATTTCACAAAGGATCGACAATCATTTTCACAATTCTTCACTCTCAATTCTCTCATTTTCTCTCTGCATTTTTCTACAACCTCTTCAAATTCATCTTCATCTTCTCCCCCAAACCACACTAAAGATCCATCATCACCATAAAAAAGAAGCAAATTTCACATTGAAATTGCTTATCTCTTGAGCTTAAACCTTCATTCCTCTTCAATTTGGTTTAGATCCTTGGATCTAGAGTAGCTTCTACTTCACTTCAAGTAATCTACTCAAGCAATTCAGTGTTAATTCGTACCCGGTGCGTTTTTTGCGATTTTGCTACGATTTCGCTTGGTTTCTCTGGTTTTCTCTGGTTTTCTCCACTTATTTTGATCACATTTACTTTGCAACAACATCCAAGCCAATTCTCCGGCTTGTAGGTTGGTCAATTCTCACTTAATTTACTGTTTCGATCATTTTCACGCATTTACGATGTAGTTTCGATAGCTTTTCGGTTCGATGAATCATGTGATTGTGTGATCTTTGATTTTCATGTTTGATGCTTTCAATTGATGATTAATTGCTTCTAATTCATGTAATTTTCGTGCACAAATGCATGTCATAACATGTGGTAGTTTGGATAAGTGATTAGGTGCTGAAAATGCTTTTTTGAAAAACTGTTTTTTGCCATTGTTACAGTGGTAATCGATTACTCATATGAGGGTAATCGATTACTCTGCATAAATTTTCACTAATTCTGCTGTTTTCAAGCAGGTAATCGATTACCTGCATTGTGGTAATCAATTACCACTGTAACAGAATGCCATTTTTGAGTTTTTTCAAGCTTGTTTGACATTCTTTCCTCCTCTAACTTCCATGGCTTGATATGCTTGATATTTGTGGATGTTTTAAGTGTTGTTTGCCTCTGTTTGAAGCATGCTTGCAATAATTTGATGCACGATTTATCGATTCTTGTATTGTTTGCATTCTTGACATTGTATGAACATGTTGATTCTTGCACACTTTTGTTCACATATTGACATGATTTGTGAAATTCTGGTATCAGATGTGTGATGTTAAGTGTGATGTCACAACAACACACTTTGCTATATGAACAAGGTAAAAACAACAGTAAATAACACAATGAATTGTTCACCCAGTTCGGTCTAACTACCTACGTCTGGGGGCTACCAAGCCAGGGAGGAAATTCACTATTTGTAGTATCAAATTACAGACTCAACAATCCCAGTTGACATCAACCTAACTTGATCACTACCCAATGACACTTCTACCTAAGAAACCACTTAGGTATGAGAAACCACTCACTCCCTAAATCACCACAGTGATACAATCCAATGATTTCAAATTAAACACACTACTTGATTCTGCTTAATAGCTTTGATCAAGAACAATTAACAACTCAAAAAATAGTAACACCAATTCACACACGAATGGTTTACAAAACACACATGAAGACACAAATGACACTCAGTCTTTAGCTCTCTTTCTTCGTTATTTTCCAATAAGGGTTGAGGCTGCTTTTATAGAATTCTGACTTGGGCTTGGACCACCTCCAAAAATATCTGCTTTGATTTGTTTTAAAACCAGAATTTAAAATAGATTTGATCTTCAAATCTTTTTAAATCTCTTTAAATCAGCCCTAATGTCAGTTACAGAATTTGCTCCATGATCTGCAAAAATATCTGATTAAAAATATCTTCTCCAAGAAATTCGCATCCAATCACTCTAACAAATCTCCTCAAAACACACTAACACGCGCAGCCCTAAAACATCACAATCTGATGTTCTGATGTTCTGATATAGTGATGTCAAGACATCACTTATAACATCAGCATATAAAACTTCAACCCTGCAACAGCTAATGTTAGGAACCAATGTTATGACATCAGACATATGACATCAACATTGTTCAACTTTGTTTTACCAAAATTCCAGCCAATACAAGAACTAACAATCTCCCCCTTTGGCTAAAACAATCTCTGCCATCATCAGAGGTACCTGCAGCGGAAAAACTTCAAACCAGCAGCAATCACATAGCAAACTGTACAAAGCTAAACTCCCCCTCAAAACAAGAACCAGCATATCAGATGTTCAAACATGCACACTCCCCCTCAAGCCTAGAGCCACATCAGACAACTAGGCAACACATAGGCTAACTCTCCCCCTTTTTAGCCACAATTGGACAACATCTACATCAAACACAAAGATCTGACATCCATTAAGACATGGTCAAAATCAAGCTTCCCAAGGTACACACTATCCAAAAACTTTGACTGGTCAGGCGATACAATCAATGGATTCTTATAGTACTATAAAATCCAAGCCTTCTTCCTTCTAACAGCACCAGAAACCACACAAGAATGAGTCAGTCAACCAAAGATGCAGGAAAGCAACACATGCATGAGGACAATAAACCAGATCCACTGAAGAACAAGAACACAACAAGGAAAGTCGTTGGAACTTCTTCAGGAGCAACAAGAACAAGAAAACCATCAGAGACAAAAACCATCAAAAAACCTCCAGTGCAACTCCATGCTTCTGATGATGAATGGGATGAAGATTGGAATACTTTTCTTGATGCAGGGGGTTGGGATAATCTTTAGCCCTTATATAAATTTCTTTTGATGTACTAAAATCCAATCTTGTATGCTTTCAGCAGTTGAATAAAATGTTGTTTCCATTAAACATATGCAAAATCACAACTGCACAAAAACTCCTTCCAGCACACCTAATCCTCATAAATGCAAATTCCCAGTTTGCTTCTTAAACTTTCAAATTGATTTTCATCTAAGGCTTTAGTAAAAATGTCAGCTAATTGTTTATCTGTAGCAACATGTTCCAAAGCAACTACTTTGTCCTCAACCAAATCTCTTATAAAATGATGCCTTATATCAATATGCTTAGTTCTGCTATGTTGAATATGATTCTTAGAGATATTGATAGCACTCAAATTATCACAGTACAATGTCATGACATCTTGCTTGACATTGTATTCTGTTAACATCTGCTTCATCCAAACAAGTTGAGAACAACTACTCCCTGCTGCTATGTACTTAGCTTCAGCAGTAGAAAGAGACACACAGTTCTGCTTTTTACTAAGCCATGATATCAGATTATTCCCTAAGAAGAAGCAACCTCCTGAAGTACTTTTTCTATCATCAGCACTCCCTGCCTAATCAGCATCACAGAAACCACCTAACTCAGTTCCTGATCCATGACTGTAAAGCATTCCATAGTCACTAGTCCCATTCACATATTTCAGAATCCTTTTCACTTGATTCAAGTGACTAACTTTAGGCTCAGCTTGATATCTGGCACAAACTCCAATAGCAAAAGAAATATCAGGTCTGCTAGCTGTGAGATACAATAGACTTCCAATCATGCTTCTGTATAACCTTTGATCCACACTAACACCATGTTCATCCTTGGACAACTTTAAATGAGTAGGACCATGTGTCCTCTTGTGATTAGCATTCTCTAGACCAAATTTCTTCACTATGTTCTTTGCATACTTGCTCTGAGAAATGAATATGGAGTCCTCCATTTGTCTAACTTGTAGACCAAGAAAATAGTTGAGCTCTCCAACAAGACTCATTTCAAACTCAGACTGCATCTGTTCCACAAATTGTTTCACCATTGCATCTGACATCCCACCAAATACTATGTCATCAACATATATTTGAGCTATCATCAATTTTCCTCCTTCCTCTTTAACAAACAAAGTCTTGTCAATTCCTCCTTTTCTGTAGCCATTCACAGCCAGGAATTCAGTAAGCCTTTCATACCAAGCTCTTGGTGCTTGCTTCAAACCATAGAGAGCTTTCCTTAGTTTGTAAACATGGTCAGGAAATGTTGGATCAATAAATCCTTTTGGTTGATCAACATACACCTCTTCATTTAAGTAACCATTCAAGAAGGCACTCTTAACATCCATCTGAAAAAGCTTGAATTTGAAATTACAAGCCACCCCTAAGAGTAATCTGATAGATTCCAGTCTTGCCACAGGAGCAAAGGTTTCATCATAATAAATTCCTTCAACCTGAGTGTATCCCTTAGCAACTAATATGGCCTTGTTTCTGGTGACCGCTCCTTGTTCATCAGATTTATTTTTGTCAATCCACTTGGTGCCAATCACATTAACTCCATCAGGCCTTGGTACAAGATCCCACACTTTATTCCTTTTAAATTGTTCCAGCTCTTCATGCATGGCATTAATCCAAAACTCATCAGTCAAGGCTTCTTTGACATTCTTGGGCTCAATTTTAGAAACAAAACAAGAATTTGACACAACCTCTCTTGATCTAGTGCTAACCCCTGATTTAGGGATCACCTATGATAAGCTCCCTTGGATGGTCCTTTAGCACTCTAATAGATGGTTCTTTATTAGATTGTTCAGGTTCAGGCTCAACATCAACATGACTGGGAGACCCACTTATGTCTTCAGTTTCTTCTGTGACTTCTTCAACTGATGTTTCAATATCATCCAGGACATCAGCATCTTCCTGCTTATCAATGTCATCAATCACCACATTTATAGACTCCATCATAACCTTTGTTCTGGAGTTGAAAACCCTGTAAGCTCTGCTATTTGTAGAGTATCCTAGAAATATTCCCTCATCACTTTTAGGATCCAATTTTCTCCTCTGTTCACGATCTGACAAAATGTAACATTTACTTCCAAAAACATGAAAGTACTTCACATTTGGCTTTCTTCCTTTCCACAGTTCATACAGAGTAGCTGAAGTGCCCCTTCTCAAAGTAACTCTGTTGTGAACATAGCAAGCAGTGTTCATGGCCTCAGCCCAGAAATGGTAAGGAAGCTTTTGGCATGAATCATTGCCCTAGCAGACTCTTGAATAGTTCTATTCTTCCTTTCAACAACTCCATTTTGCTGAGGAGTGATTGGAGAAGAAAACTCATGACTTATGCCTTCAGCAGAACAATATTCAGCAAACTTGTTATTTTCAAACTCTCTTCCATGATCACTCCTTATTCTAATAACATTACTCTCCTTTTCCCTTTGGAGTCTTTGACAAAGATCTTTAAAAACATCAAACACCTCTGATTTGTCTTTAATGAAGCTCACCCAGGTGTACCTAGAATAGTCATCTACAACAACATAAGCATACTTCTTCCCTCCTAGACTTTCTACCTGCATAGGTCCCATCAAGTCCATATGAAGAAGTTCTAAAACTTTGGAGGTGGTGTTATGTTGAAGCTTCTGATGTGACATCTTGGTCTGCTTCCCTATTTGACAATCTCCACAAACTCTTCCCTCTTCAATATTGAGTTTAGGAATTCCTCTGACAGCTTCTGAAGATATTATTCTCTTCATTCCCTTCAGATGAAGATGTCCCAACTTTTGATGCCAAATTTTGACTTCATCATCTCTAGCAAACACACATGTTGAGGTACTTGAGTCTTGTTACACCCATAGATAATAGTTGTCTTTAGACCTAACACCCTCCATGATGACTTCTCCTTTCTCATTTGTGACATTGCACTCAGATTTTGTAAAGTCTACTTTGAATCCTTGATCACAAAGTTGACTAATACTGATCAAATTTGCTGTCAACCCTTTGACAAGCAGAACATCATCCAGTCTAGGAGCACCAGCACAATTCAGCTTTCCCATCCCCTTGATTTCTCCTTTGACACCATCACCAAAGGTTACATGACCTGAAGACTGGAGCTTAACATCTACCAACAAATTCTTAACTCCTGTCATGTGTCTTGAACACCCACTATCAAAGTACCAGTCTTCTTTGGTAGAAACCCTAAGAGAAGTGTGAGCTATTAAGCTGGTAACTTTACCTTTTGGAACCCATTGCTTCTTAGAATTGAAGGCCTGATTACCTATGGGAAACTTCTGTGTGGGAGTATACAGATGTGCCTTCTAAGGATACCCATGTAGCTTATAACAGTAGGCCTTTATGTGTCCAAAACGCCCACAGTGATGACATCTCCAGCGCCTGAATTTCTTCCTAGAAGGAATCCTGTCAGGATGTTTAAACATTTGTTTTAATATTACTGGTTTGGAACTGGTAATAACATCATCAACAGCTGCAACATTGTTGAATCCCAAACCACTTTTGTCTCCAGCAATTTTCCCAATACTAAGAATGTTGTCTAGAGCATCAGTACCATTGTTCAACATTCTGACAGTTTTGGTCATAGAATCCAATTTAGAGTTAAGCATACTGACTTCATTTTCAAGTTCAGTCTTTTCAGCCTCTAACTGCACTATAGTTTTCTTCAGCTTCTCTCCTTCAAGACACACTTGTTCACTTCTCATGCACAATTCTTTATACGAGGCAACAAGCTCTTCATAAGTAATCTCATCATCACATGAATCATCATCTGACTCACAAACCCCAATCATAGCTCTTACAAGCTTAGCTGATTCTTCTTCAGATTCACTTTCACTATTAGACCAGGAAGCAGATAACCCATTTTTCTGCTTTTTGAGATAAGTAGGATATTCCTTCTTGACATGACCATACCCTTCACACTCATAGCATTGGACTCCCTTGTCATTATTGGACTTTTCTTTATCTCTAGTTTTCTTCCCCTGATCTCCTGATCTGTTGGTGTCAGAAGTGATGTTCTTGACATTAGGATTATAACTCTTATTTATCCTCTTCATAACCTTATTAAACTGTCTTCCCAGCAAAACAATGGCATGGGACAGCTCCTTCTGAGAATCAACACCCTTCTCTTTCTTAGAATCTTCAGAACTAGATACCAAAGCTATACTTTTGGTTTTCTTTTCAGGTTCCTCTTCCATTCCTAATTCAAAGGTTTGAAGAGAGCCTATCAACTCATCAACCCTCATCTTGCTGATGTCTTGGGCTTCTTCTATAGCTGTCACCTTCATTTTATATCTCTTGGGAAGAGGTCTAAGAATTTTCCTCACCAGCTTCTCTTCAGTCATCCTTTCTCCTAGGGCACTAGAAGCATTTGACAGCTCCAGGATGTTCATGTGGAAATCATGGATAGTCTCATCATCCTTCATCTTCAAATTTTCAAACTTTGTTGTCAAAAGTTGAAGTCTTGACATCTTGACTTTGGAGGTTCCTTCATGAGTAGTCTTCAAGATATCCCATGCTTCTTTAGCTACTTCACAAGTGTTGACCAACCTGAAGATGTTCTTATCAACACCATTGAATATGGCATTCAAGGCTTTAGAATTCCCAAGGGCAAGCTCATCTTCTTCCTTGGTCCACTCTTTTTCAGGTTTCAGTTTTGAGCTACCCTCTACTTCCTTTCCATTCTCATCCTTTTCCACAATAACAGGATATTTCCATTCTTTCACAATAGCCTTCCAGGCTCTGCTGTCTAATGACTTCAAGAATGTAACCATACGAGGTTTCCAATAGTCATAATTGGAGCCATCTAGAATAGGGGGTCTATTAACAAATCCACCAGTCTCCTTGTCCATTGCACCAGAAAGTATCAGCCCTAGATCTTACCCAGATGCAGAGCAGGACGCCTGCTCTGATACCAATTGAAATTCTGGTATCAGATGTGTGATGTCACAACAACACACTCTGCTATATGAACAAGGTAAAAACAACAGTAAATAACACAATGAATTGTTCACCCAGTTCTGTCTAACTACCTACGTCTGGGGGCTACCAAGCCAGGGAGGAAATTCACTATTTGTAGTATCAAATTACAGACTCAACAATCCCAGTTGACATCTACCTAACTTGATCACTACCCAATGACACTTCTACCTAAGAAACCACTTAGGTATGAGAAACCACTCACTCCCTAAATCACCACAGTGATACAATCCAATGATTTCAAATTAAACACACTACTTGATTCTGCTTAACAGCTTTGATCAAGAACAATTAACAACTCAAAAAATAGTAACACCAATTCAAACATGAATGGTTTACAAAACACACATGAAGACACAAATGACACTCAGTCTTTAGCTCTCTTTCTTCGTTATTTTCCAACAAGGGTTGAGGCTGCTTTTATAGAATTCTGACTTGGGCTTGGACCACCTCCAAAAATATCTGCTTTGATTTGTTTTAAAACCAAAATTTAAAACAGATTTGATCTTAAAATCTTTTTAAATCTCTTCAAATCAGCCCTAACGTCAGTTACAGAATCTGCTCCATGATCTGCAAAAATATCTGATTGAAAATATCTTCTCCAAGAAATTCGCATCCAATCACTCTAACAAATCTCCTCAAAACACACTAACAACGCAGCCCTAAAACATCACAATCTGATGTTCTGATGTTCTGATATAGTGATGTCAAGACATCACTTATAACATTAGCATATAAAATTTCAACCCTGCAACAGCTAATGTTAGGAACCAATGTTATGACATCAGACATATGACATCAACATTGTTCAACTTTGTTTTACCAAAATTCCAGCCAATACAAGAACTAACAATTTATGATGCATGCTAATTGATATTTGGTACTGTTTTGCACTTTCATTCTTGATTACATTAAATTTGTTCTTCATTGGGCAAGTTTAATCATGTACAATCAATAATCCAGACTTTTTCTTTAATGATTTTCCATCTCTTTGGAAAATTGTTAGCATATCAATTCCCTTTGATTGAATAATTGAAACCTTGTTTCGATTAGTTGATCCTTCCTTGCTCTTATCTTTAGGCTTCCTTTAGAGTTTGGTTCTCTTGATCCCCTGCCGAGCTGGAGATTCGCACGAGCACTAGAGCACCGTATAACTTGGCATTGTTATGCTGTCTGTTTCAATTTCCGCATTATACTTTGGTGCTAGAGATGGGATGAGAGTGTAGAATTCTTACACTCATCTTGATTATTTTGGGTAGGGGACGAATGACCACGTGCCTAGAATAATTGTCTCTATCTCTAAGCTGTAGTGTCTCTCAATCCTTCGTCGAGTCGATCCTTGATCACTTTTTCTCTTTTCGAATCACTCTTTTGATCAATCACCATTCTCTTGGTTAAAGATCATTGTCTCTTGGGTTAACACCCATCTCTTGCCTCATTATCCTTTTCTTGTGGCCAATCATTGCTTATTGATTCCCCAGAAGAGTCTCAATCCCTTTTTCTTTGGTTAATCACAGTCTTTCTATCAAACACCGAAACCCTAGCGGGGTTCGCAACCTTCTCTTGGTTCTTCTCCCTTTGATTGGTTAACCACTTCCTATCAGTTAAAACACTAATTTACACTTCTCCTCAGTTAACCACAACCCATATGTTAACATACTGAACTCATTTTGAGTTAATCACCTTCTCTTGGTTAATCAATCATTCTTTTTGGTTAATCACAGTCCGTCTGTTAAAACTAATACCCTGTGAGCTAGTAACATTCTTTTGGTTCAAATACCCTTTTCGTTGGTCAAGTACTACTTGTTAAGTCAATACCAACATCCCCAGTGGGTCACAACCTTTGCTTGGTTTCACACCCGCCTAGTAGGTCACAACCTTTGCTTTGTTCTACACCCGTTCTTTTGGTTGATCACAGTCTATCTATTAAAACCTTTCTCCCCGCAGAGTTGCAATCTTTTCTTTCTTCCAGTTAATCACTACTTATCAGTTAATATACCGAAGTCCCCTCAGAGTCAAACACCTTCTCTTGGTTCAGTACTCTCTTCTTTTGGTTTATCACAGCTTGTCTGTTGACACTAACTCTTTTTCCCCACAGAGTCTTACTCTTTTTTTCTCCGGTTAACAACTGCCAGCCAGTTGACATACCGAACCCTTTCTCTTGGTTTTGACACCATCCCTTTCTTTGTTTCCCAGTATGGTAACTTACCCTCTGATCCCCAGCATGGTCATTGTGTTCTCTTACTCCTCAGTGGAGTCTCTGTTGTCCTTTTGCTCCTTTATCTTCTTGGTTTTGACACCACTCTTGCACTTTATCCTCAACTCAGTTACTATTTTTTCCTTTGCACTCCTTTCCATCCCCGGTAGATTTCTTCTCTATCTTCTTTTGCTCTTGGTTTTGACACCATTTTCCTTTTCCTTTTCCGTCTTGGTTCCCTGAACTACGGACACTCTGATTCTGCATTCATTCGAATGTAAGATACGTAGGCACAAGATTGCGATGATCTTGGCGAGCACACTTCCACCTTCTTTAATTCCTCTTCTCTTTCCCTGGTTCCCTGAACTACGACGCTCTCATTTCCTCATTGCACTATGAGGGTACGTAGGCACGAGGGCCCTAATCCTTCGCGAGCACCTTCTTTCTTTTTCTCTTTTCCTTTTCTCTCTCCTTCTTGTAGCTAGAAGCCTTTAGATAGATAACCCATCCAAGCCTAGAAGTAAGTGAAATGGTTCCCGTCGAGTACGACAGATGCGTAAGGTGCTAGTACATTCCTTTCGCATAACCGACCCCCTGACCCGTTTCTCTTCCCCTTGGGTTTTATCGATATTTTCCCTGTCCTATGGGACAAAATAAAGTTTGGTGGCGACTTTGTTGTATCTTTGAGTGTGCGATTCACTCAGGTATAATCCCACTAGCTTCAATATAAAGAAAGTATCCTACTACTTTAGGGTACAACATCTCTGACATAAAAGGGATAAGTCCATCTGTTTGCATGCCCAAAATTATGCTAGAGGAAGACTCTAAATCCTCTAGAGAGCATCAGAGGAGGATCAATCCAATCATGAGTGAGGTAGTAAGGAAGGAAGTGTTGAAACTGTTTGAAGCTGGAATAATTTATCTGATCTCAGATAGTCAATGGGTTAGTATAGTACATGTAGCACCAAATAAAGGAGGTGTAAAAGTAGTTCAAAATGAAAAAAGTGAATCTGTGGCTAATCACGTGGAGACGGGATAACAAATGTATATTGATTACAAAAAGCTAAATAAAGCAACCCGAAAAGACCATTTTCCTCTCCCTTTCATTGATCAGATGCTTGAACGTATGACTCAACACTCATATTTTTGTTATTTAGAGGGATACTCATTATTTTTCCAAATATCAATTCATCCAGATGACCAGGAGAAGACTACCTTCACATGCCCCTATGGAACATTCGCTTACTGCATAATGCCATTCAGACTATGTAAGCACCTGCAACCTTTTAGAAATGTATGATGGTGATATTCACAGACTTCCTAGATGATATCATGGAAGTATTTATGGATGATTTCTCAGTATGTGGATCTAGTTTCAAAGGATGCCTTGCGAATTTATAAAAGGTACTAGAAAGGTGCGTAAAAGTCAACCTAGTATTGAATTGGGAAAAATGTCACTTCATGGTAAAATAGAGCATAGTTCTAGGACACATAGACTCTGAAAAAGGAACTGAGGTTGACAAAGCTAAGATCGAGGTCATTAAAAACCGTCAACCACACAAGACGGTTATAGAAGTCCGAAGTTTTCTCAAACACACCGATTTCTATCGACGTTTCATTAAGGATTTCTCTAAAATCACTAAACCATTAACTGGTTTTCTGATGAAAGATACTGAATTTATCTTCGATGAAAAGTGTCTTGAGTCATTTAAACTCCTTAAGCATGCCCTGATCCCTGCTAGTATTACGCAACCTCCTGATTGAAGTCAACCATTCGAGATCATGTGCGATGCAAATGATTATGCTGTAGGCGGTGTCTTAGGACAATGGAAAGATAAAAACTTACATGTCATTTATTATGCAAGCAGAACCCTAGATGGAGCTCAAATGAATTATGCCACCACTAAAAAGGAACTTCTATGTATTTACAATTGATAAATTTTGTTCTTACTTAGTGGGCGCCAAAATTAGTATCTACACAGACCATGCCACTACGGCGCTACCAGTATCCATTGAGTAAGAAAGATGTGAAACCAAGGTTACTGCATTTGGTCCTATTGCTTCAGGAATTTGATTTAGAAATACGAGAAAAAAGGAAACCGAAAATATAGTAGCTGACCACCTATCAAGATTGGAGAATATAAAGCCTGAACAAATACCCATTAATGACGATTTTACATATGACAGACTAGTTGAGTCAAATGAAACCAAATGACATAACCATGCTCACTACACTAGTTATCTTAAGAGAAATAGCTCCAACATTGATAACAAAACAGAGGAGGAAGTTATTTTGGAACAAGCTACAGTTCCATGGTATGTTGACTTCGTTAACTACCTAGCAGCCTATTTGCCAGCGTCTCTGGCGAACAACCTCTAGTCTCTTATTGAAGTTTACTTGCAGGACCAGCTACAAGAATCCTAGACTATGTGTTAAGTATATGGTTGATGTTTGTGTATTATGGTTTAAAGTGGTAGATGAAACGATATGATTGCAATGATTGATATAAAAATGTAAGACAAAACTATAAAAGGAAACAAACCAAAGAGATAAAGCTTATAAAAACAAATTGCTTAAGTATAAGAACGGACGCATGCATACATTTGAACATAATTGACTCATTTCTCTCACGCGATGGTACTTTGAGTATATTCCTCTTAAATGTTTACAAAATACGACCTCTAAAACTGAAATTGAAACTTCCTTAAATAGGCCTAAAAAGTGACGGTTACTCTCCTGTCCATCATCCCTAGTCCGCCATGTGTACACCTACATATGTCCATTATCTGTGTAACTTCCCACGTTCTTGTCCTCTACAAACTTTCTTGTTCGCCTAAAACCTCTGGCTTGCCTCGACTTCGATTGGGATAACCATCTGTTGAGCCTGCCTCAATTTCTTCTGACGGGGTAGGTTGTCGAGGCTTCTTCGACCTAATTTTGCAAGATGTCCCGTCGAACCTGTTTTTGTTTTCTTGGTCGAAATTTTCTAGCTAACATAGCCGAAGTCCTGCCACCAGATATGACTTATCAAAAGAAGGAGAAAGTATTCCATGACCTAAAACAATTCTATTGGGACGAACCCATACTTTTCAAAAGAGGAGCCAATGGTATTTTCTGCTGTTGTGTTCTTGAGGAGGAGATTGAAAGTATCATGACCCACTCTCATGCCTCTCCCTATGGAGGGCACGCAAGCATATCAAAGACATGTGTCATACCCCAATTTTACCTTTAGATTCTTTGATTTTTTGCATATCATTCTAACTCAACCTTTTTTGCATCTAAAGTCGTGTAGTCCATTAATCAATAATCATGCATTTTTTTCGTTTAATTTTTGTCACCTAATGTCATATTGATTTTAATTTTTGTCTGTTTTTATCTTAGATTTTGTTCCGATTTTAAAATTTGAGTTCTTATCTCATTTTTTATTCAATTATTTTCATGCATAATCTTCACATTTAATCTTTATTTTAGAGTTTTAGAACTTTATGTCTTTTTTTTTTTTAATTTTATTTAGAAAATTTTGTTTTTATTTATTACTTTTAAGTAATTTGTTTAGTTTAAAATTTATTCCATTTCATTTCCAAATAAAGTTCATGGTTAATATTAAGTTTCCAAGTTTCAAGCTTAATTATAGCTTCAAATTCTTCACTATAAAATATTTTTAAAATCTCCAATCAAAGTCCAAGAGTCAAGTTCATTGCAAATTTCCTTCAAATTTTCAATTCCAAATCACAAATCATAAATTCAAAATTTTCCAATTTCTAAATTCCTTTTTTCTCATGATTTCTCCTCAAAGTCTATTTTTGGATTAATTCACCAAAAGCCCAATACATTGTTTTCCTTTACCCATTAGAAAATTTTACCCCTTACCCCTACAATTATACTCATACCCCTACAAAAAAAATTTTATGACCAAAATACCCTTGTATAAATAGTTAAAAGTCAGAAATTTTTCCATATCCGTTTTCCATAATTTTAAGTCATCCGAAGAAGATTTGAAAGCACTGCATTGGGGAACACTTTCAACAAGTCTTCTGATTCACAATTTCAACTCCGAAACACATAGGAAAAGTCATCCGGTGCATTATATAATACCGAAACACATCAAGTAAGTCTTCCGCTAGTCTTTTTGTTCCGGAAGTCATGGAAGATGTTTTCCAGTTCAAGGAATGTATGAGTTTGTTTTTCGGAACTCTTTAGCGAAGTGTTCCGGAACGCTTCCAAAACATGTTAAACCGGAACTCTTTACTAAAGTGTTCCGGAACGCTTTTTTTTAAAAATTTTTTTTAAATTTTTTTATTATTAATTTTTTAATATTTGTTATTTATGTTTTTATTTTGACAGTGGTGCACACACGAGGCAGAGACGGTTTGATCCCTCAGCGTAGTCTAGGACGGGGCGAATCATCGCGAGTGGCTGAGGAAGAGCATATTGGTGCATCTGCTTCAGCAGCACAGCCCGTTGGATATCCAGGAGGACCGTACGATACCTCTCTTTTGGTTACGTACGAACATCATATTGCTAGACATATATGGTTCGGTGAGGTAAAAAAACTACAATTATTTGATATTGAATAAAATTTGAATTTGTTTTGTTGTAATTTATACTATATTTACTATAATTGTTTTCAGGAGAGGGGTCCAAAGAAAGAATTGAAGGTAGCAGGACACGGGTTGAAGCTGATTCAGAGGGTTCCACAACAGCTTCCTAGAGAGATGGAGAATTTGATAGCTCTCTCTGGTTTAGCTTCACTTCAGAGGACCAGTATGTCGAAGATAGATACGAACCTGGTATCTGCATTTGTGGAGAGATGGCATCTAGAGACATCTTCATTTCACATGTCGTTTGGTGAGATGATGATTACTCTGGATGACGTCTCTTGTCTGCTTCACTTGCCCATCAGGGGAGTCTTCTGGAGCCCTCAAGATATCAGCGAAGGGTTTGCTGTTGATTGGGCCGTTGATTACTTGGGAGTTTCACGGAGAGAGGCACAGAAAAAAATCTGTGCCTGCAGGGGTTCTTATTATAAGCTGGAGTGGTTATACGATCTATTTTTCCTGCACAGAGCCGTTTCTAATTGGACATTAGCGACTAGAGCTTATTTGATGTTGTTAGTGGGTTCTACCATTTTTGCGGATAAGACATTTACGCTTGTGGAGACACGATACCTTGCGCTATTTATGGACTTGGGGGGCTTATCAGGATACAGTTGGGGAGCAGCTGCGTTGGCTACCCTTTATAGACATCTCGGAGATGCTTCCATGTTCAGTTGTAAGTAGCTCGGTGGTTATCCGACTCTCCTACAGGTATTTATTTTAATTTAGTTTATTTTCTTGTAATTAATTTTATTTAGTATATTAATTTTATTATTCTAGTTTATTATGTTATAATTAATTATTTTAGATTAACTAATAGTATTTATTTTGTAACAGTTCTGGATTCATGAGTATTTCCCGGCACTTGGAAGAAAAGGAGAGAATTGGACATCAGCTACTAATTTTGGTCTCCCTCGAGCGATGAGATGGTCCTATAAGCAAGGTGTCCTGAAGGTGGATGACTTACGACCTATTCTGGATGAGCTGACACTTGACGATGTCATATGGCGCCCGTTTGAGAACCATAGAGCATGGCGGCAGTTTGATGAGTTGTGTCTGTATAGGGGGTGTCTGAGGTGGGGTGACATTATTGTTCCATACTTGCCTGACAGATGTATGCGTCAGTTTGGATATAGGCAGTATGTTCCACCTCTACCTTTTGATTATACGATGGGTGGTGATATTGATGTTGAGTGGATTAGTTACCATCAGAGTGTTGCAGATGTGATTCATCCGACAACACTAGCCACCACCCCATCTGAGACAGTTGATGGATATCTTCAGTGGTATTATCGTGCTTCGCATCCTTGTCTCATACCGCCCCGTCGTGATGCGCTAAGAGAGGTGTCAGTTCCCGTTTACGACGCAGGACCATCTGATCCTAGCTGGGCTCGTGTTTCTTCATTGATTCGTCGTTATCTTCAGCGAGCTGGTGCTGAAGAGGATGATCCACAATTTGCTGACTTGTTCGAGGCTTTACAGATTGCTCGTGATCATTGACTTATATTTACGTTTTTGTTTATGTAGACTTAGTGACTTATGTTTATGCTTATGTATTAACCTTTAGACTCACTTGACATAGTTGAGATATGTTTATGTGTTATCTTGTAGACTTTTGTTTATCTTTAAAATGAATAACATAATTGTTAATTTATGTTTTGAAATTACAAATGAGTAACATAATTCATGAATCGTGTTTTGAAATAAAAAATGAATAACATAATTTATATTTCATAATACGTTGGTAATATGGGCGTAAGTTGTTGCCAATGTTGTAGACGTGTTGCAAATCCAATCATCCAAGATGTTGCTTCTGTAGAACGAAACTTCTTCCAATCTACTGTCACTGGTGGCAATGGAAACCATTCTTTCATGTTTACCTGAACAAAAAAAAAAATCAAAACGTTTAGTAAAAATAACTAATAAATTTGGTTAGTCAAATTAACTAAAAAAAGAAGTAAAAATAACTAAGTACTTGAACCCAATGATTCCCGTTTACAAAACCAATGCAATAAAATGATACGTTTGGTGAAAATGAGGTTGTCATAGGGAAGAAAGTCAAGCATTCAAACCCTAAACAGACAAGTACAACGTTATAATGATTCGCTATCAAGTAACCCATATCTGGTAGAGTCATCCATTTCTGTGGTGGTTGAGGACCAACTGCCTCTATCGTCAAAGATTCTCTCACTTGTGCTAACCGTTCACCAAATAGATTGGCATACAAACTTGATCTTTCATTATGTATTATTTTCAACCCCAAGTCTCGACGAACCATTGGCCAACCATCTTCACCGTATCCATGCAATGAAGCAATGACTCTAAATCCACAATTACCATCTGATACAACATTAACTACATCATCAATATACGACCTGATGTGAATAGGAAACTGAAGGATGAACTGCTTAGATGCCTGTGAAGATTTTGCTATTTTCAACTTTTTCGAAACCTGTGATGCCTGAGATTTCTTCTCTGAAGATTGTGATAATTTCAACTTCTTTGAAGTTTGTGATAGTTGAGATTGTTTCTGTGAAGATTGAGATGCTTGATCAACATACTCATGATACGAAGGGTCCCTATAAATATCATACCCAACTGGTTTTTTGCCTTTCTTCTTGACCCCACCTTTGGTTTTTATTTTCTCAGGTGGTGGACACAAAGAAGTCATTGTGGGAAAGGCAAGTTCAAAAACCCTACTTTTTAATGCTCGTTTCCCTACAATATATAATGACCTAAACCTTTTCCATAACTCGTCTATTGCCCTACTCATATCCACCTCTGATCCATCATTTACGTCTTCCTCTAACTTAACTTCCATACTTAGTTTCCTCTAATGAACATGCACAACATCTAGTGGTATCGATATACCACTAATTCTATATCCTGTCAACTCACAAGTGCAAGGTAATCCACAGGTTGTTCTTAGAGTACAACGACATATTTCCTTGTTAGTTCCCACATAATCAACCCGTGTTAACTCTTTAGCAATGCGTCTCAATGCAGCTCGAGACACTGAACCACGTAAATTATTGTAAAACGGACCTACGTGGGCATGCTCAACTTCATAAAAACTCTTTTGAAAAAGAGCTATAATGTTACCGAGTTGTAACTTTAAGTTGTCATTCATAGCCTCCCAACATTTGACCATGTCACCAATACTGTTCCCCAACATATACTTTAACTTCCAATGAGCAGACTCAACCCTAAAAAATAATACATATTTTACATACTTAAAAAAATACAAAAAAAATATACAATTTAAAAAGACTTAAAAAAATTCATACCGATTAGTCGTCATGTTACCCAAATGTAGCATTCGATCAATCCATGCTCCAACAAATCTTTGTCTATGTGGTGTCAACCATGTGTCCTTCACATAATCAATAAATTCATTACAATCAACACACGCTTGCTCAAGTAGCTTCAACCGTTGATCATACTCAATCTCATCACTAGCCCATACAACTTCAGTCCATAATTTGTCTATTGTCTCTTGCTTGTCACTAGCCACATATTGTTTTCGTTTTGCACCAACATTTTTTTTAATATGAAATCGACATAGCAAATTTATCGACCTTGGAAACACAGTTTCAATGGCTTTCATCAAGGCAAGATCTCTATCTGTCACAATCACTTGTGGACACAAATCTTTCTTCACAAATAATTGTTTGAGCTTATCTAACACCCAACAAAATGTCTCAGTCTGCTCTGACTCAATATACGTAAATGCGACAACAAAAGTCGACTCGGTTGATGTCATGCCAACAATTTCAAACAGCGGTTGCCTATATTTATTTGTCTTGTAAGTGTTGTCCATAACTAACACAATAGGAAAAATATTTAACAACTTAACTGAATTTGGATGAGCCCAAAATATATCTCTAATAACTTCATAGTCATCTCTTTTTCTACACCAATAAACATAACCTGCACCTTCAATAAGCTTAAACAAATGTTGTATCTCACTTTTAGGACCTCTGATCTCTTTTTCGATCGTACTCTTCTGCTTGTATATTTGTGTGATCCGAGTGACATTATCTGGATCTTGCTCTTGCTCTTGCAAGGAAAGCAATATATGTATAGGTGGAACCTTTCTCTTTGTCAAATCAACAGCATGTTGCTTCTGATCCGCTGTCAACCTACCAACAAATGCGTGACCTTCTAATGTATCAGGCAGACCATGGTTATGAACTCCACATTTTACATCAACCTTCCATCCAGACCCATCTTTCGCCGGAGTCGACCTGATTTTAAATGGGCATCCACATTTTTTCGTTGCACTTTGGATTCCACTACGACTATCCTTGTGTTTCCCACCTTTATCACAACCAAATATTAATTTGTTACTTCTTCCTCTCTTGTCTGTTTCAATATCTGAACGAGTGATGATAACTGTTACTTTATTCTGAATTCCGATCTCTTTAATCCATCTTATTACCTCTTCTCGTGTACCAAATCTTTGATTAGTTGAAAAAACATCAGACTTATCTACACATATTTGATCTTTATTGCTTATTTGCAGAGGAATTTCTTTACCTACATAAAAAAAATAAAAAAAATAAAAAATAAAAATAAAATTACGATAACAAACCGGAAGACTCGGAAAAAGTGTTTCGGTGAACAAACTTAACAAACCGGAAGACTCACAACAAGTGTTCCGGTGACCAAAATTAACAAACCGGATTTCTTAACAATAGTGTTCTGGTACACATTTAAAACAAACCGGAAGACTTGATGAAAGTGTTCCGGTGACGCAAAACTAAGTCTAAAAATTGGAAGTCTTTTAACAAGTCTTTCGGTACGTACTTTTTAATTTACCGGAACTCTTATTAAAAGTCTTCCGGTATGAAAATTTTCTTACCGGAAGTCATTGGGAATGTGTTCTGGAACGAGTAAAATGAGGTAAATTTTTTTATCTCTGACAAACATCTGACAATGAACAGTAACAGTAAAAAATAATAAAATAATAAAATAATTAAAATTAACCAGGGATAGAATTGACATTTTTTTAAAAATGTAGGGGTATGGGTATAATTGTAGGGGTATGGGGTAAAATTTTCTACCCATTATTACAAAATTGCCAAAAAAGAAAAAAAAGAATGAAGAATAACAAAGTTCATGGAAGCAAGCACGACCCTTCCTCTTTAAGTCATGACCAAGTTGCCACATCTTTCATGCTACTACATTTGCTGCCTCCAAAACTGCTACCATACACATCCAAACAAAACCAACAAAAAACCACTCCAAGCCACACGAACCGTACACATCAAAACAACCAGGACGCTGCGAGAAAATGCCAAACTCTGCCCAATAACAACAACAACACGTCCTGCAGGATAACTTTCCACTCCAAGACAAAAGCCCTACATCTGGAACACCCCACAACAAAGACAACTCACAGCAAAAAACAAAGCTTGCTACACAATGCCACTCCAAGACCTGCACCTGTAGCAATGCTCTGCACCTCAAACGCATCTGCACCAAAACCTTGACCAACATTTTGAAGCAACAACGACAACACACATCAACAACTGAGAAAAAGCAAGAATATAGAATGAAAATTTCTCTGTAAAAAATGAAAGAAAGAATTTAAAAAGAAGCTTCATCATGACCCATCCACCATAATAATACACCACTATTAACTTCTCAAAACCATAACCTCATACTCACATTCACCACCTTCTGCAATTATCATTATCACTATCACCCGCCGACCAACCTTGTTCCTTCAACAACCACAAACTCGCAACAAAGCCACACACATCAATAACTTTGCCTCACTTTGAAAGCGACTTCCACCAGTTCACCTCCCTTCGTTTTGCTCAACAACAATAATCATCACCACACAAACTCCTTGTTCTGCACCGTGTAAACCCCGCCTATTATCTTCATCGACCACACCTTCTTCAACAATCAACAATAACCATCCTAAACCCTTCAACCAAACAAAACCTTCTCAAAACGGAAAAACAACAACAATGTCGTGCTAGAAACAGAGGAAGGCGAAGATTGAGATTGGAAAAGGACTGCTTGAGAAGCGTGGGTTGTTGACTCGTATGGGTACCTAAAGAAATCTGATGTTTCATTTACTTCTTTTTCCTTTTTTTTTTAAAAATTTTATTAAGCCTTTGGGCTTTCACAAGGCCCATTTGTCTTTCTTCTTCTACCACCATCCCTAGACTCTTCACACCCTTCTTCTTTTATTTTTTATTAATATTATAGTTAAAAAAATTTATTAATATTTACTTAAATTTTTTTATTAATATTTTAGCTTAAAAAAAACTTTCTAAACATTTCTTATTAGTTTTGTTGATTAATTTTGTTAATTATATTACTAATATTTTGTTAATTAGCATTTTGTTAATATTCTTTTGTTTTAATCTATAATATTTATATTAATTAGTTACTTTTAATTTTAACATTTAGTTTTAGTTTAGGAATTTATTTTCCTATTTAGCTTTTTTTTTAAATAACAAAAACTAAAAAAAAACATTTTCTTTTATTAAGTCATTTCTAACCTTTCTTTTGATTTATATTTTAACATATCTAGGTTTTATTTAGTTAATTCCTTTTTCGATTTAACTACTAACTTGTGTTTTGAAACTTGATTCCTAGCATAGAATTTTGGCTCCTTTGGTTCGATTTTCATGATCTCTACTCCTATCTTGATTTTGTTATTGCTTACTGTCTTGTACTCATCATCGTTCATTTAACTCATGTATTTTTTTGCCATATCATTTTGCCTGGTTCCAAAGGAAAGGATCGCCTCTGTTGACTATATGTCATGTTTAGGATAATTTAGTCTACCTTCACTTACTTGTTTCCCTTGAGACCTTATTAGAGTCTTACCCGTTTATCTTAACCTTAGGATTAGAGTTGCCTAACTCTTTGTAGGTGTCTTGCCATGGACATTTACCTTCCCTTTTATCCTAACCTTAGGATTAGAGTTGCCTAACTCTATGTAAGCGTCTTGTCATGGACACTTACCTCCCCCTTGGAACCTTGATCACTATCAAGTGTTTCTCACCCTTAGTGAGGTGAACTACGGACGCTCTGATTCCTCATTCCCTAATGAGGGTACGTAGGCACAAGGATCCCTATCCTTGGCGAGCTCACTAATAACTAACTCCCTTATCTCTCGCCCCAGTGCGATTGAGACTAACCAACCGTAGAGGTGAACTACGAATGCTCGGATTCCATCCTAGTTAGGATACGTAGACACAAGATGCGATGTCTTGGCGAGCATACTTAGTAAATACCTTAGGTCTTTCCCTTAGAACCTTTTCCTTAGCAAGCAAACAATAACATAACACAAATACAAATAAGAGGTTCCTGTAGAGTACTACAGATACTTAGGATGCTAACACATTCCCTAGGTATAACCAACCCCCAAGCCTTAGATTCTTTTAGCTTTGTTGTTACATAGTGCACTTAGGGTTTTTCTTTGATCTTTACCCTTTCTTTTGGATAAATCAAAGCTCGGTGGTGAATATTTAAAGATTTTGATTCAAGTTAATCAATAGCTTGATATCTGATTCTCACCGCAACAGAAATGGCGACTTCACTGGGGACATCCCCTATGAGGGTTAGGCCTACCTTGTTTGTATTTGTGTTATTTTATATGTTTGCTTGCTTGTATACTTGTATATTTGTAAATATCTGTATATATGTCTGTTGTGCCTGGGTTTTTCTATATGCAGGGTTGTTACCTTGAGTGGTGAGGATAAGTCCTATACCCAGACTTGAGTGCACATATATTTAGGATGAGTGGTATAGTCAAGGAGACTTTGAGGGAGTTATTCCCGAAAAAGTTGACTTGAAATCTCCCGCTCAGTTGAGACCCTCTTGGGAGTAGTATGTGCTGAATGAGCCATCGTGAATGCACTATTGCTTTTGACCTAGGAGCCCATGAGACAGAGGACCTTTAGTTACCTCATTACCCCACTTTGGCCTTCTTAGGATGTAGTGCGATGATTATGAGGGTGTAAATCCAAAATAGTTAATACACGATGCTACACCCGAACGAGACTCTCTTGAGAATATTATTGATTCCCAAGTTAATTGGTGTGTCGATAATATCCAAAAGATGGGTTGATGACTTTAGGAACTATTGAGAACCCTGTTCTACAGATATGAGAACCCTTAGTACACACCTTTTGGGATGGGTAGACCATGGCTCCATGCTCGGACCTTCAAACCTAAGCCCTTGTTTGTTTACTTGTATATATGTGTGAATATGTGAATATCTGTATACGCGTGTTTTTGCATACATTAATCCCTACATTCATGCATTCACGAATAACCCTTTGGTTTCAAGGAATTTAGTTGTTCATTCCTTTGCTAAAAAATCAATAGAGATTATGGATTATAAAGTGAAACTTTTTAGTTTTTCCAAAATGTTTGCAACTTGCTTTTGAGTTCCTTGAAACCATTTGGCTTGCATTTGCATTGCATGCGTATGTCGTCACATTCGAATTTCATTTGCATTTCTTAGCCTTGAGTCTCATCCATCCTTTGTCCATAACCCACTTGTAGACTTCCCGATGCCAACATTAGACTTGAAGTAGCTTTTGAAGGATCATGAACTCAGGAGAGCAGAACCAGTTTGTGACAAGAGCGGATGTTGAATTGATGAAAGATCAGTTGGATCAACTTGTGGAAGCTATGACAGCCTTGGCAAAGATATGAACCTAAAGTCAGCTATGATAGCTTGTTGGCATTGTTTGTTTTAGGTCAGATGTGAACTTAAATCTCAGGTCAAATGTGAACCTAAACCCAGGTTAGATATGAACCTAAAGTCTAGTGATTGCTGGCATTGTTTCAAACCAGGTCAAATATGAACCTAAACTCCGGTCAAATGTGAACCTAAAGTTTGAAAACCAGGTCAGATATGAACCTAAACCCAAACCAACTCATATTGGAGTCCAAAGTCCAGTCTTTCCTGGCAAACCAACTCATATTGGTATTTCCAGGCCCAACTCATATTGGTGTCTAAAGTCCAGTCTTTGCTGGCAAACCAACTCATATTGGTATTTCCAGGCCCAACTCATATTGGTGTCCAAAGTCCAGTCTTTGCTGGCAAACCAACTCATATTGGTATTTCCAGGCCTAACTCATATTAGTGTCCAAAGTCCAGTCTTTGTTGGCAAACCAACTCATATTGGTATTTCCAGGCCCAACTCATATTGGTGTCCAAAGTCCAATCTTTGTTGGCAAACCAACTCATATTGGTATTTCCAGGCCCAACTCATATTGGTGTCCAAAGTCCAGTCTTTGCTGGCAAACTAACTCATATTGGTATTTCCAGACCCAACTCATATTGGTGTCCAAAGTCCAGTATTTGCTGGCAAACCAACTCATATTGGTATTTCCAGGCCCAACTCATATTGGTGTCCAAAGTCCAGTATTTGCTGGCAAACCAACTCATATTGGTATTTCCAGGCCCAACTCATATTGGTGTCCAAAGTCTAGTCTTTGCTGGCAAACCAACTCATATTGGTATTTCCAGGCCCAACTCATATTGGTGTCCAAAGTCCAGTCTTCGCTGGCAAACCAACTCATATTGGCATTCAAAATCCAGCTCATACGGGTATTCAAAATTTAGCTCATACTGGTATTCAAAGTCCAACTCATATTGGCATTCAAAGTCCAACTCATATTGGCATTCAAAATCCAGCTCATACTGGTATTCAAAATCCAGCTCATACTGATATTCAAAGTCCAACTCATATTGGCATTCAAAGTCCAACTCATATTGGCATTCAAAATCCAGCTCATACTGGTATTCAAAATCCAGCTCATACTGGTATTCAAAGTCCAACTCATATTGGCATTCAAACTAACTCATATTGGTATTCAAAGTCCAACTCATATTGGCATTCAAAGTCCAACTCATATTGGAATCTCATCCAACTCAAATTGGTATCTTATCCAACTCAAATTGGTGTTTGCTAATATCATCCATACTGTGAGCCCAGTGTTTACTGGCGTGTTATTTCCAAGTCCAATCATTGTTGGTACTTTAATCTTATTCCCAGCAGAGGTTCAGTTATTATCAATATCTTTCATCATTTGGCCCACGCAGAATTTGTCCCTGTCTTTTCTGGCTTTTCTTGAAGATCCCATTTGAACTTTTCAGTATAAGAAATCCCCAGAAAATATTTTGTTCCAAATTAATCCCCAGTGGAGATCATGTCTTCTTTCTGGTTTCATGCCCAGTATGAATGTGTTTTATTTCCCCAGTGTCGTCCGGTCACATATGAACCTGTCGTCCATCTCCCTGGATCTTCCCCCAGTGGAGAACACCTCTCTGGCTCCTATTTCCAGTGAGGATCAGTGAGGTTTCCCCGTAAGTTTTATTTTTTATCCCCAGTATTTCCTTAGAGTCCCCCCAGTAGGTCTCTTTTGTTGGTTAGTCTGTATCCCCAGTGAGTTTTCCATGAGGATACTACCCTTCATCCTTCCCCAGTGAAGCTCACCTGTGTTTGGTAGCTCTTTATTCTTTGGTGTCCTGTTTGTATGCATTTTTGTACTATCATGGCATCATATCATCATACTAGAAGTTCATGGCATGTCAGCATCTGCATGTCCGTCGCCTGTCCTTAGCATTTGCATTCCATCTAAGGGTAAAATTTTCGGTTTGCTATATTTAAATACCTTTCACCTTGATGTCCCGAGGATTTCCATTCCTCGTGCTATCCGGTAAGCTATTTAAATAGGGGCAACTGTTGTACCCTAAATTTTACCCCTTAGATGTCATAACATCTTGCACTTATATGTAGGGATCAATCATCTATGCATATTCAACTAACCACTTCATCTTGCAAGTTTGTTTCTCTTGTGAAAGCCAGGACTTGCACAAAGAGGAGGGCAAAGTCTCCTAATCCAAGCTCTCATATGATTCAAGGAAAGAAAGACAACTGAGGCTCCAAATGCAATCATTTGAGTTCATTTACATCCAAGGAGTCCAATTCAACAAGAAATCAAGTGTGTTTAGTTCCTATTACAAGTCCCATGAGCCACAAGTTCATTATACCTCAAACTAGGGTTTTGTCAAGACAAGTTAACCATTGCCTTTGATGTTGATCAAGACATGATCCCAAGCCTTGTGACATGATTCTATGTGGCACTAGACATCCTTAGAGGCCATCTATAGACCTTGGAAGAGATTGAAGAAGCAAGATCATAAGAGATCATCCAACTGTATTCTTGAGGAATTAGGGTTTGACTGAGGCTTTGACTTTTGAGATTTTGATCCAAGATGAAGCATTCAAGTCCTAAGTCCATCATGACATGTCTAATTGTTGAGTTAGGACATGAGAGATCAAGTTTTGAGAGGTTTATTGTAAAGAGGGCAATGCTTGGTCCTTGAAACTTCCTAAGTGTGGAATATTCACTTCTTGTGCAAAATTGGGAAGGCCATAACTTTCAAACCACACATCTAAATTGAGTGACTCAAAGCTCAAATGGAAGCTCTTTCCATGAACTTCAAAGTGTATTAAAGGACCTTTTCTCAAAAAATGCATGGTTTTTAAGTTATGAGACTTGGAGTAGAAGTTGCCTTTGGGACAGTGAAATTTTAGTCATTTTCACCCTAATCTTCATCCAACTTAGACTCAAATTTTTCACATAGTTCCAAGCCTCTAATAAAAAATCTTTGGACATGAAAGTTGTTCCTTGTTCTTCAAGATTTCCAAGCATGTGTATAAATCCTCATTTGGATAAACCAATCTCAAGTTATGATGCTTTAAAGTTGGGTACTTCAAATTGTAAAAAACTTAATAACTTAGAAATTTTTCTAAGATTTTTTGAGCAGCTCATGCGCATGATTTTATGGATCTTTTTCTCATTGTTACAAGCATCATCTTAAACCACTTTCCACATAAAAATTGGACTATCAAATGCCCACTTTGCATAAGATCAAAAATCTCAAGATTTGATGGAATGGTTATTAAGTTATGGTGCATTAAAGTTGGCATGTTGGCACATTGTTTCACACTTGGAAAATTCAGACTTTAATCATTATTGCTACATCATATTTTTTGCACTTTACTTGCATAATTCAAAGCATAAATTCCTCTTGCCACCAATACATAATTTGTTCTATTACATGTTTTCTTCCAAGAGAATCAATAAGCATATGGTCTGGTCCATTGGATGAGACATGATCGTGTGCTAAAGAGCATAACATTGTTTAGTTCTTTTGCAAATTATGCTTTGCAACTTGACCAAAATCTGAACCAAGGATATACAAGTACAACTAACCTGATTCCTTTCTTGCCATCAGTTCATAATATCTTCTGCCACAAACTCCTTATGTTTGGCGTGTTGGCTCCCCATGTGTGATCGCAAACTTTGCCTCTTTAAGCTAATCCCTCTCATGACAAAGCCAAAAGAGCTTTTGACACTGCATTGGATTAGTGAAACAAAATGATGTAGCATAAAAACTGTTCCCATGATGCGCATAAACATATGTTTCTCAATCCCAAGTTTTACATCTTTTATCTCTCTCTCTCTCTCTCATGACACAACAAAAAGAAGTTTTTGGACATATAGTGATTTATGAATAAACAGACCTGCACCATCTTTTCCACTGCTCTTGTTCAGCAAATGAGTGTTACTTTCTCCAATGTTGACCAAGTTTGAAGACTAAAATATGGTCCATGCAAACCCTAATCTTTTCTCCTATGGAAAAAAACATTTGTCCACTGTGTCTCCAAGATACAGACCAAACTTCTTTGGCTATAAAAGGAGAACCCTTCTCCTTTGTTCAACATAACACCAACAATCAATATCTCAGCATATCTCTTAGAGGAACTCCAGCCAAGTAAGAAAGTTTTCGTGAGAGGTGAAGTACGACTGTTCCAAGGAGAAAGAAGTTCAGTTTCAGTTTGTTTTCAAGCTCTCAAAGTAAGAAGGTGCAGTGGACTTATTCCACTAGGTAACCTTCATTTCTCATTTATTCCATGTTTCAAATACTATGATTATGCTGCCATCATATGTTTTGTCTTGCATTTAAGTCAATAATCATGTGAATGATACTATCGAGGGCATGTGTTGCTTTTGGTGCTGTTTGTTCTTAAGGATGTGACATTTTTATGTTGTAGCTCGTATGTTGTTCACTTCATGTTGATCTAAGTTAAAGCAACATGTAGGGTATTTAAGAATTCTGATGGTATGATGAGCAGTTAGTCTTACCTTCCCCTTAACTCGCAACTTTATGCTTAAAATTGTCATGATCATACTCTTATTATATTAATGTTTGATGTTCCAGTCAGTTTTGAGTGAGAGTGTAAATGATAATGTGTGAGTTTTTGTTTGAGGTTATGACACTATCATGTTTTACTGGTAGCTTGGAATGTGTAGGATTTGTAATGAACTTTGGAATTTGGAGGATACACTCTCAGTTTGTCTTGTTGTGTCTTAGATTAAGTGGAACCATGTAGGGAGTTGGTTTGGTTTCATACTGCCAAGATAAGTGCGTAGTATCACTTTTCCTTTCCATGCCTTTGACCATATGTATAAACTGGTATTATGTTTGAGTTTGTTTTGAAACTACATTGCCACAATGAGTGTTGATTTTGCTTCTATACACTTTAGTTATATTTTGTCTCCTTCCATTTTTTGGTTTGGTCTAAAGATTCAGTGGTGTGTGTATCTTCATGATGAGGTTTGTATGCTTGTAACTAACTTCAGAATGCATGTTTTGTATTAGTGCAGAGTTTATGTTTGTTCACATTCATCCTTGAAGCTCACAAGTGCATCACTTTTATGTTTGTCTTACTTACATCTAAAGTTTTTAATCTGAACTATATAGCAATTATTAATAGCCTACTATCTATATACATTGACCTGGGACCTTATTTCAGGGGATTTGGATAAGGGAGGGTTTGAGGAATGATTGAGCATGTGATGAGTTACCATAGCTGTTTCTTTATTTCATGAGATCTTGTTAAAACATAAAGTTAGTTTTTTTTAAGCTTGAAGCCTGAGATTTCTCTTAGTTTATTTGTCATGTGTCAGTTTAAATGAGGTAAGAACACTGTTTGGTTTTGGTTGGCACATGTTTGATTTCCTTTCTGAACGTACCCTTCCAGGTCATTTTTTCACAATGATCGTGTTCCTATTTTGAGTTGTGTGAGGTTCATTAAGTTTCCTTGTTCTAAGTAGCACAAAGTGGCATTTTATTTTGATTGAGTTTTGTTGAGGATATTGGTGGAACAAGTGATAAACCAGGTGTGCTGTTGTTTTTCTTTTCGCGATGAACTCTCATGTTCTATTGCATGTTGCATGAGAGAAGGAATTGTGTGGCAACATGAGAGTGGTGGAAAGGCGTTTTGTCTTTTAGTAACTAGAAAGCAACGTAACCAGTTGATTTAATGTCATGTTACTCTTTTGTTACACGGTCACATTTTCATTTCCTCGCCTGATTTTTGCAACTAACATTTATTTCAGCTTTTGTAAGTTTAAGTATTTGTAGGGATGGCATATACAATGGATGTATAGCCACCCCAGTGGTGGATCAATTGCGCTGCACCAAAGGGGTCTAGGGTTCGAATCCCCCTCGCCCCAGACACCCTTTTGGTTATTTTCCTTTTATTTTCTCTTAGTGATTTCTGACTTGGGCCAGGCGAATTTGCTTTCAACACCCCCCTCCACTCAGGCCCACACACTGCCACACTACCCTTTAGTTCATTTTCAATTTCTAATATACCCCTCCTTTTGTTTAGTTTAAAACAACATTTTTGTTTCCTTTTTTTTTTCTTTTCATTTTAATTCTAATTAAAATATTTTCTTTTATTTAAAGAACTCCAAAAATTCATAAACACTTTTTTTTAATGCTTAATTTAATTTTCCTTTATTTTTCTCTTCACTTCTATTTTATTTTCATATTAATTTTTAAAGTTACAAAAATATGAACATTTTTTTTTATTTAAGTCTTGAACCTCTTTTGCAAATCACTTTTTCCTTGAGAGTTTTTGTAATAGTTCTTGGTACATGAGAGGGTTATTTTGAGAGAGTTCATTGACCTTGGGTAAAGTTCACTCTATTAGGGTTTTGTTTGGCTTTATTATTAAGTTCCTTGCCTTGAATATTTTTCCTTTGATTTCAAACTTGAAAATGACATGTATATGTGCTCATTGTTGTGAATTATCTCACTATCTTATGCCATACATGAATGTTTGAATCATACTTTTGATTGATCTTGCTTGGTTATTGTACATTCCTTTTGAATTCTTGAATTCATATTGTTCATTTTAATCTTAACTCCCTTGTAATATTCTTGTTCATAAGAAGTTGCTATCCTCCCCTCCTTCCAAAGGAAAGTCTCTCTATTGACCTCAAAGTCATAGAAAGCTCATTACCTCCCTCCTTGACCTCATAGTCATAGGATTCCCTCCTTGACCTCATAGTCATAGGATACCAGCTTTGACCTCATAGTCATAGCCACCTCCCTCCTTGACCTCATAGTTATAGGATATCAGCTTTGACCTCATAGTCATGGCCACCTTCTCTTTGACCTCATAAGTCATAGGATACTTTCCTTTTGGCCTCATAGCCATTTTTCTCACAACTTAGAATTAGGTTAGAGTTTTAAACTCTATGTGAGTCTCATCACTTTGAGTATTCACTTCACCCCATTATAACTTAGACTTAGAGAGTTTCTAAAACTCTACATGAGCTAATACTCATTCCCCTTGGAACTTTGGCCACAGGCAATGGTTGCTCACCATTAGTTAGGTGAACTACGGTTGCTCTGATTCTTTAGTCAGATACGTAGGCACAAGATGCGACGTCTTGGAGAGCAAACTTAGTGTACATACCCTTAGGTATTTACCTTTAGCAAATTTCTTAGCAAGCAAATATAACGTAACACAAACATTAACAAGAGGTTCCTGTAGAGTACTACAGATGCTTCGGGTGCTAATACCTTCCTTTAGTATAACCAAGCCCCGAACCTAGATCCTCATAGGGTTTTGTTCGATCTTTACCCTTTCCTTTGGATAAATCAAAGCTCGGTGGTGAATTTCAAAGATGAGTGATTCAAGTTAATTCAATAGCTTGATATCTGATTCTCACCGCAACAGAAATGGCGACTTCACTAGGGAATATGGAATTTTTTAGGGTTAAGCCCACCTTGTTTTATTTGTGTTATTTACAAGCTTTGCTAGCTTATTTGTATATATCTGTATATTTGTTTGGATACTTCTGTTTGGAGGGTTGCTACTATTGAGTGGTGAGATAAGTCCTAACCTGGACTTGGGAGCACATATATGATAGGATCGTGGTGTAATCAATAGTAGGTTGTTGGGAGTAGTCCTAACAATTTATGGCATATGATGACCATGCTCAGTTGAGGCCCTTTGGGATTGTTGATGTCTGATGTGAGTAGTCGCATTGATATCACTCTTCCCGATTTGAGAGCCGGTGATTCTGAGGACCATAGTCACCTTCACCCCACTTGGCCTTTTAGGATGTAGTGTGGTGGCTATGAGGGAGTAGTCCCAAGTAGTTGTTACGCGATACTACGCTCAGACGAGTTTATCTTGAGAATATTATTAACCCGCATGAGTAGTCACGTAGGCCGATAATATCCGAAGGATTTACGTAGACTCTGGGAACTTTTAGAACCCTATTCTACAGTTGATGAACCTATAGTGCACACCTATTGGTATTGGTATACCATGGCTCCACTCTTGAGACCCCTAAACCTAGGACTTGTATATTATTGTGTATATATGTTTGTGTTTATGTGTGCCCATGTGCATTGCATACATCTCATTGCATCCATTGTTGGTTTTAAGGAACTCAGTCATCTTTTCCTTTGTAAATCATAGGTATCATGGATATTGAGAAGAGAAACACTAAAAAGTACAATTTCAAGAAGCCTAATTTGGTTAAGTTGAAGAAGTTAGCAACCTTGCTGACTTGCCATGAAGATTTCAGAAAACGTTATGGGAGATTGATTGGCCTTCTCAGAACCAAGATGGAGGAGGGTGTTCTTGACACATTGGTACAATTTTATGATCCTCTTTACCATTGCTTCACATTTCCTGATTACCAACTTGTTCCAACCTTGGAAGAATATTCTCATTGGTTTGGTCTGCCTGTGAAAGAACAAGAACCCTTTAGTGGTTAGGAGAAGATTCCTTTACCTCAAGAAATTGCTGATTGTATCCACTTGGAAATGTCAGAGGTTAGGATTCACCTCACCACCAAGGATGGTATCAAGAGCCTACCGTCCAAGTTCTTGTTTGAAAAAGCCTACCACCTAGCCGAAATGAACAGTGTAGCTGCCTTTGAAGCAATCTTTGCTTTGCTCGTCTATGGTCTGTTTCTGTTCGCCAATATTGAAGATTTTGTTGATATCAATGCCATAAGAATATTTATCAGTGGGAATCCCGTACCTACCCTACATGGTGATGCTTATCACTCCATCCATCATAGGAATCTCCAAGGGAAGGGTACTATTTCATGTTGTGCACCTTTGCTTTACCAGTGGTACATAACGCATTTGCCTCGAACCTCTCAACTTAGAGATAATCCTGACAAACTGTGTTGGTCTCAAAGAATCATTTCTCTTACCCACAATGACATCTTTTGGTATGATCTCGTTTACGACAAAGGAGTGATCATTGACAGTTGTGGCCCATTCCCTAACGTACCGCTCCTTGGTATCCGAGGTGGAATTAGCTATAACCCTGTCCTTGCTAGACGGCAGTTTGGTTTTCCAATGAAGGAAAAGCCTAAGAGTATTCATGTATCCGATTTATTTTATCTCAATGAGACGGCCAGTGCTGAGACCAAAAACAAAGTTTGGCATGCTTGGGACACACTCCACAAAAGGACTAAGGATGACCTAGGGAAGAGAAACTGTGTGGCTTTGGAACCATTCCTCCAATGGGTTCAATCTCGAGCTCGTGACCTTAAGATGCCTTATCTCCTCACAAGACCTCCGCAGCCTACAGTTGTATCTCCATTTGTTATTCCCATTGAGTGCATGGAGGAGTATCAAGAAACTCTAGCAAGAATGAAGCTTGAGAGAGACACATGGGAAGGGAAGTACCATATTGTCTATGTTGAACAAGAAGAGCTGAAAAAGAAGATGAAAGAGAAAGATGATATGATTGAATGACTGGAAAGACGTGTGATAGACGTACCTATGGTGCAAGAGAATTTATTTTTCTCTAGCGTGCAACCTAATTCTAGCACTCATGAGTATGCCAACATTCCTCCGACGTCTGGCGCTTGGAAAGGGATTGTTGACAAGTTGATCATGGAGAACGCCAAGTTGAAAAGACAGAAGAGGATGCGTGGATTGGAGCCTTGCTAGGTAGGGTTGATTTTCTAGGCTTAGATGTTGTTCTTATATTGTTGTATGTTGATCCTTTTAAGCTTTCTGAAATGTACTATGAAAAGTTGTAACTCTTCTCAATATTTAATGAAATGAAGTTTATTTTGAAAATTGTCTTTCTCGAGTTCCTTAAAACCAATTGCATTGTATCTTGCATTCTTTGCTAAACTATTAAGAAACTAATCTTGTTTTGCAGACTTTGTAGAGATGGATGCTGAAAGAAGAAGAGTATGGTCGTATACTTTCGAGGTTCCTGAGTTGGAGCAACTATTAGGATTGGGAGATATGATTGAAGACCCACCAAATTTCACTGATAAGTATGGGAAGATCCTTCCACCGCTGAAAGTCCAAGTGACTGAGGGACCCCTTGAGACTCTAGTCCAACTTTATCACCCTGTCTACCGATGCTTTGTGTTTCCAGACTATTAAATTATGCTAACACTGGAAGAATACTCCGCTCTGATGGGAATTCCTGTCAAAGACTCTCCTCTGTTCTCTGGAATAGAGGAAGAATTCACCGCCAAAGACATCGCCAAAGGGACGAGGATCAGATTGTCTGATATTCAAGCTCAGCTAACCATCAAAGGGGGACGTCGCGGATTACCCGCCCAATTCTTACTTGAGAAGGCTATCTACTTTAAGGATAGTGGAAATTCTGTACTCTTCGAATCAACCTTTACTTTACTCGTCTATGGTCTATTCCTTTTTCCTAATGCCAAGTACTTTGTCGGTGTTCAAGCTATTCAAATCTTCATGCTTAACAACCCAGTTCCCACACTGTTGGCAGACGTCTATCATGCTGTTCATACTAGATTCAAGCGGAATGGTGGACCAGTCGTTTGTTGTGTCACCCTCTTCTACAAGTGGTTTATTTCATACCTACTAAAGACGCCAACGTTTTGGGAAGTAGAAGATAACAAGATTTGGTCTAAGAAGCTAATGGAGTTGACCCACACCGATATTGAGTGGTACGATCCAGTCTATGGGGGAATCCTGATGATCCATAGTTGTGGGGACTTCCCCAACGTGCCTCTCATGGGAGAGAATGGTTGCATCAACTACAATCCTGTGCTTACTCGCCGCCAGTTGGGCCATCCAAAGGAGTAAATTCCTGATTTCAATGATCTAGAGATGCTTTATCTCGAGGAAGAGGAAGGTTACGAGTCCAAGATCAGAATCGAGCGTGCTTGGCGCCAAATCAACAGACAAAGATGGACTGCCCTGGGAAACCTTGATTGTACTATTACCGAGGCTTGCTTGCAGTGTTCTCGCGAAATAGCTCTCATGATGAGGAAGCCTTTTCCCCGTCATGAGTCACCCACAAAGGAAAAGCAGAAGTTGAGGGAGGCACTAGGAGAATTGACCATTGAGAGGGCAAAAATTAAGGAGCGCATCAACGAGCTTATGAGAAAGATCAATGGAGAAGAGGGGCCATCTGCCAGTGGATCCAATCTTTAGTTTCCTTTGTTGTTGTATTTTCCATTTCCACTTATGTATTTTGAATTATGAAGATGTACCATCTCTGATGTAACATTTGCAAGAATTTCTAACGAAGAAGCTTATTTTGATGAACATCCTGTTATCTACAATGTTTGCAAAATTTCTTGGTTCCTTGATAGTTTAGCTTGCATTCTACATTTGCATTTTCATTTGCATAGCATGTTCATTTCTTCTTTGTTTTGTCTCATGTCGTCGTAATTCTCTTCAGAACCGTCACACTGAGTTCCCGACACAACTACAACACACAAGCCCAAGCTCGTCAAAAGATGTCAGAGCAGTACTGTGAAATGGACAGAGTTAACAATGAGCTGAGTGAGCTCCAAGGAAGAATAAGGCAGATTCTGGAAGCTATTCAAGTTATGAAAGCAAAGATGGACACACAGCCCACTGTGGTCTCCGAGATTATCACTCCAATTGTGGAACCTCCTGCTACTACTACTATGAACCCCACTTTGGGTATGCCTTTTGATTTCATACGTGCTCCGGTTCCCACTTCTACCCAACAAACTATTCCCTTGGTTAATGAAACTCTTCAAGCCATCCCTACCTTTACTCCAGCAGTAGTGCAAACCCAGGTGCACCCTATTTTCACAACCCACATCTGGTCTATGATTACCCTGAGATGTCTGAAGAAGGAGATGATCGACATGAAAGGCTGAAGGAAAGTGTAGAGACAATTTAGAGGAAAATGAAAGCAATGGAGGGGAGCAACGTCTTTAGTACTGATCCTAAAGACATGTGTTTAGTCTCAGGCTTGGTAATTCCACCCAAGTTCAAATTACCCAACTTTGATTTATACTCAGGTGCAACGTGTCCCAAGTCACATCTGATTATGTATTTTTAAAGAATGGCTACATATATGGATAATGATAAGTTGATGATCCACTGCTTCCAAGATAGTCTGAAAGGGGCTGCTGCCAAATGGTACCTAAGTCTGGTCCAGTCTAGGATCCATTGTTTTCAAGATTTGACAGATGCTTTTGTAAAGCATTACAAATATAACATGGATTTGGCACCCGATCTTAGATAATTGTTGAGCATGTCTCAGAGCAATTCTGAGTCTTTTAAAGAGTACGTGCAGTGTTGGAGAGAGACAGTGTCTCAAGTTGAACCACCTTTGCTCGAAAAAGAGCTGGCCGACTGGTTTATGGATACGGTGAAGCCAGAGTTCTATGAAAGGATGATCAGCAGTGTCAGTGCTAACTTCGCTGATATTGTTGCTGTAGGCGTAAAAGTAGAAGCAGGGCTGAAAAGCGAAAAAGTAGTTAGTTCCTCAAGCAGTTCAACCAATACCAATGCCAAGAAAGCTCCTAGCCACTTCCACAAGAAGAAAGAAGGAGAGACTAATGCCATCATGGCAGGGCAGAAAAAGAACCCAAGGTGGAAACAACCTATGTATCAACAGCAGTCGGTTCTGAATTTTGCTCAATAGCCTATCTACCCCCTTGCAGTATGCTCCCTAACACTATGTAGCAGCTATAACACCTACCTTTAACCATCAAGTAGTATAGCAGGCACCTGCCTATCAATAACAGCCAGCTTATCAGCAAGCGCCAAATGCTCAGAATTATCAACAGCAACAAAGACCATAGGCCGCTCCATCAAATACTTCTTATAGAAGACAGAGGGGAAAGCCTTCATTCCCACCCATACCAATGACTTACACTGAGTTGTATCCCTCTCTGGTTCAACAAGGTTTAATTGTCACTAGACCTCTGGGTCCACCCTCAGAGAAATCTATGCTATTTCACAATCCTAATGTAAATTGTGCCTTTCATCAGGGTGCAGCTGGTCATGATTTGGAGGGTTGCCTTGCACTAAAGTATGTGGTGAAAAGTTTGGTGGAAAAAAAGATCTTGTCCTTCTCCGATAATCAGCCGAACGTGAAAAGCAATCCTTTGCCCACACATGGAACTACCAACGCTATTGAGGATGAGAGCGATGAGGTGTTAGTATTGGATGCATCAAGGATCAAAACTCCTATCAAGGTCTTCCATGCTAAACTATTCGAAGCTGGATTGGTAAAAATATGTCATGGTGATTGTGAAGAATGTAATATCAGTGTCAAGGGTTGCCAATTGGTCCAAGACGATGTTCAGAGGTTGATTGGCGAGGGATTTTTGTAGGTGTTCAGTAAAGAGAGGAAGGATGAAGTTGCAGTAATTGAGTCTGTGTTCAACTTGCCAAAATCAAAGGAACAAATGCCTGTGTTCAACATACCAAAGTCTGGTTCTGTGATTCCCGTGTTCAATAAGCTGGTACCAATCTTCAACAATTATGAATCTGTTGTTGTTGCCTCCACTGCTAATCATTCAAAGCCAAGCAACATACAACAACCTATTCTATTCCGTTTCAGAGGTTCAAAAGCCGTGTCGTGAATTTATGAGAATACTGTGGTTGACAAGAGACATGAAGATGTGGTTCCAAGGAATGAGGTGGGAGCCACTAATGAAGAGGTGACCAACATAGCTGGGACTGGGAAGATAACCCGCAGTGGTAGAGTTTACACTCCCCTTTTCAAAGGTACCGTACCCAAGGAGACTGTTGTTCCTGTACTCTCTAAAGATAAAGAAAAGGAAGTGGTTACGAAAGAAGATGATGATGAGTTTCTGAGAATTATTAAGAGAAGTGACTATAAGGTTGTGGACCAGCTCCACCAAACTCCATCCAAGATCTCAATTTTGTCTCTACTGATGAATTCTCCTACACAAAGAGCAACCTTGTAGAAAATTCTAAGCCCAAGCACATGTAGACCAAGACATTACTGCCGGACAATTTGACCACATCATTGCTAACATCACAGCCTGCAATACGGTCAGTTTCAGTGATGAAGAGTTACCTCGAGGAGGCCAAAACCATAATCTTGCCTTGCATGTGTCCATAAAGTGCCAAGAGGATACATTAGCCAGAGTACTTGAAGATACTGGTTCGTCTTTGAATGTTCTGCCGAAGAGAACTCTGGAAAAGTTAACCTATCAAGGAGCTGTGATGAAGCCTACTTCACTAATTGTCAAAGCCTTTGATGGCTCGAGAAGATCAGTGATGGGAGAGATTGAGTTGCCTATTATGATTGGTCCTCAGGTGTTCAACATCCTTTTCCAAATCTTGGATATTAATCTTGCTTACAGTTGTTTGTTGGGTAGACCCTGGATCCATGGAGTCGGTGCGGTAACATCGACTTTGCATCAAAAGATGAAATTTGTAGCAGATGAGAAATTGGTCATTATCCATGGTGAAGAAGATCTAATGGTCAGTAATTTGTCCTCTTTCCAATACATTGAAGCTGATGAAGATGCTTTAGAAACCTCTTTCCAAGCTCTTGAGATAGCTAATGCTATTATGATTGATGTTAAAGAGCCAGTGGCCTTGAACTGTCAATCTTTTGCTTCCTTTAAAAGCATCCAATCTGCCCTACAAGAAGGTGTACTTGAAGGCTAGGGAAAAGTCATCGAGATTCAAGAAAGAGAGAAGTACCAAGGGTTGGGTTACAAACCAACTCTTGAGGAAAAAGCTGCTATAAAGAGATGACTAAAGATGATTCAGGAAGTATTTGTCAGTGGAGGACATCAAGTTCATGCCATCATTAAAGACGCTGAAGGCGAGGACATTAGCCACTTGGTTTTTCAGTGTGACATCACATTGAGTAATTGGGAGGCTATTGAGATCCCTGTTTTGTATCCTATGCCAGAGTAATTTGCTTGCTTTTGTTGTTGTTTTCAATTCTGTAGCCCTGCCCGAGGCTATCGGATTATTTTGTATGGGCCACCACTTTTAATTCTTATTAATAAATGAAAGCGACGTTTTGTTAAATTCTTTGTCTTTATTTAGAGTTTTTGCTTTTAAGGAAAAATGGTAATCTTTTCAAAACTACAAAAAACATCTTCTTTGTCCATTTGATTATGTGCATTTTAATAAATTAAGTCCCTCCATCATGCAGAATAAATCCCAAACCTATTGTATTCAATGACCCTACTCTCACTATCGACTTTGATTCACCTATCTATCAAGCTGAGGATGAGGAGGATTATGAGGCCCCTGATGATTTGGCAGAGATGTGTGAATACCAGTACACGGATCTTCAACCACATGAGGAACAAGTCGACGCCATCAATCTTGGTACCAACAAGGTCAAGAAAGAAGTCAAGGTTGGGGCAACACTTGGGGTAGAGATCAGACAACAATTAGTAAAGCTTCTTGAAGAGTATGTGGATGTTTTTGCATGGTCTTATCAAGATATGCCTGGCTTGTATACATACATAGTAGTTCACAAGCTACCGCTCAAACCTGAATGCCCACCGGTGAAATAAAAACTTCGTAGAAGTAGACCTGACATGGCTCTCAAAATCAGAGATAAGGTTAAGCGACAATTGGATGCAGGTTTCTTAGCAGTTTCCAAGTACCCTGAATGGGTAGCCAATACTGTGCCAGTAATGAAGAAGAATGACAAAGTGCGAATGTGCGTAGATTATAGGGATCTCAACAAAGCCAGTCCAAAGGACGATTTCCCTCTACCGCATATCGATACTCTTGTGGATGATACAGCTCGGTTTGCAGTTTTCTCCTTTATGGATGGTTTCTCAGGCTACAATCAGATCAGAATGGATCCGACCGATATGGATAAGACTGCGTTCATCACTCCATGGGGGACTTATTGCTACAAAGTCATGCCCTTTGGTTTGAAAAACGCAGGGGCAACTTATCAGAGGCTATGGTGACCTTATTCCATGACATGATCCATAAAGAATTCGAAGTGTATGTGGACGATATAATTGCTAAATCTCAAAGTGAGGAGGATCATTTGGACCATCTTCTGAAGTTATTTAAGAGACTCTGGAAATACCAGCTAAAGTTGAACCCTGCCAAATGTACTTTCAGTGTCAGATCAGGAAAATTGTTTGGTTTTATCGTCAATCAACGAGGAATTGAGGTGGACCCTAACAAGGTGCGAGCTATTCAAGAGATGCCAGCTCCGCAGACCGAGTCTCAAGTAAGAGGTTTTCTGGGCCGTCTGAATTATATCTCCAGATTCATCTCCAACACGACTCCCCCTTGTGAGCCAATCTTCAAATTGCTCCGCAAAGATCATACTGTAGAGTGGAATTCTGATTGTCAACAAGCCTTCGATAAACTCAAGAACTATATGCAAGAACAACCGATATTGGTTCCCCCTATTCCTGGAAGACCTCTCTTCATGTACATGACTGTGTTGGAAGGATCCATGGGTTGCGTCTTGGGCCAACATGGTGAAACTGGTCGCAAGGAGCATGCTATCTATTATTTGAGCAAAAGGTTCACTGACTGCGAAAACCGTTATTCATTGCTAGAGAAGACTTGTTGTGCTTTGGCATGGGCTGCTAGACGTTTGAGGCAGTATTTTACATGTCACACTACTTTGTTGATCTCGAAAATGGATCCAATAAAGTATATCTTTGAGAAGCCTGCCCAAACAGGAAGACTTGCTCGTTGGCACATGCTCTTGTCAGAATATGATATCCAATATGTCACTCAGAAGGCTATCAAAGGAAGTGTTTTATCAGATTACCTTGCAGATCAGCCTGTTGAAGACTATGAGCCGCTCGAATTTGATTTTCCCGATGAAGACATCATAGTGGTAAAAGATTGTGAGGAACCAGGCCCTGATGAAGGTCCTGAACCAGGTTCTAGATGGAAGATGATGTTCGATGATTCTTCCAACTACAAGGGACATGGTGTGGGTGTTGTGTTGATAAACCCTAATGGTGGTTATACTCCTTTCACAGCAAGGTTGGACTTTGAATGCACAAACAATGTGGCTGAGTATGAAGCGTGTATCTCGGGTTTGGAAGCTGCAATTGATCTCAGGATCAAGATTCTAGAAGTCATTGGTGATTCTGCTTTGGTTATTAATCAAGTCAAAGGCTAACGGGAGACTAAGGACAAGAAACTAATCCCATACCGTGACTACATTGTGGAAATGATTCAGTACTTTGACAAGATTACTTTCCGTCATATTCCACGTTCAGAAAACCACATAGCTGACGTTCTAGCCATGTTAGCTTCAATGTGGAAGGTTAACTTTGTTAATGAAGCGCCGCTCATCAGTATCGAATGCAAGACTGAACCAGCATACTGCCAATTGGTTGAAGAAGAAGAGGATGGGAAACCATGGTTTCACGACATCAGGAATCATATGAAGACTCAAGAGTATCCTGCCAATGCTTCCAGTCTTGACAATAAAACTTTACGAAGGCTATCATCCAAGTTCTTCCTCAGCAATGACGTACTTTACAAGAGAAATCATGACATGGTCCTGCTAAGATATGTTGATAAACGAGAAGCAGACCTGTTGATTCACGACATTCATGAAGGAGCCTTTGGTACTCACGCCAGTGGGCATGCCATGGTTAAGAAGATCTTAAGGGCAAGGTATTATTGGTTGACTATGGAAACTGACTGTATCCAATATGCCAAAAAGTGTCATAAATGCCAGATCTATGCTGACAAGATGCATGTGCCTCCAACACTGCTGAATGTTCTGTCATCTCCTTGGTCGTTCTCTATCTGGGGCATTGACATGATTAGAGCTATTGAGCCGAAAACTTCTAATGGTCATAGTTTCATTCTAGTGGCCATTGACTATTTCACTAAATGGGTTGAAGCTGCGTCCTATGCCAATGTGACCAAACAAGTATTTGCTCATTTTATCAAGAATAATATCATTTGTCGTTATGGAATCCCTAACAGAATCATAACTGACAATGGGACGAACTTGAACAACAAAACGATGAAGGAGTTGTGTAACAGTTTCAAGATTGAGTATCACAATTCTTTACCTTACCGTCCTGAGATGAATGGAGCTGTCGAAGCTGCTAACAAGAACATCAAAAAGATCCTGCAGAAAATGGTCAAGACTTATAAGGATTGGCATGAAATGTTACCATTTGCCTTGCATGGATACGGAACTTCGGTTCGAACTTCGACATGGGCAACTCCCTTTTCTCTGGTATATGGAATGGATGATGTTCTTCCTATTAAAGTGGAGATACCATCACTGAGAATTCTGATGGAAACCAAGCTTGATTAAGCAGAATGGGTCCAAGAGAGATATGACCAGCTGAACCTCATTGATGAGAAGTGACTGACTGCCATGTGTCATGGTCACCTGTATCAGAAGAGAATGAAGAAAGCATTTGACAAGAAGGTCCGTGTCCGAGAATTCCGAGAAGGAGAACTTGTACTCAAGAAGATCTTGCCATCTCAAAGGGATGCTCGCGAAAAAAGGGGGCCCAACTATGAGCGTCCATTTGTGGTGAAGACTGTGTTCTCAGGAGGTTCCTTATTCCTTACAACGATGGACGGTGAATAACTCTCACACCCCGTGAATGCTGATTCAGTACAAAAATATTACGCCTAAAAGGCCCGCTAAGTCGAAAACCAGAAATGGCGACTTAGGCAAAAAAAGGGTATCCCGGTGGGTCATAACCTATAAAGGAGACTTAGGCAAAAGTTAGGGATCAAATAAAAAGAAAATAGCTCGCTAGGTTGAAAACTCGAAAAGGGTGGCCTAGGCAAAAAATAGCGTCCCGGTGGACTGTGAAGATGGCTGGTTTACATCCTGAGTGAATCGCACACTCAAAGATAACACAGAGTCACCACCGAACTTTATTTAGTCCCAAAGGATAGGGAAAATATCGATAAAACCCAAGGGTAAGAGAAACGGGAACGGGGGGTCGGTTATGCGAAAGGAAGGTACTAGCACCTAACGCATCCGTCGTACTCGACGGGAACCATTTTGCTTGCTTCTAGGCTTGGATGGGTTATCTATCTAAAGGCTTCTAGCTAAAAGAAAAAGGAGAGAGAAGAAAAGGGAAAAAGAAAGAAAAAAAAGAAAGTGCTCGCGGAGGATTGTGGCCCTCGTGCCTACGTACCCTCATAGTGCAATGAGAAAATCAGAGCGTCGTAGTTCATGGAACCAGGGGGCAGAAAGAAAGGAAGAAAGGGAGAAGGAAAGAAGGGTGGAAGTGTGCTCGCCAAGACATCGCGTCTCGTGCCTACGTATCTGACATTCAAAAGAATGCAGAATCAGAGCTTCCGTAGTTCGTGGAACCGAACGGAACACAAAACAAGAAGGAAACAGGAAGACAAGAGAAATGGTGTCAAAACCAAGAGCAAGAGTGAAAGGAAAACTCCACTGGGGAAGACCACACAGTAAGAGCGATTGCACAAGGGACTAGGAAAAGAATGGTGTCAAAACCAAGAATGAAAGGAACTCCGCTGGGGATAACAAAGAGAATTGGTGTCGAAACCAAGAAAGTAAGAGCAAAATGAATAAAAAGGACTCCGCTGGGGATCCAAATAAAGGGGTGGTGTCGAAACCAAGAGAAAAGGGAGTCTCGATATATTAACTGGATGGCAGTGGTTAACCAAGGAAACAAGGATTGCAACTCTGTGGGGATAGAGAAGCATTGGTTTTAACAGAGAAAACTATGATAAACCAGAAGAACGGGTGTAGGACCGATCGAAGGCCGTAACCCAAAAGGGATGGTTGGTAATGACTGAACAAACAGTACTCGACCAGCGAATAAGGGTATTGAACCAAAAGAGGTTACTAGCCCAAGGGTGCAAGTATTCGAACCAATAAAGGTTGCCAACTGCTGGGGATTCGGTTTTAACAGGAGAACTGTGATTAACCGAGAAAAATGAGTGGTTAACCAAGAGAAGGTAATTAACTCAAAAAGGGTTTCAGTATTTTAACAGACAGACTGTGGTTAACTGAAGAAGAAGGGTGATTAACCAAGAATAGATGATTAACCCAAGAGGAAACTCAGTATGTTAACAGACAGGCTGTGGTTAACTGAGAATGAGTGCAAACATTGGTGTTTTAACTGACAGGCAGTGATCAACCGACAAAGGGAGAAGAACCAAAAGAAGGTTGCGAACTCCGCAGGGAATTTGGTTGTAACAGGAGTACTGTGTTTAACCGAAGAAATAGAAGAGAGACCCTTCAGGGGAATCAAAAGAACAATGATTGACCGCAAGAGAAGAATAGGGTATTGAAACGAAGAAAGCTTACTAACCCAATGAACACAGGATCTTAACCAAGAAGAATAGTGATCAAGAGAGAGGTTGAAAGAGATAGGAGTGATCAAGGATCGAAAGAGATTGCAATGGGGAAAGAGTGATCAAGGATCGACTCGACTGGGGAAAGAAAGCACACTACCGCCTAGAGATAGAGATGACTAAGCCAAGCACAGGGTCATTCGTCCCCTACCTGAAATAGTCAGAATGAGAGTAGGAATTCTCCCTTCCCATTCCTTCTGTAACACACAGGGTGTAGTGCAGAAGTTGAAACAGACGGCGCAACAGCTCTAAGTTGTACAGTGCTCCTGCGTGGAGAAACGGACAGCGTAACAACGTCAATTTGTACAGTGCTCCGATGTAAGGCATAGCGCGAAACCAACTCCACGGGGGATCGAGAGAGAAAGCTTTAAAGGAAGCCTAAAGAGAGGAAAGGGGAAGATCAACTAATCGAGACATGGTTTCGATCAATTAATCAAAGGGAAAGACATGCCAATAATCTTCCAAAGAGAGTGAAAAATCATTTAGGCAAAAGGTGTGAATTATTGATTGTACAAAATTAAGTTCATCCATGAAGAATGAAACTTAATGCAAAACCAAGGGAGGGAGCACAAAACAGTACCAAATGATCAACAAAATGCAACACAACATCATGTTATTGTGATAAAAGAAAATACAAGAATGATTACATTCACTTGATGCCAAAATATGAACAATTCGGATAATCGAAAATGCTACAAAAGGTTCATGAATAAGCTTCAAATAGAAGTTAAATGACATTAAAAACATCCATAAAATCAAGCATGACAATCACTGGAAGTTAAAATGAAGAAAGCATGGCAAACACACTTGAAAATGAAAGAAAATGGCCTTCTGGTTCAGTGTTAATCGATTAACAGAATTGCACTGCAATGTGTTAATCGATTAACACTTGAAAAAGTGCAAAAAACACTGGTTAATCGATTAACACTGTACAGGGAGTAGAAAATCAGTTTTGAAAAGTGCTTTTGGCCAACTTTTTGATTGTGCAATCACTCCAATGCTAGGCAAATAATTATGCACGAAAAATCAAGTTTAGAAGCAGTAAATGATCAACAAAAGAATCATTTAAACAATCAAGATCATGGATCAAGCAAAAGTATAATCAATTCATACGCAAAAACATCAAAATTACATCGCGAATGATACGAAAACAATCGAAACAGAAAAATGAATTAGATCCACCAACCTACAAGGCTGAGATGTGCCTTGGTAAATGTTGCAATGTGATCTTGATGAAGATAATCAAAGAAAACCAGAGGAATCTTCAATTATAACCGAAACGCGTCGAAACCGATCAATTCGCGACGAAAACTCCAAAATGAGAATTATCACCGAAGAAACTTGAATCAAACGCTTGAGATGAATCCAGAAGCTGCTAGAACTCCAGAAAAACCAGTATAATGGAATGGCAATGGAGGTTAAGCTCAAGAAATAATCATTTTCAATGTGAAAAGTGATTATTCTTCAAGAATTAAGAGCTTTTAGTGAGGTTTTGGAGGAGAGGTGAGATGAAGATGAAGATGAAGTAGCAAAAATCAGAGAGAATGTGAGAGAATTGAGAGAAATTTGTGTGAAAAATAGGAGAGAATGGTTGAGGAAAAATGGAGCAAATGGTAGAGGAATTGAAAAGTGAGTGAAGATGTGTTTATATAGATTTTAGGTTTGGAGTGTGAGAAGGTTTGGAATTTGGTTTGGATTTAGCTTTGGGTTTGGAACTAGGCTAGGAGTTAGTTGGACTTGACTCACCGAGTCAAGGCAGTTAAATCCGTTAGTTAGAACCAACTCGGTAACAATCCCAAGGTGAACTTCATCATCCAAAGATCCACATTACTTGGAAAATAAGGAACATGGTGCACTTGATTTGAAGTGATGCATAGAATAAATGTAAGGGAAATGTATTGAATGACCTTGAACTGTCTAGAATGTTCCACATAATACTAGAATAGAATAGACCAAAAGAGAATGGAGAGAGTTGCTGAAATATGATGGAAATGTTGAATTTTTGCTGAAATAGCATGTGTTAATCGATTAACCAAATAAGGTTAACCGATTAACAGCTGTCCAAAAACTGAATTTGGCGCTGTAGAAAGGGTGTTAACCGGTTACCACCAAATGGTTAACCGATTAACCAGTAAAAAACTTGCCCAATTTTGCTTGAAAAGGTTGCTATGACCATGGTTCCGATTTTCCACTTCTTGTATTGATGAATAGGCATAGGAACCTTCATTTTGTGCTTGTTTTGATGATGTGATGACCTTGTGAGGATATGATTAATCGGACTTGGAAACCCTGAAGATCCCGCAACCAGAAACACACAGAGAAAAATGAGAATGCTTATGTCGACGATGCTAATGCACATGCTTACGCAAAAGGCAAAAGAGGGAGGTCAAATTTCGGGTTTCGACAGATTGAAAACCTGAAAAGGCGGTCTAGGCAAAAGTTAGGGACAAAGGCGTTTCACTGTGTCAGACAGGGTTGTCACCTACGTCAAGGAATTCATGAAGAAGTTCAAGCTTACTTGCCCTCAGGAGCAGCAAGGCTTTTTTTTAGGACTCTTAGTCATTAGGGATGGTAGTGGTCATTGAATACGATGTAACCTTTTCCAAAATTGCCATTTTCCAATTGTAATGTTCCATGGAACTTCGCCATTGGCAAGTTACCATTCTAATTAAATTAGATTTTGGACCATTCTTTATTTGGTATTTATCATCTCTCTGTTATTTTTTTGTCATGCAAAACTTCATTTATTCATTAATAATTGTTTTGAAAGCGGAAAAATGTTTTAAAAAAATATTTTGAGAAAACACAATGAGAATATAATTTGCTTTGGCATTAGGGACGATTTAGTGAAATATTAACCTCCCTCAAAAACTCTGGTTGTGAAGAAAGCACTGTTAAACCATATGGCGCATAAGCCTCCCATTTAAGTAATTTTTTAATTAACAAATACTTCCCGGATCGGAAGTTTTCGTAATGACTGACTACTACGATACAAAGGACTTCTCCCCAATATCTTCACAGATGTTTGTTGAACGTGAAAAATGTCACTTCCGCAAGGGAAGGAAAGATATTCCCAGATTGAGTCCAAGCTGCTGATTCCCTTCAGATTCAGTGTGACCTCTTGCAGTGGATGTGTCATCCATCTACCCTGTTTCCCAGTCTGTCGTCTCGTTAGAGTCGTCTCTTGCACATCATTGAACATTCGCATCATACCATATCATCGTGCATTTTTGCATCTTGGTGTGTTTTGTTTGTGGGTCTTTACCTTCTTTACCTTAACACGTTGATGCGTGGATTTGTGTTCGTGTCATGCTTGAGTCCGGTCTTCACCTGCGTGCACCAAATTGGTTTATTATTCCTATTCCCCAGGAAGTCTAATCTTCATTATGCAACCCCGGTAATGTCCTATCTATTTAACTTCCACCTTCAGATCAATTCAAATGCGTATTTTCCCCCGATAAACCTTGGTTAAATATGAACCTAAAGTCCAGTAATTGCTGACATTGTTTGTTTTAGGTCAGATGCGAACCTAAATCTCAGGTCAAATGGGAACCTAAACCCAGGTCAGATATGAACCTAAAGTCTAGTGATTGTTGGCATTGTTTCAAACCAGGTCAAATGTGAACCTAAACTCCGGTCAAATGTGAACCTAAAGTTTGAAAACCAGGTCAGATATAAACCTAAACCCAAACCAACTTATATTGGAGTCCAAAGTCCAGTCTTTGCTAGTAAACCAACTCATATTGGTATTTCCAGGCCTAACTCATATTGGTGTCGAAAGTCCAGTCTTTGCTGGAAAACCAACTCATATTGGTATTTCCAGGCCCAACTCATATTGGTGTCCAAAGTCCAGTCTTTGCTGGCAAACCAGCTCATATTGGTATTTCCAGGCCCAACTCATATTGGTGTCCAAAGTCCAGTCTTTGCTGGTAAACAAACTCATACTGGTATTTCCAGGCCCAACTCATATTGGTGTCCAGAGTCCAGTTTTTGCTAGCAAACTAACTCATATTGGTATTTCCAGGCCCAACTCAGATTGGTGTCCAAAGTCTAGTCTTTGCTGGCAAACCAACTCATATGGGTATTTCCAGACCCAACTCATATTGGTGTCCAAAGTCCAGTATTTACTGGCAAACCAACTCATATTGGTATTTCCAGGCCCAACTCATATTGGTGTCCAAAGTCCAGTCTTTGCTGGCAAACCAACTCATATTGGTATTTCCAGGCCCAACTCATATTGGTGTCCAAAGTCCAGTCTTTGTTGGCAAACCAACTCATATTGGTATTTCCAGGCCCAAATCATATTGGTGTCCAAAGTCCAATCTTCGCTGGCAAACCAACTCATATTGGCATTCAAAATCCAGCTCATACTGGTATTCAAAATCCAGCTCATACCAGTATTCAAAGTCCAACTCATATTGGCATTCAAAGTCCAATTCATATTGGCATTCAAAATCCAGCTCATACTGGTATTCAAAATCCAACTCATACTAGTATTCAAAGTCCAACTCATATTGGCATTCAAAGTCCAACTCATATTGGCATTCAAAATCCAGCTCATACTGGTATTCAAAATCCAGCTCATACTGGTATTCAAAGTCCAACTCATATTGGCATTCAAACCAACTCATATTGGTATTCAAAGTCCAACTCATATTAACATTCAAAGTCCAACTCATATTGGCATCTCATCCAACTCAAATTGGTATCTTATCCAACTCAAATTGGTGTTTGCTAGTATCATCCATACTGTGAGCCCAGTGTTTACTAGCGTGTTATTTCCAAGTCCAATCATTGTTGGTACTTTAATCTTATTCCCAGCAGAGGTTCAGTCATTATCAATATCTTTCATCATTTGGCGCACGCAGAATTTGTCCCTGTCTTTTCTGGCTTTTCTTGAAGATCCCATTTGAACTCTTCAGTATAAGAAATCCCTAGAAAATATTTTGTTCCAAATTGATCCTCAGTGGTGATCATGTCTTCTTTCTGGTTTCATGCCTAGTAAGAATGTGTTTTATTTCCCCAGTGTCGTTCGGTCACATATGAACCTGTCGTCCATCTCCCTGGATCTTCCCCTAGTGGAGAACACCTCTCTGGCTCCTATTTCCAGGGAGGATCTGTGAGGTTTCCTCCCCAGTTTTATTTTTCTATCCCCAATATTTCCTTAGAGTCCCCCCAGTAGGTCTCTTTTGTTGATTAGTCTGTATCCCCAGTGAGTTTTCCATGAGGAGACTAACCTTCATCTTTCCCGAGTGAGGCTCACCTGTGTTTGGTAGCTCTTTATTCTTTGGTGTCCTATTTGTCTGCATTTTTGCACTATCATGGCATTATATCATCATACTAGAAGTTCATGGCATGTCAGCATCTGCATGTCCGTCGCCTGTCCTTAGCATCTGCATTTCATCTAAGGGTAAAATTTTCAGTTTGCTATATTTAAATACCTTTCACCTTGATGTCCCGAGGATTTCCATTCCTCGTGCCATCCGGTAAGCTATTTAAATAGGGGCAACTGTTGTAACCCAAATTTTACCCCTTAGATGTCATAACATCTTGCACTTATATGTAGGGATCAATCATCTATGCATTGTCAACTAACCACTTCATCTTGCAAGTTTGTTTCTCTTGTGAAAGCCAGGACTTGCACAAAGAGGAGGGCAAAGTCTCCTAATCCAAGCTCTCATATGATTCAAGGAAAGAAACATAACTGAGGCTCCAAATGTAATCATTTGAGTTCATCTACATCCAAGAAGTCCAATTCAACAAGAAATCAAGTGTGTTTGGTTCCTATTACAAGTCCCATGAGCCACAAGTTCATCATACCTCAAACTAGGGTTTTGTCAAGACAAGTTAACCATTGCCTTTGATGTTGATCAAGACATGATCCCAAGCCTTGGCACATGATTCTATGTGGCATTAGACATCCTTAGAGGCCATCTATAGACCTTGGAAGAGATTGAAGAAGCAAGATCATCAGAGATCATCCAGCTGTATTCTTGAGGAATTAGGGTTTGACTAAGGCTTTGACTTTTGAGATTTTGATCCAAGATGAAGCATTCAAGTCCTAAGTCCATCATGACATATCTAATTGTTGATTTAGGACATGAGAGATCAAGTTTTGAGTGGTTTCTTGCAAAGGGGGCAATGCTTGGTCCTTGAAACTTCCTAAGTGTGGAATAGTCACTCCTTGTGCAAAATTGGGAAGGCCATAACTTTCAAACCACACATCCAAATTGAGTGACTCAAAGCTCAAATAGAATCTCTTTCCATGAACTTCAAAGTGTATTAAAGGACCTTGTCTCAAAAAATTCAAGGTTTTTAAGTTATGAGACTTGGAGTAGAAGTTGCCTTTGGGACTTAGTGAAATTTTAGTCATTTTCACCCTAATCTTCATCCAACTTTGACTCAAATATTTCACATAGTTCCAAGCCTCTAATAAAAATTATTTGGACATGAAAGTTGTTCCTTGTTCTTCAAGCTTTCCAAGCATGTGTAGAACTCCTCATTTGGATAAACCAATCTCAAGTTATGATTCTTTAAAGTTGGGTGCTTCAAATTGTAAAAAACTTAATAACTTAGAAATTTTTCTAAGATTTTTTGAGCAGCTCATGCACATGATTTTATGGATCTTTTTCTCATTGTTACAAGCATCATCTCTAACCACTTTCCACATGAAAATTGGACTATCAAATTCCCACTTTACATAAGATCAAAAATCTCAAGATTTGATGGAATGGTTATTAAGTTATGGTGCACTAAAGTTGGCATGTTGGCACATTGTTTCACACTTGGAAAATTCAGACTTTAATCATTGTTGCTACATCATATTTTTAGCACGTTACTTGCATAATTCTAAGCATAAATTCAACTTGCCACCAATACATAATTTGTTCTATTACATGTTTTCTTCCAAGAGAATTAATAAGCATATGGTCTGGTCCATTGGATGAGACATGATCGTGTGGTAAAGACCACAACATGGTTTAGTTCTTTTGCAAATTATGCTTTGCAACTTGAACAAAATCTGAACCAAGGATATACAAGTACAACTAACCTGATTCCTTTCTTGCCATCAGTTCACAATATCTTTTGTCACAAGCTCCTTATGTTTGGCGTGTTGGCTCCCCATGTGTGATCCCAAACTTTGGCTCTTTAAGCTAATCCCTCTCATGACACAGCCAAAAGAGATTTTGACGCTGCATTAGATTAGTGAAACAAAATGACGCAGCATAAAAACTGTTCCCATGATGTGCATAAACATATGTTTCTCAATCCCAAGTTTTACTTCTTTTATCTCTCTCTCTCTCATGACACAACAAAAAGAAGTTTTTGGACATATAGTGATTTGTGAATAAACAGACCTGCACCATCTTTTCCACTGCTCTTGTTCAGCAAATGAGGTGTTACTTTCTCCAATGTTGACCAAGTTTGAAGACTGAAATGTGGTCCATGCAAACCCTAACCTTTTCTCCTATGGACAAAACATTTGTCCACTGTGTCTCCAAGATGCGGACCAAACTTCTTTGGCTATAAAAGGAGAACCCTTCTCCTTTGTTCAACACAACACCAATAATCAATATCTCAGCATATCTCTTAGAGGAACTCCACCCAAGTAAGAAAGTTTTTGTGAGAGGTGAAGCACGACTGTTCTAAGGAGAAAGAAGTTCAGTTTCAGTTTGTTTTCAAGCTCTCAAAGTAAGAAGGTGCAGTGGACTTATTCCACTAGGTAACCTTCATTTCTCATTTATTTCATGTTTCAAATACTATGATCATGCTGCCATCATATGTTTTGTCTTGCATTTAAGTCAATAATCATGTGAATGATACTATCGAGGGCGTGTGTTGCTTTTGGTGCTGTTTGTTCTTAAGGATGTGATATTTTTATGTTGTAGCTCATATGTTGTTCACTTCATGTTGATCTAAGTTAAAGCAACATGTAGGGTATTTAAGAATTCTGATGGTATGATGAGCAGTTAGTCTCACCTTCCCCTTAACTCACAACTTTATGCTTAAGAATGTCATGATCATACTCTTATTATATTAATGTTTGATGTTCCAGTCAGTTTTGAGTGAGGGTGTACATAATATGTGTGAGCTTTTTGTTTGATGTTATGACACTATCATGTTTTACTGGTAGCTTGGAATGTGTAGGGTTTGTAATGAACTTTGGAATTTGGAGGATACACTCTCAGTTTATCTTGTTGTGTCTTAGATTAAGTGGAACCATGTAGGGAGTTGGTTTGGTTTCATGCTCCCAGGATAAGTGCGTAGTATCACTTTTGCTTTCCATGCCTTTGACCATATGTATAAACTGGTATCATGTTTGAGTTTGTTTTGAAACTGCATTGCCACGATGAGTGTCGATTTCACTTCTAGACACTTTGGTTATATTTTGTCTCCTTCCGTTTTTTGGTTTGGTCTAAAGATTCAGTGGTGTGTGTATCTTCATGCTAAGGTTTGTATGCTTGTAACTACCTTCAGAATGCATGTTTTGTATTAGTGCATAGTTTGTGTTGGTTCACATTCATCTTTGAAGCTCACAAGTGCATCACTTTTATGTTTGTATTACTTACATCTAAAGTTTTTAATCTGAACTATATAGCAATTAGTAATAGCCTACCCTCTGTATACATTGACCTGGGACCTTATTTCAGGGGATTTGGATAAGAGAGGGTTTGAGGAATGATTGAGCATGTGATGAGTTACCATAGCTGTTTCTTTATTTCATGAGATCTTGTTAGAACATAAAGTTAGTTTTTTTTAAGCTTGAAGCCTGAGATTTCTCTTAGTTTATTTATCATGTGTCAGTTTAAATGAGGTAAGAACACTGCTTGGTTTTGGTTGGCACATGTTTGATTTCCTTTCTGAAGGTACCCTTTCCAGGTCATTTTTCACAATGATCCTGTTCCTATTTTGAGTTGTGTGAGGTTCATTAAGTTTCCTTGTTCTAAGTACCACAAAGTGGCATTTTATTTTGATTGAGTTTTGTTGAGGATATAGGTGGAACAAGTGATAAACCAGGTGTGCTGTTGTGTTTCTTTTCGCGATGAACTCTCACGTTCTATTGCATGTTGCATGAGAGAATGAATTGTGTGGCAACATGAGAGTGGTGGAAAGGCGTTTTGTCTTTTAGTAACTAGAAAGCAACGTGACCAGTTGATTTAATGTCATGCTACTCCTTTGTTACATGGTCACATTTTCATTTCCTCGCCTGATTTTTGCAACTAACATTTATTTCAGCTTTTGTGAGTTTAAGTATTTGTAGGGATGGCATATACAATGGATGTATAGCCACCCCAGTGGTAGATCATTTGCACTGCACCAAAGGGGTCTGGGGTTCGAATCCCCCTCGTCCCAGACACCCTTTTGGTTATTTTCCTTTTATTTTCTCTTAGAGATTTCTGACTTGGACCAGGCGAATTTGCTTTCAACACCCCCTCCACTCAGGCCCACACGCTGCCAAACTACCCTTTAGTTCATTTTCAATTTCTAATACACCCCTCCTTTTGTTTAGTTTAAAACAACATTTTTATTTTCTTTTCTTCTTTTCATTTTAATTCTAATTAAAATATTTTATTTTATTTAAAGAACTCCAAACATTCATAAACACTTTTTTTAATGCTTAATTTAATTTTCCTTGATTTTTATCTTCACTTCTATTTTATTTTCATATTAATTTTTAAAGTTACAAAAATATGAACATTTTTTTATTTAAGTCTTGAGCCTCTTTTGAAAATCACTTTTTCCTTGAGAGTTTTTGTAATAGTTCTTGGTACATGAGAGAGTTATTTTGAGAGAGTTCATTGACCTTGGGTAAAATTCACTCTATTAGGGTTTTGTTTGGCTTTATTATTAAGTTCCTTGCCTTGAATATTTTTCCTTTGATTTCAAACTTGAAAATGATATGTATATGTGCTCATTGTTGTGAATTATCTCACTATCTTATGCCATACATGAATGTTTGAATCATATTTTTTATTGATCTTGCTTGGTTATTGTACATTCCTTTTGAATTCTTGAATTCATATTGTTCATTTTAATCTCAATTCCCTTGTAATATTCTTGTTCATAAGAAGTTGCTATCTTCCCCTCCTTCCAAAGGAAAGTCTCTCTATTGACTTCAAAGTCATAGAAAGCTCATTACCTCCCTCCTTGACCTCATAGTCATAGGATACCAGCTTTGACCTCATAGTCATAGCCACCTCCCTCCTTGACCTTATAGTCATAGGATATCAGCTTTGACCTCATAGTCATGGCCACCTTCTCTTTGACCTCATAAGTCATAGGATACTTTCCTTTTGGCCTCATAGCCATTTTTCTTACAAGTAGGTTAGAGTTTTAAACTCTATGTGAGATTCATCACTTTGAGTATTCACTTCACCCCATTATAACTTAGACTTAGAGAGTTTCTTAAACTCTACATGAGCTCACACTTATCCCCCTTGGAACTTTGGCCACAGTCAATGGTTCCTCACCCTTAGTTAGGTGAACTACGATTGCTCTGATTCTTTAGTCAGATACGTAGGCACAAGATGCGACGTCTTGGCGTGCAAACTTAGTGTACATACCCTTAGGTGTTTACCTTTAGCATATTTCTTAGCAAGCAAATATATAATAACACAAACATTAACAAGAGGTTCCTGTTGAGTACTATAGATACTTAGGGTGCTAATACCTTCCCTTAGTATAACCAACCCCCGAACCTAGATCCTCTTAGGATTTTCTTTGATCTTTACTCTTTCCTTTGGATAAATCAAAGCTCGGTGGTGAATTTCAAAGATGAGTGATTCAAGTTAATTCAATAGCTTGATATTCGATTCTCACCGCAACAGTGCCAAAGGAGATAAATCCAATGATCCCTGCATACCCACCAGGCTTTGACGCCAACGCCCGATGTGACTACCATGATGGGGCACAAGAGCATTCAACTGAAGACTGCAAGGTGTTTAAGAGCAAGGTTCAGACTCTACTTGACTCCGAGATGTTCTCATTCACGCCTCAAGGCATTCAAATCAACAATCCTTCGCCCAATCAGGCGGGTCCATCAGTCCCGGTTATGGAAGAAATTACCGAGAATAGATGTAAAGATGATAATCATACTGATCTCGACAATCAACTTTGAATATGGCTAGCTCAGTAGAAAATCAAGAAAGGAAAGCCCAGTTCCCCGATGCTGGCAATCTTTTGGCTCATGTCTTTACTTTTGCATTTTGTAGTTTCTTTTATGTTAAATGCTACTTACTTTGAGACATTATTGTTCAGAAATGATTTTATTAATGGAATGAATATGCATGTTTTGATTAAATCCATTCGTGTTCACTCATAATTTTAATATCAAATGCTTGTTTAAGCAAAATCCGACGGAGGATGATGAAATCGAAAGACGCAAAACCTCCGATAGTATGCTTTTAGTAACACCTTGCGATGATGTACAAGCACTGTTTCAAATCCCCCAAACACTAGAGAGATAAGGAGTTAGTCCCTAGTTAACCACTTCGAGCCTAGAAGTAGGAGTTTTCTTCGAATTCTAAACCCTTACGCTTAACCTAGGGCAGGGTAGTGTTCAGGTAATCTGATCATGCAGATGTGTCGGTTGTTCTTCAATGACCAATGACTCGGCAGTCACAAACCTTTCCAAAAAAAAAAAAAAAGAGTTGAAATCCTGCTAAGTCGAACACCCAAAGAGGAGACTTAGGAAAAATCAAGGCAATCCCGATGGATTAAGAGCTTCAAAAGCAGTCTATGCAAAGGTTAGGGGTCAAAAATAAGAAAATCGAAAGAGGTCCTCAAATCCTCTGGCAAAAATAAGATTCAGTGATCACCATGTCAAAAATCAAAAGGTTATCGACATCCATGGCCAAAAACAAAATAAGGTGTCTGTCATTTCAAAAAATCTTGAAGCGCCGTCTTCACTCTTACATCGTCAAACTCTAGATGCGTGTGTCAAAATTAGTTGAATGTAGAAATGGAGAATATCGAGGCGAATGGGTGGGTTAAAACTAAAATTTGAGCCTTATATGCTTTTTTTTCTCAAACCATGAACCAGGCCACATTACAACCCTCGAAAGACCTAATTGAAGCAGGGTAGTTTCGAAAGCATACTTCGGTAAGATCACGTCAAACCTGAATCCTAAAGGGATTTGTTTACCATTCATGTTGGTGTCCATGTGACATTCTGATTAGTGATTTATTCACTATTTGTCGCAATATATCTCCAGTGAGCAAACTTGGATTTCAAAACTGTCATATGCATCGCATTAAAATTATCATTTTCAAAATGATTTGTTTTACTTGCGAGTAAGCACTTGACCCCAAGAAGGTTTCTGCAATGAAATGATTGATCTAGCTAAGATGCAAAACTCCTGAAGACTCCGTTGAGCAGGAAGGCAAGCTGCTACAAGATTCAGCTAATCTGGGGCAATTAAATCGAGATTTGATAAATCTCTCAAAGACCAGTTAATCAGAAGCAATCAGGTCGAGATTAGACAAATCTCTTGAAGGTCAGTTAGTCTGGGGCAACTCCTTCACAGATCAACCAGCTAGCAGGGGCAAGTTTGTTTCCCAGTTGTTACTCCCACTGTCTGAAGGACAAGTTCGAGGACTTTGTTTTGCAAATACAATTAATCTGGGGCAATTACGTAGAGATTTGTTGAATCTCTCCAAGAGTTTGAAGATACTAAAGCATCTTGTATGTCAATTCTTCTGTAAAATCCTCTAGGTAATTTTTTCCCATAGACCATGTAATCTGGAGCAGAGGAGATTTAAAGATTATTTGTTGCAAGAGTCATTGCCCGTTCGTGATGATCAATATGTAATCAAAGTGCAGAACTACATTATTTTCGTAATATCTTGTGCAAGCTCCCCAGTAAGTTGTTACTTCAGTTGATCTTGGCAATTCCCCATGAATTTCGCTCTTCCTCAGGAAATCAGGCTCATGATGGAAATCCCCTAGTGAAGTCATGATGTTATTCTCCAAGTGGAGTACTTTTTTCCTCCAGAGAAGGTTGAAACCTTGAAGTAGAACTGTTTGTTCTGCATGTTCATCCCTAGTGACGTTCCTATCTGGTGAATTTGGCTGGGTATCCTTGTCGACATGTTTATTTCATCTCCAGTTTTGTTTCCCTTTGTCTATTTTGTTAGCATAAGCATAAACATGGCATACATGCATTCATACATATGCATGGCATCTGAGCTTTTTTGCTACCTTTCTGTTGTTACCTGTTTTGTTCACTTTGGGCTGTGTTTGTTCCCCAAGTGACTAGGTGTGTCTCCTCTCCCAATAGAGTCGCCAGCTTTAAGCATAAAATGCCCACCCTTTCTAAATTCCCCGCAGAGTTTGATCCTCGTGGATGATGGTTGCTTCAGTTATCTTTTCCATGTTTGGATAAGATAAATCCCCATTTGATTTCATTCCTCAATGGGTAGAGTCTTGTTTGGCCATTTCTTTCTAGCTTGTTCCAAGATTGAACTTTGGTCCATGGCAAGAGTTGCTTTTAAACCTGATTAGGTCGCCGAACCTAGTTTTAATGTGCATTTATTTTGAACTATGTCTCGCAGGAAGAATCTTTTACAGATCCTTGTTGAAGAAATGATATATTTTCTAGTAGTTTTGTTGTAACAACATCTCCTTGGAATTTATACCCAAACAACAAGTGGCAGTCTCTTTGATAAGCTTGTTTTCTATGGCGATTAATGGCAGTCTCCCTTGAGAAACTTATCCATCCTTGGTGTTATTCAACCTTTTATAGTTACAATTGGTGTTACCCTCGATCAGTCATTTTCCATTAACCATTTGATGACGACTTTCAAATACATTCCTTCCCGTCAACCCTTTGACGAAGATAAATCCTATTCCATCAACCCCTTAATGAGATTCCTACTTGAGTTGTTCATTTCCATCAACCTTTTGATGATGTCACTCATTAGTGAATTTATTTGTCCTTCTGTTAACCCTTTGACGATGTCACTCATTAGTGAATATTTTCTTCCTCCCGTCAACCCTTTGACGATGTTACTCTTTAGTGAATTGGTTTGTTTCCGTCAACCCTTTGACGATGTATTCCTTTAGACAGGTGTTCTTTTCGTCAACTATTTGATGATGTGGGATAGGTTGTTCTAGACAAACAAATACTGATGGTTGACTGATACTTTGTGAAGATTCTACCGCTGCTGCTGATAATGATGCTACTATTATGCATGGTGACTGATAAGATGTTGTGACATCTTACCTGGTGCATGTTAAAGATGGCTCAGTTTCTCTAGGTGTTCTTGCTATCTCTAGCTGGGAGTAATAGACATGAGGGAGCACTATGATCGGGAGTCTTCTAAAGGATCTTTCTATGTTGCTTGGGAGATAGTTTCAATCAGGTAATATGAAGGGCAATAGGAGGAAAAAGGTTGAGTTGAGGTCTTGTGTTTCCAATCCATAATCTACGTATTTGATAAACACTCTATGTCATGCTTAAAGTAGCCTAAGATACCTGAGTTTCCTCTCATGTCCACTCATAAAGGCACTTTTGAATGTGTTTATTTAATAGAGTTAGAAGAGTAGTTAGTCAAGTGGATGTTCCAAGGGTACTCAGAAGTGTGACATGAGAAGGTCATACCATGGAAGAGAGCCAAGAGCAATTTATTTTTGCTTCCAACCCCATAAGTGACTATCTTTGCTTGAGGTTATCCTATCAGATCACCTGGAAGAAAGTATTTAGGAGGAACTGCACAAGTGTACTGACATTCAACTAGGCTGTAATTAGAGTAATTGCTAATCAATGTTAAAGCAGTCTCATAAGTGTAAAGACATTGTATCTGTGTCTTGGAAAGTGATTATTCTAATCAAGGGATGTAACTCTTATAATGACTTCAGAACCAATTTCAATGATCTATTCATGGGAAAGGAACTGATGTTTAACCAGATGTTGGAACATCACTTCAGAAGAGTGTGTGTAGAATCTTATTGATCCAAGGAGTGAACTTCTCGGACAAAGGAGGGATGCAACATATGTTTTGGATGATAAACAAATGTGTGTTTATTAATGGGGTTAAGAATCTTCTTTAGACTGTTCTTGAAAAGTCTTTTGGTTTGTAGTCTAGGAAGCCTCTATCCAAGAAACTTGTTATGGATAGGTGTGCTGGTGGAAGTCCAAATTAACTCATGGTCATCTTGATGAACATTCGTTAGATCAATTTATTTATGATCTAAGTGCATAGGGGTACAGAAGCTATGTTCTTGCATCTCTTATAGGACAATGTGTTCAAATTCCTAGGGGAGGATTGTGAAGACATCTTTACTAGATTATGTGCATTTGGAAGTCAAGGAAACATGTCTAGGACATTTACCCTGACATCTTGGAGACTTTTCTGGTCTTTCAAAGCTGAATCTGAATGATCGTGCAAATATTTGTGTCTATTTGGTTTGGTTCTGGCGTGGAATCTAATCTTATGTGGATGATTCCCTTGGAGAATTATGCTTGAAGGAGGCTGTCATTAGGGTATTTGTTCCTTCCCTTGAGTTATCCTGAAAAGGACTGGTTGTTGGTTTTCTTTCTTACTGAAAGATCCAAGGATTTGACTAAATTTTGGTAAAACATAATGTTGAACAAGATGTTCTATTTTAAAGAAATCTGCCCCAGACCAAAGATGTCGGATGAGATGTCCCAGCATGAAGACTCAACATCATGACTATCACAGCAGGTTGTTTTAATTCTGTTCCAAGATTCAAGGCGCGTTTAGCAGTGGATCAAGGACTAAAGATTTGAAGCCCAAGACAGCTAAAGGTTATAAAAGAATACTTAGACCTGGGGCTAAAAAATGAATCCTTGTGTAATACTTGTAAAGTAGAAAATAAGGGTTTAGGGTTTTGAGAGTTGTAGGCTTTCTTGTGTTGTAAGTCTCCCTTTGTATCGATTGGATACATTGTGGTAGACATAGATGTTTATACAGATTCAGAAGCCTCGAGGTAATGAATTATATATTGTTCTTGGATGAAGCTTTAAAGCAAATCCAATAGAATCCGAGTAGGATTGTTAGTCAAGGTGACTTGGCTGAACTTTACATTGAAAAAGGGGTCTTTCAAGTATGATGATGCTATTTCTGTTGATTGTAACTATTAGATATCACAGGAGGTGATTAAGGGAGTGAGATAGGTTTCTCTTATCTAGGATGGAGTTCTTAGATAAAGTTTTCATTGGGTAGTGATAGGTAAATTAGAGGTTGTTTACTGTAAACCAGAGGTTGTTTACATTTAACTATACTACTGATAGTGGATTCTTCTTCCTGGCTTGGTAGCCCCCAGATGTAGGTGAATTGCACCGAACTGGGTTAACATATCTTGTGTTATTTATCATTATGCAAATTTACAGTTTAGTATTTGCTTATTGATTAACATGTTGTGACAGATGTTGAAACACCTGTCGTAACTCTGTTGTTGATATTCATAATGTCAGCTTGATTATTTTGCCCTTGTTTTAAAGTTATGTGGAGAACAATGTCGTGACATGTTGTTAGGACATCTGTAATTTGCATGTCAGAATTTCAATTGGTATTAGAGCAGTCATCCTGTCTGTTTCTGGATGAGATCTTGGGAGTTACTTTCTGGATCATTAAGCAAGGTGTGTGTTAGTACGATCAGACCATTCATTGGATATCTAGAATAATTGGTATTGGATAAAGGATGACAGGTATTGGTTGGTTGTCTTTTGCTTCTGTGAAGATGTTCTAGCTGCTGTAGGTGTTGAGGTTCTTTTCTGCAAGGTGTCCTATAAGATGTCTTGACATCTTGACTGGAGCCTGTTGAAGATGTGTTGTTGTTCCGCTGCATGTGTTTCTGATGAAAGAACTTGGGTAAAGCTAGATTGAAGACTCTGTTCATGAAGGTGTCAGCATCTATTAAAGTTCTAGTCATTTCAGCAGGGAGTAATGGAATGGAGAGAGTTGTTTGTTGCTGTTTGCCTTTGATGTCTTGGTACTTGGAAGGTTGGTTTCTTCAGGTATTTTGAAGTCAAAAGAGGAGAGGTCTAGGTTATCAATTTTTTGGTTTATGAAACTGGTAAATACCCTTTGTTGCGGTGAGAATCGGATGTCAAGCTATTAATTAACTTGAATCACAAAACTTTGAAGTTCACCACCGAGCTTTGATTTATCCAAAGGAAAGGGTAAAGATCGAAAGAAAAACCTTTTGCGCCATGTGAGGACACAGCTAAGAGATCGGGGATCGGGGGTTGGTTATACTAAGAGAAGGTATTAGCACCCTAAGTATCTGTAGTACTCTACAGGAACCCCTTGTTTGCATGCGTGTTATGTTATGTTTGCTTGCTAAGGGATCTATGCTAAGGTTAAGGTAAAGACCTAGAGGGATATACACTAAGTATGCTCGCCAAGGCGTCGCATCTTGTGCCTACGTATCCTGACTAAAGAATTAGAGCAACCGTAGTTCACCTAACTAAAGGTGAGGAACCATTGACTATGGCCAAAGTTCCAAGGGGGATGAGTATGGTACTCATATAGAGTTAAAGAACTCTCTAGGTCTAAGTTATAAAAGGGAAGTGAATACTCATGATGATGAGAATCACATAGAGTTGAAGAACTCTAGCCTATTTCTAAGTTAAGAGGTATATGGAACATCATAATGATGATGCTCACATAGAGTTGAAGAACTCTAGAAGGAACCTAAGTCATGAGGTAAGTGGCTCTAAGGAGGCCAAGGAGAGAAGTGAGCAACTATGAGGATAATGCTCAAATAGAGTTGGAGAACTCTAGGGAGAAATGGTTCTAAGGAGACCAAGGGTGAAGGAGAATACTATTAGGATAGTACTCAAGTAGAGTTGAAGAACTCTAGAGGGAGAAGGGTTCTAATGAGAACTAAGGGTGGATCCTAATGAGGATAGAGGATGGATCTAAGGAGGCCAAGAAGGTATATGAGCTATCTATGACTTAGAAGTTAATAGAGAGTCTTTCCTTTGGAAGGAGGGGAATAATGAGGGTTAAGGAGGAGAGCTAAAAAAGCTAGTCTCACTTGGGGGAGACTCAACAGAGTTATAAGATAACAAACATCATAAACAAGATGAAAATATGGGCATGGTGATAACCAAAACACTTCATGGGGAACCAATGGGGAAGATATGAGTAAACATAAATGGTTTAGGTGAAAAAGAGAGTGTAACAACATCTTAAAGTTCATGTAATCAGAAATGACAATCCAAAGCATATAAGCACTTAAAGATGGTTCCAAACATGGCAAAGTTTCAAGACATAAACATGTCATATATTTGATCAAAACAAACTCATTTTACAAGGCAAATGATCTAAAGAGATCTCAAGGCATTTTAAAGGATATCCTCATGTAAAAACACCTCAAACATCAAGGAATTAAAGTGAAACACAAACATACAAAGTTACAACATTAATAAATGCTTTAGGTTTCCAATGGTCAAGATAAAACAAGAAGCATGGTAAAAGAAACAAAAGAACAAAAGAACAAAAGAAACCAAAGAAGTTTTCATAAAACCCTAAAAAGATACCTCTTTTTCAACATTAATAAATGTTTCAAAAATGATTATTTTTACCAATTTCTTTCCACAATCAGAAAATAGACATGTTAAAGAACATTTTACAAAAAGAATGGTTCAAAAAGAGTAAAAAATGAGCAAGTTATGAACTTTTGAAAACAAGGTACAAACCATAAAAAATAAAATGGGACAAGTAATGAAAAGAAAGGGGAATGCACCCCATGGGTGTTGAACCCACGTCCTAAGGATGAGTGCCCAAAAGCCTTGCCATCTGAGCTATGCGCGCAATGTTAATATATGAGGCAAGCACGTAATAAAATATCAAAGCAAGTGTCACAGATGGAAAAAAAATAAAAACGAAAAAGGTCTGGGGCGAGGGGGATTCGAACCCCAGACCCTTCGCTCACCAATACACACAATTCTCCTCCATGGACCAGCGATACTACGCTCTCATCCAAACATAACATGCTTCAAATTGTTTTTATTTTAAGAACACATTCAAACGGACACCTCAGCCTCACGTTGGACTGACTGGGGGCCACACCAACTTCTTTTTCCTCCCTCGTTCTCTTCTCTCTCGTGCCCTAACAACAACAAACATGGCCAGATTTTCTAGCCCACAAATCTCTCTCACTACTCCACCAAATCAGATGAAATAAAAATCAAAATTGGAGTAAAAACTCCCAGGAACACGAATATGTCATTAGCTTTTATTAACAACCATTATATGATTCATAAAACCTCAGCCAACAGTGCAACATCATGAAACTCCAACATGTTATAACATGAGATATTTACACCAAACAAACAAACATTCACTCAGAACAGACAAAACACAATACATGCTACATTTTAACAATCAAATGAAGTTGAAATAATGCATGAACATGTGAGTTTCAGAGATAGAAACCTTACCTCTTGGAGAAAGTCCAAGGCTTCTTCTACAACACTTGTGATGGATAAGAATCACCTTCTGGAACCTTGCTGAACCTTGGAGAGAGGATACAGATGGTTAAGAGCTTTGGAGAGTGCTTCAAATATTGAACTCGATCCTTCTTGCAAGTTGGAGTTCAAAAATGGCAGACGGTGGAAGGAATGTTACAGTTAGGTTTTAAGCATTTGAAGCTTCTCTACACAATTCTTAGATAAGGTTTGTGGAGTTTGGATGGAAGTGCACGAGTGAAACTAGGGTTTGGAAAGTTTTTGCAGATTTGCAAGAACATGTGAGTGGGAGAATGGAGTGAGTATTCAGCCTTATTTTGGGGTGAATCTGGTTTGTTTTGGAGAGGAGATTAAGCCTCTATTTATAGGAAAGGTTGAGGGCATGAGGTATGGTTAGAAATAGAAACTTGCCAAATTTTCCCTTTTGGAAAGTTTCCCTCGCAAGTGAGCTGACTGCTGAGCAAGGAGTTTTCAAAGGCTCTAGTTCTAGGCTCTGTAGTGTTGTGGACTGATTTGATTGGGTCAGAGTCCAGGTGTAGCGTGGATTTTTGTGTGGTTGTGAAGCACTATCGCTTTAGGGTACTACAGTTCGATTCATTTTTTATCCTATTGAAGCTGATGAAGGAAGGGAAATAGATGTCTCCAATTAACCCTGCTTGCAAACTGAGTTTAAACAGATGACTGTTGGTTTACAGATGCTATTAAGATTGTGGGTCTCTCTTAGGTTATTTTGCTTAAGAATAATATCTAGGCTATTGGTAGGATGTTAGGTCTGATGCTTTTCGATTGAGGTAGGAAGGTATGGGATTTTGGTTTTTTGATTAGTATGCTCGCTAAGATTTTTCAATCTTATGCCTACGTATTCCCGTTTGACGAAATGGGGAAATCAGAGCGATCGCAGTTCCTAATATTCTATGGGAGGAAAAAGTTGTTTTGGTGTCTTGTTCAAAGCCCAAGACGTGAAGCTAAAGTGAGTATATGTATCTTGTTCAAAGCCCAAGATGTGAAGCTGAAGGGTCTATTTGTATCTTGTTCAAAGCCCAAGATGTGAAGCTGAAAGGGTTTGGCTTGAGAGAGAATTTGTCATCTCTAAAAAGGAGTTGTTGATGTTTGTGTACTGCGAGCAAGGCATAGATTTGATGCTAAAAGGTTGATTGACTCAACTGGGGTTTTCCTTATAGAAAGCCTAAGAGGAGTCTATTGACCCAACAAGATGGTGTTTTTACATGTGTCTTATACGAAGCCCAAGACGGAGGCTAAAAGGTTTGTGACCCAACAAGAGAGTCTTTTATACTCAACAAGAGAGTGTTTTTTTATCTCGTACGAAGCCCGAGATGGAGGCTAAAAGGTTGACTCACCAAGAGAGTGTTTTTATATGTGTCTTGTACGAAGCCCAAGACGGAGGCTAAAAGGTGATTGACTCAACAAGAGAGTGATTTATATCTCGTACGAAGCCCGAGATGGAGGCTAAAGGAGATTTAACTCAACAAGAGAGTCTGAAAAGGTTAGCTATGCTGAGGAGAATCATTTGTACAAATCCCAAGAGGAGGCTATTTGTGCTGGTGATTATTTCAGTTGAGTGACAGGTCCAGTGTGTTGGATAAAAGAGAAAATTAGTTCTTATATGGATTTGTGTTGTGCTTTGGGATTGATCAAAGGATCAGGGTTATTTCCTGTTCTTTAAGGAAAGAGGAAATCCAAACGGTATTGAGACTGTCCAAGTCTACTGGTATTTTGAGAAATCGATTCTCGGATAAGTGAATGATCTTTGTATGATGCCCAAGAGAAGGCTGGTATGTTAAGGGATGAAGGTCAACCCGTTAACCGGTCTAACACTTGACTCAGAAAGACAGCTCTAGCAAATTGATGACTAGGTTCTATTCCTATACCTGTAGAGGTCTCTGGGTCCTTGTACTAAGCCCAAGAGAAGGCATGAGAACTTCTAGGAAGCTGACGGGTCCTTGTACAACGCCCAAGAGGAGGCGGGGATGCTTTAGGAAGCCTGTGGGTCCCCAAACACCGAGAAGTTCAAGACATGCTATTCACCGAGAATAGATCAAGCCAGGAAAGTCCGAGAATTTGGAAGAAACTCAAGAGATGCTATTCATGGAGAATAGATCAACTATGGGGAGTAGAGTTTCTTTGACAATTTCTAAGAGTGACAGTCTGAGAAAGGGTTCACTGGGAATGCTGCCTTTCACGTCTCCATATTGTTTAACCCCAAGAGGAGGGAAGACTATATCTGGAAATTCTGTGGGGATCTAGTTTTATTTGTATTTAAGAGTGGCCAACAGGGCTTTACCTAGTGCTAGACGTAGTTGTCGGGGAAAACTCTAAATGGCTATACTAGTATTACACAGTTGATATTTGACGAGTATATAAAAGTTTGTGAAAGAAGACTTACAGTGAGCAGCCCCACAATACAATTATATATATATGAAAGCGGATAAAGAAAGCGGGTAAACACTTACTCGGTTGTAGAACTTCCATGCTGTTTTGTTAGTTGTTCAACAAAGAAAGCTTTGATAACAATATTATATTCAAAATCAAAGGAGAAAGTGCTTTGAAAAGATTGTTGGGGCTTACAGCTCAAGGAGAGGCCCAGGGTTTTAACGATGATCGAACCGTTGTTTTGAAAACTGTACAGAGGGACTTATACAATATGTGAGGCCCAAAAAGTTTTTATGTACAAGGGGATGGGTCTTACACTCTATTAGAGGCCCAAAAGTGTTTTTGTACAAGTGATGGGGCTTACAGCTCAAAGAGAGGCCCAGATAATTTTTTGAAAAGGTGATCGTGCCGAGGTTTTTGAAAGCACAGTGGGTCTTATACAATGACTGAGGCCCAAATTATTTTGGTTTCAAAGAGGGGTTGGACGTTACACTCTATTAGAGGCCCAAAGAGTTTTTAAAAAGAATTGGGACTTATAGCTCGAGGAGAGGCCCAAATGATTTTTGTTTGAAAACGGCAATCGTGTCGAGGTTTTTGAAAATACAGTGAGTCTTATACAATGACTGAGGCCCAAAGTGGTGTATTTACAAAGGGGATGAGTCTTACACTCTAATAGAGGCCCATGAGTGTTTGAAAATGATTTGTGAGGGTGAAAATCAAAGAAACCCTAATTTTGTTTTCCTTTAAAAGTAAATATTTAAAGAAAATCAAATAAAATGATAAAAATACCAAATGAGTTTGAATAAACCACTTGTGATTTTTGTTTAAGGTTTGAAAAATGAGGTTTTAATCACAAGATGATTTAGAACTCATTTGGTTTTGATTTTCAAAGTAAATATTCACTTTTAAATGTTTAAAAACAATTAAAAATGAATTTATTCACAAAAATACTAATTATATTAAATAAATAATATAAATCTGATTTTTGTGTGGAATAAAATATTTCAACATTTTTGTGATTTTTTGCAAAAAGAACCAATAAAAAATAATTAAAATTGAGGGAGTTATTAATTTTTCAAATCATTAAAAATAATAAGAAAAATAATAAAAAAGTGGAAAAAATAGCAAAAAGAGGATCTGGGGCGAGGGGGATTCGAACCCCAAACCTCTTGTGTATAGGGCGCGCGCCTTACCACTTGGGTGGTGATACATCCGTTGATTGAAACACAACCACAAATATACAAGGCTTGCCTTGTTTTTGGCCTGGCCCAAGGCAAGGCAAGGCAAGGCAAGATTTTGGTTGAAAACGTGAAGGCCATAACTTTCTCATTTCTCCATGGATTGGGACAAAATTTAGGTCTATCCTGCCTAGAATTTCACAAGGAATCCAATGGTGGTGGTATTTTTTTCAGATCATGCTCCTATTGAAAAACCCGATAGTGGTTTTGAAATAGGCCATGATTTGCATTTTCTGTGCCATCTCTTGGTACAAGCATGAATTACATGATAAATTGGTGAAAATACAACACATATAACATGTATAAGAAATGCATGATCAGTGGACATCAAAAGAAAGCATGATTCAAAGAATCCAAGTTGTGATGCTTACCTCTTTTTGGAGCTTTTGTGCAATCTTCCCAGCACCTTGTTCCAGAAATGATTTGATGCTTTGGACACCCTCAAATGATCTCTTAGAAGCTTTTAGGATGGTTGGAATCAGCTGGAAACCTCAGGAGCAAGTTTGAGCTATTTCTTGCAAAAGGGGCAAAAGTGACCAAAATAGCAACTCCCTCAAATGGTGTTCCAGATGTGTGGAACCATTTGGGACAGTTCAAGGATGATATTTGGAGTGTGTTTGAGGTTTTATCTGGTTTGGAAAGTGACTGAATCAAGACATGGCTTGAAAATTGCACAAAAGTCCTATTTTGAGGTTTTGAGAGGTGACTTTGTGATTTTGGTGTTACAGGACACTTGTGAGAGTTTTGACAACTTAGATATGACATATTGGATGTGTTTGGATCATGAGCTGTGGTGGAATTGCTCTCTAACTCAAAAAGTCAAAGTTACCTTGCTAAAGAAGGTATTTTTGCCTAGAGAAAGAGATTTTGACAAAAGCAAGTGTTGTAGTGCTTTGGTGTACTCAAACTGAACACAATTGAGCTCTATTTATAGTAGAACAAGTTTGTTTTGGCTGCAATAGTGAATGACAACTGCAACAGAGGTTTGACCAATGTTGAGCAATGAGAATCCAAGTCTCCTCTAGCCATTGACTAGAGGTTAGGGCACAAGCTGCTGGTTCCCTTGGTCTTGGATAAGTCTTGACTAAATTCAGTTGGGAATGGCTCAGTCCATGCCACCTTGGTGCATCCATTAAATGCTCCAATCCAAAATTGGAGTCTTGTCTCTCTTTTAGGCATTTCTAGGTTTGACATGCTACTTTTGGTTCCAAAGACTTGGGAGGCTTGAGATCAGAGTTGGTTCCTCCTTGGTCCCTCCTTGAGGTGTTCAGATGGATAAGTGTGTTTGTCATTTGCACAAATTTGGAAAATCGAGTAAAATGCATAAATCTGCCTTGCTTTGACAATTTTCAGCAAGGCATATTGCCATTGTCATATCTCATGGCTCAAGTGGAATTTGATGGAGTTCTTGGCCATTTTGGAAAGCCCTCATATGATACAACAATTGTTTAATCATAGTTGGTTTTGATAACTTTTGGATCCAAGTGAAAAATCCCCCTACATTTGGAAAAAGTGAAGGCAAATTCTGACTTAGTGAAAATTTCACTAAGTGTTGGAAAAAATGACATTTCATGTTTTCAGCCATTTTGACCCAATCATAACTCAAAACCCATGATGAATTGGAGTGAGGTGTAGTTGAAGCTTTTGTAGAGGGCCATGAGAGCTACAAATCTAGCTTTGAATGGGGAAAAATGGTCTTGTGGTTTAGGAGTTATGATCCTCCAAAGTTGGTACCCTAGCCACTTTTTTCTTAACTTAGAAAATTTCTAAGTTTTTTATGGTTACCCCTTTTACAAGTTATCCAATTTTTCTTGATTTTTCTTGATGAATGATGATTTTAATCACACATTAACATCATTTTAGGGTCAAAGAGCCATAATTGTGAAAAATCTTAAAAAGTCAATGTTAACTTTTATGCATAGTTGACTTTTTGTCAGATGAATTCCAAACTGTGCGATCCTCTATGAAATCAAGTCCTTGACCTAAATCAAACTTGATGGATTGATTTCATAGGTGTTATAGGGTGTAATGAATCATGTCCTAGGGTTTGGGAGCATGTCCTGGTCAAAAGTCAAAGGCTCAGTTGACTTTTTCTCGCGAAACCCTAATTGTGGTTCTGATGAATTTAAAACTTGTTGCTTAAGCTTCTTGGATCAATCCATTATTGCAAATGAATAAATGTAGTGTGTTAGAGACCCTCAAATCCTCTCTTGAGGTCTTGGCTCATGTTTTGTCCCAAAAGTCAACTTAGGGGTGAATTAGGTCAAGAAACCCTAATTCCTGATTTTTTATGAATGCATCCCCTGAGGCCAAATTGACTTGATGATTGGGTCCATGAGGTCCCATGGAGCATTTCAAGTTATGCTTTGAAGCATTGGCTCATGCCCAGAGGAAAATTTCCACCTGGAGGCCTTGGTCGACCAAAACCCTAATTTGGTGACACTGGCGATCTTGAGGCTTAATCCACTCAGAATGTTGCAACCTTGTGCCTGATTCTTGAAGTGGGAGTCCTCTTGATCCATTGTATGTTTGAGAGGTTAGAAAAGCTGAAGATCATGTTAATTCTTGATTGATCCTTTGTCTAAGGCTCAGAGAGGGCTTGAAACCCTAAGCTCTGATAGTAGTGAATGCTCACCCATCTTTGGGGAGACTAATGAGTCATAATGATACACCCATATTGTGATGATGATTTACACAATGATGAGAAATCTTAGTGGTCAAAATTTGGGGTATGACAGATGCCCCTATTTAATCTTCTTGGACCCGAAGGTGTGAATGGCGAAGGTATTCGGGCATTCGGGGTGCAAGAGGAATAAATATCGAAATACCCAAAATTTTGATGGTGGCTATGAACGGCAGTTTGCTCATCCATCTTCTTTTGCTAAGCAATGATGCTTAGAAAAGGTAAAACTTCCCCTCGGTCCTGGCCTTCAGCCAAGGAATTGGTCTCAGTTTCTGAAATAAACTTCCCATCGATCCTGGTTTCCTACCAAGGAACTGGTCTAAGTTTTGTAATGAACTTCCCCTCGATCCTGGTTTCCTACCAAGGAACTGGTCTCAGTTTCTGTAATGAACTTCCACTCGATCCTGGTTTCCTACCAAGGAACTGGTCTTAGTTTCTGAAGTAAACATCCCCTCGATCCTGGTTTCCTACCAAGGAACTGGTCTTAGTTTCTTTTGTCAATAAACTTTCTTGACAAGGGACGCTATGTGTAGCGGTTTTCCTCAAACTTCTCACTGAATTTTCCTGGTGAGATGCCATTTGACGGAAAAAATTTGATGTCAGAGTTGCTGGGGAACCCAGTTGTCTGAGTTGTAGAGGTGTGCAAACTTCTCTGTTGGAGACGCCATTTGTTGATTTTACTGGGGAAAACGAGTCTCTTGAGAGACTGCTTCCATCTTGGGGATATTATATCATACTTTTCTCGGAGCTCTTCTCGAAGAAATACCATATGACGTGATCCAATTTTGAGGTGCTGATGACCTTTTCGTCAGCGGTTTTTTTCCGGAAAAAAATGGTTGTATTGTCGAATTTCAGATTACGAGGCTTTCTCTGGGGATTTTCTTTAATCCGGGAAAGCGGAGATATCATCTTCACTGGCGAAGAGTGATGTTTGTCGAAGGTTCTCTGGTTCTTCAGAGGTTCAAGTTATCAAAGTGGTCATGGGCCAACTCTACTCCATAAATAAACCGGAGGAGAGAGATAGTTTAGACACAACATTTCCTGACGAGGAAAGAACTGACAACCCGATTGAGAGGACTTTTATCACTAGGGGATAAGACCGACTAAAGTGATAGTGATGCAATATGAATGCGAATGTAAATCAATAATGCATGATGCATGTATGTTAATGCTGACAAAACTGACACGACATACAAACTAACGGATGAACACGACTGGATACTCGGCCACTGCGGGGGACGAAGAAATACCGTTTGGTTCAAAATAGCAATTCTGCCTTGCTTAGGAGAGATAGTCCACGCGGGGAACACCGTTGGTCGGGCTTAGGAGTAAGAACTCCGTCGGGGATGTCAGACGGAGTATTCGCATCTGACATAGCTGATCCTTCATTTAGGCGCACTGGTTTAGAAGGAGTACTTTGATTCTGCACTTTGAAGCTTAATCGCCTTTGGAGAAGCAATCAATGTTCTTTCGATGTTCAACAGTCAAAAGAATTGCCATCTTTATTTTAAAGCAGAAAAAGTTTGACAAGTAAATTCATTTTTGTTTTATTTCAAGAATCGTTAATCATGTTAAAACGTCATTCTGTAAAGCTAAAACAAATAAGAATTGCAAACAAAAGCACAAGGGCTCAAATTTTACTGATAGGATGGAAATCAGCCAAATGCGTGATTCCATAGAGTATTTACAAAGTTTAGAAAATGATGATTTAAGGGAAAAGGGCTACATTGAAACATAACGACCGCTATCCTTATACCAAATTTGAATTCTGGGCATTCTGAGCTTCCGTCGAAGATGACCCTGACTGGAGGTTTCCTGATGGACGACATAACTGCTACCGGGGAATTCGCCCCTGTTGGACGTAGTTACTTGCCGTTATCCCTAATTTTTGCATGGATTGTACTGTGATATTTCCAATCCACCGGGATGATTTTTTTTTGTTTTTGTCTCTAATTTTTGCCTGGACCGCCTTTTCAGGTTTTCAATCCACCGAGACCCTTTTTTTAGTTTAGCGAAGTATTTCTTGACCGCGTCAACATTTGTGGGGTAGGCAAATTCCTCTCCGTCCATGGTTGCGAGTCTCAAGGCGCCGCCCGAGAAAGCTTTCTTGACCACATAGGGGCCGTCATAATTTGGAGTCCATTTGCCCCGAGAATCAGTGAGAAATGATTGTATCTTTTTTAGCACAAGGTCTCCTTTCCTTAAGACGCGAGGTCGGACCTTTTTGTCGAATGCCTTCTTCATTCTTTGCTGATATAACTGACCGTGGCATAGTGCCGTTATTCTCTTTTCTTCGATCAGGTTTAGTTCGTCGTGTCGACTTTGACACCATTCAGCCTCTGTTAGCTTAGCTTCCATCAATACCTGGATTGATGGGATCTCTATTTTGATGGGGAGCACTGCTTCTATGCCATATACTAGAGAGAAAGGGGTTGCCCCTATTGAAGTGCGGACAGACGTGCAATAACCGTGCAGAGCAAAGGGTAGCATCTCGTGCCAGTCTTTGTAGGTTAGAACCATCTTTTGAACAATCTTCTTGATGTTCTTGTTAGCCGCTTCTACCGCTCCGTTCATCTTAGGTCGGTAGGGAGATGAGTTATGGTGTTCGATCTTGAACTCTGCGCACAACTCTTTCATCATCTTATTGTTCAAGTTGGATCCATTATTCGTAATGATCTGGCTAGGAACACCATAACGACATATGAGATTATTTTTGATAAATCGGACCACCACTTGTCGGGTCAAATTAACATATGACGCTGCTTCAACCCACTTGGTGAAGTAGTCAATGGCTACCAGAATGAACCGATGTCCGTTTGAAGCCTTAGGTTCGATCATGCCAATCATGTAGATTCCCCATATGGAAGAAGGACACGGGGAAGAGAGAACATTGATATGCGTTGGCGGTACATGGATTTTGTTTGAGTATATCTGACACTTGTGACACCTCCTCATGTACTTGTAGCAGTCGGATTCCATGGTCAACCAGTAGTACCCTGCTCTCAGAATTTTTCTCGCCATTGTGTGTCCATTGGCATGAGTGCCAAAGGATCCTTCATGAATTTCTTTTATCAGCATGTCTGCTTCTGGTCTGTCTACACATTGGAGTAGGACCATGTCAAAATTTCTCTTATAGAGAGTATCACCGCTCAGAAAGAAACTACCAGCCATCCTTCTGAGGGTCTTTCTGTCTTTCCTTAGTGCCCCACGTGGGTACTCTTGTTTCTGAAGGAAGCATTTGATATCATGATACCAAGGTTTGTCGTCTATGACTGCTTCAACCATGAAGATGTAAACGGGTTTTTCAAGGTGCATTATGTCGATCTTAGGTAAGTCATTCCATTGACCTATGCTAATCATGGAAGAGAGAGTGGCTAATGCATCAACCATGTGATTCTCATCACGAGGGATGCGATGAAACTCGATTCTGTTGAAGAAGGGTAACAACCTTCTTGCGTAATCTATGTAAGGAATCATCCCTGATTGGTATGTGTTCTAATCTCCTTTGATCTGATTGATAACCAAGGCTGAGTCGCCATATACATCCAAGTTCTTGATCCTTAAGTCGATCGATTCTTCGAGACCCATGATACAAGCTTCGAATTCGGCCTCGTTGTTTGTGCACTTGAATGTAAGTCTGGCGATGAAAGGAATGTGGGTACCCTGAGGGGTAACAATGATTGCCCCAATTCCGTTTTCGTAATGATTGACCGCTTCGTCAAATATTAGTCCCCACTGGAACCTGGTTCTGGCCCTTCACTGGGTAGCGGTTCATCGCAGTCTTTCATTTTTAATTACATGACATCTTCGTCTGGGAAGTCAAACCCGACTAATTCCTGATCGTCAATCGGTTGATGAGCCAAATGATCAGCTAAAATACTTCCCTTGACGGCTTTTTGAGCGTGGTATTCGAGGTCGTATTCTAATAACAACATCTGCCAACGGGCGATTCTTCCCGTGAGAGCAGGTTTTTCAAATACATACTTGATTGGATCCATTTCGGAGACCAACCAAGTAGTGTGACGAATCATGTACTGGCAAAGATATTTGGCTGCCCAAGCCAGAGCACAACAAGTTTTCTCAAGCATAGTGTACCGAGTCTCGCAGTCGGTGAATTTATTGCTCAGATAGTAAATGGCAGACTCTTTCCTTTTGGTTTCGTCTTGTTGGCCAAGTACACAGCCCACCGAGTCCTCTAGGACTGTTAGGTAGATGATCAGTGCTCTTTCTTCCACTGGAGGTGATAGAATCAGTGGGTTCAACAGATATTCGTTAATATTGTCGAAGGCGGTTTGGCAGTCATCTGTCCAAACGCAGTCCTGGTTCTTCTTAAGTAATTTGAAGATCAGCGCGCATGTCGCGGTCATGAGGAATATGAATCTGGAAATACAGTTCAAACGTCCCAGGAATCCTCTGACTTGTTTTTTAGTTTTCGGAGAAGGCATTTCTTGAATGGCCTTGACCTTGTCAGGATCAACCTCAATTCCTTTCTGGCTGACGATGAACCCTAAGAGTTTCCCCGAACGGACACCGAAGGTGCACTTGTTGGGATTTAAGCGGAGTTTATACTTTTTCAATCGCTCAAATAGTTTTGACAGGTGGGTCACATGCTCCTCCTCTGTTTTAGATTTGGAAATCGTGTCATCGACATATACCTCAATTTCTTTGTGTATCATGTCATGAAACAGAGTAGTCATGGCCCTTTGATAGGTTGCCCTGACGTTCTTTAAACCGAACGACATTACCTTGTAACAAAAGGTACCCCATGGGGTGATGAACGAAGTTTTCTCCATGTCTTTCGGCGCCATCTTAATCTGATTATAGCTCGAGAATCCATACATGAAGGAGAAAACTTTGAACTTTGCTGTACTGTCTACCAGCATGTCAATGTGTGGTAAAGGAAAGTCGTCCTTCGGACTAGCCTTGTTTAGATCTCTGTAATCTACACACATTTTGACTTTTCTGTCCTTTTTCAGAATGGGTATGATGTTAGCTAACCATTGAGGATATTCTGATGTGGCGAGGAAGCCCGCATTAATTTGTTTTTGTACCTCCTCCTTGATTTTGATGGCCATGTCCGGGTGAGTCTGTCTTAACCTTTGTTTTACTGGTAGACATTCTGATCTTAGCGGTAGATGATGCTCCACAATGCTGGTATCCAACCCTGCCATATCCTGATAGGACCAAGCGAATACATCGAGAAACTCTTTGAGAAACTTTATCAAACTCTCTTTGACAGTTGGACTGAGCAGTGCCCCAATCCTGATTTCTTTTCTCTCTTTTTTTGAACCTAAGTTAACCGTTTCCAACTGCTCTTTGTGAGCTTCAATGGACCTTTCCTCTTGTCTGAGTAATCGGGAGATCTCTTCTGGAATTTCGTCGTCAACTCCTTCTTCAGCCCCAAATACCGTGACTTTAAAGTTGGGAGAAGGCATCGGATCGTATGTTTCAACGGGGTTTAAAACAAGCAATCTGCATAACGCGATGATTTGTGTTTAGAAGAGATAGAGAGAATGCAAGAGTGTGTGCAGTGTATTACATTTTTTACTGCTTGTTTTTATTATTGAATTATTTTTTAGGATAACCATTTTCTGAAAAACAAAAAGAGAAAACAACAATTAATGCGGAAATTACAAAACGACATTTATTTTATTTATGAACAAGTCGATTCTTGAAACTACAGCCCTATAAAAACAACACTCAGTCGCTTTGGGCGAAGCGAAGAGGGATATTTACAGAAAGAGAGCCCTATAAAAACATCCGTTTCACCTGGGCAGGGTGAAAGGTTAAAGACGACAATTACTTTGACTTATGAACAATCTTCGGAACATCGACAGCCACCCATTGGCGGCGAACTCCTTAGTGAATCACAAAGTCTGGTACCTTCCTTGATTTGTCTTCAGAAATGACGCTGATTTTCGGCGGAGCAGGATCATTGGAATCTGTCTCCCAGGCAGAGTTGTCATAGGAGGATTCCTCAGTTGTATTTTGTATAGCATTTGTGGTCTCAGGCAAATCTCCCCATCCAGTCGGCTGGATGTCTTCGAGCTTGATACGAGAGCTCTCAGGAGCGGTGTACTTGACCATATAGTCGTATTTTCTACTTGGTTGTCCCAAGGTGTCTCACACTTCTTTGGAACTGGATGAGTCATCTCTCTCGATGACGTTGACCTCGGGAAAAGCATAGTTAATGAATTCTAGTCCTGCAAACTTTGCAAATTCATCGTAGTGCTGGATATTTTTTGAATGACCTGAGTGTTGATCCCATGACATGGTGGGGACGCAGGTATTCTGTTCAATGATGCTCAGCTGATTTTCATTGTTTGGCTGATTTTCTTGCCCCAAGTCTCCTGGGTACGACTGCCAGATAGGCAGGCCATCCATTGGGCCATAGTAGTTGTGGTCAAAGTTACCCTTCATTAGAGTGTCCTCCTCTAATGAGTTTGGTGGAGCACGACATCCTTCCGGATCACGATCTCTGTATATCATTTCGACGCTTGACCTTGGTGTAAATCCCGGACTCAGTGCGGGATAACAAAATGGCGTAGGCACCAATTCCTGAGACATATAATCGTCCTCGTTAAGATAAGACTTCCATTCCTCATCTGTGTCGGAGGAATCTTCCTCGTTAATGGTATGTACTGCTTGAGGCACTGGGTGAAGGAAACCTCCACTATGGAAGAAGTCCTGAATGGGATGAAAACTTTCATCGTTAGCAGCTGTCTGGGTGCAGGTCGCAGAAAAACTAAGACCTTTCTTTATTTTATTATCAGTAGGGATGACAAGCTGTCCCCATCCTTTCGTATTGTTGCTTTCAAATGCCTCGAGAGCATCTTTGTACTAGAAAATAGAGGTTCCTTTCTCTGATTGATTCTCATTGCTCACCGAAAGTGCTTGAAACTGAGTTCCAACAACCTCCTCGGGTTTTACACAAGTAGATAATGACAGGTTACTCACGAGCAAGGCTTGTTCTCCACAAACCGTGATGAGTTGATCGTTCTTGATAAACTTCATCTTTTGGTGCAGCGTTGAAGTGACTGCCCCAGCCTGGTGTATCCAAGGTCTTCCTAATAAGCAACTGTATGTTGCCCGGATGTCCATGACCTGGAAAGTGATTAGGAAAGTGTGAGGACTAATGGTTATGGGAAGGTCGACTTCGCCGATAACTGCTTTCCGAGATCCGTCAAAGGCTTTAACGATGACCTCGCTGCCCCTCATTAGGGATCCTTTGAATGTCAGTCGCATTAGAGTGGACTTTGGCATAACGTTGATGGCCGATCCTGTGTCTACCAGTACGCTGGCTAAAGCATCGTCCTGGCAGTTGACTTTGATATTGAGCGCCATGTTGTGACTTTTTCCCTCCTCTGGCAAATCCTCATCACTAAATCCTAAGTTATTGCAGGAAGTGATGTTAGAGATGATGCTATCGAACTGTCGTATTGACACATCCTGTTCCACAAAGGCCTGCTCTAAGACTTTCTGTAGAGCCTCTCTGTGGGCTTTGGAACTGAGTAAAAGTGATAATACAGAGATCTTTGAAGGAGTTTGTAACAGTTGATCAACAATGTTGTATTCACTCCTTGGGATGAGCTTCAGCATCTCATCATTGTTCTTTGAAAGGTCGGGATTACTGGATTGACCGACTGGTGGATCAGGAGCTTTTGTCAGAAGTTTCTTTTCTTTGTTAGGTTCTCCAACTCCTCGGTTGAAGATTCGACCACTCCGTGTTACTCGACTGATGTCTGCAATATTCATGACGGAGGGTAATGGAATTTCCTTTCCATTTTCAATTATCGTTGCACCGTATTTGTAAGGGATCGCCTTAGCTGATTCATACGGTAATGGTCCCGGCAGATAGATAACTACAGGAGCCTTCTGATTTTTCTGACTGTCATAAGTAACTTTAATCAGTTCCTGGCTAGGAACTTTTGATTCATCCAGTAGAGAGATGATGGTACAAACATCCTTGTTCCTCTCAGGGTCAGAGATTACAACCACATCTCTGATCTGATCAGTGAAGTAGTCCAGCGTCCAGTCAACGGACCCCGAAGCTAGGTTTGGGTAAATCTCTTTGCGATCCAACTGATCTTGGAGAGCTGCTCGCACGAGGTAGCATCCTTGGTTATTCTCCGAGCAGACTCTACAATGTTCATAGTTGTGTGGTGGCACCTGGCCACGCCCGCTTTGAATGCAGTGCAACCTTACCAGGTTTGTTTCCATAGATCGGACATCTTGACTTTGACGCCGAGTAGGGTTTCCGTTAAGCACACTGATTTGTTGTGTGTCTTCATCCAGATAGATTGGAAGCCACCAGTGGTTTAACAAGTGTTGCAAAGTTCTCTAAATGAGAGCGCACCCTTGGTTACTCTCACAACATCCTTTTCAGCTCTGATAATTATGCGAAGTGAGAAAACCAAGTTAGACCTGCCTGGCATGTAACTCTACCAAGCTGGTATTCATCAGACGAATATCAAAGATTTTAATCATGTTGATCTGATAAGGATTTCTATCATGGTAGTCCTGGATCCATCCAAAATCCATCTGACGCTGGAGGGCCTCTTGTACAAAAGAGCATCCCTGTTTGTTTACCGAGCAAGTCAGACAGGAATTATAATCGTGATGCGGCAGATTATGATACTGGCTTTACCTTGAGTGCATCGCCACCAAATTGACATTCATTGCACGGATGTCGTGGTTCTGAATGATGTTGGAATTCGTATAGGTCATGTTGACTCCACGGACTCGATGCTCTTGGATCCATCTGAGATCCAATTGTTCCTGTAGAGCTGTTTGCACCACAGAACATCCTTGATTATTTTTAGAGCAAATATCACACTGGTGATAATTATGAGGTGGCACATGGCCATATCCGCTCTGTCTACAATGCATCTTGACCAAGTTGGCCCTTAACAAGAGTACATCATGAATTTGATAGATGTTGTTAGACTCTCCCTCTATCAAATTGACTGCAGCTTTCTCGTGTTGAGGCAGCGGGTTCGTGAGAACATTCAGATTCGTATCTTTGAAAGATAAAACTCCGCTCCTAACAAGCTTTTGTACGTCAGATTTGAAACTGAGACAATTTTCTATGTTATGCCCTGGTCCTCCTTGATGGTAAGGACAAGTTTGATCCGCTTTGAACTAGAAAGGAGGATTTTCTGGTACTGTAAGAGGAGCCCAGGCTTGGACATGCCCCGTGACCAGTAGTAACAGAAATAGCTCTGCGTACAACATGGGTATATGAGCAAACCCTGGAGGTCGTGTTGTACGGTTGTTGTTATATGGAGGATGAGCCTGCTGAAGAGGCTGTTGTGTCCTTTGCTGATATAACTGTTGATTAGGTTGGCTCTGCGCAACCTGAGGTTGATACATAGGAATAGGCGTGGAGTTGATAGCAGGAGTTACAGCTGCTACTGGTTGATACCGTCGCCTTTGCTTTACGAGAGAGATATTCCCAATATCCTGCTCTTTTTTCTTAGGGAGAGCATTACCGTATCGTTTTGTACTACTTGATGATCCAGCGTCTTTTACTAAACGTCCTTCTCAGACGGCTTCCTCAAGAAGAACTCCCATGCCCACCATCTCGGTGAAGTCACTGGGCGCACTGGCGATCATTCTGTCGTAGTAAAATGAGCTCAAGGTCTTTAAGAAGATCTTTGTCATATCTTTTTCCTCAAGAGGTGGACAAATCTGGGCGGCAATTTCACGCCATCTCTGAGCGTACTCCTTAAAGGTTTCCTTGTCCTTTTGTGACATCGATCTGAGTTGATCTCTGTCCGGTGCCATGTCTAGATTATATTTGTACTGCTGAACAAAGGTAGTGCCAAGATCCCTGAATGTGCCGATCGTGGCGCGGTTTAGACCCATGTATCATTTTAATGCTGCACCGGTTAAACTATCCTAAAAGTAGTGAATCAGTAGCTCCTGGTTCTTTGTCTGAGCTGACATTCGCTGAGCGTACATCACCAAGTGGCTCTGAGGGCAAGAGTTACCCTTGTACTTTTCAAAGTCGGGCACTTGAAAATTGTGCGGAACTTTCACATTGGGGACCAAGCAGAGGTCCGCGGCATCCTTTCGAAATAGATCCTGCCCGCGAAGGGCTTGCAGTTCTTTCTGCATTTCCAAGAATTGTTCCTGGAACTCATTCATTCTGCCGAACATGCTGTCGTTTCCACCAGACAGTATCTGTGGAATCTCTCCTTCCGGGACAGTGTGTACCACGGGCGGTGGTATAGTCATTACGGCCGAGACTCTCGGTGACTACCAAAGTTTGTAACCTTCAGGAGTTGTTGTCATGCCCCTGGCATCTTCGCTTTCCCAAAGTTTGTAACCTTCAGGCCCAGTGGCTCCTGCTGCGGTTCCCTGATCCTCATTGAACGGCGGAACATATCCTTCCGAGATATAGTTGATAGGCATGCCCTAGGGACGATCTTTTGGCATTTTGTACCTAGGATCGGACTTCTCCACTATGTGCGTCGATGTGATCTCTGAGATCATAGTCCTTTGTTGTTGCATCTGAGCTTCTGCTAGAGCTTGCATGTCGTTATGAAGCTTTCTCAAATCCTCTTTCAGAGTGTCGATCTCTTCTCTCAACTCTCTGTTCTCCTCCTCGAGATCATCCATCTTTTTCTGACTATTGGCCCAAGTATTGTACGAATGAGACAGTTTGACTCTAGAACCGAGACGCAAACGTGAGATTGGTAGGTAGGAAGAATGTGTTATGAGAATGATGAATGCAATGATTATTAATTATTTTTGTTTATTCAAAGTAAACTTCAACAATTAGATTGCAAATATCAAACCGTGGGGAAACCCCGTTTTATTGAATTCAAAGGATTGCGAAAATGGAAATATAGTAGATTACAAAGTGTTGAAAAAAAAGGGAATCTAAACTAATGGATCCTGAGTCCTCTCTAAAGAGAGCTCAGGTGCTGGTTCTGGTGCTTTCCTTTTCTTTGACCGGGGCTCTTGGACCATTATCGGGTTATCATTCCTTTTCCAGGTGAAAGGCGTGAGCAAACTCCTTTGGTCATCCTGATTTTCTACAGCATGTTGCTCTAAAATCTCAATCAGAGCATCTTTTTCTCTTAACAGCTGTTGTATTTTCTTGCATTCCAAATTGAGAATACGGTACTTGTTCCTCCAAGACCTCTTCTCCCGCTGAACTTTGCTGAGAGTAACCTGAAGTTTTTCTGTCTCAGACATGAAATAAAGGGCAGAGTCCCTTAATGGAAGAACTTCCTGACGAGGGTAAGACATCCTCAGCTTGAGAGCTCTAGTTTATACCTAATGGAGATAAGGCTCCATCGAGACACAGTCTGGTTTTCCTAGAGACTCTCGTCCTTTCCTATGAACGTGTTTCCAGGCGTGCACTACTTCCGTCTTTAGTGCCCTGTCATTTTCTCCTTCCTTGAAGAAAAGACCTTCCAGATGAGCACTTCGTGGGACATGCCTCATTGGGTATCCAAATTGACGACGAACTAACACTGGAGGATAGTTAATTCCTCCCTTAGTTCCTATAAGGGGTACATTTAGGAAATTTCCACAACGGTCATTGATTCTGATCCCATCGTAGATTCGATTGTACCAATCGATGCCAGAGTTGGTAAGAGACATGACTCTCTGCGACCAACGTAAAGTATTCTTTTGATCCCAAAATGCAGCAGACTTGGGCAAATGGGAAGTGAGCCATTTGTTTAGCAGGGGTACACAGCATGTGATCATTACTCCGCTGTATAAATTCCTTAAGTGTACCGAATGATACGCATTTGCGAGTAAGGTCGGTACAGGGTTTCCAATCAGGAAAATCTTAATGGCGTTGATATCTACGAAGTTATCAATGTTGGGAAACAAAAATAACCAGTAGGTGAGTAAAACAAAGATGCTCTCGAAAGCGGCCATGTTCCCTATACTAGCAAAGTACATGGCTTTCTTTATCAAGAATTGGGCTGGCAAACCTTGGATGCCACCCTTAGTGGTCATGTGAGTCCTGACTTCTGACTCGTCCAAATAAATTGCTCTTGCAATGGTTTGATCCTTTGGAATTTCTTCCAGTCCAGAAAAAGGAGCCTGATTAGTGATATGTAAATCAGTCAGGTGAGAGTACTCCTCTAGTGTTGGTGTCAGCTGATAATCCGAGAATATGAAACAATGATAGACCGGATCGTAGAACTGGATTAACGTGGACAGGATTCCTTCGATTACATGGACCCTTAACAAGGACAGTAGTCCTCCATACTTGGCTCTGAAAGCCTCGTAGTTGGCGATCATTCTCGCCAAACCTCTCAAATCCTCTAACTTTGGAACCTTGAAGGTGTACTTATGAGTTTTCCTTCTATCGAAATCCATTAGTGCAATCTCCTTTCTCTCTGATATTTGAAATCATTGTCTCAGTTTAATTTGAAAAAGAGAGAGACTAGAAGAGAAGATTTTCTTTGTTTTAATGTTTTTTAAATGAATACATGAATGCAACACACAAAAACATAGAAAAAACATGGGGTCAAAGGGTCGGTGACATGAAGTCAAGGCTCTACCCCCCCAAGGTTTATACTGGTGATTTTTTGTACCTGTCTGCAAAGTCATTGACCCCTCTGGGATAACAACAGCAAGCGGATTGCCAGCGAGCTGATGTATCCTAGATTGATCTCAGATGAGGGTAGTATCGCGTGATAACTATTTCCGATAGCTTCCGCACTACAAAATGGCTTAAGTCTGCTAAAAACCTCAGCTTCTCAGATAACCCAGCCGACCACACTACTTTCAACAACCGAAGTCGTATAGGCAATGTATCTACAAAGGGAGTCTCCACTGAGTTTGATGGTCGATCGGGGACTCTTAACTAGAATTCACTCCCAGTAAGATTACCCACATTGCCATCACCTATCTTAGGTGTATACTCAATCTTTCCACATGCAGCATCACACGCATTCCCATTAGCAGAAAAATAAACACAGATATCAATTAGGAAAAGCAGTATATATATATGTCTTAATCATCCTAGACCTCTAGTTTTATGATCCTATACAGACAATGACTCCCCAGCCGAGTTGTCATTTCTGTGACACTTTTGTGAACTCAGGATTTTCTACCTAAGAGATGGGAAGAGAACAAGATACTTCGTTCGATGTTCTCCCCAGCAGAGTCGCCATTCTTCTGGCAGTTTTCATACTTAAGGTTTCACCCAGAGAGATAAGAGGGACAAGATGCCCTGCAAGGCCCCACGGTGGGCGCCATTTTTTCTGTAGCTAGCGATTTTGGATGTGGTTCTTAAGCATTGTCGCTCTGGGGTACTACAGGTCGATTCATTTTTTATCCTATTAAGCTGACTAAGGAAGGGAAATAGATGTCTCCAATTAACCCTGCTTGCATACTGAGTTTAAACAGATGACTGCTGGTTTACAGATGCGGTTTAGATTGTGGGCCTTTCTCTGCTTATTTTGTTAAGAATGAAATGACTGGACTATTCATGGGGATTTTGGATAGGTGTTGGATTTGATGTTTTGGATTAGTGTGCTCGCTAAGATTTTTCAATCTTATGCCTACGTATTCCCGTTTAACGAAACAGGGAAATCAGAGCGATCGTAGTTCCTCCTATTCTATGGGAGGAAAATGGTTGTTTTGGTGTCTTGTTCAATGCCCAAGACGTGAAGCTAAAGGTGGTTTGTATCTTGTTCAAAGCCCAAGATGTGAAGCTGAAAGGTCTATTTGTATCTTGTTCGAAGTCCAAGATGTGAAGCTAAAGGGTTTTGACTTTAGAGAGAATTTGTCATCTCTAAAGGGGAGTTGTTGATGTTTGTATGCTATGAACAAGGCACAACTTTGATGCTAAGAGGTTGATTGACTCAACCGGGATTTTCTTTATACAAAGCCTAAGAGGAGGCTATTGACCCAACAAGAGGGTGCTTTTATATGGCTCGTACGTAGCCCGAGAGAGAGGCTAAAAAGGGTTGACTCAACAAGAGAGTCTGTTATATGTCTCGTATGAAGCCCGAGAGAGAGGCTAAAGGAGTTGACTTAACAAGAGAGTCTTTTATACTCAACAAGAGAGTGTTTTTATATCTCGTATGAAGCCCGAGATGGAGGCTAAAAAAGGTTTGACTCAACCAGAGAGTCTTTTATACTTAACAAGAGAGTGTTTTAGTATCTCGTACGACGCCCGAGATGGAGGCTAAAAGGGTGATTGACTCAACAAGAGAGTCTTTTATACTCAACAAGCGAGTGTTTTTTGTATCTCGTACGAAGCTCGAGATAGAGGCTGAAAGGGATTGATCAGGGGATCAGGGTTATTTCCTGTTCTTTAAGGAAATAGGAAATCTAAAGGGTATTGAGAGCTTTTAAGGAAATAGGAAATAGGTCTCTGGGTCCTTGTTCTAAGCCCAAGAGAAGGCATGAGAGCTTTTAAGAAGCCGAAGGGTCCTTGTATGACGCCCAAGAGGAGGCAGGGATGCTTTTAAGAAGCCCGTGGGTCCCCAAACCCCGAGAAGTTCAAGACATGCTATTCACAGAGAATAGATCAAGCCAGGAAAGTTCGAGAATTTGGAAGAAACTCAAGAGATGCCATTCACGCAGAAAAGATCATCTCTGGGGAGTAGAGTCTCTTTGACAATTTCTAAGGGTGACAGTCTGAGAAAGGGTTCACCGAGAATGCTGCCTTTCACGTCTCCATATTGTTTAACCCCAAGAGGAGGGAATACTGTGTCTGGTAATCCTATGGGGATCTAGTTTTGTTTGTATTTAAGAGTGACCAACAGGGCTTTACCTAGTGCTAGACGTAGTTGCCGGGGAAAACTCTAAATAACTATACTAGTATTACACAGTTGATATTTGACCGGTATATAAAAGTTTGTGAAAGAAGACTTACAGTGAGCAGCCCCACAATACAGTCATATATATATATATATATATATATATATATATGAATGCGGATAAAGAAAGCGGGTAAACACTTACTCGGTTGTAGAGCTTCCATGTTGTTTGGTTAGTTGTTTAACAAAGAAAGCTTTGATAATAATATTATATTCAAAATCAAAGGAGAAAGTGCTTTGAAAGAATTGTTGGGGCTTACAGCTCAAGGAGAGGCACAAAGTTTTATCAGTGATTGCACTGTTGTTTTTTGAAATTGTACAGGGACTTATACAAGTGACTGAGGCCCAAAAGGTTTTCTGTACAAAGTTATGGGTCTTACAGTCTCTCAAGAGGCCCAAAGGTTTATTTTTATACAAGTGTTGGGGCTTACAATTCAAGGAGAGGCCCAGGGTTTTTTGCTAAAAAGGCGACGATCGCGCCGAACTTTTTGACGGTATCGGGACTTATACAATACACTGAGGCCAAAATTATTTTGGTTTCTACAAAGGGTTGGGTCTTACACTCTACCAAGAGGCCCAAAAAAGTTTTAAAGAAAGGAATGGGGCTTATAACACGAGGGTAGGCCCAGATAATTGTTTGTTTGGAAAATGGCGATCACACCAAGATTTTTCTTTTAACGTAGAGGGACTTATACAATACCTGAGGCCCAAAATTGTTTTAGTTAAAAGGGGATTGGGTCTTACACTCTATTAGAGGCCCAAAGATTTATTTTTGTACAAGTGATGGGGCTTACAGCTCAAGGAGAGGCTCAAGGTTTTGTATTGAACTGGCGACGATCGCGCCGAACTTTTGAATTACAACGGGACTTATACAACATTTGAGGCTCAAAAAAGGTTTGTATTTACAAAGGATTGGGTCTTACACTCTATTAGAGGTCCAAAGTGTTTTTGAAAAAGTTTGATGAGGGTTGAATTAATCAAAAGCCCTAATTTGTTTTCAAAGATATGTTTTAATTGAATAAAAAATTCAATTAAAATGACCAAAATTGTTAAACATGTGGAAAACAAATTGTGATCTTCGATTAATGTTTCAAAAATCAGGTTTTGATCCACAACATGATTGGAAATCACTAAAATTTGAAAAATCAAGAAGGAGAAAATATTTTAAATGTCAAAAACAATTAAAATATTAATTCTTTACAAAAATATCAAGTATATGAAATAAATAATATTTTTGGGATTTTTTGGGAAAATAAAATATTTTAACATTTTTTTGAATTATTAAAAAAGAATCAACTCAAAATCATTAAAACTCAGAGAGAAATTAATTTTTGAATCAATTAAATAAAATCACAAAATTCAAATATTCAAATTTTCAAAAAAAGGCGCCAAGAACAAGGGCAAGAACACGCGCCACCCTCTGTTTCTGCAGATTTGTGTTTTCTATCCAATCTCACTGAATACTTGATTATATCATGCAATCTACATATCAATCTACTCGTTTTCACCTCACGATCATGTCTATGGTCTTTAATTTCATTTATTTTAAGCATGGAATAAGAAGTCAAAGAGAAACCTCAAGAACCCTAAAATTTGCATGAAGGCTCAGAAATTCCATACACGATTCAAACAAAGCAATTGATTGAGGGAAAACACTCTATGCATGATTATGAACATATGGCCAAATTGTTGTGCAGCAAAAAATGCATGGATCATAGAGTTAGAAGAGCTCATGCTTACCTTTTGCAGCTGGTGATCGTGTTTTGTGTTAGAGGTGTTGCAGCTTGGTTCCAAGGATATGGACAGCTTCCCTAGGTGCTATGGAGTGTGTCTGGATGCTTGGAGTGGATTGAATTGAGCTGGAACTTGATTTGTCACCTCAATTGCAAATCTGTCAAAGGCATGAGAAGTTGGCTAGTGATTTTGTGATTTTGGAGTTCCAGATGTTATGTGAGTGTTTGGATCACTTCTATATGATGTTTATGAGGTGTGTGTGTGATTGGTTTGGTTGGAATATCTCTCAAACTCAAAACCCGATAGTGACTTGCCTTAGAAGGCAAAATTGGAGTGAAGAAGGATATTTTGAGGAAACCATCTGTTTGATGGCTTTGGTGTACTCAAACTGATCATAATTGAGCTCTATTTATAGTAGAGCAAGTTTGTTTTGCAAGGAATAGTGAATGGCACCTGCCGCATAGGTTTGGCCAATGTTGTGCAATGAGAATCCAAGTCTCCTCTAGCCTTTGACTAGAGGTTAGGGTACAGGCTACTGGTTCCCTTGGTCTTGGATAAGTCTTGACTGAATTCAGTTGGAAATGGCTCAGTCCATGCCACCTTGGTGTATGCATTGAATGCTCCAATCCAAAATTGGAGTCTTGTCCCTCTTTTAGGGATTTCTAGGTTTGGCATGTTATTTTTGGTTCCAAAGACTTGGGAGGCTTGTGATCAGAGTTGGTTCCTCCTTGGTCCCCCCTTGAGGTGTTCAGATGGATAGAGTTATTTGCCCTTTGCAAAATTTGGGCAAATCGAGCAAAACTCCAAAATCTGCCTTGCCATGACAGTTTGCAGCAAGGCATATTGGCATTGTCATATCTCATGGCTCAAGTGGAATTTGATGGAGTTCTTGGCCATTTTGGAAAGCCCTTATATGATACAACAACTGTTTAATCATAGTTGGTTTTGATACTTTTTGGATCCAAGTGAAAAATGCCCCTACATTTGGAAAAAAGTGAAGGCAGATTCTGACTTAGTGAAAATTTCACTAAGTGTTGGAAAAAGTGGCATTTCATGTTTTCAACCATTTTGATCATTCCATAACTCAAAATCCATGATGAATTGGAATGAGGTGTAGGTGAAGCTTTTGTAGAGGGCCATGAGGGCTACAAATCCAGCTTTGAATGAGGAAAAATGGCCTTGTGGTTTAGGAGTTATGATCCTCAAAAGTTGGCACCCTAGACACTTTATTTCATAACTTAGAAAATTTTCAAAGTTTTTATGGTTACCCCTTTTACAAGTTATCCCCCTTTTCTTGATTTTTCTTGATTAATGATGATCCAAATCACACATTAACATCATTTTAGGGTCAAAGAACCATATTTGTGTAAAATCTCAAAAAATCAAAGTTGACTTTTGCGCACAGTTGAATTTTTGTCAGATGAATTCCAAACTGTGCGATCCTCTATGAAATCAAGTCCTTGACCTAAATCAAACTTGATGGATTGATTTCATAGGTGTTATAGGGTGTATTGGATTATGTCCTATGGTTTGGGAGCATGCCTGGGTCAAAATTCAAAGGCACAGTTGACTTTTCCCGCGAAACCCTAATTGTGGTTCTGATGAATTTGAAACTTGTTGATCAAGCTTCTTGGATCAATCCATTGTTGCAAATGGATCAATGTGGTTTATTAGAGATCCTCAAATCATGTCTTAAGGTCTTGGCTCATGCCTTGTCCCAAAAGTCAACTTAGGGATGAATTAGGTCAAGAAACCCTAATTACTATTTTTTTATGACTGCATCCCATGAGGCAAAATTGACTTGATGATTGGGTTCACGAGGATCCATGGAGCATATTAGGTTATGCTTTGAATAATTGGCTCATGCCCAGAGGAAAATTTCCATCTGGAGGCCCTGGTCGACCAAAACCATAATTTGGTGACACTGTCGATCTTAAGGCTTAATCCACCTGGAATGCTGCGTCATTGTGCTTGATTCTTGCTGTGGGAGTCCTCTTGATCCATTGTGGATGTTTGAGAGGTTAGACAAGTTAAAGTTCATGTCATTCCTTGATTGATCCTTTGTCTAAAGCTCAGAGAGGGCTTGAAACCCTAATTTTTTTATAGTAGTGAATGCTCAATAATTCCTTGAGGAGATTGATGAGGCATAATGATTCATCCATATTGTGATGATAATTTGCACAATGATGGGAAATCTTAGTGGTCAAAATTTGGGGTATGACAGATGCCCCTATTTAATCTTCTTGGACCCGAAGGTGTGAATGGCGAAGGTATTCGGGCATTCGGGGTGCAAGAGGATTAAATATCGGAATACCCAAAATTTTGATGGCGGTTATGAATGGTAGCTTGCCCATCCATCTTCTTTTGCTAAGCAACGATGTTTAGAAAAGGTAAAACTTCCCCTCGATCCTGGTTTCCTACCAAGGAACTGGTATTAGTTTCTGATATAAACTTCCCCTCGATCCTAGTTTCCTACCAAGGAACTGGTCTCAGTTTCTGACGTAAACTTCCCCTAAATCCTGGTTTCCTACCAAGGAACTGGTCTAAGTTTCTGACGTAAACTTCCCCTCGATCCTGGTTTCCTACCTAGGAATTGGTCTCAGTTTCTGATGTAAACTTCCCCTCGATCCTGGTTTCCTACCAAGGAACTGGTCTAAGTTTGTTTTGTAAACTTCCCCTCGATCCTGGTTTCCTACCAAGGAACTGGTCTAAGTTTCTGATGTAAACTTCCCCTCGATCTTGGTTTCCTACCAAGGAACTGGTCTAAGTTTCTTTTGTAAACTTCCCCTCGATCCTGGTTTCCTACCAAGGAACTGGTCTAAATTTCTTTTGTCAATAAACTTTCTTGACAAGTGACGCTATTCGTAGCAGTTTTCCTCAAACTTCTCACCGAATTTTCCTGGGGATACGCCATTTGATGGAAAAGGTTTTATGTCAGAGTTGCTGGGGAACCCAGTCGTCTGAGTTGTAGAGGTGCACAAACTTCTCTGTTGGAGACGCCATTTGTCGACTTTTTTGGGGAAAAATGAGTCTCTTGAGAGACTGCTTTCTGTTTGGGGATATTACATCATAATTTTCTCGGGATCTTTCCGGAGAAATGCCATATGATGTGATCCAATTTTGAGGTGCTGATGACCTTTTCGTCAGCGTATTTTCGGAGAAAAAGTGTTGTATTGCCGAATCTCTGATTAAGAGGCTTTCTCTGGGGATTTTCCTTAATCTGGAAAAGCGAGGATATCATCTTCAATGGCGAAGAGTGACATTTTTCGAATGTTTTCTTGTCTTTCAGAGGTTCAAGTTGTCAAAGTGGTCAAGGGCCAACTCTAATCCAGAAATAAACTGGAGAAGAGAGATTATTCAGACGCAACATTTCCTGGCGAGGAAAGAACTGACAACTCGATTGAGAGGACTGTTATCACTAGGGGATAAGACCGACTAGAGTGATAGTGATGCAATATGAATATGAATGTAAATCAATAATGCATGATGTATGTATGTTTATGCTGACAAAACTGACATGACATACAGACTAATGGATGAACACGACTGGATACTCGGCCACTGCTGGGGACGAAGAAGTACCGCTGGTTCAAGATAGCAATTTTGACTTGCTTAGGAGAAATAGTCCCTGTGGGGAACACCGTTGGTCGGGCTTAGGAGGTACGAACTCTACCGAGGGTATCAGATGAAACATGGTCTCTAACAGCGTTGATCCTTCATTCAAGTGCACTGCTTTAGAAGGAGTACTTCGATTCTGCACTTTGAGGTTCGATTACCTCTGGAGAAGCGATCAATGTTCTTTCGAAGTTCAACAGTCAAAAGAAATGCCATCTTTATTTAAAAACAGAAAAGTTTTAACAAGTAAATTCATTTTTGTTTCATTTCAAGAATCGTTAATCATTTTGAAACGTCGTTCTATAAAGCTAAAACAAATAAGAATTGCAAGCAAAAGCACAAAGGCTCAAATTTTATTGATAGGATGGAGATCAGCCAAACGCGTGATTCCATAGAGTATTTACAAAGTTAGAAAATGGTAATTTAAGGGAAAAGGGCTACATTGAAACATGACGACCACTATCCTTCTACCAACTTTGAATTCTGGACATCCTTAGCTTCTGTCGAAGATGACCTTTACTGGAGTTTTCTTCCGATGGATGGCATTACTGTTGAGGAGTTGAACTAATCAGATGTAGTTACTTGCCATTATCCCTAATTTTTGCCTGGATTGTACTTTGAGATTTCCAATCCACCGTGATGATTTTTTATTGTGTCTCTAACTTTTGCCTGGATCGCCCTTTCGGGTTTTCAATCCACCGAGACGTTTTTTTTTATTTATTTAGGCGAAGTATTTCTTGACTACATCAACGTTCGTGGGGTAGGAAAATACCTCCCCATCCATGGTTGCAAGTCTCAAGGCGCCGCCTGAGAAAGCTTTCTTGACCACATAGGGGCCGTCATAGTTCAGAGTCCATTTGCCCCGAGAATCAGTGAGAAATGATTGTATCTTTTTGAGCACAAGGTCTCCTTTCCTGAAGACGCGAGGTCGGACCTTTTTGTCAAATGCCTTCTTCATTCTTTGCTGATACAACTGACCGTGGCATAGTGGCGTTATTCTCTTTTCTTCGATCAGATTCAGTTCGTCGTGTCGATTTTGACACCATTCAGCTTCTGTAAGCTTAGCTTCCATCAATACCCGGATTGATGGGATCTATACTTCGATGGGGAGTACTGCCTCCATGCCATATACTAGAGAGAAATGGGTTGCCCCTGTTGAAGTGCAGACAGATGTGCGATAACCGTGAAAAGCAAAGGGTAGCATCTCGTGCTAGTCTTTGTAGGTTAAGACAATCTTCTGAATGATCTTCTTGATGTTCTTATTAGCCGCTTCTACCGCTTCTTTCATCTTTGGTCGGTAGGGAGATGAGTTATGGTGTTCGATCTTGAACTCTGCGCACAACTCTTTCATCATCTTATTGATCAAGTTAGATCCATTATCTGTAATGATCTGGCTCGGAACACCATAATGGCAAATGATATTGTTTTTGATAAAGCGGACCACCACTTGTCGGGTTACATTGGCATATGACGCTGCTTCGACCCACTTGGTGAAATAGTCAATGGCTACAAGAATGAACCGATGTCCATTTGAAGCGTTAGCTTTAATCATGCCAATCATGTCGATTCCCCATATGGAAAAAGGCCACGGGGAAGAGAGAACTTTGAGATGTGTTGGCGGTACATGTATTTTGTCGGAGTATATCTGACACTTGTGACACCTCCTCATGTACTTGTAGTAGTCGTATTCCATGGTCAACCAGTAGTACCCTGCTCTTAGAATTTTTCTTGCCATTGTATGTCCGTTGGCATGAGTGCCAAAGGATCCTTTATGAATTTCTTTTATCAGCATGTCTGCTTCTGGTCTGTCTACGCATCGGAGCAAGACTATGTCAAAATTTCTTTTATAGAGTGTATCACCGCTCAGGAAGAAGTTTCCAGCCAGCCTTCTGAGGGTCTTTCTGTCCTTTTTGGATGCCCCCGGTGGGTACTCTTGTTTCTAAAGGAAGCATTTGATATCGTGATACTAAGGTTTGTCGTCTATGATTGCTTCAATCGCGAAGATGTAAGCGGGACGTTCAAGGCGCATTATGTCGATATTAGGTAGGTTATTCCATTGACCTACACTAATCATGGAAGAGAGAGTGGCTAATGCATCAGCCATGTGATTCTCTTCACGAGGGATGTGATGAAACTCGATTCTGTTGAAGAATGGTAGCAACCTCCTTGCATAATCTTTGTAAGGAATCAGTCATGATTAGTATGTGTTCCAATCTCCTTTGATCTGATTGATAACCAGGGCTGAGTTGCCATATACGTTCAAGTTTTTGATCCTTAAATCAATCGCTTCCTTGAGACCCATAATACAGGCTCCGTATTCGGCCTCGTTGTTCGTACACTTGAACGTAAGTCTGGTGGTGAAAGGAATGTGGGTACCCTGAGGGGTTATGATGATTATCCCAATTCCGTTTCCGTAATGATTGACAACTCCATCAAAGATTAGTCCCCATTGGGAACCTGGTTCTGGCCCTTTACTGGGTAGCGGTTCATCGCAATCTTTCATTTACAAATACATGACATCTTCGTCTGGGAAGTCAAACCCGATTGATTCTTGATTGTCAATTAGTTGATGAGCCAAATGATCAGCTAAAATACTCCCCTTAACGGATTTTTGAGCATGGTACTCTATGTCATATTCTGATAACAACATCTGCCAACGGACAATCCTTCCTGTGAGAGCAAGCTTTTCAAATACATACTTGATTGGATCCATTTCGGAGACCAACCAAGTAGTGTGACGAATCATGTACTGACGAAGACATTTGGCTACCCAAGAAAAGCGCAACAAGTTTTCTCAAGCATCGTGTACCGAGTCTCGCAGTCGGTGAATTTCTTGCTCAAATAGTAGATGGCAGACTCTTTCCTTTTGGTTTCATCTTGTTGGCCAAGTACACAGCCCATGTAGTCTTTCAAGACTGTTAAGCATATGATCAGTGGTCTTCCTTCCACTGGAGGTGACAGGATCGGCGGATTCAACAGGTACTCCTTGATACTGTCGAAGGCAGTTTGGCAATCTTTGGTCCAAACGCAATTCTGGTTCTTTTTTAGTAATTTGAAGATCGACGCATAGGTCGTGGTCATAAGGAATGTGAATCTGGAGATGTAGTTCAAACATCCCAAGAATCCTCTGACTTGTTTTTCAGTTTTTGGAGAAGGCATTTCTTGAATGGCCTTGACCTTGTCAGGATCAACCTCAATTCCTTTCTGGCTGACGATGAACCCTAAGAGTTTCCCTAAACGGACACCGAAGGTGCATTTGTTGGGATTCTAGCAGAGTTTGTACTTTTTTAACCGCTCAAATAGTTTTGACAGGTGGGTCACATCTCCTCTTCTGTCTTAGATTTGGCAATCATATCATCGACATATACCTCGATTTCCTTGTGTATCATGTCATGAAACAAAGTAGTCATCACCCTTTGATAGGTTGTCCCGGCGTTCTTCAAACTGAACGGCATTACCTTATAGCAAAAGGTACCCCATGGGGTAATGAACGAAGTTTTCTCCATGTCTTTCGGCTCCATTTTAATTTGATTATAGCCCGAGAATCCATCCATGAAGGAGAAAACTTTGAACTTTGCTGTACTGTCTACCAGCATGTCAATGTGTGGTAAGGGAAAGTTATCCTTTGGACTTGCTTTATTCAGATCCCTGTAGTCTACACACATTCTGACCTTTCCGTCCTTTTTCGGAACGGGTACGATGTTGGCTAACCATTGAGGATACTCAGACGTGGCGAGGAAGCCCGCGTCAATATGTTTCTGGACCTCCTCTTTGATTTTGATGGCCATGTCTGGATGAGTTCTTCTTAACCTTAGTTTTACTGGCGAACATTTCGACCTTAACGGTAAATGATGTTCCACAATGTTGGTATCCAACCCTGGCATGTCCTGGTAGGACCAAGCAAACACATCAGGAAATTCTATGAGAAGCTTCGTTAAACTCTCTTTGGCAGTTGGACTGAGCAGTGCCCCAATCCTGATTTCTTTTCTCTCTTTTTCTGAGCCCACGTTGATCGTTTCCAACGGCTCTTTGTGAGGTTCAATGGACCTTTTCTCTTGTCGGAGTAATCGGGAGATCTCTTCTGGAATTTTGTCGTCAACTTCTTCTTCAGCCCCAAATACCGAGAACTCAAAGTCAGGAGAATGCATCGGATCGTATGTTTCAACGGGGTTTAAAACAAGCAATCTGCATGACGTGATGATTGGTTTTAGAAGAGATAGAGAGAATACAAGTGTGTGCAGTGTATTTTTTTGAAAAACTGCTTGTTTATTTTGAATTGTTTTTTAGGGTTACCATTTTCTAAGAAAAGCGAAAAGAGAAAACAACAATTAATGCGGAAATTACAGAACGATGTTATTTTATTAATGAACAAGTCGATTCTTGAAACTACAACCCTATAAAACAAAACTCTGTCGCTTTGGGCAAAGCGAAGAGGAAGATTTACAGAAAGCGAGCCCTATCAAAACATCTGTTTCACCTGGGCAGGGTGAAAGGTTAAAGACGACAATTACTTTGACTTATGAACAATCTTCGGAACATCGACATCAACCCATTGGCGGCGAACTCCTCGGTGAATCATAAAGTCTGGTACCTTCCTTGATTTGTCTTTAGAAATAACGCTGATTTCTGGTAGAGCAGGATCATTGGAATCTGTCTCCCAGGAAGAGTTGTCGTAGGAGGATTCCTCAGTTGTATTTATCATAGTATTTGTGCTCCCAGGAAAATCTCCCCATCCAGTTGATTAGATGACTTCGAGCCTGATACGAGAGCTTTCGGGAGTGGTGTACTTGACCATGAAGTCAAATTTTCCACTTGGTTGTCCTAAGGTGTCCCACACTTCTTTGGAACTGGAGGAGTCATCTCTCTCAATGACGTTGACCTCAGGAAAAGCGTAGTTGATGAATTCTAGTCCAGCAAGCTGTGCCAATTCATCGTCGTACTGGATATTTTCTGAAAGCCCTGTGTAATGATCCCATAACATGGTGGGGACGCAGGTATTCTGTTCAATGATGCTTAGCTGATTTCCATTGTTCGACTGATTTTCTTGCCCCAAGTTTCCTAGGTACGGCTACCAAATAGGTAGGCCATCCATTGTGCCATAATAATTGTGGTCAAAGTTGTCTCTCATCAGAGTATCTTCCTCTAAAGAGTTTTGTGGAGCACGACATCCTTCCAGATCACAACCTCCATATATCATTCTGACGTTCGACCTGGGTATAAATCTCGGACTCTGTGCAGGATAGCAGAAGGGCGCAAACACCTCTTCCTGAGACATATAACCGTCCTCGTTGAGATAGGACTTCCATTCCTCATCCATATCAGAGGAATACTCCTCGTTAATGGTATGTACTTCTTGAGACACTGGGTGAAGGAAACCTCCACTGTGGAAGAAGTTCTGAATGGGATGAAGACTTTCATCGTTAGCAGCTGTCTGGGTACAGGTTGCAGAAAAACCAAGACCCTTCTTTGTTTTGTTATCAATAGGAATGACAAGTTGTCCCCATCCTTTCGTATTGTTATTTTTTATCACTTCGAGAGTATCTCTGTATGAGGAAATCGAGGTTCCTTTCTCTGATTGATTCTCATTGCTCACCGACATTGCTTGGAACTGAGTTCCAACAACCTCCTCGGGTTCTACACAAGTAGATGATGACAAGTTGCTTACAAGCAAGGCCCGCTCTCCACAGACCATAATAAGTTGATCATTCTTGACAAACTTCAGTTTTTGGTGCAGCGTCGAAGTGACTGCCCCAGCCTGGTGTATCCAAGGTCTTCCTAATAAACAGTTGTACGCTGCCCGGAAGTCCATGACCTGGAGAGTGATTAGGAAAGTGTGAGGATCGATAGTTATGGGAAGGTCGACTTCGCCGATAACTGCTTTCTGAGATCCGTCAAAGGATTTGACGATGACCTCGCTGCCCCTCATTGGGGATCCTTTGAATGACAGTCGCATTAGAGTGGACTTCTGCATAACGTTGATGGCCGATCCTGTGTCTACCACTACACTGACTAAAGCATCATCCTGGCAGTTGACTGTGATATTGAGCGCCATGTTGTGACTTTTGCCCTCCTCTGGCAAATCCTCATCACTGAATCCTAAGTTATTGCAGGAAGTGATGTTAGAGATGATGTTATCGAACTGTCGTATTGACACATCCTGTTCCATAAAGGCCTGCTCTAAGACTTTCTGTAGAGCCTCTCTGTGGGCTTCGGAACTGAGTAAAAGTGATAGCACAGAGATCTTTGAAGGAGTTTGTAACAGTTGATCAACAATGTTGTATTCACTCCTTTGGATTAGCTTCAGCATCTCATCATTGTTCTTTGAAAGGTCGGGATTACTGGATTGACCGACTGGTGGATCAGGAGCTTCTGTCGGAAGTTCCTTTTCTTTGTTAGGTTCTCCAACTCCTCGGTTGAAGATTCGACCGCTCCGTGTTACTCGACTGATGTCTGCGATATTCAAGACGGAGGGTAATGGAATTTCCTTTCCATTTTCAATTATCGTTGCACAGTATTTGTAAGGGATCGCCTTGGCTGATTCATACGGTAATTGTCCCGACAGATAGATAACTACAGGAGCCTTCTGATTTTTCTGACTGTCATAAGTAACTTCAATCAGTTCTTGGCTAGGAACTTTTGATTTGTCCAGTAGAGGGATGATGGTACAAATATCCTTGTTCCTCTCAGGGTCAGAGATTACAACCACGTCTCTGATCTGATCAGCGAAGTAGTCCGACATCCAGTCAACGGACCCCGAAGCTAGGTTTGGGTGAATCTCTTTACGATCCAACTGACCTTGGAGAGCTGCTCGCACGAGGTAGCATCCTTGGTTATTCTCCGAGCAGACTCTACAACGTTCATAGTTGTGTGGTGGCACCTGGCCACGCCCACTTTGAATGCAGTGCAACCTTACCAGGTTTGTTTCCATAGATCGGACATCTTGACTTTGACGCCGAGTAGGGTTTCCGTTAAGCACACTGATTTGTTGCGTGTCTTCATCCAGATAGATTGGAAGCCACCAGTGGTTTAACAAGTGTTGTAAAGTTCTCTGAACGAGAGCGCACCCTTGGTTACTCTCACAACATCCTTTTCAGCTCTGATAATTATGCGAAGTGAGAAAACCAAGTTGGACCTGCCTGGCATGTAACTCTACCAAGCTGGTATTCATCAGACGAATATCAAAGATTTGAATCATGTTGATCTGATAAGGATTTCTATCATGGTAGTCCTGGATCCATCCAAGATCCATCTGACGCTGAAGGGCCTCTTGTACAAAAGAGCATCCCTATTTATTTATCGAGCAAGTCAGACAGGAATTATAATCGTGACGCGGCAGATTATGATACTGGCTTTGCCTTGAGCGCGTCGCCACCAAATTGACATTCATTGCACGGATGTCGTGGTTCTGAATGATGTTGGAATTCGTATAGGTCATGTTGACTCCATGAACTCGACGCTCTTGGATCCATCCGAGATCCAATTGTTCCTGTAGAGCTGTTTGCACCACAGAACATCCTTAATTGTTTTTAGAACAAATATCACACTGGTGATAATTATGAGGTGGCACATGGCCATATCCGCTCTGTCTACAATGCATCTTGACCAAGTTGGCCCTTAACAAGAGTACATCATGAATTTGATAGATGTTGTTAGACTTTCCCTCTATCAAATTGACTGCAGCTTTCTCGTGTTGAGGCAGCGGGTTTGTGAGAACATTCGGATTCGTATCTTTGAAAGATAAAAATCCATTCCTAACAAGCTTTTGTACGTCGGATTTGAAACTGAGATAGTTTTCTATGTTATGCCCTGGTCCTCCTTGATGGTAAGGACAAATTTGATCCGCTTTGAACCAGAAAGGCGGATTTTCCGGTACTGTAAGAGGAGCCCGGGTTTGGACATGCCCCTTGACCAGTAGTAACTAAAATAGCTCTGCGTACAACATGGGTATAGGATCAAACACTGGAGGTCGTGTTGTACGGTTGTTGTTATATGGAGGACGAACCTACTGAAGAGGCTGTTGTGTCCTTTGCTGATATAGCTGCTGATTAGGTTGGGTTTGCGCAACCTGAGGTTGATACGTAGGAATAGGCGCGGAGTTGATAACAGGAGTTACAGCTGCTACTGGTGATACCGTTGCCTTTGCTTTCCGAGAGAGATATTCCCAATATCCTGCTCTTTTTTCTTAGGGAGAGCATTACCGTATCGTTTTGTACTACTTGATGATCCAGCATCTTTTACTAAACGTCCTTTTCGGACGGCTTCCTCAAGACGAACTCCCATGCCCACCATCTCGGTGAAGTCACTGGGCGCACTGGCGACCATTCTGTCGTAGTAAAATGAGCTCAAGGTCTTTAAGAAGATCTTTGTCATCTTTTTTTCCTCAAGAGGTGGACAAATCTGGGAGGCGATTTCACGCCATCTCTGAGCGTACTCCTTAAAGGTTTCCTTGTCCTTTTGTGACATCGATCTGAGTTGATCTCTGTCCGGTGCCATGTCCAGATTATATTTGTACTGCTGAACGAAGGCAGCGCCAAGATCCCTGAATGTGCTAATCGTGGCACGGTTTAAACCCATGTACCATTTTAATGCTGCACCGGTTAAACTATCCTGAAAGTAGTGAATCAGTAGCTCCTGGTTCTTTGTCTGAGCTGACATTCGCCGAGCGTACATCACCAAGTGGCTCTGAGGGCAAGAGTTACCCTTGTACTTTTCAAAGTCGGGCACTTGGAACTTATGCGGAACTTTCACATTGGGGACCAAGCAGAGGTCCGCGGCGTCCTTTCCAAATATATCCTACCCGCGAAGGGCTTGCAGTTCTTTCTACATTTCCAGGAACTGTTCCTGGAACTCATTCATTTTATCGAACATGCTGTCGTTTCCACCAGACAGTATCTGTGGAATCTCTCCTTCCGGGACAGTGTGTACTACGGGCGATGGTATAGTCATTATGGCCGAGACTCTCGGTGCCTCCTGAAGTTTGTAACCTTCAGGAGTTGTTGTCATGCCCTGGCATCTTCGCTTTCCCGAAGTTTGTAACCTTCAGGCCCAACGGCTCCTGCTGCGGTTCCCTGATCCTCATTGATTGGCAGAACATATCCTTCCGAGATATAGTTGATAGGCATACCCTAGGGACGATCTTTCGGCATTTTGTACCTAGGATCAGACTTCTCCACTACGGGCGTCGATGTGATCTCTGAGATCACAGTCCTTTGTTGTTACATCTGAGCTTCTGCTAGAGCTTGCATGTCGTTATGAAGCTTTCTCAGATCCTCTTTCAGAGTGTCGATCTCTTCTCTCAACTCTCTGTTCTCCTCCTCAAGATCATCCATCTTTTTCTGATGATTGGCCCAAGTATTGTACGAATGAGACAGTTCGACACTAGAACCGAGACACAAACGTGAGATTCGTAGGTAAGAAGAATGTGTTATGAGAATGATGAATGCAATGATTATTAATTATTTTTGTTTATTCAAAGTAAAATTCAACAATTAGATTGCAAATATCAAACCATAGGGAAACCCCGTTTTATTGAATTCAAAGGATTGCGGAAATGGAAATACAGTAGATTACAAAGTGTTGAAAAAAAAAAGGAAATCTAAACTAATGGATCCTGAGTCCTCTCTGAAGAGAGCTCAGGTGCTGGTTCTGGTGCTTTCCTTTTCTTCGACCGGGGCTCTTGGGCCGTTGTCGGGTTGTCATTCCTTTGCCAAGTGAAAGGCGTGAGCAAACTCCTTTGGTCATCCTGATTTTCTACAGCATGTTGCTCTAAAATCTTAATCAGAGCATCTTTTTCTCTTAACAGCTGCTGTATTTTCTTGCATTCCACATTGAGAATACGGTACTTGTTCCTCCAAGACCTCTTCTTCTGCTGAACTTTGCTGAGAGTAGCCTGAAGTTTTTCCGTCTCAGACATGAAATAAAGGGCAGAGTCCCTTAATGTAAGAACTTCCTGACGAGGGTAAGGCATCCTCAGCTTGAGAGCTCTAGTTTGTACCCAATGGAGATAAGGCTTCATCGAGACACAATCTGGTTTTCCTAGAGACTCTCGTCCTTTCCTATGAACGTGTTTCCAGGCGTGCACTATTTCTGTCTTTAGTGCCCTGTCATTTTCTCCTTCCTTGAAGAAAAGACCTTCCAGATGAGCACTTCGTGGGACATGCCTCATTGGGTATCCAAATTGACGACGAAATAACACTGGATGATAGTTAATTCCTCCTTTAGTTCCTATAAGGGGTACATTTGGGAAATTTCTACAACGGTCAATGATTCTGATCCCGTCTTAAATTCGATTGTACCAATCGATGTCAGAGTTGGTAAGAGACATGACTCTCTACGACCAACGTAAAGTATTCTTTTGATCCCAAAATGCAGCAGACTTGGGAAAATGGGAAGTGAACCATTTGTATAGCAGGGGTACACAACATGTGATCATTCCTCCGCTGTATAAATTCCTTAAGTGTACCGAATGATACGCATCTACGAGTAAGGTCGGTACAGGGTTTCCAATCAGGAAAATCTTAATGGCGTTGATATCTACGAAGTTATCAATGTTGGAAAACAAAAATAACCCGTAGGTGAGCAAAACAAAGATGCTCTCGAAAGCAGCCGCATTCCCTATACTAGCAAATTACATGGCTTTCTTTATCAAGAATTGGGCTGGCAAACCTTGGATGCTACCCTTAGTGGTCATGTGAGTCCTGACTCCTGACTCGTCCAAATAAATTGCTCTTGAAATGGTTTGATCCTTTGGAATTTCTTTCAGTCCAGAAAAAGGAGCCTGATTAGTGATATGTAAATCAGTTAGGTGAGAGTACTCCTCCAGTGTTGGTGTAAGCTGATAATCCGGGAATGTGAAACAATGATAGACCAGATCGTAGAACTGGATTAACGTGGACAGGATTCCTTCGATTACATGGACCTTTAACAAGGACAACAGTCCTTCATACTTGGCTCTGAAAGCCTCGTAGTTGGTGATCATTCTTGCCAAACCTCTCAAATCCTCTAACTTTGTAACCTTGAAGGTGTACTTATAAGTTTTCCTTCTACCGAAGTCCATTAGCGCAATCTCCTTTCTCTCTGATATTTGCAATCATTGTCTCAGTTTAATTTGAAAAAGAGAGAGACTAGAAGAGAAGATTTTCTTTGTTTTAATGTTTTTTAAATGAATGCATGAATGCAACACACAAAAACATGGGGTCAAAGGGTCGGTGTCATGAAGTCAAGGCTCTACCCCCCCCAAAGGTTTATACTGGTGATTTTTTGTACCTGTCCGCAAAATCATTGACCCCTCTAGGATAAGAACAGCAAGTGGATCGCCAGTGAGCTAATGTATCCTAGAGTGATCTCAGATGAGGGTAGTATCGCGTGACAACTATTTTTGATAGCTTCCGCACTACAAAATGGCTTAAGTTTGCTAAAAACCTCAGCTTCTTAGATAACCCAGTCGACCAGACTACTTTCAACAACCGAAGTCCTATAGGCAATGTATCTGCAAAGGGAGTCTCCATTGAGTTTGATGGTCGATCCGGGACTCTTAACCGGAATTCACTCCCAGTAAGATTACCCGCATTGCCATCACCTATCTTAGGTGTATACTCAATCTTTCCACATGCGGCATCACACGCATTCCCATTAGTAGAAAAATAAACACAGATATCAATTAGGAAAAGCAGTATATATATTTTTCTTAATCATCCTAGACCTCTAGTCTTATGATCCTATACAGACAATGACTCCCCAGCCGAGCTGTCATTTCTGTGACACTTTTGTGAACTCAGGATTTTCTACCTAAGAGATGGGAAGAGAACAAGATACTTCGTCCGATGTTCTCCCCAGCAGAGTCGCCATTCTTCTGGAAGTTTTCAGACTTAAGGTTTCACCCAAAGAGATAAGAGGGACAAGATGCCCTGCAAGGCCCCACGGTGGGCGCCATTTTTTCTGTAGCGACCGATTTTGGACGTGGTTCTTAAGCACTGTCGCTCTAGGGTACTACAGGTCGATTCATTTTTTATCCTATTAAGCTAACTAAGGAAGGGAAATAGATGTCTCCAATTAACCCTGCTTGCATACTGAGTTTAAATAGATAACTGTTGGTTTACAGATGCGGTTTAGATTGTGGGCCTTTCTCTGCTTATTTTGTTAAGAATGAAATGACTGGACTATTCATGGGGATTTTGGATAGGTGCTGGATTTGATGTTTTTGATTAGTGTGCTCGCTAAGATTTTTCAATCTTATGCTTACGTATTCCCATTTAACGAAATAGGGAAATCATAGCGATCGTAGTTCCTCCTATTCTATGGGAGGAAAATGGTTGTTTTGGTGTCTTGTTCAAAGCCCAAGACGCGAAGCTAAAGGTGGTTTGTATCTTGTTCAAAGCCCAAGATGTGAAGCTGAAAGGTCTATTTGTATCTTGTTCGAAGCCCAAGATGTGAAGCTAAAGGGTTTTGACTTTAGAGAGAATTTTTCATCTCTAAAGGGGAGTTGCTGATGTTTGTATGCTATGAACAAGGCATAACTTTGATGCTAAGAGGTTGATTGACTCAACCGGGGTTTTCTTTATACAAAGCCTAATAGGAGGCTATTGACCCAACAAGAGGGTGCTTTTATGTGTCTCGTACGCAGCCCGAGAGAGAGGCTAAAAAGGGTTGACTCAACAAGAGAGTCTGTTATATGTCTCGTATGAAGCCCGAGAGAGAGGCTAAAGGAGTTGACTCAACAAGAGAGTCTTTTATACTCAACAAGAGAGTGTTTTTGTATCTCTTACGAAGCCCGAGATGGAGGCTAAAAAACGTTTGACTCAACCAGAGAGTCTTTTATACTCAACAAGAGAGTGTTTTAGTATCTCGTACGACTCCCGAGATGGAGGCTAAAAGGGTGATTGACTCAACAAGAGAGTTTTTTATACTCAACAAGAGAGTGTTTTTTGTATCTTGTACGAAGCCCGAGATGGAGGCTGAAAGGGATTGATCAGGGGATCAGGGTTATTTCCTGTTCTTTAAGGAAATAGGAAATCCAAAGGGTATTGAGACTGTCCAAGTCTACAGGTGTTTCGAGAAGTCGATTCTTGGATAAGTGAATGATCTTTGTACGATGCCCAAGAGAAGGCTGGTATGTTAAGGGATGAAGGTCAACCCATTAACTGGTCTGACATTTGACTCAGAAAGACAGCTCTAGCAAATTGAAGACTAGGTTCTGTTCCTATACTTGTAGAGGTCTCTGGGTCCTTGTGCTAAGCCCAAGAGAAGGCATGAGAGCTTTTAAGAAGCCGAAGGGTCCTTGTATGACGCCCAAGAGGAGGCAGGGATGCTTTTAAGAAGCCCGTGGATCCCCAAACCCCGAGAAGTTCAAGACATGCTATTCACAGAGAATATATCAAGCCAGGAAAGTTCGAGAATTTGGAAGAACTCAAGAGATGCCATTCATGGAGAAAAGATCATCTCTGGGAGTAGAGTCTCTTTGACAATTTCTAAGGGTGACAGTCTGAGAAAGGGTTCACCGAGAATGCTGCCTTTCACGTCTCCATATTGTTTAACTCCAAGAGGAGGGAAGACTGTGTCTGGTAATTCTATGGGGATCTAGTCTTGTTTGTATTTAAGAGTGACCAACAGGGCTTTACCTAGTGCTAGAGGTAGTTGTCGGGGAAAACTCTAAATAACTATACTAGTATTACACAGTTGACATTTGACATGTATATAAAAGTTTGTGAAAGAAGTTTTACAGTGAGCAGCCCCACAATACAGTTATATATATATATATATATATATATATATATATATATGAAAGCGGGTAAACACTTACTCGGTTGTAGAGCTTCCATACTGTTTGGTTAGTTGTTCAATAAAGAAAGCTTTGATAACAATATTATATTCAAAATCAAAGGAGAAAGTGCTTTGAAAGAATTGTTGGGGCTTACAGCTCAAGGAGAGGCCCAAAGTTTTATCAGTGATTGCACTGTTGTTTTTTGTAATTGTACAGGGACTTATACAAGTGACTGAGGCCCAAAAGGTTTTCTGTACAAAGTGATGAGTCTTACACTCTCTCAAGAGGCCCAAAGGTTTATTTTTATACAAGTGGTGGGGTTTACAGCTCAAGGAGAGGCCCATGGTTTTTTTGCTAAAAAGGCGACGATCGCGCCGAACTTTTTGACGGTATCGGGACTTATACAATACACTGAGGCCCAAATTATTTTGGTTTCTACAAAGGGTTGGGTCTTACACTCTACCAAGAGGCCCAAAAAAGTTTTAAAGAAAGGAATGAGGCTTATAACACGAGGGTAGGCCCAGATAATTATTTGTTTGGAAAATGGCGATCGCACCAAGATTTTTCTTTTAACGTAGAGGGACTTATACAATATCTGAGGCCCAAAATTGTTTTAGTTAAAAGGGGATTGGGTCTTACACTCTATTAGAGGCCCAAAGATTTATTTTTGTACAAGTGATGGGGCTTACAGCTCAAGGAGAGGCCCAAGGTTTTGTTTTGAACTGGCGACGATCGCGCCGAACTTTTGAAATACAACGGGACTTATACAACATTTGAGGCCCAAAAAAGGTTTGTATTTACAAAGGATTGGGTCTTACACTCTATTAGAGGCCCAAAGTGTTTGAAAAAGTTTGATGAGGGTTGAATTAATCAAAAGCCCTAATTTGTTTTCAAAGATATATTTTAATTGAATAAAAAATTCAATTAAAATGACCAAAATTGTTAAACATGTGGAAAACAAATTGTGATCTTGGATTAATGTTTCAAAAATCAGGTTTTGATCCACAACATGATTGGAAATCACTAAAATTTGAAAAATCAAGAGAGAGAAAATATTTAAATGTCAAAAACAATTAAAATATTAATTCTTTACAAAATATCAAGTATATGAAATAAATAATATTTTTGGGATTTTTTGGGAAAATAAAATATTTTAACATTTTTGTGAATTATTAAAAAAAGAATCAACTCAAAATCATTAAAACTCAGAGAGAAATTAATTTTTGAATCAATTAAATAAAATCACAAAATTCAAATATTTAAATTTTCAAAAAAAGGCGCCAAGAACAAGGGCAAGAACACGCGCCACCCTCTGTTTCTGCAGATTTGTGTTTTCTATCCAATCCCACTGAATACTTGATTATATCATGCCATCTACATATCAATCTACTCGTTTTCACCTCACCAACATGTCTATGGTCTTTAATTTCATTTATTTTAAGCATGGAATAAGAAATCAAAGAGAAACCTCAAGAACCCTAAAATTTGCATGAAGGCTCAGAAATTCCATACACGATTCAAACAAAGCAATTGATTGAGGGAAAACACTCTATGCATGATTATGAACATATGGCCAAATTATTGTGCAGCAAAAAATGCATGGATCATAGAGTTAGAAGAGCTCATGCTTACCTTTTGTAGCTGGTGATCATGTTTTGTGTTAGAGGTGTTGCAGCTTAGTTCCATGGATATGGACAGCTTTCCTAGGTGCTATGGAGTGTGTTTGGATGCTTGGAGTGGATTGAATTGAGCTGGAACTTGATTTGGCACCTCAACTACAAATCTGTCAAATGCTTGAGCAGTTGGCTAGTGATTTTGTGATTTTGGAGTTCCAGATGTTATGTGAGTGTTTGGATCACTTCTATATGATGTTTATGAGGTGTGTGTGTGATTGGTTTGGTTGGAATAGCTCTCAAACTCAAACCCCGATAGTGACTTGCCTTAGAAGGTAAAATTGGAGTGAAGAAGGAGATTTTAAGGAAAGCATCTGTTTGATGGCTTTGGTGTACTCAAATTGATCACAATTGATCTCTATTTATAGTAGAGCAAGTTTGTTTTGCAAGGAATAGTGAATGGAAACTGCTGCATAGGTTTGGCCAATGTTGAGCAATGAGAATCCAAGTCTCCTCTAGCCATTGACTAGAGGTTAGGGTACAGGCTGCTGGTTCCCTTGGTCTTGGATAAGTTTTGACTGAATTCAGTTGGAAATGGCTCAGTCCATGCCACCTTGGTGTATGCATTGAATGCTCAAATCCAAAATTGGAGTCTTGTCCCTCTTTTAGGGATTTCTAGGTTTAGCATGCTATTTTTGGATCCAAAAACTTGGGAGGCTTGGGATCAGAGTTGATTCCTCCTTGGTCCCCCCCTTGAGGTGTTCATATGGATAGAGTTGCTTGCCCTTTGCAAAATTTGGGCAAATCGAGCAAAACTCCAAAATCTGCCTTGCCATGACACTTTGCAGCAAGGCATATTGGCATTGTCATATCTCATGGCTCAAGTGGAATTTGATGGAGTTCTTGGCCATTTTGGAAAGCCCTTATATGATACAACAACTTTTTAATCATAGTTGGTTTTGATACTTTATGGATCTAAGTGAAAAATGCCCCTACATTTGGAAAAAAGTGAAGGCAGATTCTGAATTAGTGAAAATTTCACTAAGTGTTGGAAAAAGTGGTATTTCATGTTTTCAGCCATTTTGATAATTCCATAACTCAAAATCCATGATGAATTGGAATGAGGTGTAGTTGAAGCTTTTGTAGAGGGCCATGAGGGCTACAAATCCAGCTTTGAATGAGGAAAAATGGCCTTGTGGTTTAGGAGTTATGATCCTCCAAAGTTGGTACCCTAGCCACTTTATTTTATAACTTAGAAAATTTTCTAAGTTTTTATGGTTACCCCTTTTACAAGTTATCCCACTTTTCTTGATTTTTCTTGATGAGTGATGATCAAAATCACACATTAACATCATTTTAGGGTCAAAGAACCATATTTGTGAAAAATCTCAAAAAGTCAAAGTTGACTTTTGTGCACAGTTGACTTTTTGTCAGATGAATTCCAAACTGTGCGATCCTCTATGAAATCAAGTCTTTAACCTAAATCAAACTTGATGGATTGATTTCATAGGTGTTATAGGGTGTATTGGATTATGTCCTAGGGTTTGGGAGCATGCCTGGGTCAAAAGTCAAAGGCACAGTTGACTTTTCCCGCGAAACCCTAATTGGGGTTCTGATGAATTTGAAACTTATTGATCAAGCTTCTTGGATCAATCCATTATTGCAAATGGATCAATGTGGTTTATTAGAGATCCTAAAATCATGTCTTGAGGTCTTGGCTCATGCCTTATCCCAAAAGTCAACTTAGGGGTGAATTAGGTCAAGAAACCCTAATTCTTGATTTTTTTTATGACTGCATCCCCTGAGGCAAAATTGACTTGATGATTGGGTTCATGAGGATCCATGGAGCATATTAGGTTATGTTTTGAATCATTGGCTCATGTCCAGAGGAAAATTTCCATCTGGAGGCCCTGGTCGACCAAAACACTAATTTGGTGACACTGTCGATCTTAAGGCTTAATCCACCTGGAATGCTGCATCATTGTGCTTGATTCTTGCTGTGGGAGTCCTCTTGATCCATTGTGGATGTTTGAGAGGTTAGACAAGTTGAAGATCATGTCATTCCTTGATTGATCCTTTGTCTAAAGCTCAGAGAGGGCTTGAAACCCTAATTTTTGATAGTAATGAATGCTCAACAATTCCTTGAGGAGATTGATGAGGCATAATGGTTCATCCATATTGTGATGATAATTTGCACAATGATGGAAAATCTTAGTGGTCAAAATTTGGGGTATGACAGTTAGTCACTTAATACTTTTTTCAAATTAAAAAAAAAAACTTACACTTACAACTTGACATGTGGCACCTATAAAGGACAAGAAAATAAGACAAAAACAAGACGCATTTCTTCTCTTAGTCGTGTAAAACAACAACAACAACAAATGCATTTCCTTATTATTATGGGTTCTCTCTCTCTCTCTCTCTCTCTCTCTCTCATGCGCATGCCGTAGCAGGAAACAAACATAGTAAAAGAAAAACAAGCTTTCAAGAATAAAAAGAGGCAGCACCTCCCTCCATTACAGCTGTTGTTTTTACACTTTCAAAACAAGCTAACAATGACAAGTGTTATGCATTAAAGGAAACAAAAACAAACAAAACAAATAATCTATTCTCTACCACAAATTATGACACACAAATAGAATAAAAAAAATGAAAGGATTTCTTCTTCTTCTTCTTCTTCTTCTTCTTCTTCGTGAGATTCAAGAATCTCACCTCTCTCACGTTTCTTTTTTTCTCTCGCTTCATGCTCAAACAGTAAAAACTGTTACTCAAATTGAAAAGGAACAAACAAAGCTCAACACACCAATGCAAACGAAATGGGAAAAGTAAACACAACAACATTACCTACCAAATGCATGCGGATCCGGAGTGTGACGACGTTGTGTTGTTGCAGCAAGTGGTGCGCTGAAGTTATCGGCGTGAGTTGCTGCTGGTTAAACGATTTCTACATGGCGATTTGCACGGCGGAAAAGTTTGAGAAATAAGATGGTGATAATGAGAAGTTATGTGGCGGCGTTTGAAGCTTACTTATGGCCAGAAATAGAACTCACGTTGGAGGGATTTAGGTATTGTCCAGGGTGGTGACAGTTTTATGTTGGTTCAGTGGCGGTGTCAAAGGTTGGAGAAATTCATGGTAGTTAATGTTGCTTGTTGTTTATGGTTGTCTCATGGAAGTTGTATGGTTTGTGTGATAATGGCGGTGTTTATGGTGTGTAGTGGAAAAGAGAAGGTGATGTGTTAATGTGTAGTGGAAAATATGGATGAAGAAGCGATGTACAGTTATGAAAGAAGAAGTTTATCGTTTTTGGCTACTATGTTGGATGGTTGTGGCATGGAGTTTGTAGATGATGTTAGTGGTATGAGGTTATGTGAAAGCAAGTATGTGAATTTTTGGAAACCAAGTGAGAGAGAGGTGATTTTTATCTGACCATGGAGAGATGGGGGAGTAGATTGAGAGGTAGATGAATTGCAGTATGAAGTTTTGTGGTATTGAATTTGTTTTTGTGAAGAAAAGTGTGTAGGATAATGGATGTATGAGAGGTGGAAGGAAAGAAACATGAGGGAGATCATGTTACTTAGTATGAAATGTACGGGAAATATAAGTGCTTTACGTGAATAGTAGGAAAATGGCAGTGAGGAATGTCACATGAAATAGTAGCATTGTGAGATGAACGAAGAGGAGGTTGGTTGAAGGAAGATTAATGTAAAAAATAGTGAAAACAAATAAAATAAAATAAAATTAAATAAAATAATATTAAATAAATAAAATTAAAATACAGAAAATTCTAATTTATTAAATAAAACATTTTGATAAATAAATAAATAAATAAAACAAAATAATTCAAAATAAATAAAATTCGAGCGCAAAAATGCTCAAAAATAAATCGAGCGCACCAAAATTATCAGCGCGAAATAAACCTCTCGAAAAAATACAGCCTTTGATTTAATTTTGAAATAAATTTTGACCGGTTAAAAGGCTCAGACTGATCAAAATGTGACGAAAAAGTAGTTGAAAATTAATGCACAACATAGTATTTCATCAAGGCACAACATTAACACATCTAACAACCCTAAACAAAATCACATTTCGGAACAACATTGTATAATCCAGAACATAAACGAAATTTGTGTGTTGGGTTTTTAGTTCAGAGATGAGTTAGGATTTTTCAATTCAAAGTTGAGTGATGAAACATACCTCGAAACGTAACTTGGGTTTCCATTTCAGAGATGAGCTAACTACTACAGTGACCACGTGAGTTGATTTGGAACAACAAATGCAGATTATTCACTTAGGGTTCATGTTTGTACGTGAGAGGGGAAGAGAGTTCATTTCTGCTCGTAACGTTGAAGGAAGAATTCAATGGTTGAAAACGTTTTGAGTCAAGTGATTTTAATGGATAATTGAAATTTAATACATAATTTAAATTAATGTTAAAATTAAATAAATAATTTACTTTTAAATAGACAAATATATGATGTGGACTATATTTGGTGAAGAGGATGATTTATAAATGACATGGAATTGCCACGTACTCTTTGAACGCGCCACATCATTAAAAATATGACTTCAAATGGAGAGGGGACTAAAATCAAACTAAAAACTTAAAATGGGGACCTAAATAGTGATTTTTAAAATGGGGGGATTAAAACCCAAAAAAATGCAAAATAGGGGGATCAAAGTTGCAATTAAGCCTTTTTATTAAATAAATACAAAAAAACACATTGTAGGACATATACATTTTGTTATAAGTAATTCATATTTAGTAGTGGTATTAGTTTTGTTATGCTTAACCTGGCTAGTGTAGGTTTGCATTTTGCCTATGTGGCATTATTATTTGGGTATATAACTAGTGAAGCTGACAATAGCGTAGTGGATTAACCGTTTTCCATAGTAGTTTTGCAAGAGTAGTGGAAGTTTGTTATTCTTTATTCTTTCTCTTCTTCCATCTTCATCTTCTTCATCTTGTGCACCAAAAATTGGTATCTAGAGCTCCGATTCAGATCCACAGTGAAACAAGAGTGAACGGTGAGGCGTTGTGTGATTGATTTTGTATCTTGAATTCATGTTGAATTTTTTATCGGAATCGTAACAAAATCACATTTCTTGGTTCTACGGGATTGGGAAACACCAGTGTTTGGTGATATCTGAGTGAACTGCACAAGGTTGAAGATGAACATAAATGGTAATCTAAGTACTAAGCTTCTAGTGTTTGATGTCAAAAATTGGAATTAGTGGATAATTCAGATGCATGTGTTGTTTGGCGCTCAAGATGTTTTTGATATAGTCAACGACGATTATGTTCTGGTTGAACTTTCGGTGAATGCAAAAGATGCGCAGAGGAATGCTTAACATGATCTGAGGAACAAGGATCAGAAGGCATTATTCAACATCCATCAGTGTGTGGATGCAAACGTGTTTGAGAATATTGTTGATTCAACAACGACAAAGGCTGCACAAGACATACTGGTACGGTGCTACGACAGTGATGCATCAGTGAAGTAGGTGAAGTTTCAGTCTCTACGTAAGCAGTATGAGAAGTTACCTGACTATATCTCTAGAGTGTTTCTGATTATAAATGAGATGAAGTCGTGTGGAGAAACTCTCTCTGATTAAAGGATCACTGAGAATGTACTTAGATATCTTACTCCTAAGATTGGTTACATTGTGGTGGTAATCAAACATTCTAAGAATCTTAGCACCATGAGAATTGAAGAGCTGCAAAGAACTCTAGAGGAACAAGAGTTGCGTCTGATTAAGAGAAACTCTGAAAGAGAGGCAGAGAAGTAGACTCTGAAAGCAGCTTCTAGTAAGAAATAACATAAGCAGTCTTGGTCAGAAGCTAAGAAGAGATCTGATAGTGTTCAGAAGTCATAAACCTCAACTTCTGAAAGGCAGAAGAGTGCTCAAAAGAGGAAGGATATGTATGACAAGAGGAAGGTTCAGTGCTACTATTGTAAGATGTTTGGCCACTTCGTTGCTGATTGTTGGTCAAATAAGGAAAGGAAGTCAGAAGAAGCAAATGTAGCCAGAGGAGATTCTGATAATGAATCTGTGCTATTAATGGATTCTAAATCTGATGATGCGTATTTGGAAGACTGGTGGTATATGGATACTGGCTGCTCAAATCACCTTACTGGAAATAAGAAATGGCTGGTTGATTTTGAGTCTAGAAAAAGGATAAAGATTAGATGTGTTGATGATAAATACCTCAATTCTGAAGGTATGGGAAATGTCAGAGTAGTTCTGAGTAATGGTAAAACAACATTGATTCAGAATGTGTGGTATGTTCCTTGCATGAAAAACAACCCGATGAGTGTATAAGCCAACTAATTGAGAAAGTATTTTCAATTACCATGAAGGACAATCTTTTGAAGCTGCATGAATGTAATCAGAAGATGATTATGAAGTCAGTATAAGGAAGGAATAGAACATTCAAAGTGAATGTTAAAACTGCAGACTCTAAATGCCTTAGTGCAACAAGTGTTGTGAAGGAAAGTGAGTCGTGGCACAAAATATTTGGTCATTTGAACTTCAAAAGCTTAGGTCATCTGAATTTAAAAAAGTTGGTACATGGAATTCCTACAATTAAGAAGCCAGAAAATTCATGAAATGTGTGCATGAGAGGGAAGCAACAAAGATTTCCATTTGCATCTGAAATGCCTCCAAGAGCAAAGCATGCTTTGGGTGTCGTGCATTTTGATGTGTGTGGACCATTTCCAGCACCTTCACTTGGAAGGAATAAATACTTTGTGTCATTTGTGGATGATTTAAGAAATTCAGAATCAAGGCTGAGAATCAGAGTGTTCAGACTTTGAAGATTCTCAAAACTGATGGTGGAGGAGAGTATAACTCTATAGAGTTCACAAAGTTCTGTGAGGTTAATGGAATTGAGCATGGGGTTACTGCTTCATACACTTCTCAACACAATGGTCTCACTGAAAGAAGAAACTAAACTTTGCTTAATATGATGAGGAGCATACTGAAGGAGAAGGAGCTCCCTCATACCTTGTAGGGAGAAACTCTTGCCACTGCAGCATATGTGCTCAACAGGTGTCCAAGCAAAAAGTTGAAGGAAATTGTTCCTTTAGAGAAGTGGTCTAGAGATAAGAAAAATGTGATCCATCTGAAGATGTGTGGTTCTGTGTGTTACAAACATGTTATGAAGGTGAGAAAAATACACAAGAAGGGGGGTTGAATTGTGTTTTGCAAAAGTTAGATTTACTTCTGAACCAAAGTTCAAATTCTAAAATTGAATTCAAAATCTGATAAGGTGCAGCGGAAATAAAGACAGAAGTAAAGTAAAATAGCAAAAAACACACAATAGTTATCTTGGTTCCTCTCCCAACTGAGAGTACTCCAGTCCCCTTGCCAAGCAAGAGATTTTCCACTAAAATCAACCGGATTACACTTGCTTATACACACTTGTATAAGACTTTTTATTTTTGTTCAGACCACTGTCCAAGACTTCCTCCACTTAGAGCTCGTGTCTAAGACTTCACTTTGCTCAATCAGCTCCTGACCGAGACTTCTCTTGCTTAGACCACCTGCCTAAGACTTCACTTTGCTTATAACTCATGTCTAAGACTTCAACCTTTCTTAGAGCTCGTGTCTAAGACTTCAACCTTGCTTAGAGCTCGTGTCTAAGACTTCAACGTTGTTTAGAGCTCGTGTCTTAGACTTTAATCTAAATAGCTAGTTTAGAGAAGGAATAACTTACAAAAGATAAACACTTGATAAAATATCAGAGGTGTTCAAATGATACAACACACTATTACAAAGACTCTTAATCAACACAAGAGCAAAAACTCTTAACAGATTCAACTTTTCTGAAAGTAGTGCGTGTATGTCTTAGTTGTATTTGCAATGTTATTTCTTAATTGATCTTCAAATCTTCACCTCCTTTTTATAGCCAAGGAAAATAAAGACATTGGAGATCTTCAACGGCTATAAACAGAACCAAATCTTCTAGTACATCTTTTTCTCCAATGAAGTAAGTGTTGGGACTTTCAGTCACAAGAGTATCCTTGACACAAGGCCTTTGTTCGGAGGATACAACTCTGATTCAAGTACAACACAACCTGTAGAAGATAATCTCAATAAATCTTGAGTCCCGTGTTAGCTGAACTGATATGACATTACTCAGCATCAGAGGCAGCATAACACGCATCTGAGCTAGAGTGTACTAGTAATAGCTTTTATGATCAGACGTCCTTGAAAGAGTGTGACTAGAACCGAACCAAAGCCATTTCAGTGTCAGAACTAGTTCCATCAAGTAAATACAATTCTACACACACAAACTGGCTAGTTAGAGATCCTAGTTGTTTTTTCAAATACTTTGTTATCATCAAAACCTTGGAGGATTCATGGCATGAACCAAACTTGTTTAAACAATCTCCCCCTTTTTATTGATGAGAACATTAAGTATTTTAAAAACAATCAGAAGTAAAAATAAATTACTCAGCAATGTAGCGAGCGATTTTTGTCGGTGACGCGACCACCTTATCGCCGGGTTTTCCTCACCGCAATGGTAGGAGGGGGTGCTACTTTCGGATTTCTTATTTATCACGTGAAGCTGGAAGGGAAAGGGAAGATATCTAAAACTAACCTTGCACGCGGATGATTAACTGAACAAACGCTTAAAAGAGATTGGGGGGGTCTGGGGTCAGGTTATATAATGGGTAGTTGTCAATTACCCATCCTATATGTGGTTATCCACAGGATATTAACTTTAGGTTTCGCTTTGTAATTGATAGTGTTTATCCGTTAATGGGTTGGGAAAGTTTCTTGGGAAATATGATAGAGTGAGATTGAGTTTTGTTGATGTTTTTGGTAAGGTACTGGACCTAAGGATTGATTGGTATGAAGGTATTGGACCTAGGGTTTTTGGGTAGTATGAAGGTACTAGACCTAGGTGTAGCACGGTTTTTGTGGTTTCGAATCACTATCACTTTGGTACTTCAGTTCGATTCATTTTTTATCCTGTTGAGCTGATTAAGGAAGGGAAATAGATGTCTCCAATTAACCCTGCTTGCAAACTGAGGTTAAACAGTCAAAACTGTTGGTTTACAGATGCTATCAAAAGGAGGTTCATCTTTTAAGGTTATTTGCTTAAAAACAAGGTCTAGACTAGGGAGTAGGTTTCTGTGTTAGGTCTGATGCTTTTGATGGATATATGAAGGTACTGGATTTTGAGTTTTTGATCGTAGTTCCTCCTATTCTATGGGAGGAAAAAGGTTGTTTTGGTGTCTTGTTCAAAGCCCAAGACATGAAGCTAAAGGTGGTTTGTATCTTGTTCAAAGCCTAAGATGTGAAGCTAAAGGGTTTGGATGAGAGAGTATTTATCATCTCTAAAGAGGAGTTGTTGATGTTTATATGCTGTGAGCAAGGCACAACTTTGATGCTAAAAGGTTGATTGAATCAACCGGGGTTTTGACTCCGTTTAGGGGAGAATGTATCTTGTATAAAGCCCAATATGACGGCTGAAAGGGTTTGACTCAATAAGAGAGTACTTTTATCTGTCTTGTATAAAGCCCAAGATGAAGGCTAAAAAGGTTGACTCAACAAGAGAGTCCTGAACAGGTGATTGACTCAACAAGAAAGTCTGTTTGGCTCAACAAGAGAGTCTTTTATACTCAACAAGAGAGTGTTTTAGTGTCTTGTACGAAGCCCGAGAGGGAGGCTAAGAAGGAAGTGAATCACCAAAAGAGTCTTTTATACTCAACCAGAGAGTGTTTTGCTGTCTCGTTCGAAGCCCGAAATAGAGGCTAATAAGAGATCGACTCAACAAGAGAGTCTTTTATACTCAACAAGAGAGTCTTTTACTGTTTCGTACAAAGCCCGAGATAGAGGCTAAAAAGAGATTGACTCAACAAGAGAGTCCTTTATACTCAACAAGAGAGTGTTTTATACGTGTCTTGTATAAAGCCCAAGACAAAGGCTAAAGGTTGAATCAACAAGAGAAGCTTTTATACTCAACAAGAGAGTGATTTATTGTCTCGTACGAAGCCCAAGATTGAGGCTAAAAAGGAGATTGACTCAATAAGAGAGTCTTTTATACTCAACAAGAGAGTGGGTTTTTATATGTGTCTTGTATAAAGCCCAAGACGGAGGCTAAAAGGAAGACTGACTCAACAAGAGAGTCTGAAAAGGTTAGCTCCACTGGGGAGAATCATTGTATAGAGCCCAAGAGGAGGCTATCTTACTGCTGAGGATTAGATCCATAGGCAGGCCCAAGGGCGGGGAACTCTCATGAGAGAGACCGAGTTTCAGAGTAATCGGTGTTTCTTCCGATGTTTGAAAGGAACTTGAGAATGTCTTGAGGCTCAAGAGGGCTTAGACTGTCCAGGTCTAGAGTTTTATCTATTGTACAATGCCCAAGAGGAGGCACGAGCATTAAGGGATGAGTATCAACCCTAAAATGGCCAGAGGTTTGACACTGGAAAGACTGCTCTAGCAAAGGATGACTAAGTTCTGTCTTATACCTTTAAGAGGTCGTCAAGGTCCTTGTATTAAGCCTAAGAGAAGACATGAGAACTTATAAGAAGCCGAAGGGTCCTTGTACAACGCCCAAGAGGAGGCGGGGATGCTTTTAGGAAGCCTGTGGGTCCCCAAACTAAGAGAAGTTCAAGAAATGCAATTCATAGAGAAGAGATCATTCCAGAAAAGTTCGAGAATTTGGAAGAAACTCAAGAGATGCTATTCATGGAGAATAGACCAACTCTGGGGAGTAGAGTTTCTTTGAAAATTTCTAAGAGTGGTTGTCTGAGAAAAGGTTCACCGAGAATACTGCCTTTCTCTTTGTTCCATATTGTTTAACCCCAAGAGAAGGGAAGACTGTATCTGGAATCCTACGGGGGGTCTAGTTTTGACTGTATTTAAGAGTGACCAACGAGGCTTTACCTAGTGCTAGACATAGTTGTCGGGGAAAACTCTAAATAACTATACTAGTATTACACAATTGATATTTGACAAGTATATAAAAGGACGTGGAAGAAGACTTACAGTGAAACAACCCCACAATACAGTTATATACATATGAAAGCCGTAAATGAAAGCGAATAAACACTTACCCGTTGTAGATCTTCCATGTTATTTTATTAGTTGTTCAACAAAGAAAGTTTTGATAACAACAGATATTTGAATTCAAAATCAAAGGAGAAAGTGCTTTAAAAAGATTGTTGGGGCTTACAGCTCAAGGAGAGGCCCAAGTTTTAACAATGATTGCACCGTTGTTTTGAAAACTGTACAGAGGGACTTATACAGTATGTGAGGCCCAAAAGGTTTTTATGTACAAGGGGATTGGGTCTTACACTCTACTAGAGGCCCAAAATAGTTTTTGTACAAATGGTGGGGCATACAACTCAAGGAGAGGCCCAAGGGTTTTTGTTAAACAGACGACAATCGTGCCGGACCTTTTGACGGTATCGGGACTTATACAATACACTGAGGCCCAAAAAAGTTTTTATTTACAAAAGGGTTGGGTCTTACACTCTACCAAGAGGCCCAAAGATTATTTTAAGAAAAGAAATGGGGCTTATACACGAGGGTAAGCCCAGGGTTGATTTTTGAACTTGCAATCACGCCGAGGCTTTTCTTTTAACACAGAGGGACTTATACAATATCTGAGGCCCAAAAAGGTTTCGGTTAAAAGGGGATTGGGTCTTACACTCTATTAGAGGCCAAAATAGATTTTGAAAAGGAATGGGACTTATAGCTCGAGGAGAGGCCCAAATGATTTTGTTAAAAAGGCGACGATCACGCCGTTGTTTTTGAAAATACAGTGGGACTTACCGAGGCCCAAAAAGTGGTGTATTTACAAAGGGGATGGGTCTTACACTATAATAGAGGCCCAAAAGAGTTTGAAAAAGATTTGTGAAGGTGAAAATCAAAGAAACCCTAATTTTGTTTTCCTTTAAAAGTAAATATTTAAAGAAAATCAATAAAAATGATAAAAATACCAAATAAGTTTGAATAAACCACTTGTGATTTTTGTTTAAGGTCTGAAAAATGAGGTTTTAATCACAAGATGATTTAGAACTTATTTGGTTTTGATTTTCAAAATAAATATTCACTTTTAAATGTTTACAAACAATTAAAAATGAATTTTATTCACAAAAATACCAATTATATTAAATAAATAATATAAATTTGATTTTTTTATGGAATAAAATATTTCAACATTTTTGTGATTTTTTCCAAAAAGAACCAATAAAAAATAATTAAAATTGAGGGGGTTAATAATTTTTCAAATCATTAAAAATAATATGAAAAATAATAAAAAAGTGAAAAAACCATTAAAAAGGGGTATGGGGCGAGGGGGATTCGAACCCCAGACCTCTTGTGTGCAGTGTGCGCGCCTTACCACTAGGGTGGTGATACATTCGTGTATCAAACCCCAGTCACAAATATACAAGGCTTGCCTTGTTCTTGGCCTGGCCAAGGCAAGGCAAGGCAAGACTTTTGGTCAGAAACGTGAAGGCCATAACTTCCTCATTTCTCAATGGATGGAGACAAAATTTATATGCATCTGGCCTAGAATTTCCCAAGGAATCCAATGGTGGTGGTGGTTTTTCCAGAAAATCAATCCTCCTCAAAACCTGATAGTGGTTTTGAAATAGGCCATAATGTGCATTTTCTGAGCTACCTCTTGGTACAAGCATGAATTACATGTTAAATTGGTGTAAACACAACACATATAACATGTATAAGAGATGCATGATCAGTGGACTTCAAAGCAAGGCATATTTCAGAGAGTTCAAGTTGTGATGCTTACCTCCTTTGGAGCTTTTTGGGCAATCTGTCAAGTGCCTTGTTCTAGAAATGTTTTGATGCTTTGAACACTCTCAAATGATCCCTTAGAAGCTTTTAGGATGATTGGAATCAGCTGAAAACCTCAAGAATTGAAATTTGCTCTTTCTTGCAAAAGGGGCAAAAGTGACCAAAATAACAACTCTCTCAAATGGTGTTCCAGATGTGTGGAACCATTTAGGACAGTTCAAGGATGTTATTTGGAGTGTGTTTGAGGTTTTATCTAGTTTTAAAAGTGACTGAATCAAGACATGGCTTGAAAAATGCAAAAAAGTCCAATTTTGAGGTTTTGAGAGGGGACTTTGTATTTTGGTGTTACAGGTCACTTGTGTGAGTTTGGACAGCTTAGATATGACATATTGGATGTGTTTGGATCATGAGTTGTGATGGAATTTCTCTCTAACTCAAAAACTCAAAGTTACCTTGCTAATGAAGGCATTTTTGCCTAGAGAAAGAGATTTTGAGGAAAGCAAGTGTTGTAGTGCTTTGGTGTACTTAAACTGAGCACAAATGAGCTATATCTATAGTAGAGCAAGTTTGTTTTGGCTGCAATAGTGAATGGAAACTGCAGCAGAGGTTTGGCCAATGGTTGCATTTTGGAATCTCAAGTCTCCTCTAGCCATTGACTAGAGGTTAGAGCACAGGCTGCTGGTTTCCTAGTTCAGAGATCATCCTTGACTCATTCAGTTAGAAATGGCTCAGTTCATGCCACCTTGGTGCATCCATTGAATGCTCTAAAACAAAATTGGAGTCTTGTCCCCTTTTTAGGGTGGCATGTTATTTTTAGTTCCAAAGACTTGAGAGGCTTATGAATCAGTGTTTGTCCCTCCTTGGTCCCTCCCTGAGGTGTTCAGATGGATAAGCATGCTTGTCATTTGCACAAATTGCTCAAATCGAGCAAAATGCACAAATCTGCCTTGCCATGACAGTTTGCAGCAAGGCACATTGCCATTGTCATATCTCATGGCTCAAATGGAATTTGATAGAGTTCTTGGCCATTTTGGAAAGCTCTTATATGATACAACACATGTGTGATCATAGTTTGTTTTAATACTTTTTGGATCCAAGTGAAAAATCCCCCTACTTTTGGTAAAAAAGCAAGACAGATTTTGACTTAGTGAAAATTTCACTAAGTGTTGGAAAAAGTGACATTTCATGTTTTCAGCCATTTTGATCATTCCATAACTTAAAATCCATGAGGAATTGGAATGAGGTGTAGTTGACACTTTTAAAGTATGCCATGAGAGCTACAAATCCATCTTTGGATCAGCCAAAATGGTTGCTTGGATCTCAAGTTATGATCCTTAGAAGTTGGCACTCTAGCCACTTTGTTCCATAACTTAGAAAATTTCTAAGTTTTTTATGGTTACCCCTTTTACAAGTTATCCCACTTTTCTTGATTTTTCTTGATGAATGATGATTCAAATCACACATTAACATCATTTTAGGGTTAGGGAACCATAATTGATCAAAAAATCAAAAAGTCAAACTTTGACTTTTGGGCACAGTTGACTTTTTATCAGATGAATTCCAAACTGTGCGGTCCTCTATGAAATCAGGTCCTTGACCTAAATCAAACTTGATGGATTGATTTCATAGGTGTTATAGGGTATATTGAATCATGTCCCAAGGTTTGGGAGCATGTCTGGGTCAAAAGTCAAAGGTACAGTTGACTTTTTCCACGAAACCCTAACTGTGGTTCTGATGAACCTGAAACTTGGGAATCAAGCTTCTTGGATCAATCCATTGTTGCAAATGGATCAATCCATTATTGCAAATGGATCAATGTGGTGTTTTGGAGACCCTCAAATCATGTCTTGAGGTCTTGGCTCATGTTTTGTCCCAAAAGTCAACTTAGGGGTGAATTAGGTCAAGAAGCCCTAATTCCTGATTTTTAGTGAATGCATCCCCTGAGGCTAAATTGACTTGATGATTGGGTTCATGAGGTCCCTTGGAGTATCTTAGGTTATGCTTTGAAGCATTGGCTCATGCCCAGAGGAAAATTTTCATCTGGAGGCCCTGGTCGACCAAAACCCTAATTTGGTGACACTGGCGATCTTAAGGCTTAATCCACCTGGAATGCTGCAACCTTATGCTTGATTCTTGATGTGGGAGTCCTCTTGATCCATTGTGGATGTTTGAGAGGTTTAGACAAGTTGAAGATCATGTCATTCCTTGATTGATCCTTTTTCTAAGAGCTCTGAGAGGGCTAGAAACCCTAAGTCTGATTGTAGTGGATGCTCACCCATCTTTGGGGAGACTGATGAGGCATGATGGTTCATCCATATTGTGATGATGATTTACACAATGATGGGGAATCTTAGTGGTCAAAATTTGGGGTATGACACTGGGGTTTTTGGTTAGTATGCTCGCTAAGATTTCGCAATCTTATGCCTACGTATTCCCGTTTAATCGAAACAGGGAAATTAGAGCAATCGTAGTTCCTCCTATTCTAAGGGAGGAAAAAGATAATGTTTTGGTGTCTTGTTCAAAGCCCAAGATAGTGGCTGAAAGGTTGAGTATTTGTGTCTTGTTCAAAGCCCAAGATGAAAGCTAAAAGGTTTGACTAAGAGAGAACTTGTCATCTCTAAAGGGAGACATTTGGTCTGTTTATCACAACTGTTGGGTGACCGACTATAAAGGAGGATTACTTTAACTAGGATATGTGAATCCAGCAATGCCATAATTTCCTTTATAGGGGATTTTTGACCTGAAGGAGAAGACTTGTAGAGCAATGCCATCTTTCCTTAGGAATTTCTCATGCTAAAAGAGGGACGGTGGCGTGGATGTAAATAATCCAGAGGCTTGCCGCTTACAGCAATTAGATGAAGGAAAATGAGTTTCTGTTTTGACATATGATAAACAGAGAAATGACTTCCTATAGAGGGACTTTTAATTTCCTCGAAGGGTATGTTGATTTTTGTGTACCTTGATCAAAGCCCAAGGTTGAAGCTAAGAGGTTGATTGACTCCACTGGGGAAGTCCTTATATAAAGCCTAAGAAGAGGCTGGGAATGACCGACTCAACAAGAGCGTGTTTATATATGTCTTGTACAACGCCCAAGATTGAGGCTAAAAGAGACTGACTCTTTTGGGGATATCATTATGCAAAGCCTAAGATGAGGCCAAAAGTTTGACTTTTCCGGGGAAAATGTTCTATCTGCCTTGTACAAAGCCCAAGATTGAGGCTAAAAGGATTTTGACTCCGCTAGGGAGGTTTGTATGTATCTTGTACAAAGCCCAAGATAGAAGCTGAAAAGAAGACTGACATTGCGGGAAAGAAATATTTATCTGTCTTGTACAAAGCCTAAGATTGAGGCTGAAAGAGACTTTTCTGACTCGGCTAAGGATATTTTAGGTATCTCATACAAAGCCCAAGATAGAGGCTTTTGACTTTGCTTGGGAAATTATTCCTCGAAGCCTAAAACAAGGCTGGGAGGAATTGACTCTGCTGGGAAATTTATTTGTCCCAAGCTTAAGAGGAGGTTATGAAATTTTATATCTCGTACAAAGCCTAAGATAGAGGCTAAGAAGGGTTTGACTCAACAAGAGAGTGCTTTTTATCTGTCCTGTACCAAGCCCAGGATTGAGGCAGAACAAGCTGGAGAAATCATCATATACATCTTGAGAGGAGGTGAACTCCTGCTAGAGGAAATCATTATACAAAGCCTAAGAGTAGGCTATTGACTCAACAAGATAGTGTTTTTGATATGTCTCGTACAAAGCCCAAGATTGAGGCAAAAGGGTTGACTCAACAAGAGAGTATTGAAAGGTGATTGACTCAACAAGAGAGTCTGGGACGGTGATTGACTCAACAAGAGAGTCAGAAAAGGTTAACTTCATTGGGGAGAATCATTGTACGAAGCCCAAGAGGAGGTTGACTATGCTGAGGAAAGATCATTATACAAAGCCTAAGAGGAGGCTATCTTTCTGCTGGGGATTATTGAGATCCCGAGGCAGGTCCAAGTGGGGAATCAACTCTTGCTGAGGATTACAGAAGAGTTGAGGTATCAGATGCCTTGAGATTCTGATTTGAGATAGTGTTATACTAGTGATAGACTGACCCTGGCTGGGGGATTTTAGGAGAAAGACTAGGTTTTAGAACCCACAAGTTTTAGCTCTGCTGGAGATTAATCCAGAATCTGGGGTTTCTTCCTATGTTTGGAGGGAACTTGAGAATGTCTTTGAGACTCAAGAGGATTTTTAGACTGTCCAAGTCTACCGGTGTGGAAGAGTTTTATCTTTTGTATGATGCCCAAGAGGAGGCCGACTCTTTTAAGGGATGAGTATCAACCCTAAAATTAGTCTGAGGTGTTGACTCTTTTTTTAGAAAGACAACTCTAACGAAGGATGACTAAGTTCTGTCCTATACCTTTAGGAGGTCTTCAGGGTCCTTGTATTAAGCCCAAGAGAAAGCATGAGAACTTCTAAGAAATCGGAGGGTCCTTGTACAAAGCCCAAGAGGAGGCAGAGATGCTTTTAGGAAGCCTGTGGGTCCCAAACCAAGAAAAGTTCAAGAAATGCTATTCACCAAGAATAGATCATTTAGTGAAAGTTTCGAGGTTTGAAGAAACTCAAGAGATGCTATTCACCGAGAATAGATCAACTCCGGGGAGTAGAATTTCTTTGAAAATTTCTAGGGGTGACAGTCTGAGAAAAGGTTCACGAGGAATACTGCCTTTCTCTTTGTTCCATATTGTTTAAGCCCAAGAGAAGGAAAACCTGTATCTGGAAATCCTACGGGGATCTAGTTTTGACTGTATTTAAAGAGTGACCAACATGGCTTTACCTAGTTCTAGACCTAGTTACCGGAGAAAACCCTAAATAACTATACTAGTACATATACAGTTGATATATGACAAGTATTTAAAAGGGTATGAAAGAAGACTAACCATGCGCAGCTTCCCACAATACAGTTATATATATTTGACATGTATTTAAAAGAATGAAAGAAGACTAACTATGCACAGCTTCCCACAATACAGTTATATATATATATATATATATATATATATATATATATATATATATATATATATATATATGAAAGCGAATAAATGAAAGCTAATAAAACTTACAGGTGAGCAAGCTTCCATGCTGTATTGTTAGTTGTTCAAAGAAATTAAAGAAAGTTTTGATAACAACTGTATATTTGAACCCAAATCAAAAGGGAAGTTGTTTTGATAAGATTGTACTGGGACTTGTTGCACCCCAAATTTTACCCTCAGATTCGTGTGATCGCCTTTATATCATTTGCGAGCGACCATTCGTGCATTTCCTTAGTTTTAAAGCATTAATCATGTTTTTAACCAGTTTGCCATTTCATTTTAGAATTTGCCTTATTTTAAAATTTATTTAGAATTTGACTAAGTTTACTTTTTAGTTTAATTATAACATAATTATTCTTAATATAGTTCAAATTTTAATTAAAGTCAATTAGTTTAATGTTTATTAATTTCATTTTCTTTTGTTTTTAATTTAGTGTTGAAATTATTTTAGTTTATATCTTTTCAGTTAATTTTAATTTTAATTATAACATAGATTTAGTTTTATTTAGTTCATCTAATCTTTTTTATCATTTTGTCTAAGCATTACAAAACATGTTACTTTTATTTATTTTCTGGTATATTACAAAGTAAGAGAGAGCATCTCTCCCAGCTCAAAACATGAATTATGAACCATACAAGTCTAATTTCTTTGCAGCTACCATAATATATGTATTTAATAAATACTTTAGGTCAGTTACATTAAAATACATTAGTGTCCTTTTGGAAACAATAACAGTCACTTTTCCATCTCTGCACAAACTGTACCACGCCAAACTCCAAACCGTACTGCTCTCCAACGTTAACCTGCAAAACCAACAACAATATCAGAACCAAAAAGGGACATGGCCCCAACGGATACTTTCAAATTGGAAAACAAGTTTTGAAATTAAAGGACCTGCATAAGAGGAGAAACGAGAGGAGAAAAAGTGGGGGGGGGGGGGGGGGAGCAACACAAAACCTGTGCAAAACCAAACCAGCACAGAGCAAAATTTTCACAACCAAAACCAGTTTCCCACATAAACAAAACTGATGTTCTCAAATCAAAGAACAGAGTTTTCAAAACAGAAAACCAGATTCAATACAATACACCATCTCAGTTTACTCAGTTCATAAACCGAAACCAACACAATTCAAAAACCACAAACAAATTCATCAAACATACCTCTGTCTTCATGTTTTTGGCGAGTTCTGTATGTTACAAATACCCTGCTTCACCAACATCTCCATTTTCACCATTTTTCTACTCAAACTAACATAAAGTATCACTCCTTCATAACCATAGAAACCATGACCTGAACACTTCACCCTCATTTCTCTACACTAAACATACACACGTAATACGATCAAGCTCCATCACCACGGTCCCCAGTTTTCCCTAAAGGCAACAATACGAGCTGCCCTTTTGAGCTTCAACAGAAACCTTGAAAAAACATTCACATCATACACACCTATAACCATGACAGTATTCTTCAACATAACAAAACCTTTTCCTTACTCATCACCTCAACACCCTTCAAAAACCTTCTAGCATACCTCTGTTTTTTTTACAACACAAAAACTCACAAACCATATTACCCATCATGCTCTCCTTACTTCATTTTTCACGCATGAATAACCACCATTCTTCATAGAAAAACTCCCTCGCCGGAAACCACTCACCATTCCAACAATCAAGAACCTTAAGCCACCATCTTCAATATCCGTAACTTCTGCTCATCATCAAAATCATTCGTCCTCACCTTCAATCCACTTCAGCATCATCAGTAAAAACCACCACCGCCAAATCGTCACCATATCCCTTTCAAATTTCCGACCGCCACCGCGAAATTCCCTACACCTCCAAACCTCCCAAAATCTTCAATCACCTTTTGCAATCCTCAACCCTCACCTTCAAACCACCAATAAACCTAATCCATACAATCTCAAATATTTCAGAACCCATTCTAAACCAAAACCCAAAATCAGAAAGAGACGAAAAAGCGAAAAGATGAACTGAGATTTGAATCGATTGAGACGCGAAACACAAACCTTCGAAATCGGATTGTGAAACCGGAAATGAAGTGAAAATCGAAGGAAAAAGACCAATAATCATCATAACTTCGTAGCGCCGCCGCCGTCGGAACCGCGTCGTGGGGAAGGAAGCCGCATCTCCATTTTCTTCGGCGACGTTTTTTTCCGGTGAGGGTTTGTGCTTTGTTCCGAGGAGCTTCTTTTTCAACGTAGGGAGGGAGAAGCTTTTGTGAGTAAGTTTGTTCTCAACCCTTATGTGGCTTCCTTGGCTTTTGTTTTTTATTTTATTTCAACGTGCGTGTCTGGATACGCCGGTGAAAAGTGTCACTGATCCCTAGCTTTATCTATGTTCGTGTGTGTCACACCTGTGAGAGTCCTTGGTGATCTTTCACTTGGATTCTTTTGGTTTTATCTCTTGTTGATCAGATCGTAGATCTGACGGTTACTAAGTGAGGTCCAGGGTAGATTCTCCTCATACTCTCTCCACTAGATCAGGCGGGTTGTCCCATTATGGGCCTTGCGCCTTAGTTTGATATCAACACCCCCTCACATCTGGCCCATTTATTTTCCTCTTGTTTTTAACTAAACCATAATTGCTTGTGCACCCCCCTGTGCACTATATTTTATTTATTTCAATTCTTTTATTGTATCTTATTTAGTTTTGCTTAATATCTATTTAATTTCAGCTTGTTCTTTAATTATTTATGTGGTTAATTTTAATATGTTTTCTAATTGTTAATTATATTTTTAATTGTTAATTGTTTCATTATCTTTTAATTTTAATTATTAATTATATCTTAAATGTATTGTTAATTCTAATTGTGATATTAATTGTTATTCTCATATGTGTTGTTAATCTTAAATTATCAATTTGTGTCTTAATTTTGAAATTGTCACTTTGTATTTCTAATGTATGGTTAAATGTTAACTTCTAATATTAATTATCCATATGTAGTTAATTTTAAATTACCTTATGTGTTGTAATTGCTAATTTCAATTGTGTTGTCAATTAATTATCAATTTTGGTTTATTTGCTTATGAGCACCCTTGTTGATCTTGAGTGATTTACTAATGGCTTGTTTAAATGTTGAATTAATCCATCCATGCTTGATTTATCTTGTATTTAACTTTGATATGAATGTTATTCTTCTTTAATTGTCAACTTTGATTAATATCATTCTCCTTATCTTTGTGAGTATCCTTATGTTTGTCTTCCTAAAGATTGAAACATATTGATATGTCATGATCATGTTCATCTTATCCATACTTTATCATGAAGCATCTTGCCATCCTTATGTTTGTGTTGCTTTTATCTCCTCATATTATATCAATGTTTTAGCTTTTATCATGTCTTATTTATTGTTATATTATCAACTGTTTTTCCCCTATTCCAAAGGAAGGTTAAACATGTTGACTCATAAGTCATTGCCCCCCACCTTAACCTAAGTAACCTCTTAGGAGAAAATTTTATTTCTTGGCCTCATCAGAGCCGTAGAAATTATAACTAGCCTTAGGAGAGAGTTCTTAAACTCTTAGTGATATTCATCATAATGAATTTATCACATCCCCCGCTAACTAACCTTTAGCATAGAACCTTTAGCAAACACAAGATAACATTTAACAAGAGGCTCCCGTAGAGTACTGCGGATGTTTAGGGTGCTAATACCTTCCCTAGGTGTAACCAACCCCCGAACCTTAGATCTCTTCCCTTTAGGTTTTTTAACGATCTTGACCCTTTCCTTTGGATAAATCAAAGTCGGTTGTAAAAGAAATATGATGCAAATTAATTAATAATTTGTTATCCAATTTTCACCGCAACAGAAATGGCGACTTCACTGGGGATTGTTAGACCTATTGCTGGTCCTTTCCTAAGAGGGTTAAGCCTATCTTGTTTTTTTTATTCATGTTTTCTTATTTACTTGTATATGCTTGTGTATGTCATACCTGCTTATATATCTGTATATCTGTTCTTGCTTGACTTTTCCTGTTATATTGGGTTGATATGATATCTATGAGTGAGATAAATCCTATACCCAAATTTGAGCGTACACTTATTATAGGACGATGGTATATTCAAGGAGGCTTTGAGGGAGTCGATTCCTGAAAAAGTTGAATTGAGAACACCATCACTCTGTTGAGGCCCTCTCGAGAGTCTAGTTATGTTAAACGATCCTATTCGTGAAAGCGTGCTACTCTCGACCTAGGAGCCCATGATATTGAGAACCGTAGTTACCAAACCTCACTTGGCCTTTTAGGATGTAGTGCGAAGACCATGATGGAGTCTATTTCTGAATTGGTTGTCACGCGATACTAGACTCAGACGAGATCCTCTTGAGAATTTTATCGATTACCAAGTCATATGGGAAATCCTTAAAATCCGAAAGATGGATTGTAGACTCTGGGAACTCTTTAGAACCTTGTTCGGCAGGTGAAAATCAGTAGTACATACCTTTGGGATGGGTAGACCATGGCTCCATTCATAAGACCTATCAACCTAGGATTTGTATGTTTTGTTGTGTGTACATATGTTTGTGCTCGTGTGCTTTATGCATCTCTACATTCAAGCATTCCTAGCCCTTTGGTTTCGAGGAACTCAAATGTTTGTTTCCTTTTCGAAAAATCAATACAGATCAAAGATTTTAAAAAACAAAAACTTTTTCAATTTTCCCAAAAAATTTTGCAATTTGCCTTTGAGTTCCTTGAAACCATTTGGCTTGCGTTAGTATCTCATTTTGCATCATATCATAGCATGTGCATTTCCTCTCTGTCTTCGTCTCATGTCACCGCTTTCCCTTCAGAATCGTCTTTGAATCGTCACCCGAGCCAAACTCGACAAAGGATGTCTGAACAATACTGCGAGATGGACAGAGTTAACAATGAATTGAGTGAGCTCCGAGGAGGAATGGGGAAGATCATGGAAATTTTGAATATTATACGAGCAAAGGTGGATACGCAGGTCACCGTAGTCTCAGAAGTCGTTGCTACAACTGTAGAACCTCCCGTTACTATTGTGAACCCTACTTTGGGCATGCCTTTTAACTTTATGCGTGCTCCGGCCGTCACTTCTACTCAACAAGTTGTTCCCTTGGTTAATTAGGCTTTTCAATCTATTCATACCTTCACTCCAGCAACAGCACAAGCACAGAGGCACCCAGTTTTTCAGAATCCACATCCGGTTCATGATTATGTCAATATGTCCGAAAGTGTGGAAACAATGCGGAGGAAATTGGAAGCAATGGAGAGGAGCAATGTATCTAATACTAATGTTAAAGACATGTGCTTAGTCTCAGGCTTGGTAATTCCACCCAAGTTCAAACTACCCAATTTTGACCTATACTCTGGTGCGACCTGTCCTAAGTCGCATTTGGTCATGTATTACCGACGAATGGCTGCATTTATGGATAATGACAAGTTAATGATCCACTACTTCCAAGATAGTTTGAAAGGGGCTGCTGCAAAGTGGTACTTAACTTTGGACCAATCTAAGATCCGATGTTTTCAAGATGTATCTGATGCTTTTACAAAGCATTGCAAGTATAACATGGACCTAGCGCTAGATCGCAGACAATTACTCAGTCTGTCACAGCGTGATACCGAGTCTTTTAAAGAGTATGCACAAAGATGGATAGAGCTGGCTTCACAAGTTGAGCCACCTTTATCTGAAAAGGAGTTAACTGATTGGTTTGTCGACACAGTTAGACCAGAATTCTATGAAAGGATGATCGGTAGCGTGTCTGCTAGTTTTTCCGATATTGTTGCTGTGGGGGTTAAAGTAGAGCTTGGTCTGAAGAGTGGGAAAATGACCAAGAGAGCTGGTAGTCCAAGCGACGATGCCAAGATGTCCTTCAAAAGGGAAGGGGATACTAATGTGGTGATGACGAACAAAAGGAAGAAAAATCAGTTCTGGAAGTGTCAGCAGCAACAACAGTGCTATTCTATTCAGCAACCTTATGTGGCCACCATTACGCCAACATTCAACCACCAAGCTTCTGTTTATTAGTCGGTTCCTCAACCACTAGTGTATCAACGAGCGCCCAACGCTCCTGCTTATTCACAACGGACTCAAGTTTCTCGTTAGAACATTCCAGGAAAAAGAAAGGGTGGAAGGCCTCCGATTCCTCCCATTCCAATGACGTATACAACATTGTATCCTGTTTTGATGCAACAAGGATTAATAACTACAAGGTCATCAGGCCCACCTCCTGATATGCTTCCACCTTCTTACAATCCCAACGCTCATTGTGCATTCCATAAAGGTGCACCAGGCCACAATTTAAAAGGTTGTTTTGCTCTGAAGCATATTGTGAAGGACTTGGTGGAGAGAAACATTTTGTCTTTCGACGGCTCACAGCCTAATATCAGGAATAATCCTTACCCGCTCATGAGATAAGTAATGATGTGGAGGGTGTATCAAGACAAAGATGGACTGTGATTGAGCTCCTCTTTGATTTTTTGTATTTGATTCCCTAAAGCTGATAATCTTTTGGCTATTTCAGCAAATTTATCGTATTTCCTTGGCACTTTGAATTTGTATTTGCTTATAAGCTTTGTTGTACTTTCAAATTGGCAAGGTTAATGAAATGTTTGTGCATCTTTTAGATTAAATCCATTCGTTTCACTCATTTACTGTTATTTTCAAAAATATATTTACCTTGTTTCACTCCCTTTATTCAACTGTGCGTTTAAACAAAGATGGGGGAGGATGATGAAAACCTCATGTTCATAATTGCTGTGGTATACTTTCAAATTAACATCGCCGAGGATGTAAGGCATTGTTTCAATTCATCCCTTGTTAACCCTTTCGAGCCTAGAAATAGGAGTTTATTTTCCTTGCAATAACCTTAAATCTTTGGGGCAGGGTAGTTCTCAGTTTAACCCGGTTATGCATTCAAACACGAGCGTTTCACATAAGGCGCCAGTCAGCTTTCAAATCAAGTGACTTCCTACTTTTGGAGATTTGAACTTATATCTTGAGTTAACTGAGCGTAGGATTTGAGCCTTTATCTTTTGTTTCGTAAAACCATGAACCATACCACATTACAACCCCTAAAAGACCTAATTGAGGTAAGGTTGTTTTGAAAAGCATAGCACAGTAAGGTTGAGTAACCTGACTCCTAATAATCTTTGTTACTCGCGTGGGTTGGTCACTTCCTTAATGACTAGACCCACCCTTGTTTTTGACTATTTAATCATTTCACTGTGCGTTTTATATCAAAGCTTTGTTTTCAAACTTTGCATTAAACTTTGCATTAAATTTTGCCAATTTTTTTGATGAACGATACTTGTTTGCAAAAAAAATTCAATATAGCCAGCTAGGGGTTTCGACTTCATAAAGGAAGCTCAGTTAGGGGCAACCCAGTGGAAGGATTTGCCAATCTACCGAATCAGGGACAGAACTCGTCAAAGTCCAAGATACTGGAACAAGTCTTCTTCAGAACATCTTATGACAAGTGTGGACTCCAGTGACTTGTTAGCAGGGGCAAGTTTTGTTCCCCAGTCATTTCTACTACAGTTTGAGTATCACGAATACAGTTGAACTAGGGCATTTATGTCTAGGTTTGTTTCCTTTCAAAAAGTTTGAAGACTTTGAAGCATCTGGTATATCAATTCTTCTGTAAAATCCTTTTGATGACTTACCCTCACAGACCAGTCAATCAGAGGCAGTCAGGCCGATATTCGGTAAATCTCTAAAAAAACAGTCAAGTCAAGGACATCCCCGTCACAGGTCAACCAAGCTAACAGGGGCAAAGTTTGTTCCCCAAATCATCAAATAATCAGTCTGAAGCAAGTTCCAAGGCTTTGTTGTGCAAACGTCGTTAATCTGGGGCATTTATGTCAAGATCTCTCCAAGAGTTTGAAGATATTGAAACACCATGTATGCCAATTCTTTTATAAAGTCCTCTTGTTATCGTATAGACCGTCTAGCCTGGGGAAGATAAGATTTGAAGATGGTAGTTATGCCAGTGGAATGCATAATTACTTTGTTAGCTCCCCAATAAACTGTTACTTCAGCTAATCTTGGCCATTCTCTATAGATTCTCCACCAACAAAGGAATCAAGCTCATGATGGCAATACTCATGATGTTATACCTCAATTGGAATACTATTTTCACCAATGAAGTTGTTGATTCTTCTCCATCCCCAGTATTGGTCTAACCTGTTGAGTTTGGCTGGGTATCCTTGTCGAGACTTTTTCTTCGTCTCCAGTTTCGCTTGTCTGTTTTGTCAGCATAAGCATAAGCATGGCATAAGCACTCATATGCATAGCATCTTAGCATTTCTGCTTCTTTGTCTGGTGTTTACCTGTTTTGGGTTCACTTTGGTGTTGTCTCCCCAAGTGACTGGGTTTGTCTATTCACTCCAATAGAAAGTCGGCCCTAGGCATAAAGTGCCCATTCTTTTCTGAATTCCCCACAGAGTTTTATCCTCGTGGATGATGGTTGGTTCAGTTATCTTTTCCACATGTGGATAAGATAAATTCCCATTTGAGTTCTTTCCTCAATTGGAGTCTTGTTTGACCGTTTCTTTATAGTTTGTCCCTAGATTGAACTTTGGTCCCTGGTAGGTGTAATTTTTCAAACCTATCTTTGAACGTGCATTTATTTTGCACCGTTTCTCACAAGAAACATCTTTTACAAGATCCTCATTGAAGACATAATTATTTCTCCAACAGTATCGTGATATCATCATATCTTTGAAGCAGCGATCTCTTGAAGAAGCTTGACAGTCTCTTATAAGCAGCTTATCTATCTCTGGTACTATTCAACCTCTTCGCAACCGTAATTGGGTATCCCCCAGGAAGCCTTATCTTCAGTTATGAAACTCCGGTACTAACCTATCAGATTTTATACCTTTATTGGGGCCCATTTCTTGGTTCTATCTCCAATAAGGTTTCTTTTTCCAAAGTGTCAACCGGTCATGCTTGAACCTGTTGTTCCATCACTTTGGATGTCTTTTCCCAGTGAAGACCATTTTTTCGGTTCAACCTTCATTGCGGATCTTTTCTAGAATGTCATCTAGTCGTGTTTAGCCTTGATGATCAATCATTCTGGATACTTTATTGGAGCCCATTTTTTGGTTCTACCTCCAACAAGGTTACTTCTAAAGCGCCAACCGGTCATACTTGAACCTGTTGTTCCATCACTTTAGAGGTTACTTCTAAAGAGCCAACCGGTCATACTTGAACCTGTTGTTCCATCACTTTAGAGGTGTTTCTAGGATGTCATTCAGTCACGTTAGAATTGATGATCAATCATCCTAGATACTTTATTGGGGCCTATTTCTTGGTTCAATCTCCAATAAGGTTCTTCTTTTTCCAAAGTACCAATCGGTCATGCTTGAACCTGTTGTTCCATCACTTTGGATATCTTTTCCCAGTGAAGACCGTTTTTTCAGTTCAACCTTCATTGCGAATCCTTTCTAGAATGTCATCTAGTTACGTTTAGCCTTGATGATCAATCATTCTAGATACCTTTATTAGAGCCCATTTCTTGGTTCTATCTCCAATGAGGTTACCTTTCTGGCTCCTACCGGTTTTCCTTCATGAAGCAGATTATGTGTTATCTCAACCAACTCTTATTTGAATACCAGAGTCTATTCTTGACTCATTAACCATGTTCCCATTTAAACCCCAGCTCTTTATGCAAGAGTCCCCAGCGAAGTCAGCTGTTGGACGACAGAATTCTTAGTCACTAGAATTGTTATTGGTCTTTGAATACAATAACTTCGTCATTCTCATCTGATTCTTGGAAGCGGGAAAAGTTTTAAGAAAACCAAAGATAAAACAAGTTTTACTCTGGAATTAAGACGTTTTGGAAGCAAGTTTGTACAGGAAGAGTTAGCAGTACAGTTTTTTTGGCATGGATCTGCCATCTCCAGAGGAAAGAAGATTGCTTGGTTATCCTTGATGTTTGGGTTTCAGGGTGTTGGCTTGTGTTATCCTTTCTTCTTTCCTGTTTGCGTCGTTCACGTCATTGCTAGCATATAGCTAAGCATATGCATCATACCCTGGCATCTTTGCATCCTTGTGCTCTATTTTGCTTGTGGTCTTTTGTTGGTGCCGTCTTTATTTCCCCAGTGAAGTAAAGACATTCCCGGTTTGCTTTGTGTCGTGCTTGTCTGTCTTAACCTTTGCGCGCCAGCTTTGAATCTTTAAACCTTTTGCTGTTCCCCAAGAAGTTTAACGTTAAAGATTTTGTAAAGCTGTTCTTGTTTGAATCGTGTCAAACTTGAACTTGGACCCTGCCTGAATCATGTCAAGCATTGTCTTGTAAAATTGTTCTCGTCTGAATCGTGTCAGACTTGAACTTGTTCTTGTTTGAATCGGGTCAAACTTGAACTTGAACTTTGTTTGAATCATGTCAAGCATTGTCTTGTAAAACTGCTCTCGTCTGAATCGTGTCAGACTTGAACTTGTTCTCGTTTGAATCGTGTCAAACTTGAACAGAGTCTCTGTTCGAATCGTGTCGGACACTTTCTTGTTTGAATTGTGTCGGACACTGAAACCTTACCTTGGATTTTTGAAACTTGCTTTAAAGCTAAGCTTCTTGGAACAACTTCCTCAACCTTATAAGACTTCTGTCTGGTGCGCAGGGTTTGTCTCTGTCTTCCTGGCTTTTCTTGAAGATCCCATTTTGAACTCTTTAATTTAAGATCCCCAGGAAGTCTTTGCTTGGTTGTCTGTCCTTTTGACTGATCCCTAGTGATCAGGTTCTTCTTTCTGGTTTCATGCCCAGGAATAATGTGGGTTTTTTTTGTCCCCAGTAGTCTATCTCCTCGGATCATTCCCCAGTGAAGATTGTCTGTGGTCTTTTCCCCAGTGTTTCTTTGGAGTCTCCCCGGTGAGTCTCTTTTGTTGGTTAGCCTGTATCCCAAGTGAGTGTTTCTCATGGATACTAACCTTCATCCTTCTCCAGTGAAGCTAACCTTGTGTTTGCTTCCTGTCTGCCCCTTGGTGTCTCGTTGTGTTTGCATTTCTGCATCATCTTGGCATCATGTTTGTTGCATTGCATGTCTGCGCATCTGAGGACAAAATTTTTGGTTATCTGTATTTAAATATCTTTCACTTTTGATTCCATGAGAATCTTCATCTCTCATGTCATCCGGTGAAGATATTTAAATAGGGGCAACTGTTGCACCCCAAATTTTACCCTCAGATTCGTCTGATCGCCTTTATATCATTTGCGAGCGGCCATTCGTACATTTCCTTAGTTTTTAAGCATTAATCATGTTTTTAACCAGTTTGCCATTTCATTTTAGAATTTGCCTTATTTTAAAATTTATTTAGAATTTGACTAAGTTTACTTTTTAGTTTAATTATAACATAATTATTCTTAATATAGTTCACATTTTAATTAAAGTCAATTAGTTTAATGTTTATTAATTTCATTTTCTTTTGTTTTTAATTTAGTGTTGAAATTATTTTAGTTTATATCTTTTCAGTTAATTTTAATTTTAATTATAACATAGATTTAGTTTTATTTAGTTCATCTAATCTTTTTTATCATTTTGTCTAAGCATTACAAAACATGTTACTTTTATTTATTTTCTGGTATATTACAAAGTAAGAGAGAGCATCTCTCCCAGCTCAAAACATGAATTATGAACCATACAAGTCTAATTTCTTTGCAGCTACCATAATATATGTATTTAATAAATACTTTAGGTCTGTTACATTAAAATACATTAGTGTCCTTTTGGAAACAATAATAGTCACTTTTCCATCTCTGCACAAACTGTACCACGCCAAACTCCAAACCGTACTGCTCTCCAACGTTAACCTGCAAAACCAACAACAATATCAGAACCAAAAAGGGACATGACCCCAACGGATACTTTCAAATTGGAAAACAAGTTTTGAAATTAAAGGACCTGCATAAGAGGAGAAACGAGAGGAGAAAAAGTGGGGGGGGGGGGGAGCAACACAAAACCTGTGCAAAACCAAACCAGCACAAAGCAAAATTTTCACAACCAAAACCAGTTTCCCACATAAACAAAACTGATGTTCTCAAATCAAAGAACAGAGTTTTCAAAATAGAAAACTAGATTCAATACAATACACCATCTCAGTTTACTCAGTTCATAAACCGAAACCAACACAATTCAAAAACCACAAACAAATTCATCAAACATACCTCTGTCTTCATGTTTCTGGCGAGTTCTGTCTGTTACAAAAACCCAGCTTCACCAACATCTCCATTTTCACCATTTTTCTACTCAAATTAACATAAAGTATCACTCCTTCATAACCATAGAAACCATGACCTGAACACTTCACCCTCATTTCTCTACACTAAACATACACACGTAATACGATCAAGCTCCATCACCACGGTCCCCAGTTTTCCCTAAAGGCAACAATACGAGCTGCCCTTTGGAGCTTCAGCAGAAACCTTGAAAAAACATTCATATCATACACACCTATAACCATGACAGTATTCTTCAACATAACAAAACCTTTTCCTTACTCATCACCTCAACACCCTTCAAAAACCTTCTAGCATACCTCTGTTTTTTTTACAACACAAAAACTCATAAACCATATTACCCATCATGCTCTCCTTACTTCATTTTTCACGCATGAATAACCACCATTCTTCATAGAAAAACTCCCTCGCTGGAAACCACTCACCATTCCAACAATCAAGAACCTTAAGCCACCATCTTCAATATCCGTAACTTCTGCTCATCATCAAAATCATTCGTCCTCACCTTCAATCCACTTCACCATCATCAGTAAAAACCACCACCGCCAAATCGCCACCCATATCCCTTTCAAATTTCCGACCGCCACCGCGAAATTCCCTACACCTCCAAACCTCCCAAAATCTTCAATCACCTTTCGTAATCCTCAACCCTCACCTTCAAACCACCAATAAACCTAATCCATACAATCTCAAATATTTCAGAACCCATTCTAAACCAAAACCCAAAATCAGAAAGAGACGAAAAAGCAAAAAGATGAACTGAGATTTGAATCGATTGAGACGCGAAACACAAACCTTCGAAATCGGATTGTGAAACCGGAAATGAAGTGAAAATCGAAGGAGAAAGACCAACAATCATCATAACTTCGTATCACCGCCGCCGTCGGGAACCTCGTCGTGGGGAAGGAAGCCGCATCTCTATTTTCTCCGGCGACGTTTTTTTCGGTGAGGGTTTGTGCTTTGTTCTGAGGAGCTTCTTTTTCAACGCAGGGAGGGAGAAACTTTTGTGAGTAAGTTTGTTCTCAACCCTTATGTGGCTTCCTTGGATTTTGTTTTTTATTTTATTTCAACGTGCGTGTCTGGATACGCCGGTGACAAGTGTCACCGGTCCCTAGCTTTATCTATGTTCGTGTGTGTCACACCTGTGAGAGTCCATGGTGATCTTTCACTTGGATTATTTTGGTTTTATCTCTTGTTGATCAGATCGTAGATCTGAAGGTTACTAGGTGAGGTCCAGGGTAGATTCTCCTCATACTTTCTCCACTAGATCAGGCGGGTTGTCCCATTATGGGCCTTGCGCCTTAGTTTTATATCAACACCCCCTCACATCTGGCCCATTTATTTTCCTTTTGTTTTTAACTAAACCAGAATTGCTTGTGCACCCCCCCTGTGCACTGTATTTTATTTATTTCAAATCTTTTATTGTATCTTATTTAGTTTTGCTTAATATCTATTTAATTTCAGCTTGTTCTTTAATTATTTATGTGGTTAATTTTAATATGTTTTCTAATTGTTAATTATATTTTTAATTGTTAATTGTTTCATTAGCTTTTAATTTTAATTATCAATTATATCTTAAATGTATTGTTAATTCTAATTGTGATATTAATTGTTATTCTCATTTGTGTTGTTAATCTTAAATTATCAATTTGTGTCTTAATTTTGAAATTGTCACTTTGTATTTCTAATGTATGGTTAAATGTTAACTTCTAATATTAATTATCCATATGTAGTTAATTTTAAATTACCTTATGTGTTGTAATTGCTAATTTCAATTGTGTTGTCAATTAATTATCAATTTTGGTTTATTTGCTTATGAGCACCCTTGTTGATCTTGAGTGATTCACTAATGGCTTGTTTAAATGTTGAATTAATCCATCCATGCTTGATTTATCTTGTATTTAACTTTGATATGAATGTTATTCTTCTTTAATTGTCAACTTTGATTAATATCATTCTCCTTATCTTTGTGAGTATCCTTATGTTTGTCTTCCTAAAGATTGAAACATATTGATATGTCATGATCATGTTCATCTTATCCATACTTTATCATGAAGCATCTTGCCATCCTTATGCTTGTGTTGCTTTTATCTCCTCATATTATATCAATGTTTTAGCTTTTATCATGTCTTATTTATTGTTATATTATCAACTATTTTTCCCCTATTCCAAAGGAAGGTTAAACATGTTGACTCATAAGTCATTGCCCCATACCTTAACCTAAGTAACCTCTTAGGAGAAAATTTTATTTCTTGGCCTCATCAGAGCCATAGAAATTATAACTAGCCTTAGGAGAGAGTTCTTAAACTCTTAGTCATATTCATCATAATGAATTTATCACATCCCCCGCTAACTAACCTTTAGCATAGAACCTTTAGCAAACACAAGATAACATTTAACAAGAGGCTCCCGTAGAGTACTACGGACGTTTAGGGTGCTAATAACTTCCCTAGGCGTAACCAACCCCCGAACCTTAGATCTCTTCCCTTTAGGTTTTTTAACGATCTTGAACCTTTCCTTTGGATAAATCAAAGTCGGTTGTAAAAGAAATATGATGCAAATTAATTAATAATTTGTTATCCGATTTTCACCGCAACAGGACTTATGCAATGACTGAGGCCCAAAAGGTTTTTTGTACAAAGGTATGGGTCTTACAACTCAAAGAGAGGCCCAAAGAGTTTGAAAATGAATAAAGATGGGTCTTATAGCTCAAGGAGAAGCCTAGATGATTTTGTTAAAAAGGCGACGATCGCGCCGTTGTTTTGAAAATATACAGAGGGACTTATACAATAAGTGAGGCCCACAATGGTTTATATACAAAGGGATTGGGTCTTACCCTCTATTAGAGGCCCAAAAGGTTTATTTTTGTACAAGTGATGGGGCTTACAACTCAAGGAGAGACCCAAGGTTATTTGTTTGAAAACGGCGATCGCGCCGAGGTTTTTGAAAATGTGTTGGGACTTATACAATACCTGAGGCCCAAATTATTTTGGTTTTCAAAAGGAGTTGGGTCTTACACTCTATTAGAGACCCATGAGTGTTTGAAAATTAAAAATCGGGACGAATCCCTAATTTTTGAATAGAAATGGTATTTTTCAAAGGTAATTTAAATAATAAATGATAAAATATCAATTATATTCAAAAACAAGTTGTACACTTTGGAAAATATTTTGGAAAATCAAGTTTAATCATATGAAAGCTTAAAATCCAATTGATTTTGAAAGATTAAAGTGAGAATTTCATTTAAAAAATGTTTAAAAACAATTAAAATGAAATTAATTACAAAAATTCTAATTATATTAAATAAATAATATAAATTGGATTTTTTGGTGGAATAAAATACTTTAACATTTTTGTGATTTTTTGCAAAAAGAACCAATAAAAAAATATTAAAATTGAGAGAGAAATTAATTTTCCAAATCATTTAAAATAATATGACAAATATTAAAAAAGTGGAAAAAATGGTAAAAAGGGGTCTGGGGCGAGGGGGATTCGAACCCCAGACCTCTTGGTTGCAGTGCGCGCCTTCTACCACTGGGGTGGTGATACATCCGTGTATCAAAGCCACCCTAGAAATACATAAAGCATACCTTGTTTTAGGCTTGGCCAAGGCAAGGCAAGGCAAGGTTTTGGACAAAAAACGTAAAGGCCATAACTTTCTCATTTCTCCATGGATTGGGACAAAATTTAGGTCTATCCTGCCTAGAATTTCACAAGAAATCCAATGGCGGTGGTGGTTTTTTTCAGAAGAGGTCCCTATTTAAAAACCCGATAGTCTTTTTGAAATAGGCCTATAATAGCATTTTCTATACTAATACATGGTACAAGCAAGAATTACATGGAAAATTGGTTCAAACACAACATATATAACATGTATGAGATGTTTATGATTAGTGGACTTCAAAGCAATGCATATTTTAGAAAGTTTAAGTGATGATGCACTTACCTCTTGGAGATTGTTGTGCAATCTGCCAAGCTTCTTGTGCTAGAAGTAATTTGATGCTTTGGACACTCTCAATTGATCCCTTAGAAGCTTTTAGATTGGTTAGAACCAGCTGGAATCCTCGAGAACAAGTTTGAGCTCTTTCTTGCAAAAGGGGCAAAAGTGACTAATATGGCAACTCTCTCAAATGGTGTTCCAGATGTGCGGAACCATTTGGGACAATTCAAGGATGATATTTGGAGTGTGTTTGAGGTTTTATCTGGTTTTGAAAGTGACTGAATCAAGACATGGCTTGAAAAATTCAAAAAAGTCCAATTTTGAGGTTTTGAGAGGGGACTTTGTGATTTTGGTGTTACAGGTCACATGTGAGAGTTTAGACAACTTAGATATGACATATTGGATGTGTTTGGATCATGAGCTGTGATGGAATTGATCTCTAACTCAAAAATTCAAAGGTACCTTGCAAAAAGAAGGTATTTTGGCATAAAGAGAGGGATTTTGAGGAAAGCATCAGTTTGGTTGCTTTGGTGTACTCAAACTGAGCACAAATGACCTCTATTTATAGTAGAGCAAGTTTGTTTTGCAAGCAATAGTGAATGGAGGCTGCAGCAGGCCTTTGGCCAATGTTATGCAAAATGAATCTCAAGTCTCCTCTAGCCATTGACTAGAGGTTAGGGCACATGCCTATGGTTCATTGATTCAGAGCTTATCCTTGACTCATTCAGTTGGAATAGGCTCAGTTCATGCCACCTTGGTGTATGCATTAAATGCTTGGAAACAAAATTGGATATTTGGCATCTTTTAGGCTTTTTAGGTTTGGCATGCTACTTGCAGATTCATGGACTTGTGAGGCTTGGAGATCATATCATCCCCCTTGGATTTGATCCTCAGATGTGTCCAAATTGATGACAAGGCTTGGATTTATCAGATTTGGACAAATCGAGCAAAATGCACAAAATCTGCCAAATCTGTCTTAAAAAAAACAGCTCATGATGCCATGTTTCAAGGGTTGTATCTCCTTGCTCAAATGGAATTTGGAGATGATCTGGTACTTGTTGGAAAGTCCTCATGGCATACTTTAACTTTGATGTCCACCCCTAGACCTGGTTTGACTTGGATCAAGGTGAAAACTGCCCCTACATTTTGGAAAAGTCAGGCAGATTTTGACTTAGTGAAAATTTCACTAAGTGTTGGAAAAAGTGGCATTTCATGTTTTAAACCATTTTGATCACTCCATAACTAAAAATCCGTGAGGAATTGGAATGAGATGTAGTTGACACTTTTAAAGTATGCCATGAGAGCTACAAATCCATCTTTGGATCATCCAAAATGGTTGCTTGGATCTCAAGTTATGATCCTTGGAAGTTGGTACCTTAACCACTTTGTTTCATAACTTAGAAAAATTCTAAGGTTTTTTATGGTTACCCCTTTTACAAGTTAACTCACTTTTCTTGATTTTTCTTGATGAATGATGATTCCAATCACACATTAACATTGTTTTAGGGTTAAGGAACCTTGTGAAGGTGTGAAAAATGCAAGAAATGGGGGTTTGAATTGGTTTTTCAAAATAAAAATTGTTTCTTTAAAATAAACTCCTTTAATAAGGCTCTCTCTTTTAACAATAATGACCTATGTTAAGAACAAAGAGATGAACACGTTATGTTTATACTAGTTCACTTGAGAAACACTCAAGTTAATCTAGTCCACCCGCCAAGGTGATTTTGCCTCTCTCAACGAGGTCTTAATCCACTATTCAATCAAATCAGTACAATGCACTAGCCAAACTGCTGGTGACTAACACAACCTCTAAAACTCTTAAGTTTTAGACTTCACAAGTAATACAACCTCACAGGTCTTACTCAAGGAACAACCTCTAAGACTACACGTCCTAGACTTCTCAAGAAATACAACCACACGGTCTTTATCAAGGAACACAAACCTAAGTTTGAATTAATTTCGTTTACAGAAAAGTGCTTCTATACAAGCTGATAATGTAAACACGTTTCGACCAGAATGTCTTCAGAAAGATTTCAGATGGAAAGAATATTGTAGTATCGTTCGTGTGTATCTTTCTTCAAGTCTTTTGCTTCCTTTTATAGCCGGTAGAAAAGAGTCGTTGAAGTGTAATCATTATAGCTCACTAGGTTTGCGGCTAGAAGCGTGAGGATAGATAAAAACTTTTGCATGCTGCGTGTCCTGTTTTTATCAGAATATCTTTGATTGTACCGTTGCACTGTTACCAAGATACTTTCTCATTGTATTTGGTACAACTTGTACTATGTAGCTTTGTCTTTATGGCTTCTCAACTTCGGTAGCTTCTGATGATAATTTGATGAAGCATGAGTAGAGCCTTCTTGATCGGATATATGATATTTCAAGTCTTCGGTCATTTGAAGAAGTCCATTAGGAATCAGTCTTCAAAACTTCAACACTTGTCTTTAGGAACCTTGTCCACTAGGTGTGTTGTCTCCATATCTTTAGAAGCTTCTGATAGTATCTTTGTTGAAGCATATGTAGAGACTTGATTTAGGTCTTCAGAACCTTGATCAGAGAGCTTAAGTCTTCAGCATCTGGACTTCGTTCAATCAGAACCTCTGTCTTTAGATCTTCAGAACTCGTTCTCTTTTCCTTTTGTATCAGAGTATTGTGAGCTTCTTATTATCTTAAAATGAGTTCTTCTTTTCAAGAGTGTAGGCGGAGTATTTTCCTTTAAGCATTGTGTTCGCGCCACTTTACGGAAGCATAACCTATTTGTTAAGTTCTCACAAATAACAAACATTAGTTGTACAAAATTATTCATACAGAAATACTCATTTGATATCATCAAAACTTAGAGATAAAATTGCAGAACCAAATCTTGTTCTTACAATCTCCCCCTTTTTGATGATGACAAAACTCTGTATTTGATTACACAATTTTGATATAATGCAGGGAAAAAAATAATAGATTCTAAGGATAGCTTATCCTTCATATGAAGTACTCCCCCTGAGTCTTAGACTTGATGAATTTCTGTGCTTGGGCTCCCACTGACTTTAATAAGTCCTGAGCTCTTAGTCTTGATTCTCTTTTCCGCAGAGTTCTGATTTTCTTAATGAATCTTGATTTTGATCAGAATTCCTGAAAAAGAAAAACACTCTAAAAAAAATAACAGTTTATCTGTTAGCATGTAAACAACGTTGTTTTTCAGAGATTGACTATGGAATCAAAATATCACATTCATATATATTACTTCTCCCCCTTTTTGTCATAGATAAAAAAGAATAGTGGTGAAAGGGTGAAAAACAAAGATCTAAAGTCGTAAAGATTAGGCGCTTCCAGAGAACATCTTATCCCATATCTTCTGAAGCATGCTCTGAAGATTATCATTGAGAGCCTTTTGTTCCTCGAAGTTTTCTATGAACTTTTGTTGTTCTTCTCTGATTTCTCCAATTGCATTTTCCAAATCCATTACAGCAGGATCAGATGTAGAAACAACTGCAACATCTTGTTTGGCCTTTTCTAAGGCTTCAGCTTCTTGTACTATTCTGGCTTCTTCAACATCCTTTTCTTCAACTTCTTTCTGCTTTGCAGCCAAGAACTTAAGTATCTTGATCCACTATTCATCTTCTGCTCTTTCCTTTGCCCGTTGAATTCCAGCAGAGATGGTTGTGTCTGAGAAGCTTACAATTCTTGCCAGTTCAATATCCAACCATTTCTGGAAGATTTGACAAGAGCTTTCAAGCTCCAAGGGCTTGGCACTTATGTTGAAATCTTTTCTTAAGTTAGCAAACTTGTTTAATGCATTTCCACTAAATTGACCTATGCATTCTTCAAAAGATTTTGGAGGCGGTATGTTATAGATAACCAAAGCAAGGCCAGGCTTGGCAGAATTAGTTTCAGATGTTGCCGGCTGAGATGAAATAATCTCAGTAGAAGGATGTTGATTGGTTGGTTGCTCAGCAGGAGATGATCCTTCTATAGTGTTGGAAACCATGAGAGGTTCAGAATATAGGGATGAAGGATCAGAGTGTTGAATCGAGGATTCAGCAATAGTTGTCTGATAAAAAGTGTAAGACATTGTTGAGACAGACATGTCTGATTGGATGGTTGAGGTGGTTGTTGATGGAGAGTATGTAGGAATTGCTATGGATTGGATAGATGTACTGATTGATGGAAGGGAGATTTGTGGAATAGAAATCGTTTCATTTACAGAGATTGGTGATAGTGGTATTGATGAAGATGGAGGTTCGAAACTGACTTGTGGATGTGAAGTGGAAATGGAGATAGTTTGTTGTGAAGATGGGTTGAAAACTGATTCAACTCTTTAAACAGATGGAGCAGAAACACATTTACTGGTTTTCTTTAATGTAGAGGTTAGAGTAGTAGTTTTGAAGATTTTTTATTTGTCACTCTTCTTCCTTTTCTGGGGCTCAGAAATAACAGTAGCTTGCTTCCTTTTTCTTCTGAAAGATTCTGCAAGAGTTAGTTCAGGAGCAGATTCATCTGTCTCTTTAGTTTGCTTTTCCTCTTCTTTGTCAAGTTCAACTTCTTCATCCTTGACTTCAGATACGTCATATCCTCGTGCTTTCAGTGCATCTATAGATGCATCAGTTTCTTCAATGAGGTCGCTTCTATAATAGGCAGGATAATCTGGTATTGCGATCCTACGTTTGAATAAGTCCTCATAGATAGAAAAAGGTTCCACTCTTACTTTATTAATTATTCTCATATGCTTGAGTGTTGTGGCATTGACTGCCTCTCCAAGTGTTGCAGTCAGATCTTCTGTAACCAGAGTGTCCACTATACCGCTTTCATAGAAAATGTCTGAAAGCATTCTTCCAAAAGGAATGTACTTAGGTGTATCACGTTTTGGTTTACTTGTTGTTCTTGTCTTCTTCACCATATCTCTCAAATGGTAAAATAAGATGGAGGGTAAGCACATCCTTTCTTGGTGAACAAGTAATATTGCATATACTTCTGATTTGCATTGAAGTAATCTGCAGCATATGATGAATGTCTTGGATTGATGCACCTAAGAATGATTTTGTGCCAGATTTTCAGATTTACATGCAAGTCTTCTCTCTTGTACTCGGTTTTATTTGGTTGATGGTTGGTAAAAATAGTTGGGTTGATTACCTTTTTCACAAACGGAGATCTATTTACCCTTCCATAGACTCTCTTGTTTTTTAGAAAATCCAGTTTGTAAAGTTCAGCAATTGATTTCTCGGTGATGACAATTTTTCTTCCCAAGACATAAGAGACGACATGGAGTTTATCACAAACAGCTTGTCTCCAAAAATCTCTTACGAGTGCTTCAAAAACTGGACCTTTAAGCCTATCAAAGAAATTATTCCAGTCTTGAGCTTCCACATCATTGATCAGATTAAATCCATTTTCAACAAGGTTTTTTAAATCTACATGTAGTTCCTTGAGTACAAGTAAATTCTCCAGAGTACAGGTAACTGTGGCTTCTCTTTGAGTTATATGATCTTTATCTATCTTAGAAGACTGTGAAGAAGAGGGGGTAACTGTCGCAGTGGCTGTAGACATTGTTGAAGTAGTAGACGACACTACTGACGAGGATGATGACCCTTTCGAGGGATTCAAAGATGCTTTTGTTTCTTTGAAGAAATTGACAGTTTCTTGTTGAATGTGATTCATCAGATGATAGTTAAGATCAGAGAGGATGAGACCGGGATTGGGGTTGTTCGAGGGAGAGAGATAGAGATTTAGGGTTTTAGAGTTTCCTTTTGAGTGAGAGTGGAAATAGGAATGGTTTTTAAAATTTGAAGGAGATAGACACCGTACAGGGGATAAATAAATGAATATAATAAAGTTTTTAAGTCAATCCCAAGAAAATTACTGTTCGTTTGATTTGAATAAATATAGTGATTTAGATATAATCTAATCACATGCAATCAATTATTTTCTAATTAAATGACACGTCAGAACTGACTTAGAAGAAAAATTTATCAGAATAAGACACATCTTACAAAAGTGATTCTGATGATTTTAAAAATATTTATTCCCTCTGACTGAACACATTTGGTTCTGAAATCATATCATTCTGAACAGTACTCCATTTTCAGATGTTTTAAAATAATTTGAAATCTATCTTCAGCTAAGGGTTTTGTAAAAATGTCAGCCCATTGATGGTCTGTATCAATAAATTTTAAGCATAAGGTTCCCTTCTGAACATAGTCTCTGATAAAATGGTGTTTTATTTCAATGTGTTTAGCCCTAGAATGTAAAATTGGATTTTTACTTAAACAAATAGCAGCAGTATTATCACTAAAGATAAGAATGTTACTCTCATATATCTGATAGTCTTCCAGCTGATTTTTCATCCAAAGTATTTGTGTACTGCATAGAGAGGTGGAGATGTATTCAGCTTCTGCTGTAGAGAGAGCAATTGTAGATTTCCTCTTACTTGACCATGAGATTAGATTATTCCCTAGGAACTGATAGTTTCCAGATGTGCTCTTTCTTTCCAATCTGTCTCCAGCATAGTCTGCATCACAGTAACCAGAAAGAGTGTACTCTGATGTTTTCTCATACATCAAGCCAAGGTTAGTTGTTCCTTTCAGATACCTTAGAATTCGTTTAACAACAGTTAAATGAGATTCTCTTGGATCTGATTGGAATCTAGCACATAAATGTACACTGAATAATATATCAGGTCTAGAAGCAGTTAGATATAAGAAAGAGCCTATCATACCACGATAGAGCTTCTGACAAACCTTAACTCCTGTTTCTTCTTTTCACATTATACATGTTGGATGCATTGGTGTTTTAGCAGTATTACAATCCATCATGTTGAATTTCTTCAGAAGTTCCTTCGTGTACTTATTTGATGAATGTAAGTGGCTTATGGTTTCTGATTGATTTGAATTCCCAGGAAGTACCTTAACTCACCCATCAGACCCATTTCAAATTCTGCTTGCATTAACTTTGAAAATTCTTCGCATAAAGAGGGGTTAGCAGAACCAAAAATAATATCATCAACATAGAATTGAACTATAAGAATATCATTCTTATATGTTTTACGGAAGAGAGTTGTGTCAACCTTTCCTCTGGTGAAATTTTTTTCTAAAAGAAATTTGCTCAATCTATCGTACCAAGCTCTGGGAGCTTGTTTTAAACCATAGAGTGACTTTTTGAGTTTAAAAACAAAATCTGATTTTTCTGAATTTTCAAAACCAGGAGGTTGTTTAACATAGACTTCTTCTGATATATAACCATTTAAGAATGCACTTTTAACATCCATCTGATATAGGGTGATGTTATGATTTACTGAAAAGGAAATTAATAACTGTATTGCTTCAAGTCTGGCGACCGGAGCAAAGGTTTCATTGTAATCAATTCCTTCTTGTTGACTGTATCCTTGAGCAACAAGTCGTGCCTTGTTTCTGACAACTTCTCCCTTCTCATTTAGCTTGTTCCTGAATACCCACTTGGTTCCAATAACACGAACATACTTAGGTTTTGGAACTAGATCCCAAACGTCATTCTTTGAGAATTGATTCAGTTCTTCTTCCATAGCCAGAACCCAGTCCTTGTCCATAAGAGCTTCTTCAACTGTAGCTGGTTCGATTAACGACACCAGTCCCAAGAGTGTTTCTTCTGATGGTCTGAAGGCTGATCTAGTTCTGATTGGAGCATCCTTGCTACCCAGAATTAATTCCTCAGGATGAGAAGTAGACGTTCTTCTTTTCTTTTGATGTGGAGTATTCTGAGTTACATCAGTGGTATCCGGTGTAGGATCTTGCTGGTCTTTAACTTCATCTGCCTTTCTTTAGGTTCTAAGAAGCTAATTTCGAAATCTGCAAGTTTTTCAACTAGCTCTGACTTTTCAGAGTCAGGCTTGTCATCGAATCTAACATGAATTGATTCTTCCACAGTCTGTGATTCTGTGTTATAAACTCTGTATCCTTTTGAGCGTTCAGAGTATCCCAACAGTAGACACTTCTGTGCTTTGGAGTCAAACTTGCCAAGATTCTCTTTAGTATTGAGCATAAAACAAGTACATCCAAACGGATGAAAGTAAGAAATATTGGGAATCTTATTCTTCCATAATTCATAGGGAGTTTTATTCAAGATAGGCCTAATAGAGATTCTATTTTGAATATAACATGCTGTGTTAATTGCTTCTGCCCAAAAGTGCTTAGCCATGTCAGTTTCTTGGATCATGGTGCGAGCCATTTCTTGTAAAGTTCTGTTCTTTCTTTCTACAACTCCATTTTGTTGTGGAGTTCTAGGACAAGAAAAGTTATGGGATATCCCATGTGAATCAAAAAGGTTTTCAAAGTCTTTGTTTTCGAATTCTCCACCGTGATCACTTCTGACTTTGACGATTTTGCAATTTTTCTCATTTTGTACTTGAGTACAGAAGGAAGCAAACACAGAATGTGACTCATCCTTGTGTTTTAAGAATTTCACCCATGTCCAACGACTGTAATCATCAACAATGACCAGTCCGTATTTCTTACCATTGATTGAAGCAGTTTTCACCGGTCCAAAAAGATCAATGTGAAGAAGTTCTAACGGTCTAGAGGTAGAAATAATATTCTTTGCTTTAAAAAAAGTTTTTGAAAACTTGCCTTTCTGACATGCTTCACAAAGAGCATCTGAAGAGTACTTCAAATTTGGCAGACCTCTGACAAGTCCAAGTTTGTTCAGCTGAGAAATTCTTCTCAGACTAACATGACCAAGATGTCTGTGCCAGACCCATTGCTCTTCATTTACAAAAAGAAGACATTTTACATTTTGATGTTTTAAATCTGATAATTTAATTTTGTACGTATTGTTCTTCCTCTTTCCGTTGAACAGGACATATCCATCCTTTTGACTTACAACTTTACAGGATGTTTGATTAAAAATAACGTCATAACCATTGTCACTAAGTTGACTAATTGACTATAGATTATGCATTAGACCTTCAACTGACAGAACATTATTAATAGAAGGAAGCTTGCCATTTTCAACAGTTCTGGAGCCAATAATTCTTCCTTTCTGATTTCCTCCGAAACCGACGATACCTCCAGGTTTAAGTTTTAGATCTTGGAACATATGCCTTTCTCCAGTCATGTGTCGCGAGCATCCACTGTCCAGGTACCATGACTGGTGTTTCAATGGTGCCATTAAGGATGTCTGCAACATAAACTATCTCATTCTTAGGTACCCATTTTGTGGGTCCTTTCACATTAGTTTTTCCAAAGGTTCTGACACCTTTGGACTTCCTTACATTGGAATAATAGTGTGGAATTTGTGCATAGTGTTTAAGTTTGGGAGTTTTGTTTAGTGTCTGTGGTTGTGTAGTGATAGATTTTGAACCTTTTTGTTCATAACATTTCAAGATAGTGCCAGAGGGCACAAAATGTTTGGACAGAGGTATTATCTTGATACTCTTGGTCTCATCATATGGATGTGATGGTCCTGAATATCCCAGACCTCTGTTACCATTTCTGCTGACTCCATAGATTATTGAAGCCATTTTGCTTCTGTCTATGCTCTTAGCGAGAAAGTGTTGGAAAGCTCTATCATACTTGGCCACTTCATTAGTATTAGTTATGTTAGAGGTGATTTCTTCTTCTAACCTAGAGACTTTACTTTTTAATGTAGTATTTGAATTTTCTAGAGAAAGTAGTTTTTCATTTAATTCAAAAATGGTTTGTTTGCTTTTAGTAAGATCTTCTGAAGGAACCACAAGAGTCTTTTTCAGAGTTTTGTGTTTTCTTCGAAGAGTTTGATATCTTTCCATAAGTTTATATAATCCTATTTCAAGTTCAGAGCGAGATAGGGAAGAAAGTACCTCTCTTTCGTCGTCAGAATATGAAGGTTCTCCTTCTGATAGAGCATCGGTGGTTTTAGCCATGAATGCTACGTTAGCACGTTCTCCATCAGAATCATCTTCGGACTCTGAATCATCCCAAGTCGCCATAAGACCCTTTTTAGTTTTCTTGGGTCTTTCATCTTTCTTAACCTTTGGACAGTCATTTTTGATATGTCCAAGTTCCTTGCATTCAAAGCACATAGCGTCTCTTCCATAAGCTCTCCTTTGACCATATGTAGACTCAGATCTTCTTCTTGGTCCTCTGAACTTATTTCTTCTGTATTTCCAGAGTTGACTAATTTTTCTTGATATGAGAGATATGTCATCTTCATCTGATTCTTCTTCAGATTCTTCCACTTCCTCCTCTGCTTGATACGCCTTTTTCTTTTCAGATTTAGATTTTAGAGCAATGGATTTGCTTTTCTTCATCTTCTTGGAGCTCTATTTCATGAATTCTTAAAGAACTTATTAGTTCCTCAAGACTTACACTATGCAGATCCTTTGCTAGTTTCAAGGCAGTCGCCATTGGTCTCCATTTGACAGGTAGACTTCTGATAATTTTCTTGACATGATCAGCAGCAGAATAGCCTTTGTCTAGAACTCTGAGTCCTGCAACGAGCATCTGATATCTTGAGAACATAGTTTCTATAGATTCATCATCTTCCATCTTGAAGACCTCATATTTTTTAATTAGTGCAAGAGCCTTCGTCTCCTTGACTTGAGCATTACCTTCGTGAGTCATACGAAGAGAGTCAAAGATAGACTTTGCAGTTTCTTTGTTTGTAATTTTCTCATATTCTGTATAAGAAATTACGTTTAACAGAATCGTTCTTGCTCTGTGATGATTTTTGTAAGTTTTCTTCTGTGCATTTGTAAATGCACTTCTATCAATCTTTTTGCCTGCAGAATCTACAGGGTGACTGTAGCCATCAACGACCAGATCCCATAGATCTAAGTCAAACGACAAAAAGTAACTTTCAATTCTATCTTTCCAATAGTCAAATTTTTCTCCATCAGAGATAGGAGGTTTTGCAGTATAAGAATTTCTTTCATTCATAATAACACTTGTTTCAGGAGTTGGTGTAGTCATTGTTTTTCACACTTGGATTGGTACTGAACACTGTTAAGTGCTTGATAAAAATTCAACCTTTTTATCACCTCAGAACCGGAGCTCTGATGCCAATTGAAGGTGTGAAAAACGCAAGAAAGGGGGGTTTGAATTGGTTTTCCAAAATAAAAATTGTTTCTTTAAAATAAACTCCTTTTATAAGACTCTCTCTTTTAACAATAATGACCTATGTTAAGAACAAAGAGATGAACACGTTATGTTTATACTAGTTCACTTGAGAAACACTCAAGTTAATCTAGTCCACCCACCAAGGTGATTTTGCCTCTCTCAACGAGGTCTTAATCCAATATTCAATCAAATCAGTACAATGCACTAGCCAAACTGCTGGTGACTAACACATCCTCTAAAACTCTCAAGTTTTAGACTTCTCAAGTAATACAACCTCACAGGTCTTACTCAAGGAACAACCTCTAAGACTACACGTCCTAGACTTTTCAAGAAATACAACCACACGGTCTTTCTCAAGGAACACAAACCTAAGTTTGAATTAATTTCGTTTACAGACAAGTGCTTCTATACAAGCTGATAATGTAAACACATTTTGTCCAGAATGACTTAAGAAAGATTTCAGATGGAAAGAATATTGTAGTATCGTTCGTGTGTATCTTTGTTCAAGTCTTTTGCTTCCTTTTATAGCCGGTAGAAAAGAGCCATTGAAGTGTAATCATTATAGCTCACTAGGCTGGCGGCTAGAAGCGTGACGACAGATAAAAACTTTTACGTGTTGCGCGTCCTGTTTTTGTCAGTATATCTTTGATTGTACCGTTGCACTGTTACCAAGATATTTTCTCATTGTATTGTGGTACAGCTTGTACTATGTAGCTTTGTCTTTATGGCTTCTTAACCTCAATAGCTTCTGATGATAATTTGATGAAGCATGAGTAGAGCCTTCTTGATTGGATATATGATATTTCAAGTCTTCGGTCATTTGAAGAAGTCCATTAGGAATCAGTCTTCAGAACTTCAGCACTTATCTTTAAGAACCTTGTCCGCTAGGTGTGTTGTCTCCATATCTTTAGAAGCTTCTGATAGTATCTTTGTTGAAGCATGGGTAGAGACTTGATTTAGGTCTTCAGAACCTTGATCAGAGAGCTTAAGTCTTCAGCATCTGGACTTTATTCAATCAGAACCTCTGTCTTCAGATCTTCAGAACTCATTCTCTTTTCCTTTTGTATCAGAGTCTTGTGAGCTTCTTATTATCTTAAAATGAGTTCTTCTTTTCAAGAGTGTAGGCGGAGTATTTTCCTTTAAGCATTGTGTTCGCGCCACTTTACGGAAGCATAACCTGTTTGTTAAGTTCTCACAAATAACAAACATTAGTTGTACAAAATTGTTCATACAGAAATACTCATTTGATATCATCAAAACTTAGAGATAAAATTACATAACCAAATCTTGTTCTCACACCTTGGTTGACCAAAAAAATCAAAAAGTCTAACTTTGACTTTTTGTACAGTTGACTTTTCGTCAGATGAAATCCAAACTGTGCAATCCTTTATGAAATTAAGTCTTTGACCTAAATCAAACTTAATGGATGGACTCTATAGGTGATATAGGGTGTATTGAATCATGTCCCAAGGTTTGGGAGCATGTCTTTGTCAAAAGGCAAAGGTACAGTTGACTTTTTCCCCAAAACCCTAATTGTGGTCCAGATGAAATTGAAACTCGTGAATCAAGCTTCCTGGGTTAATCCATTGTTGCAAATGAATCCATGTAGTGTATTAGAGACCCCTAAATCATGTCTTGAGGTCTTGGCTCATGTTTTGTTCCAAAAGTCAACTTAGGGTGTATTAGGTCAAGAAACCCTAATTCCCGATTTTTGGTAAATGCATCCCCTGAGGTTATATTGACTTGATGATTGGGTCCATGAGGTCCCTTGAAGTATCATAGGTTATGTTTTGAATCATTGGCTCATGCCCAGATGAAATTTTCCATCTGGAGGCCCTGGTCTACCAAAACCCCATTTTGGTGACACTGTTGATCTTGAGGCTTGATCCACTTGGAATGTAGCAACTTTGTGCTTGGTTCTTGATGTGGGAGTCCTTTTGATCCTTTATGGGTGTTGGAGAGTTTAGACAAGTTGAAGATCATGTCAATTTTTGAGTGATCCTTTGTCTAAGTGCTCAGAGAGGGCTTGAAACCCTAATTCTTGATTATGGTGAATGCTCACCCCTCTTTGAGGAGATTAGTGAGGCATGATGGTTCATCCATAGTGTGATGATGATTTGCACAATGATGGGAAATCTTGGTGGTCAAAATTTGGGGTATGACTGATGCCCCTATTTAATCTTCTTAAACCCGAAGGTGTGAATGGTGAAGGTATTCGGGCATTCGGGGTGCAAGATGATTAAATATCGGAATACGCGAAATTTTGATGGTGGTTATGAATGGCAGTTTGCTCATCCATCTTCTTTCGCTAAGCAATGATGCTTAGAAAAGGTAAACTTCCCCTTGATCCTGGTTTCTTACCAAGGAACTGGTCTAAGTTTCTGAAATAAACTTCCCCTCGATCCTGGTTTCCTACCAAGGAACTGGTCTAAGTTTCTGAAATAAACTTTCCCTCGATCCTGGTTTCCTACCAAGGAACTGGTCTTAGTTTCTGAAATAAACTTCCCCTCAATCCTGGTTTCCTACCAAGGAACTGGTCTAAGTTTCTGAAATAAACTTCCCCTCGATCCTGGTTTCCTACCAAGGAACTGGTCTTAGTTTTTGAAATAAACTTCCCCTCGATCCTGGTTTCCTACCAAGGAACTGGTCTCAGTTTCTTTCGTCAATAAACTTTCTTGACAAGGAACACTGTTTGTTAGCGGTTTTCCTCAAACTTCTCGCCGAATTTTCTTGGGGAGATGCCATTTGATGGGAAAAACTTTTGATGTCAGACTTGCTGGGGAACCCATTCGTCTGAGTTGTAGAGGTACACAAACTTCCCCGTTTGGAGACGCCATTTGTCGACTCTATTGGGGAAAATGAGTCTCTTGAGAGACTGCTTTTCGCTTGGGGATATTACATCATACTTTTCTTCGAGACTGCTATACTGCCGAATCTTTAATTAAGAGGCTTTCTCTGAGGATTTTCCTTAATCTGGGAAAGCGAAGATATCATCTTCAATGGTGAAGAGTGACGTTTGTCGAATGCCTTCTGGTCTTTCAGAGGTTCAAGGTATCAAAGTGGTCGAGGACCAACTTCATCCCAGAAATAAACTGAGGAGAGATTGCTTAGATGATTCGCTTCCTGACGAGGAAAGAACTGACAACTCAATTGAGAGGACTTTTATCACTAGGGGACAAGACCAACTAGATTGATAATGATGCAATATAATTATGAATGTAAATCAATAATGCATGATGTATGTATGTTTATGCTGACAAAACTGACGCGACATACAAACTAATATATGAACACGACTGGATACTCAGCCACTGCAGAAGATGGAAAGTATCATCTGGTCCAAAAATAGCAATTCTGCCTTGATTAGGAGAGATAGTCCCTGTGGGGAACAACCGTTGGTCGGACTTAGGAGGTAAGAACTCTGTCGGGGATGTCAAATGGAATATTCGCATCTAACATAGCTGATCCTTCTTCAGACGGACTAGTTTAGAAGGAGTACTTTGATTCTGCATTTTGAGGTTCAAACACCTTTGGAGAAGCGATTAATGCTCTTTCGATGTTCAACAGTCAAAAGAATTACCATCTTTATTTAAAAAGCAGAAAAAGTTCGACAAGTAAATTCATTTTTGTTTTATTTCAAGAATCGTTAATCATGTTAAAAATGTCGTTCTGTAAAGCTAAAACAAATAAGAATTGCAAAGAAAATCACTAGGGCTCAAATTTTATTGATAGGATGGAAATCAGCCAAATGCGTGATTCCATAGAGTATTTACAAAGTTTAGAAAATGGTAATTTAAGGGAAAAGGGTTACATTGAAACATAACGACTATTATCCTTCTACCAACTTTGAATTCTGGGCATTCTGAGCTTCTGTCAAAGATGACCTTGACTGGAGTTTTCTTATGGATGGCGCGATTGCTGGTGAGTTGAACTGATCAGACGTAGTTACTTGCCATTAATCCCTAACTTTTGCCTGGATTGTACTTTGAGACTTCTAATCCACCGGGATGATTTTTTGATTATGTCTCTAATTTTTGCCTGGACCGCCCTTTCGGGTTTTCAATCCACCGAGACTTTTTTTTAGTTTAGGCGAAGTATTTCTTGACTATGTCAACATTCGTGGGGTAGGAAAATTCTTCTCCATCCATGGTCACGAGTCTCAAGGCGCCGCCTGAGAAGGCTTTCTTGACCACATAGGGGCTGTCATAATTCGGAGTCCACTTGCCCCGGGAATCAGTGAGAAATGATTGTATCTTCTTAAGCAGTTTGAAGATTGGCGCACATGTCGCGGTCATGAGGAATATAAATTTGGAAATGTAGTTCAGACGTCCCAGGAAACCTCTGACTTATTTCTCAGTCTTTGGAGAAGGCATTTCTTGAATGGCCTTGACCTTGTCAGGATCAACCTCAATTCCTTTCTGGCTGACAATGAACCCTAAAAGTTTCCCTGAACGAACACCAAATGTGCACTTGTCAGGATTCAAGCGGAGTTTGTATTTTCTCAACTGCTCGAATAGTTTTGACAGGTGGGTCACATGCTCCTCTTCTGTCTTAGATTTGGCAATCATGTCATCGACATATACCTCGATTTCTTTATGTATCATGTCATGAAACAAAGTTGTCATTGCCCTTTGATAGGTGCCCCGACGTTTTTCAAACCGAACAACATTACCTTGTAACAAAAAGTACCCCATGGGGTGATGAACGAAGTTTTTTCCATGTCCTTCGGCGCCATTTTGATTTGATTATAGCCCGAGAATCCATCCATAAAGGAGAATACTTTGAACTTTGTTGTACTGTCTACCAGCATGTCAATGTGTGGTAAGGGAAAGTCGTCCTTTAGACTGGCTTTGTTTAGATCTCTGTAATCCACGCACATTCGGACCTTTCCGTCCTTTTTCGGAACTGGCACGATATTGGCTAACCATTGAGGATATTCTGATGTGGCGAGGAAACCTGCGTCAATCTGTTTATCTACTCCCTCCTTGATTTCGATGGCCATGTCTGGGTGAGTTCTTCTCAACCTCTGTTTTACTGGCGGATATTCTAACCTCAACGGTAGATGATGTTCCACGATGCTGGTGTCCAACCCTGGCATGTTCTGATAGGACCAAGCGAATACATCGGGAAATTCTTTGAGAAGCTTTATAAAACCTTCTTTGACAGTTGGATTGAGCAGTGCCCCAATCTTGACTTCTTTTCTCTCTTCTTCTGAACCCAAGTTGACCGTTTCCAACGGCTATTTGTGAGGTTCAATGGACCTTTCCTCTTGTCTGAGTAATCGGGAGATCTCTTCTGGAATTCCTTCGTCATTTTCTTCTTCAGCCTCAAATACCGGGAATTCAAAGTTGGGAGAAGGCATTTGATCGTATGTTTCAATGGGGTTTAAAACAAGCAATCTGCACGGCGTGATGATTTATTTTTAGAAGAGATAGAGAGAATGCAAGAGTGTGTGCAGTGTATTTTCTGATAACTGGTCCTTTTTATTATTTGAGTTATTTTTTAGGATTACCATTTTCTGAAAAAGCGAAAAGACAAAACAACAATAAATGCAGAAATTACAGAATGACGTTATTTTATTTATGATCTTGTCGATTCTTGAAACTACAACCCTATAAAACAAAACTCAGTCGCTTTGGGCGAAGCAAAGAGAGACATTTACAGAAAGTGATCCCTATCAAACATCCGTTTCACCTGGGCAGGGTGAAAGGTTAAAATGACAATTACTTAGACTTATGAACGACTTTCGAAACGTCGACAGCAACCCATTGGCGGCGAACTCCTCGGTGAATCACAAAGTCTGGTACCTTCTTTCTTGACTTGCCTTCAGAAATAACGCTGATTTCTGGTGGAGCAAGATAGTTGGAATCTGTTTCCCCGGCAGAGTTGTCGTAGATGAACTTTTCTGTTGTATCTTGCATAGTGTTTGTACTCTCAGGTAAATCTCCCCATCCAGTTGGCTGGATGTCTTCGAGCCTGATACGAGAGCTTTCAGGAGCGGTGTACTTGACCAAGAAGTCGTATTTGCCACTTGGTTGTCCTAAGGTGTCCCACACTTCTTTGGAACTAGAGGAGTCATCCCTTTCGATGACGTTGACCTCAGGAAAAGCATAATTGAATAATTCTAGTCCTGCAAGCTTTGCAAATTCATCGTCGTGCTGGATATTTTCTGAATGCCCTGAATAATGATCCAATGACATGGTGGGGACGCAGGTATTCTTTTCAATAATGATCAGTTGATACGCATCGTTGGGATGACTTTCTTACCCCAAGTCTCCCGGGTACGGCCGCCAGATAAGCAGGCCATCCATTGGGCCATAATAGTCGTGGTCAAAGTTGTCTTTCATCAAAGTGTCTTCCTCTAATGAGTTTGGCGGAGTACGACATCCTTCTGGATCACAATCTCCGTATATCATTTTGACGTCTGACCTTGGTATAAATCTCGGACTCTGTGCGGGATAGCAAAATGGCGTATGCACCTCTTCTTGAGACATATAACCGTCCTCGTAAAGATAGGATTTCCACTCTTCATCTGTATCGGAGGAATCCCCCTCGTTGATGGTATGTACTTCTTGAGACACTGGGTGAAGGAAACATCCACTGTGGAAGAAGTCCTGAATGGGATGAAAACTTTCATTGTTAGTAGCAGTCTGGGTACAGGTTGAAGAGAAACCAAGACCTTTCTTTGCTTTGTTATTAGTAGGAATGACAAGTTGTCCCGTTCCCTTTGTATTGTTACTTTTGATCCTTCGAGAGCATCTTTGTACGAGGAAATCGGTGTTCCATTTTCTGATTGATTGTTATTGCTTACCGAAAGTGCTTGGAACTGGGTTCCAACTACCTCTTATGGCTCTACACAAGTGGACGATGATAGGTTACTCACGATCAAGGCTTGTTCTCCACAGACTATGACTAATTGGTCGTTCTTAACGAACTTCAGCTTCTGGTGAAGTGTCGAAGTGACTGCCCCAGCCTCGTGTATCCAAGGTCTTCCTAACAAACAACTGTATGCTGCCTGGATGTCCATGACCTGGAAAGTGACTTAGAAAGTGTGAGGACCAATAGTTATGGGAAGATCGACTTTGCCGATAACTGTTTTTCGAGATTCGTCAAATGCTTTAACAACGACCTCACTCCCCCTCATTGGAGATCCTTTGAATGATAGTCGCATTAAAGTGGATTTCGTCATAACATTCAGAGATGATCCGGTGTCTACCAGTATGCTGGCTAAAGCATCGTCCTGGCAGTTGACTGTAATGTTAAGTGCCGTGTTATGACTTTTGCCTTATTCTGGAAATTCCTCATCACTAAACCCCAAGTTGTTGCAGGAAGTGATGTTGGAGATGATGCTGTCGAATTGTCTTATCGTTACATTGTGTTCTATAAAGGCTTGCTCTAAGACTTTCTGTAGAGCTTCCCTGTGAGCTTCGAAACTTAGTAAAAGAGATAACACAGAGATTTTCGAAGGAGTTTGCAACTGTTGATCAACAATGTTGTACTCACTCTCCTGGATGAGCTTCAGCATCTCATCGTTGTTCTTTGAAAGGTCGGGATCACCATATTGCCCGACTGGTGGATTAGGAACTTCTGTTTGAGGTTCCTTTTCTCTGGTGGGTTCTCCAACTCCTCGGTTGAAGATTCGACTGCTTCGTGTTACTCGACTGATGTCTGTAATATTCACGATGGAGGGTAATGGAACTTCTTTTCCATTCTCAACTATTATTGCACCGTACTTGTAAGGGATCGCTTTATCAGACTTGTACGGTAATGGTCCCGGCAGATAGATAACTACAGGAGCCTTCTGATTTTTGTGACCATAATAACCGGCCTCAATTGGTTCGAGATTGAGAACTTTTCCAATATCAAGAGGGACTCTTGATTCACGGAGTAAAGGGATTATGGCGCACACATCCTTGGCCACTTCTCGCTTAGGGATTAAGACAACATCTTTGCTTTGATCAGGATGATAGTTTGACATTGAACCAGAACTTGACCATGGTTGAATCTCCTTATGGTCTAGCTGACTTTGGAGGGCTGCTCGCACGAGGTAGCATCCCTGGTTATTCTCTGAGCAAACTTTACAGCGGTCATAGTTATGTGGTGGCACCCGGCCACGTCCGCTTTGTATGTAGTGCAACCTCACTAGGTCTGTTTCCATTGATCGAACATCCTGACTTTGATGCCTAGTAGGGTTCCCATCGATCATACTGACTTACTGTGTGTCTTCATCTAGATAGATCGGAAGCCACCAGTGGTTTAACAAGTGTTGCAACGTTCTTTAAACGAGAGCACATCCTTGGTCACTCTCACGACATACTCTACAGTTTTGATACTCATGTGAAGTCAGAAATCCGAGCTGGACTTGCTTAGCTTATAATTCCACCAAGCTGGTATTCATCAAGCGAATATCAAAGATTTGAATCATATTAACTTGATAGTGACTTCTATCATGGTAATCCTGGATCCACCCAAGATCCATCTGACGCTGAAGGGCCTCTTGTACAAAAGAGTATCCCTGATTGTTTACCGAGCAAATCCGCTAGGAATCGTAATCGTGCTGTGGCAGCGGGTTTGTCTGAACATTTAGATTTGTATCCTTGAAGGATAAGACCCCGCTCCTGACAAGCTTCTATACATCGGATTTGAAGCTGAGACAATTTTCTATGTTATGCCATGGTCCTCCTTGATGGTAACGGCAAGTCTGATCTGCTTTGAACCAAAAAGGCAGATTTTCCGATACTGTAAGAGGAGACCTGGTTTGGACATGCCCCTTGACCAGTAGTAATGGAAACAGTTCTGCGTACAACATTGGTATAGGATCGAATCCTGGTGGTCGCATTGTACGGTTGTTATTGTACTGAGGACGATCCTGCTGAAGAGGTTGTTGTGTCCTTTGTTGATATTGTTGTTGATTCGGTTGGCTTTGAGCAACCTGAGGTTGATACATTGGAACGGACGCAGGATTGATAGCAGGAGTTACAGCTGCTACTGGTTGGTATCGTTGCCTTTTCATTCTGAGAGAGATATTGCCAATATCTTGCTCTTTTTTCTTAGGGAAAGCACTACCGTATCTTTTGGTACTGCTTGATGGTCCAGTATCTTTAATTAAACGTCCTTCTTGGACTGCTTCTTCAAGACGAACTCCCATGCCCACCATTTCAGTAAAGTCACTGGGCGTACTGGCGACCATTCTTTCGTAGTAAAATGAGCTCAAGATTTGCAAGAAGATCTTTGTCCTCTCTTTTTCCTCAAGAGGTGGACAAATCTGAGCGACAATTTCACGTCATCTCTGAGCATATTCCTTGAAAGTTTCCTTATCCTTCTGCGACATGGCTCTGAGTTGATCTTTGTCCGGTGCCATGTCCAGATTATACTTATACTGTTAAACAAAGGCAGCGCCAAGATCTCTGAAAGTGACGATCTTAGTGCGGTTTAAACCCATGTACCATTTGAGTGCAGCACCGGTTAAACTATCCTGGAAGTAATGGATCAGTAGTTGTTGGTTCTCTGTCTGTGTTGACATCCTCCGAGCGTACATCACCAAATGACTTTGAGGGCAAGAGTTACCCTTGTATTTTTCAAATTCGGGCACCTAGAATTTGTGTGGAACTTTCACATTGGGGACCAAACAAAGGTCTGCGGTGTCCTTTCCAAATAGATCCTGACCGCGAATGGCTTGCAGTTCCTTCTGCATCTCCAGGAATTGTTCCTAGAATTCCTTCTTTTTATCGTTCATACTTTCATTTCCACCAGAAGGTATCTGTGGAATTTGTCCTTCCGGGACAGTGTGTACCACGGGTGGTGGTATAGTCATTACGACAATGACTCTTGGTGCTCCCCTCTCCCGAAGTTTGTAACCTTCAGGAGTTGCAGTCATGCCCCTTGATCTTCGTTTTCCTGAAGTTTGTAACCTTCAGGCCCAGCGGATCCTACTGCAGTTTCTGGATCTTCCACGATCGGCAGAATATATCCTTATGGGATATAAGTGGGTGGCATGCCCCAGGGACGATCCTTAGGCATGTTGTACTGAGGATTACAGTCCTTTATTGTTGCATCTGGGTTGCTGCCAGAGATTGCATGTCATTGTGAAGTTTCCTCAATTCTTCTTTCAGAGTGTCGATTTCTTCTCTCAAATCTCTGTTCTCTTCCTCGAGATCATCCATTTTCTTTTGTCGATTGGCCCAAGTATTGAACGAATGAGACAGTTTGACTCTAGAATCGAGACACAAACCTGAGATTCGTAGGGAAGAAGAATGCGTCATGTGAGAATGATGAATGATATGCAATGATTATATTAATAAATTTTTTTTGTTAATCAAAAGAAACTTCGACAATTGGATTGTAAATATCATACAGTGGGGAAACCCCGTTTTATTGAATTCAAAGATTGCGGAAATGGAAATACAGTAATTTACAAAGTCCTGTAAAAGGAAATCTCTAAACTTATGGATCCTGAGTCCTCTCTGAGGAGAGCTCAGGTGCTGGTTCTGGTATTTTCCTTTTCTTTGACCGGGGCTCTTGAGCCATTATCGGGTTGGCATTCCTTTGCCAAGTGAAAGGAGAGACCAAACTCCTTCGGTCTTCTTGATTTTCTACAACATGTTGCTCTAAAATCTCAATCAGAGCATCTTTTTCTTTTAACAATTGTTGTATTTTGTTACACTCCACATTGAGAATACGATACTTGTTTTTCCAAGACTTCTTCTCTTGTTGAACTTTGTTGAGAGTAACCTGGAGTTTTTCAGTATCAGACATAAAATAAAGGACAGATTCCTTTAATGGAAGAACTTCTTGACGAGGGTAAGGCATCCTCAGCTTGAGAGCTCTAGTTTGTTCCCAGTGGAGATAAGGTTCTACAGAGATACAGTTTGGTTTTCCTAGAGACTCTCTTCCTTTTCTGTGAACATGTTTCCAAGCATGCACCATTTTTGTCTTTAAGGCCCTGTCATTTTCCCCTTCCTTGAAGAAAAGACCTTCCAGATGAACATTATGTGGGATATGTCTCATCGGGTATCCAAATTGACGACGAACTAAAATTGGATGATAGTTGATTCCTCCTTTAATTCCTATGAGGGGTACATTAGGGAAGTTTCCACAAGGGTCAATGATCCTGATCCCGTCATAGATTTGATTGTACCAGTCGATGTCAGAGTTGGTAAGAGACATGACTCTCTGCGACCAACGCTGAAAGCTCTTGTGTTTTGGACAAATTTTGGTAAAACATAAATGTTGAAAAAGAAGCGTCAACATGAAGATCAAGCTGAATAATTCTGCAGAAGATAAGATGTCGAGTGAGATGTACCAGCATGCAGACTCGACATCCTGGATTATTATAACAGATTAATTTAAATCTGTTTTATATATGCTGCAAGATTCAGGAGAAATCGCAGGAGTAGATCAAGGAGATGGAAAGCCCAAGATAGTAGAAGCCTATAAATAGTAGACTTAGGTCTAGGGTTTAAGTACTGTACCTTTTTATCGCTTGTAACTTTGTAACCTAGTTCCTTTGTGTTGAATAAGGGTTTAGGGTTTGAGAGTTATTGGCTCTCTTAGGAGTTGTAAGTCTCCATTCCGTAATATGGGATGCAGAATGGAAGGCATAGGTACAGGGACACAACCAGAAACCTGTAGGTAATGGTTGTTGTATTGTTCTTGGACGAAGCTTTGAAGCTAGTCCAAGATAACTTGAAGGTCAAGAAACCGCGACAGTTCTGAATTGGCAGAAGATAGAGATATCACAGGTTGTGATTAGGATGTGAGTGGGGTATCTTATATCAAGGTTGTAAACGTTTGAGTTTAACCTTGGTAAAGATGTTCATAGGGTATATGTTAGGAATAAAGTTGTAAACGTGGAAGTTTAACTTTGTAACAGTCTACTCAATAGTGAAGTCTTCTTCCTAGATTGGTATCCCCCATATGTAGGTGAGTTGTACCAAACTGGGTTAACAATTATTGTGTTCTTTATCATTCTGCAGATTTACGTTTATGTTAGGGTTCATGATGAACATGTTGGATCAAATGTCGTGACATTTGTGAGGGTGCAGTTCTGATATTCAAGGTATTAGTCTGCTGTTGCGCCTCCAAGTTTAAAAGATTATGTAGCACAATGTCTTGACATGTGTTAGGACATCTGCTGTCTGCATAGGCCAGAATTTCAATTGGTATCAGAGCAGGCATCCTGTCTAGTTCTGGATGAGATCTTTGGGAGATACTTTCTGGCGTTTAAATAAGGAGGAGTTTTGAAGATGAGATCAATCAACTCAAACATACCCAAGGGTATTAATGGATGAGATGGATGCTCTAGATCAAAGGGAGAAACTCGGAGGTTATTCATGTTGCTGAGGAGATTCTACAACAACTACAAGAGAAGTGGCTAGTTCTCTTGTTGGTGTGTCTTATAAGATGTTGTGACATCTTATTAGGGCAAGCAGGATCTATTCCTTGGTGGTTCCGCTGCATGTGTTTCTGATGGAAGAGCTCTAGAATTATGGGATTCTGGAGTTGTTGCTGAAGACAGTTGGTGGAAGGTCTCAATCGTCGGCCTCTATATATTTGAAGATTTCTGCATTCTTTTATTCCAAAGTCGGGAGCAATGAAGTAAAGGGAGTTGTGGTCAGATACCTGGTATGGTGACTTGGCACTTGGAAGCTTGGTTTCTTAGTGCAGTTTGGAGTCAGTTGAAGAGGAGAGGAGTTGAGTTAAAGTTTTTTAGGTTCTTGCTCTAGGAGTTTGATAAATGTTTGATCGGCTAGGTTATCAAAGATACTTGAGAATTCTCTCAAGTCCACTCATAAAGACATCTATGTCGTGTATCTAGAGTCTTCTAGTTACTCTTCTGACTAGAAGGTGTTTCCTTGAGACACAATCTGAAGAACATGGAGGTGATTTATTTTCACCATCCAAAAACAACAAGGAAGGATTCATCTCTCTTGACCCTAAGAGTGAATCCAATCTGATTGAAGATTTGTTGAGGTAAATAAGACTTGTTTAGAGAAAGTCTTAATTACTTGAGTCAAGGGTGGCAGCCTTGGTATCTCAACATTGTCATTGAAGAAGATACTTGAAAAAAGATTGAATACTGTATAAGTGTTCATGACATGATCTGGTGGAGCTCAGCTACAACAGTGAAGAAGGGTTATTATACAAGGATTTAAGATCAATTGCTACTTGTGGAATCCACGTGTATTTAATTGATTATCCTTGAAAGTCAAGATTGAGGATGCTCTGTCAGATGTTCTAACATCTTTTCATCAGAGGTTTGGAGAATCATGGGAGGGGTTCTACATTCGCTCAGAAGTCTCCTAGGTGTTGACCTGGGATTATTGGCTTAGCATCTTTTCCTGGAAAGTATTGTGAATGACTTGTCCAGATGGTGATGTTGTTGAAGATAGAGATGGAAGACTATGATAACATCATAATCTTGATGACTACTTGGATTGGTTTATTTCTGATCCAGGTACTTTAGGGCATTCCAGAATGCTCATCATGGAGTTCAGATATGTGGCAATATCAACAACTTCGTGAAGACTGCTCTACTCAAGGAAAGGTGGCATTCTTGGTATAGCTATGGGGGGTAGTTTCTAACTATTCCTTCTGAAGATTCAGACAGTGGCAGGTCTGAAGTCTTTGGAGAAGCACTGGCAGGTATTCATCAAGGTGTAAGCTTGTATGGAATAACTGCAAAATCAATAGGATAGAGGTTGTCTACTCAAACTTGGTTAGTGAATCAAGTCTATGAGAGCATGAGACTCTTGTTCTGTTAAGGGAGGAAGTTCTTTCTAATGGCAGAAGAAGGAGCTGAATTCAACAACTAGATGTCGAATCAGAATGTTCTGACATCTAGTTCAACATCAGAATCTCAGTTGGTGAAGTGGCACATCAACTTAAGATAGGGTGATATACAGGAATGAACAATAGGATGCTTCTAAAAGATCGTTCTCATGGCAGTTTGCGGGAACTGTAGGAAGGAGAAAATGTTACATGTCCATGGCTCAGGGAGTCTAAGTGTGTTTGCTATTGAGCAAGTGGAACGTGTGACTTGAAGATCAAGTTTCATTGGTGGATCAGGATATCTTTGAGAGAGTTTTGACAAACGTGAAAAGGTCAAACTGTGGCATTTGGTTGTTTTCATATAAGGATTCATGAAGGAGGTGATTAAACTGTGGCAATTGGTTGATCTCAGAAGTGGATTCGAAGAATCAAGATAATCAGAGTGTGGCAGCTGGTTAGTCTTGATGATTGTCTTGGAACAGGTTACTCTTAGGCAGAAGGGTGATGAGTTGAAGACTCAAGGAGATTTTTCTTCTTGATGGTGGATGAGAGTTTATTTCTCTCTTTCTGGAGTTCTTATTGATGAGGCTTGTGGAGAAGAAGTCATTGAAGTTCTTCAATTTTTTTTGGATTACTATGCTATAGTAAGTCCAGTTGGTGGAGCATATCAAGAATCATTGTGATGATGTCTTGGTGTGTGGAAGATGTTCTAACTTGGTGTTAGGACAGTATCTGGGTTGGATATTCTTGGTGAAGGGTGATTATGCTCTGGTCCAGGAGCTTGGTGCCTACATTATGCCTAAGGAGCGTCTACATAATCATACGGGAGAATGATGAAGTAGAAGAACTTCCTTGGATGGAGAATGTAGAGAAAACTGAAGTAGATCAGGTATTGATTTCTTGGAAATCTGAATATGAAGATATTCATCAGCTGATCAGGAGTATTCCAGATTATCATACGGGATAATGATAGGGAATGACTGCCTTTGGAGAGTTGGGTGATTATCAGATGGAGAGGCCTTGCTAAGGCCAGATAAAAAGCTTGTGGAGGGGATACTGCCCCTAATTGGCAAGTCATGCTTTTCTAAAGCATGTGTCCGGTATCTGACACCGATGGGAGAAACAAACTAAGAGGTATGATATCTCTTTGGGGAATGTCTACATTCTGGGCCAATTGGATTTTATCTCAAGCAGCTGGAGGTCTATACATGAGAATTCAAGTGGAGTTCGTATGGTGTGTAGATGGTTGCGAGAAGAGGGGGATCAATGGGACTTTGGTCTTAATCCAAGAGTTTGTTACTAATGGAGGATGGCGATCCTTATGTGACCTCACGATAGCATGATGGGACTTCATGTGTGAGTGATTATTGGTTCTTGTCAGAAGAAGCAATAAGAAAGTTGATGATTATGTTCAGCAGGTGGCTTGAACTGAGGGTGCGCTCTTAAAGACATTAAGATGCGTCTTATGTTTTCCATTCATTAGCTAGGTGTTCTGTGGAGGAGCACTGGTTACCTTAGATGGGGGAGTTGCTCCTTGATCTAAGATGTTTTTCTACTAAGGTGCAGTTGGAATTCTAGTTTGTATTATGCGTCAAGCAAGCTGTGATTATGTGCCCATCCTGGGAGGATGAGATGTCAAGAAGGATGTCTTGACATTCTTGTATTGTTGGAAGTTGGGGGAGACTTGGCAGTGCAAGTTACATGGTTCTTATTGGATGCTTAAGAATCATTGGTTGAGTCTGGGGGAATTTATTTTTCTTTGTGGACTGTGATCACAAAACTGTGAAGTTATTGATCAATACAGAAGTTTCTGGTAGATAATGTCTAATTGCTACTGCTTCTGCTGTTCTGCTACTGTCTGCTTGCTTTTGATTGATTACCCTTAATGCATAGTTGCTTGGTTTGTCATATTATGGCTAAAAAGGGGGAGAAGTAAGTAGTAGTAGTGTTCCTTGGTTGTTTACTTGAGGGGAAGATGGACGTGGTATGCAAAGGTTGTTTTAGCCAAAATTTACCAAAAGGGGGGAGATTGAAAGTTCTTGTGTTTTGGACAAATTTTGGTAAAACATAAATGCTGAAAAAGAAGCGTCAACATGAAGATCAAGCTGAATAATTTTGCAGAAGATAAGATGTCGAATGATATGTCCTAACATGCAGACTCGACATCCTGGACTATTATAACAGATTGATTTAAATCTATTTTATATATGTTGCAAGATTCAGGAGAAATCGCAGGAGTGGATCAAGGAGATGGAAAGCCCAAGACAGCAGAAGACTATAAATAGTAGACTTAGGTCTAGGGTTTAAGTATTGTACCTTTGTATCACTTGTAACTTTGTAACCTAGTTTCTTTGTGTTGAATAAGGGTTTAGGGTTTGAGAGTCATTGGCTCTCTTAGGAGTTGTAAGTCTCCATTATGTAATATGGGATGCAGAATGGAAGGCATAGGTACAGAGACACAACCAGAAACCTGTAGGTAATGGTTGTTGTATTGTTCTTGGAGCTTTGAAGCAAGTCCAAGATAACTTGAAGGTCAAAAAACCGTGACAATTCTGAATTGGCAGAAGACAGAGACATCACAGGTTGTGATTAGGATGTGAGTGGGGTATCTCATATCAAGGTTGTAAACGTTTGAGTTTAACCTTGGTAAAGATGTTCATGGGGTAGATGTTAGGAATAAAGTTGTAAACGTGGGAGTTTAACTTTGTAACAGTCTACACAATAGTGAAGTCTTCTTCCTGGATTGGTATCCCCCATATGTAGGTGAGTTCCACCGAACTGGGTTAGCAATGACTGTGTTCTTTATCATTCTACAGATTTACGTTTCTGTTAGGGTTCATGATGAACATGTTGGATCAGATGTCGTGACATCTGTGAGGGTGCAGTTCTGATATTCAAGGTATCAGTCTGCTGTTGTGCCTCCAAGTTTAAAATATTATGTAGCACAATGTCTTGACATGTGTTAGGACATCTGTTGTCTGCATAGGCCAGAATTTCAAATACAAAGTACTCTTATGATCCTAGAAAGCAGCAGACTTAGGTAAATGGGAAGTGAACCATTTGTATAGCAGAGGTACACAGCATGTGATCATTCCTCCGTTGTATAAATTCCTTAAGTGTATAGAATGATAAGCATCTGCGAGCAGGGTCGGCACAGGGTTTCCAATCAGAAAAATCTTAATGGCATTGATATCAACGAAACTATCAATGTTGGGAAACAGAAATAACCCGTAGGTGAGCAGTACAAAGATGCTCTCGAAAGCAGTCACGTTCCCTATACTAGCAAAGTACAGGGCTTTCTTTATCAAGAATTGGGCTGGCAAACCTTGGATTCCACCCTTAGTGGTCATGTGAGCCCTGACTTCTAACTCGTCCAAATAAATTGCTCTTGCAATGGTTTGATCTTTTGGAATTTCTTCCAGTCTAGAAAAGGGAGCTTAGTTAGTAATGGGTAAATCAGTCAGGTGAGAGTACTCCTCTAGTGTTGGTGCTAGCTGATAATCCGGGAATGTGAAACAATGATAGACCGGATCGTAGAACTGAATGAGTGTTGACAGGATTCCTTCAATTACATGAACCCTTAACAGAGACAGCAGTCCTCCGTACTTGGCCCTGAAAGCATCAGGGTTGGTGATCATCCTCGCCAACCCTCTTAAATCCTCTAATTTTGGAACCTTGAAGGTGTACTTGTGAGTCCTCCTTCTACCAAAATCCATAACGCAATCTTTCTCTCTGACATTTGCAATCATTGTCTCAGTTTAATTTGAAAAAGATAGACTAGAAGAGAAAATTTTGTTTGAAAGTTTTTTAATGAAATGAATGCATGAGTGCAACACACAAAAACATAGAAAAAACATGGGGTCAAAGGTTCGGTGTCATGAAGTCATGGCTCTACCCATCCCCAAAGGTTATACTGGTAATTTTTGTTCCTGTCCGCAAAATCAGTGACCCCTCTTGGGATAACAACAGCAGGCTGGTTCACCCGAGCGAGCTGATGTATCTTAGAGTGATCTCAAATGAGGGTAGTATCGCGTGACAACTATTTCTGATAGCTTCAGCACTACAAAATAGTAACAAGGTCTCAGCCTACTAAATCCTCAGTTTCATGGACAACCACAATCGAACAATCTGATTTCAACAACCGAAGTCGTACAAGCATTGAATCCGCAAAGGGTGTCTCCACTGATTCGATGGTCGACCGGGGTCTCTTATTTGGGCGTTACTCCCTGTAAGATTACCCGTCTAGTGCCATCACCTATCTTAGGTGTCACTCAAACTTTCCAGATGCGACATCACCCGCAGTCCCATTAGCAGAAAAATAAACACGGATATCAAGTAGGAAAAGCGATATATATATATTTATTCCTAAAACTAACATCCTAGACCTCTTAAGAGATATAGCCTATAATCCTAACAGATCAATAATGTCCCCAGCAGAGTCGCCATTTTCCTGTAGCGAGCAATTTTTGTCGGTGACGCGGCCACCTTATCGCTGGGTTTTCCTCACCGCAATGGTAGGAGGGGGTGCTACTTTCGGATTTCTTATTTATCCAGTGAAGCTGAAAGGGAAAGGGAAGGTATCTAAAACTAACCTTGCACGCGGATGTTTAACTGAACAAACGCTTAAAAGAGATTGGGGGGTCCGGGGTCAGGTTATACAATGGGTAGTTGTCAATTACCCATCCTATATGTGGTTATCCATAGGATATCAGCTTTAGGTTTCACTTTGTAATTGATAGTGTTTATCCGTTAATGGGTTGGGAAAGTTTCTTGAGAAATATGATAGAGTGAGATTGAGTTTTGTTGATGTTTTTGGTAAGGTACTGGACCTAAGGATTGATTGGTATGAAGGTACTGGACCTAGGGTTTTTGGTTAGTATGGAGGTACTGGACCTAGGGTTTTTGGTTAGTATGCTCGCTAAGATTTCGCAATCTTATGCCTACGTATTCCCGTTTAATCGAAACAAGGAAATCACGTAGTTCCTCCTATTCTAAGGGAGTAAAAAGATAATGTTTTGGTATCTTGTTCGAAGCCCAAGACAGAGGCTGAAAGGTTGAGTATTTGTGTCTTGTTCAAAGCCCAAGATGAAAGCTAAAAGGTTTGACTGAGAGAGAACTTGTCATCTCTAAATGGAGACATTTGGTATGTTTATCACAACTTTTGGGTGACAGATTATAAAGGAGGATTATTTTAACTGGGATATATAAATCCAGCAATGCCATTATTTCCTTTATAGGGGATTTTTGACCTGAAGGAGAAGACTTTAACTCAGTGTAGAGCAATGCCATCTTTCCTTAGGAATTTCTCATGCTAAAAGAGGGACGGTGGCGTGGATGTAAATAATCCTGAGGCTTGCCGCTTACAGCAATTAGATGAAGGAAAAGGAGTTTCTGTTTTGAGACATGATAAATAGAGAAATGACTTCCTATAGAGGGACTTTTTATTTCCTCGGAGGGTATATTGATTTTTGTGTGCCTTGATCAAAGCCCAAGGTTAAAGCTAAGAGGTTGATTGACTCCACTAGGGAAGTCCTTATATAAAGCCTAAGAGGAGGCTAGGAATGACCGACTCAACAAGAGCGTGTTTATATATGTCTTGTACAACGCTCAAGATTGAGGCTAAAAGAGACTAGCTCTTTTGGGGATATCATTATACAAAGCCTAAGAGGAGGTCAAAAGTTTGACTTTTTCGGGGAAAATGTTCTATCTGTCTTATACAAAGCCCAAGATTGAGGCTAAAAGGATTTTGACTCCGCTGGGGAAGTTTGTATATATCTTGTACAAAGCCCAAGATAGAAGCTGAAAAGAAGACCGATGCTGCGGAAAAGAAATCTTTATCTGTCTTGTACAAAGCCCAAGATTACGGCTGAAAGAGACTTTTCTAACTCGGCTAAGGATATTTTAGGTATCTCGTACAAAGCCCAAGATAGAGGCTGAAACGATTTTGACTTTGCTTGGGAAATTATTCCTCGAAGCCTAAAACAAGGCTGGGAGGAATTGACTCTGCTGGGGAATTTATTTGTCCCAAGCTTAAGAGGAGGTTATGATATTTTATATCTCATACAAAGCCCAAGATAGAGGCTAAAAAGGGTTTGACTCAACAAGAGAGTGCTTTTTATCTGTCCTGTACCAAGCCCAGGATTGAGGCAGAACAAGCTGGAGAAATCATCATATACACCTTGAGAGGAGGTGAACTCCTGCTAGAGGAAATCATTATACAAAGCCTAAGAGGAGGCTATTGACTCAACAAGAGAGTGTTTTTGACCTGTCTCGTACAAATGCCGAGATTGAGGCTAAAGGGTTGACTCAACAAGAGAGTACTGAAAGGTGATTGACTTAACAAGAGAGTCTGGGGCGGTGATTGACTCAACAAGAGAGTATGAAAAGGTTAGCTCCGTTAGGGAGAATCATTGTACGAAGCCTAAGAGGAGGCTGACTATACTGAGGAAAAATCATTATACAAAGCCTAAGAGGAGGCTATCTTTCTGCTGGGGATTATTAAGATCCTGAGGCAGGTTCAAGTGGGGAATCAACTCTTGTTGAGGATTACAGAAGAGTTGAGGTATCAGATGCCTTGAGGTTCGGATTTGAGATAGTGTTATACTAGTGATAGACTGACCCTGGCTGGGGGATTTTAGGAGAGATATTGGGTTTTAGAACCCACAAGTTTTAGCTCTGCTGGAGATTAATCCAGAATCTGGGGTTTCTTCCTATGTTTGGAGGGAACTTGAAAATGTCTTTGAGACTCAAGAGGATTTTTAGACTGTCCAAGTCCACCGATGTGGAAGAGTTTTATCTTTTGTATGATGCCCAAGAGGAGGCCGACTCTTTTAAGGGATCAGTATCAACCCTAAAATTAGTCTGAGGTGTTGACTCTTTTTTAGAAAGACAGCTCTAACGAAGGATGACTAAGTTCTGTCCTATACCTTTAGGAGGTCTTCAGGGTCCTTGTATTAAGCCCAAGAGAAGGCATGAGAACGTCTAAGAAGCCGGAGGGTCCTTGTACAAAGCCCAAGAGCAGGCGGGGATGCTTTTAGGAAGCCCGTGGGTCCCAAACCAAGAAAAGTTCAGAAAATGCTATTCACCGAGAATAGATCATTTAGTGAAAGTTCTGAGGTTTGAAGAAACTCAAGATATGCTATTCACCATGAATAGATCAACTCCGGGGAGTAGAATTTCTTTGAAAATTTCTAGGGGTGACAGTCTGAGAAAAGGTTCACGAGGAATACTGCCTTTCTCTTTGTTCCATATTAATTAAGCCCAAGAGAAGGCAAGACTATATCTAAAAATCCTATGGGGATCTAGTTTTGACTGTATTTAAAGAGTGACCAACATGGCTTTACCCAGTTCTAGACCTAGTTGCCGGGGAAAACTCTAAATAACTATACTAGTACATATATAGTTGATATATGACAAGTATTTAAAAGGGTATGAAAGAAGACTAACCATGCGCATCTTCCCACAGTTATATATATTTGACATGTATTTAAAAGAATGAAAGAAGACTAACCATGAGCAGCTTCCCACAATATATATATATATATATATATATATATATATATATGAAAGCGAATAAATGAAAGCTGATAAAACTTACAGGTGAGCAAGCTTCCATGCTGTATTGTTAGTTGTTCAAAGAAATTAAAGAAAGTTTTGATAACAACTATATATTTGAACCCAAATCAAAAGGGAAGTTGTTTTGATAAGATTGTACTGGGACTTATGCAATGACTGAGGCCCAAAAGATTTTCTGTACAAAGGTATGGGTCTTATAACTCAAAGAGAGGCCCAAAGAGTTTGAAAATGAATAAAGGTGTGTCTTATAGCTCAAGGAGAAGCCCAGATGATTTTGTTAAAAAGGTGACGATCGTGCCGTTGTTTTGAAAATATACAGAGGGACTTATACAATAAGTGAGGCCCACAATGGTTTATATACAAAGGGATTGGGTCTTACACTCTATTAGAGGTCCAAAAGGTCTATTTTTGTACAAGTGATTGGGCTTACAACTAAAGGAGAGGCCCAAGGTTATTTGTTTTGAAAACGGCGATCGCGCCGAGGTTTTTGAAAATGTGTTGGGACTTATACAATACCTGAGGCCCAAATTATTTTGGTTTTCAAAAGGGGTTGGGTCTTACACTCTATTAGAGACCCATGATTGTTTGAAAATTAAAAATCGGGACGAAACCCTAATTTTTGAATAAAAATGGTATTTTTCAAAGGTAATTTAAATAATAAATGACAAAATATCACTTATATTCAAAAACAAGTTGTACACTTTGGAAAATATTTTGGAAAATCAAGTTTAATCATATGAAAGCTTAAAATCCAATTGATTTTGAAAGATTAAAGTGAGAATTTCATTTTAAAATGTTTAAAAACAATTAAAATGAAATTAATTACAAAAACTATAATTATATTAAATAAATAATATAAATTGGATTTTTTGTGGAATAAAATATTTTAACATTTTTGTGATTTTTTGCAAAAAGAAACAATAAAAAATGATTAAAATTGAGAGAGTAATTAATTTTCCAAATCATTTAAAATAATATGACAAATATTAAAAAAGTGGAAAGAATGGTAAAAACGGGTCTGGGGCGAGGGGGATTCGAACCCCAGACCTCTTGGTTGCAGTGCGCGCCTTCTACCACTGGGGTGGTGATACATCCGTGTATCAAAGCCACCCTAGAAATACATAAGGCATGCCTTGTTTTAGGCCTGGTCAAGGCAAGGCTAGGCAAGGTTTTGGACCAAAAACGTAAAGGTCATAACTTTCTCATTTCTCCATGGATTGGGACAAAATTTAGGTCTATCTTGCCTAGAATTTCACAAGGAATCCAATGGTGGTGGTGGTTTTTTCATAAGTGGTCTCTATTTAAAAACTCGATAGTGTTTTTGAAATAGGCATATAATTGCATTTTCTATACTAACACATGGTACAAGCAAGAATTACATGGAAAATTGGTTCAAACACAACATATATAACATGTATGAGATGTTTATGATCAGTGGACTTCAAAGCAATGCATATTTTAGAAAGTTCAAGTGATGATGCACTTACCTCTTGGAGCTTGTTGTGTAATCTGCCAAGCTTCTTATGTCAGAAGTAATTTGGTGCTTTGGACACTCTCAATTGATCCCTTAGAAGCTTTTAGAATGGTTAGAACCAGCTGGAATCCTCAGGAATAAGTTTGAGCTCTTTCTTGCAAAAGTGGCAAAAGTGACCAATATGGCAACTCTCTCAAATGGTGTTCCAGATGTGGGGAACCATTTGTGTCATTTCAAGGATGATATTTGGAGTGTGTTTGAGGTTTTATCTAGTTTTGAAAGTGACTGAATCAAGACATGACTTGAAAAATGCAAAAAAGTCCAATTTTTAGGTTTTGAGAGGGGACTTTGTGATTTTGGTGTTACAGGTCACATGTGAGAGTTTGGACTGCTTAGATATGACATATTGGATGTGTTTGGATCATGAGTTGTGATGAAATTGCTCTCTAACTCAAAAACTCAGAGGTACCTTGCAAAAAGAAGGTATTTTGGCCTAAAGAGAGGGATTTTGAGGAAAGCATCAGTTTGGTTGCTTTGGTGTACTCATATTGAGCACAAATGAGCTCTATTTATAGTAGAGCAAGTTTGTTTTGCAAGCAATAGTGAATGAAGGCTGCAGCAGGCCTTTGGCCAATGTTATGCAAAAGGAATCTCAAGTCTCCTCTAGCCATTGACTAGAGGTTAGGGCACAGGCCTATGGTTCTTTGATTCAGAGCTTATCCTTGACTCATTCAGTTGGAGTAGGCTCAGTTCATGCCACCTTGGTGTATGCATTGAATGCTTGGAAACAAAATTGGATATTTGGCATCTTTTAGGCTTTTTAAGTTTGGCATGCTACTTGTAGATTCGTGGACCTGTGAGGCTTGGAGATCAAATTACCCCCCTTGGATTTGATCCTCAGATGCGTCTAAATTGATGACAAGGCTTGGATTTATCAGATTTGGACAAATCGAGCAAAATGCACAAAATCTGCCAAATCTGTCTTGAAAAAAATTAGCTCATGATGCCATGTTTCAAGGGTTGTATCTCCTTGCACAAATGGAATTTAGAGATGATCTGGTACTTGTTGGAAAGCCCTCATGGCATACTTTAACTTTGATGTGCAGCCCTAGACCTAGTTTGACTTGGATCAAGGTGAAAACTGCCCCTAAATTTTGGAAAAAGTAAGGCAGATTTTGACTTAGTGAAAATTTCACTAAGTGTTGGAAAAAGTGGCATTTCATGTTTTCATCCATTTTGATCACTCCATAACTAAAAATCCATGAGGAATTGGAATGGGATGTAGTTGACACTTTTAAAGTATGCCATGAGAGCTACAAATCCATCTTTGTATCATCCAAAATGGCTGCTTGGATCTCAAGTTATGATCATTGGAAGTTGGTACCTTAACCACTTTGTTTCATAACTTAGAAAAATTCTAAGGTTTTTTATGGTTACCCCTTTTAGAAGTTAACTCACTTTTCTTGATTTTTCTTGATGAATGATGCTTCCAATCACACATTAACATTGTTTTAGGGTTAAGGAACCTTGGTTGACCAAAAAAATCAAAAAGTCAAACTTTGACTTTTTGTACAGTTGACTTTTCATCAGATGAAATCCAAACTGTGCGATCCTTTGTGAAATTAAGTCTTTGACCTAAATCAAACTTAATGGGTGGACTCCATATGTGATATAGGGTGTATTGAATCATGTCCCAAGGTTTGGGAGCATGTCTTGGTCAAAATTCAAAGGTACAGTTGACTTTTTCCCCAAAACCCTAATTGTGGTCCAGATGAAATTGAAACTCGTGAATCAAGCTTCCTGGGTTAATCCATTGTTGCAAGTGGATCCATGTAGTGTATTAGAGACCCCCAAATCATGTCTTGAGGTCTTGGCTCATGTTTTGTCCCAAAAGTCAACTTAGGGGTGAATTAGGTCAAGAAACCCTAATTCCTGATTTTTGGTAAATGCATCCCCTGAGGTTAAATTGACTTGATGATTGGGTCTATGAGGTCCCTTGGAGTATCATAGGTTATGTTTTGAAACATTGGCTCATGCCCAAATGAAAATTTCCATCTGGAGGCCCTGGTCGACCAAACCCTAATTTGGTGACACTGTCGATCTTGAGGCTTGATCAACTTGGAATGTAGCAACTTTGTGCTTGGTTCTTGATGTGGGAGTCCTCTTGATCCTTTATGGGTGTTGGAGAGTTTAGACAAGTTGAAGATCATGTCAATTTTTTATTGATCCTTTGTCTAAGTGCTCAGAGATGGCTTGAAACCCTAATTCTTGATTATGGTGAATGCTCACCCCTCTTTGAGGAGATTAGTGAGGCGTGATGGTTCATCCATATTGTGATGATGATTTGCACAATGATGGGAAATCTTGGTGGTCAAAATTTGGGGTATGACAAGCAACTTTTAGAGTCAGAGGTTTGTAAGCTCCCTCTAATTCAAACAATTTAAGAGATGAGGTTTGTAAGCTCCCCCTGAGTCCTGTCTGTAAAGTCTAGGAGTTGAGGTTTGTAAGCTCCTCTCCATGCAGAGTAATAAATCTACTCCAAGAGTGAGATTTACATTTCTCCCCCTAAATAGGATTGCTAACCACATTCAGAACCATTAGTAGCCTAAAATACTCAATTCAATCTCCCCCTTTGCCATCAATCAAAAAGAGAAGAGAAGAAAGACTTTAGAAAGAATAACAGTTTATTATCAGAGAAAGTCATTCTGGCCTCTGTACTCTAGGCCTTATAATGTTCACCATAAAATGGTACTAGACTTTTGCCACAGGAGAAAGAGTAGAATAAATTTCAGAAAGAGCCTTTGTTACAATAGATGATATGTAAATCACTTTCTGAGCTGTTATAACAGACAGAATCAGACAATCATTTTGCTCATTCTGATGAATATGAGCATTGGCCCATAAGGTCTTTCACAATATTTTAAAAAATTATGAATATGTAATCGCCATAAATTCATTAACAAGGAGTTGTAAGTGTCTTTTTAGAAAATCTAGATAAAAAACATTCTTCTTTAATGAGCTACAATGACATTTTGAAGAAGAAGTATTAAGATGAAGAATTGAATTCACAGAAATATCTTATGTAGAAGATAATCTATGAAAAGAAAAAAAAAACACTTAGCAACATATCACATAGAATGCTAGAATTTAAGCAAGTATGTAATAAAATGTTTGGACGACCTTAAGTCTGAATAAAAACAAGTTAAAATCTTTGTCAGAACACTCCCCTTTTAATGAACCAAACTTTTTAGAGTAGATTCAGAAAATCAGAGTATTAAAACAAGGATTTTATTTTATCAGAACATAAGAATTAGTCAAATAGTTAACTCAAAGCATATAACAAAGAATTAACTTGTCACTGTATGCTTTAAATAAAGCAGTCAAGGAAGAAAGATATCTTGTGACCCCTTTTCAGACTTAAAGACCATACTTTAAGAAACTATCAAAAGCAATTCAACTGACTACTAACAAATTCCAACGAACATTCCAATACACCATTCAGAGAACAAGCATTTATTCTGCGACATAGACCATGTTTAAATTTTTATTGATGAAATCAAATTGATTGATGGCCAGGGGTTTTGTAAATATATCAACCCATTGATGTTCAGAATCAATGAGCTGAATATCTATTACACCCTTCTGAACATAATCCCTTATAAAGTGATATTTGATTTCAATATGCTTGGTTCTAGAATGCTTAATTAGATTCTTTGTTAGAATGGTAACAACAATATTATCACAGAAGATTGAAATTTTATTTTCAAAAATCTGATAGTCTTCAAGTTGATATTTCATCCAGAGTAGTTGAGTGCAGCAATTAACAGCTGATGTGTATTTTGCTTCTGCTATGGACAAAGCAACATTTGTCTATCTTCTACTACCCCAAGAGATAAGGTTTTCACCTAAAAATTGACAGGAACCACTAGTAGACTTCCTTTCAATTCTATCTCCAGCATAGTCAGCATCACAGAATCCAACCAGTTTATAATCTGAGGACTTTTTATATAGAAGCCCTAGATTTAATGTTCCTTTCAGATACCTAAAGATTCTCTTAACATCAGTTAAGTGAGTCTCCCTAGGATCTGCTTGGAACCTTGCACATAAACATACACTGAACAAGATATCAGGTTTAGAAGCAGCGAGATAGAGTAAGGAACCTATCATACCTCGAAATTTGGTTGGATCCACTTTGGAATTGCACTCTTCAGTATCAAGGATACATGTAGGATGAATAGGAGTTGACAAGACTGTGCAATCATCAAGATTGAATTTTTTGAAAAGTTCCTTTGTATACTTAGACTGGTGAATGTAAATACCTTCAGATTTCTGATTGATTTGAATACCAAGAAAGTATTTTAATTCACCCATCATGCTCGTCTCAAATTCAACTTGCATAATCTTGGAAAACTCTTGACAAAGAGATGCATTAGTGGAACAAAAAATTATGTCATCAACATAAATTTGAACAATCAAGATTTCTTCCTTCAAAGTTTTCCTGAAAAGTTTAGTGTCAACCTTTCCTTTAACAAAACCATTTTTAAGCAAAATATTACTCAATCTTTCATACCAAGCTCTTGGAGCTTGTTTAAGACCATAAAGTGATTTTTTAAGCTTGTAGACATGATTTGGGTGATTTAAATCAATAAATCCTGGAGGTTGTTTGACATACACTTATTCAGTAATGACTCCATTCAGAAAAGCACTTTTCACGTCCATTTGATAGAGAATTATGTCATGGTTGATGGCATACGAGAGAAGTAGTCTCATGGATTCTAACGTTGCAACAGGAGTAAAGGTTTCAAAGAAGTCTATTCCCTCCTGCTAACTATATAACCTTGAGCCACAAGTCCAGCTTCATTTCTGACAACTTCACTAAGTTCGTTAAGTTTGTTTCTGAAGACCCACTTGGTCCCAATGATGTTTTTCTCTTGTTGTCTTGGAACAAGATCCCACACATCATTTCTTTGAAACTGATTGAGTTCATCTTACATAGCCAAGATCCAACCATTATCAGTTAAGGCATCATCAACCGAAGAAGGTTCAATTAGAGAAATAAGTCCGATAATTGAGTGATCATATCTGAAGGCAGATCAGGTTCTTAATGGTTCTTCCTTATTACCAATGACCAGTTCTTCTGAATGCGATGATTTATACTTAAATGATCTCTTAGGTTGAATAGAGGCTTCTGAGCCATTGTGAGCAATCACTAAATCAGTAGAAGAAGGACCAGTTAGAGCAACTTCAGTTTCTGCAGCTTCTAGTATGGCTTCAGATATAGTGACATATACTGGATCATTATTCACTACATCTTTTTCTTTAGGGATATAAACCACAGAATGTTATTCATGATTCTGAAATACTGCAGAGAAATCATTCTGAACCATATACTTTGACTTGTTATGGTCAGGTAAACTGTCATCAAATTTAACGTGCATAGACTCTTCAACCATTCTGGTTTCAGAGTTGTACACTCTGTATGCTTTTGAGCGTTCAGAGTATCCCAAAAAGATACCCTTTTGAGCTTTAGCATCAAATTTCTTTAGGTAGACCTTGTTATTCAGGATGTAGCAGGTACATCCGAATTGATATAAATAAGAGATACTAGGTCTTCTACCCTTAAATAATTCATACGATGTTTTATTCAGAATTGGCCTGATATAAATTCGTTCTGAATATAACAAGTAGTGTTAACAGATTCTGCCTATAAGTACTTAGGGAGTTCATTTTCATGAATCATTGTCCTTGCCATTTCTTGTAGAGATTTGTTCTTTCTCTCAACAACTCCATTTTACTGTGGAGTTCTGGGAGAAGAGAACTTATGGATAATCCCATATTTTCATAAAAGGATTTAAATGATTCATTTTCAAACTCACCCCCTTGGTCACTTATGACCTTTAGAATTTTCAATTCTTTCCCAAATTGTACTTGATTGTAGAAGGTGCTAAACACTTCATATGTTTCATTTTTGGATTTGAGAAACTTCACCCAAGTCCATCTGCTATAATCATTAACAATGACCAAACCATATTTCTTTCCATTGATTGAAGCAGTCCCAATAGGACCAAATAAATCAATGTGAAGCAATTCCAAGGGTCTAGAAAAGGAAACAATGTTTTTATTTCTAAAAGAAGTTTTTACAATCTTTTCAATTTGACATGCTCCACAAAGAGCATCTGAGTGATAATCAATATCTGGCAGCCCTTTCACAAGTTTTAGCTTGGAAAGTTTATAGATTAATCTCCAGTTAGCATGACCTAACCTTTTCTGTCAGACCCATTTTTCATCACTCATTGTCATTAAGAAAACGACCCTTTGAACAACCAATTCAGAAAGATTGATTTTATAAACATTCCCTTTTCTCTTCCCTTTGAATACTATATTTTTATCAGAGTTATCAACATAACAAAAGTCCTTGCCAAACGCTACCTTGAAACCATCATCACATAACTGGCTTATACTAAGTAGATTGTGTTTTAGGCCATCTACAAGCCATACCTTATTAATGATAGTTTGAGAATTACCTATGGTACCTGTTCCGATGGTCCTTCCCTTCTGGCCACCTCCAAAACCCACATTTCCTTCCTCTTTTAGATTCAAGGTTTGGAACTTACGTCATTCTCCTGTCATATGTCGTGAGCAACCACTGTCCAGTTACCAGGATTGGCATTCCATCTGTTCCTTTGGGCATATCTGCAACAAAGATTATTTGAGATTTAGATACCCATACACGTATGGGTCCTTTTGGGTTAGTTTCAACAGATTTTCTCCTATTTTGTCCCTTTCCTTTGTGAGAAGGTTTAGCTTTCCTCCTATCATTTTGCTTCAAAATTTTTTGACAGGAGTTATTCTTAACCTTATCAGTAAATTTGAACTTATCATGTGATTCAGAAGTTATGAACTTTGATGATATCAAATTATCTGATTTGTCAAATTCTGCTATAGCAATGCCTTTAAACTTCTGATCAATAAGTTCAGTTGAATTTATTGTTTTAGTAGCAGGGAAAAAATGGTTACTTAATACAGTTTGAGCAATACTAAATGAGCATAAATTTTGAACCATTTTGAAGAGTTATTACCACTAGAGCAACCTTCATCATATCTTAGTCCTTCCTTATTATTTTTTTCAATTCCATAAATCATAGATGCAAGTTTGGTATAATCAATTCCAGATGTTATGAATTTATGAAATGCAAGATCATGTTTATCCAGAGATGAACATTCATTTTGAGATATATTAACTTCTTTTAATTCTTCTCTTAAAATGGAGTTATCTCTTCTAAGGATCTTAATCTGACTAGTTTGATTTTTACAATGATCTAGAAGATTGTTAGCACAAGAAATAAAGTTAGAGTAAGATAATACCTCATCTTCATTTTCAGACTTAGATAGAAGTTCCTCTTCAGATAAGTGAGCAATTAGTGCTAAATTAGCATTATCTTCCTTTTCTGACTCTTCTTCATCTAGTTCTTCCTATGTTGCCATGAAATTCTTTTTGAACCTGTTTTTGAAATTATCCTTCTGATAACTTCCTTTTCTCTTGCTGTCCTTCAAAAGTTCAGGACAATCACTTCTGAAATGTCCTGGTTTGATGCAATTGTAGCATATTATGTCTTCATCTTTGAGATTGATTCGTGTGTTATTTTTAGAGAATCTTCTGCTTCTTCTGGCCATTTGCTGAATTCCTCTAATGAAGCATGCCATATCTTCGTCATCATATCTTCCATCAGATTCTTCTTCAGATGATTCACAATCTTTACCATTTTTTGAAGATTTTCTGGTCTTGTCACCAGATTTTTCAGAGGCAGATCTCAATGCGAGAGATTTAAACTTTTTAGAAGTTTTATCTCCATTGATTTCCATCTCATGACTTTGAAGATTGATGATTAGACTTTCAAGGGACAACGTATTCAGATCTTTAGCTTCCTGAATAGCTGTTATTTTGGGTCTAAACTTCTGAGGGAGACTTCTCAGAATTTTCTTCACGTGATCAGCTATTGAGTAGCTTTTGTTCAGCAATTGGAGGCCTGAGACAAGAACCTGAAAGCTGGAGAACATGGTTTCAATATCCTCGTCTTCCTTTATTTTGAATAACTCATACTTTTCTATCAACAAGCTAGCTTTGGCTTCTTTGACTTGTTGATTTCCTTGATAAGTAGAACACAACGATTCAAAGATAGTCTTAGCAGAAGACTTAACAATGATCTTCAAATACTCAGCATGTGGAAAAGCATCAACCATAATACCTCTGATTTTGTGATGTTTTCTGTATATTTTCTTTTGAGCTGGAGTCAGAGCTTTTATGTCAGCAACCATACCAACACTGTCTACAGAAATGTGAATGCCATCCTCAAGAATATTCTATAGCTCGTCATCGAGTCCAATGATATACGTGTACATCTTACTTTTCCACCATTCAAATTCAGTAGAATCACCACTGAATATATGAGGTTTAGCAGTATAATGATTTCTCTCAGAGTTATTTTAATCATAGGGAATCCCCTTTGAGGTACTAGAATTAGTAACCTCAGGATCCATATTTTTCTCATTGGATCTTTGACTGTACCACTGTTAATTGTTAAATACAAACCTTGCTCTGATGCCAACTGAAGGTGAGAAAAATACACAAGAAGGGGGTTGAATTGTGTTTTGTAAAAGTTAGATTTACTTCTGAACCAGAGTTTAGATTCTAAAACTGAGTTCAGACCACTGTCCAAGACATCCTCTGCTTAGAGCTTGTGTCTAAGACTTCACTTTGTTCAATCAGCTTCTGACCGAGACTTCTCTTGCTTAGACCACCTGCCTAAGACTTCACCTTTCTTAGATCTCGTGTCTAAGACTTTAACCTTGCTTAGAGCTCGTGTCTAAGACTTCAACCTTGCTTAGAGCTCCTGTCTTAGACTTTAATCTAAACAGCTAGTTTAGAGAAGGAATAACTTACAGAAGATAAACACTTGATAAAATATCATAGGTGTTCAAATGGTACAACACACTATTACAAAGACTCTTAATCAACACAAGAGAAAAAACTCTTAACAGATTCAGCTTTTCTGAAAGTAGTGCGTGTATGTCTTAGTTGTATTTGCAGCGTTATTTCTTAATTAATCTTCAAATCTTCAGCTCCTTTTATAGCCAAGGAAAATAAAGACGAAGATCTTCAACGGCTACAAACAGAACCAAATCTTCTAGTACATCTTTTTCTCCAATGAAGCAAGTGTTGGGACTTTTAGTCACAAGAGTATCCTTAAAACAAGGCCTTTGTCTAGAAAATACAACTCTGATTCAAGTACAACAAAACCTGTAGATGATAATGTCAATAAATCTTGAGTCCCGTGCTAGCAGAATTGATATGACATTACTTAGCATCAGAGGCAACATAGCACGCATCAGAGTTGGAGTGTACTAGCAACAACTTTTTTGATCAGACGTCCTTTAAAGAGTGTGACCAGAACCGAACCAAAGCCATTTCAGTGTAATAACTAGTTCCATCAAGTAAATATAATACTGCACACATAAACTGGCTAGTTAAAGATCCTAGTTGTTTTTTCAAATACTTTGTTATCATCAAAACCTTGGAGGATTTATGGCATGAACCAAACTTGTTTTAACATGTTCCAGATGCTAAGAAAAGGAAGTTGGATGACAAAAACAGAGTTATGTTGCTTGTAAGGCACAACATTACATGAACTTATAAGCTCTAATGTCATATCACTAACAAGGTTGAATTCAATAGAGATGTCATTGTGAAAAAATCAGAAGCGTGGGATTGGAGTAAATCTCAATCCAACTCTGGTGCGATATTAACACCTGCGTTAACTTTTGAAAATACTTCAGAATTCGAAGGTTCTGAAGATGATTCAAAATCAGAAGATGATTCTGAAGGTGACAAAGAATATTCTGAACAAGTTCAAAGGCCACAAAGAATCAGAAACATTCTAAGAATATTTGCAGAGTTTGACATGCTGCAAGATATTAAAATAGACTATGAAAGGAAGTCATTCAGTGTGCCATGTTAGTAAAATCTGAACCAGTGAGTACAGAAGAAGCTCTCAAGAAGAAAGTATGGCTGAAGGCCATGAAAGAAGAACTTAAGGCTATAGAAAGAAATGGTTTTAATGGAAAAAAAGCACAAAGGCACAAAATGATTTGAATAGATTAAGTGTTTTTAAGTCTTTTAAAAATGGTCAAAGTATGCTTAAGATTGATTAACATTTATTAAATATTTTTTTTTTTTGAAAATGCACTTGACAAAGTCAAGGTTTATTATGAAAGTGGTTCTAGTTTGAAAGAAGAAGATTTTTGAAATAGAGAGAAGATTTTGAAAATTTAAGAATGGGGAAGAGATGAAGAGACTATCCTAAAGCATGAAATAAAAGCTAGGACAAAGAAAAATCTAACCAAGAGAAGATTAACAAGCCCCATGACATAAGTCAATCAAGAATTCCCTCCTTTGGATTAAGCCTCAAGCAAGCCAAATAATCAATAACAATCCAAGCATCAGATGAAAGCTAAAGATCCAAGCCAAGGTTTTCAAAAAGGTCTCTCAAGGTCTAAGTCTCAAAATAAGATCCAGGGTCTCAAGATAACTCCATAGTATAGGTCAAGGATCCTAGTTCTAAGTCCATAATCCATGAGCAAAGTATAGTCACCAAGATAGTCCAAGAAGCGCATTAAGAGTTTTAGGATGTTTAGGTCTTTATTAATGTCTTAAAAAGAAAAATAAAGTCCAAATAGACAAAGAGAAAAGAACATAAACATAAACAAGATGATATGAGATGCTAAAAATAAAGGCATAAAGTAAAAGCAAGAAATAAAAAGCATAAGATAAATGACATTAAAGTAAAGATTAGTACAATAACATGTTAATATGTTAATGATTCAAAATAAAAGGTCAATTTGTCATTTTTTTTGGAGAACACTCAACTAGAAATCCATAAGCATGAAAACATGGTCGTATACATTACCAAGAGAAGGGCTCCAACTTGGATAAAATCAACAAGTATGCCACTAACTCTCTTAGGTAACAAAAGATCCAATCCATTTCACACAATACCATAGAGAATAGGAGGTTGACAATCTCACTTACAAAAATGACTTAGTTTTCGATTCGGGACAAATTTAGCGCTATGTCACTAGAAGAAAAAAATCAATTTAGGACGGAAAATTGTGACAGAAATAATTTCCGTCCCAAAAAAATTAAATTGAGACAGAATTTGAGAAGATTTTATGTCACAAGTAATTTAATAAAATATATATTCTTATTTGGGACAGAATTAGATTTCCGTCCCCAACTCGAAATGAATATTCGTCCAACATTTAGGAAAGAAAGGCGGGAAGTTTGGCGCCAATATTGGGACAAAAATTTGTTGTTATTATTTCCATCTCAATTCAATATATTATATATTTAATATTATATATATATATATATATATATATATATATATATATATATATATATATATATATATATATATATATACACACTTGATAAAAATAAATAATATTAAGGTTTTATTAAATTAAAAGAAAAAATGTCTTTAAATTTATTTAATAAAAATAAAAGAAAACATTAAGGAGTAATATTTTGTAAGAGAAAATGAAAACCGATGGGAGATTAAAAAGAAAAAATGATGAAAACGTGAGAAGAGAAGAGAAGCCCTAGTCAAAGAAAGTTGTGTTTGCCGCCATCTTCTCGTATCCTTTTGCTGAAATATTCTTGCTTCCGCTCATCGGTATCATTCGCTTCCTCTTATCGACGTTCTTTTTGCATCGTTTCACCAGAGTTTTGCTCACCTTCATCTTCTCGACATCGTCGTAGGTATAAAATACTTACTCTTCTTCCACTATAACTTACACGTATTTATCTTGTCTTCATTTAGTAACATTATTGCTTATTTGTTATTTTATTTTGTTTTGAGTTGGAAGAAAGATTAGGAATCTGGCTGGAGAAATTAAGTTGGAAGAAAGATTACGAATCTGACCGGAGAAATATTTTATGATCTTAGGAATCAATCTTAATTGTAGATGTAAGTTCTCAAATCCTACTTTTTTTTTTGCATTATGCTAATTATCATTCTTCCCCTCATTGAGTGAAAACCTAACTCTGTTAATTTGGATACAGATATGAACACAACTTAGTTTCACCATTTTTCCCTCTAATTTTATGCCTTGTGATTTCTTAATTGTCTCTTGATTCTGAGTTTGTTAGATCTTTCATGTGTGCTGATTTTTGTTGTGGGTTATGTGAATTTATCAATAAATTTTGAATTGTGATGTTATATTCTATATCTTGAAAATTGAATTATTGTTTACTTGTCCATATAACTTGTATTCCATATGTTTCATGTTCAGTAAGTTGGTATACTTACCCAATGCATTGGAAGGTTTTAGAATATAAAGAAATTAGATTAAGTATACTAGAATGAGTCTATCACTTAAGTAACCTACATGACTTCAAGCTTTATATATCTAAGATCATAAAAATTAGAATGCTCTCTGCATAACTTACAATGATATCCTGTATAAATTTAACTTCTGTAATGTGATACCGACATAAAACACTAAAATGTAAGTGCAAAATTCCACACAATAAAACAAGATATTTTATTGAGCATAACACATGTTGCGGTGAGAATCGGATAACAAGCAATTAATTAACTTGCATCACATTTCTTTGAATTCACCACCGACTTTGATTTATCCAAAGGAAAGGTTCAAGATCGAGAAAAACCTAAAGGGGGGAGATCTAGGGTTCGGGGGTTGGTTATACTAAGGGAAGGTATTCGCACCCTTAATATCTGTAGTACTCTACAGGAACCTCTTGTTTAGTTTATGTTATGTTATGTTTGTTTGCTAAGGGTAAGGTAAAGATGTTGCTAATGACTATGAGGTCAAAGGCTAGATGGCTATGAGGCCAAGGTGATAATGAGCTATCTATGACTATGAGGTCAATGGAGGATGGCTATGACTATGAGGTCAAAGCTTACCTATGACTATGAGGTCAAAGGTTACCTATGACTATGAGGTCAGAGGTTAAAGATGTAACTCTATGACTATGAGGCCATGAGAGATTCCTATGACTATGAGGTCAAGGGATACCTATGACTATGAGGTCAAGGGTTAAAGATGTTGCCAATGACTATGAGGCCAAGGGCTACCTATGACTATGAGGTCAAAGGATAAAGATGAGTTATCTATGACTATGAGGTCAATAGAGAGACTTTTCCATGACTATAAGGTCAATGGAGGATGGCTATGACTATGAGGTCAAAGCTTGCCTATGGCTATGAGGTCAAAGGTTACCTATGACTATGAGGTCTAGGTTAAAGATGTAACTCTATGACTATGAGGCCATGAGAGATTCCGATGACTATGAGGTCAAAGGTTGAAGATGCCTATGACTATGAGGTCAAAGGTAGTAATGAGCTTTCTATGACTTTGAGGTCAATAGAAAAACTTTTCCTTTAGAAGGAAGGGGAAGAAATACATCTTGTAAACAAGAGTTATAGTGGGGTTGAAATATAATGAAACATATGAGTTCAAGAATTCCAAACAGTAAGCATTTAATTAACATGTGAAATAAAATTGCAAGTGTGAACATGGCAACAGCGAGAATAGTTGGTCATGTAACTTCAACAAAGAACAAAGAAAACCAACAACATTCTCATAGTATGGAAACAAAGACATTTGGAATCACGCAGCCTAACAATCAGAAACCAGAATAACCAAGATAACATTTTCATTGATGAGGTCTTGTTCAAAGTCAGGAAGCAAGGTTCCACAAGTCACAGCATATTCCAAAACAAACTATTTTAAAGTTTCCTTTCCTTTGTAAAAAAACACAGTGGATTCTATTTACAGAAGTGTTTAAAAATAAATTATGCATGTTTTTTATTGTCTTTGAAACTATTAGGAAAAATAGAAATGAGAGGTCATGGAACAAAGAAATAAGGAAAATAACATAAAAAATAGTGTGGCCCCCACATGATAAAGGGTGGCTTGCGCCACCTCCTTATGATAAAGGGTGGCTTGCGCCACCTCCTTATTTTAAGGGTGGCTTGTGCCATACATCCTCATGGCTTGCGCCATGTGACCCTTTTTCTTTTTTTTTTTGTTTTATTTTATTATCATGTGGTGAATGTTTTTATTATTTTATTATTTGTTTTATGTATTTGTGATGTGTGGCGGGAGCCACCATATCAACATGGCGAACGCCACCTTAACTCTTTTATTTATTTTTTAGTTTCCTTCCAAACGAAAACGAATACGAACCAGTTGACGATTAACAAAATGAAATGAAACTAACATGTTAATGATTTCATCATAGAAACAATCAATAATCAGACAACAACAAACCTAACAAACATGATAACCATGTGGAATAGAATGATCATGGATTCAGATAATAACAAGATAATGAATATAATAACTGTATGGTGCAAACATGAAACAAAACACAGAGCGAGATAAAGTGATACCTAGTGGTGAAAGTCCACTGCTTCTTCACCGGTGAGAGTTTTTGGAAGTGATGGGTGTGCTTTCCTTCCTCAACTGCTACAGCGTCAACACTCTCAGAAAGAAACACGAGCTTTTGGTGGTTAAGGTGTTGGAGGTTTAAAGTGTTTACAGAGGGTATAAAAAGGATAAGTTCTTGCAAGCTTGGAAGGTTACTTGCAGAACTTAGAAAAATGGAAAAGTGGAGAGATTTTGAGAGAGTTTCTTGGTATTTCCTCGGAGTGTTTGTTGTGATATTTCTGTGTGTTTACAAAGGAAATGGAAATGGTGGATTTGTTGCAAGCTTTAGAGTGTCACTTGCAAGACTATGAAAGGGAGAAGTAGAGAGAAATTTCTGGGCAATTTCTGGTGTGTCTGAACAACGGAGAAGTGACCTCCTTTTATAGGAAAAGCAAGTTGATCCGGGTATTGGAAACACAGTGGACCAAAGCATTATCCGTAAGGGAAAAAAATGAGGGTTTATGCCTCACTCTCCTCAGCCGTTGATCTTGGTCCATCCTTGGAGATCACCATGTTGGACATGTGCAGCGGAGGAGGTGGTGGTGCAGTCTGTTACTTTCATTTTTTAATGGTTATTCTAAAACCTCTTTTTAATGTGCCATGAGAGAGAAAGCAAAAAGGAGTAATAATTTGAATTGAAAATACGGATTCTCTACTCATGCATACAGGCCTCTTGTGCTGAGCCACCTTATTTCACTAATCCAACATGATATCTCAGTAACCTTTTGGCTTCAACAGGAATGGGTGAGCTCAAATAGGTAACATTTAGTGAATCCCCGAAACTTATTTTTGAAGTAAAGCATCTTCAGATTTTTTTCAAATAACAAGTGGCACAAGAATTAAACTAGATGCATGGGCCTTATTACTTAACCAATACGGGAGCACCACTTTGAATTTTCAACACTTCATGGCCTTTAATCCAAATGACACATTTTGGGCCCAATAGAAATTTGAGACAAAACACATGTCCATGAACAAAAAGAAATGTCACGGAAACCAACTTTAGGAAATGGCAAAATTAAATCCTCCCATGGCACCACTTTGATATGTTACACCTTGATGAATATTTATCTCCATGAAAAATTCTTGTACTTGAGAAGAAATCTTTAAGGCTCAAAAAATGGATTCCAAGGATGTTTGTTACCACATGGCATAATTTCTCAAGACTTGGGATCACACTTTGCTTGACATGAAAGGCAATGGTTGACTTGTCTTGGTGAAACATTTGATTTCTTGTTGAAAAAGTCATCTTGGATGTATGTAGATTCAAATGGTTGCATTTGGCCAACAAATGTATTAGGGAGACCTTGTCCTTTTTATGTAAACCCTATCTTCCACAATAAAAAGAAACAACTTGCAAAAAGAAATGGTTAGTTAACAATGCACACATGATTGAGGTCTAAATGTAAATGCGGGAAAATATGACATCTAAGGGGTAAAATTTGGGGTACAACAGTTGCCCCTATTTAAATAGCTTCACCGGATGGCACGAGGAATGGAAATCCTCGAGACACCAAGGTGAAAGGTATTTAAATATAGCAAACCAAAAATTTTGCCCTTAGATGGAATGCAGATGCTAAAGACATGCAACAAACATGCATATGCCGACATGCCATGAACTCTAATATGATGATGTGATGATATGATAGTGCAAAAATGCAGGCAAATAGGACACCAGAGAGCTACCAAACACAGGTGAGCTTTACTGGGGAAAGATGAAGGAAGTATCCACAAGAAAGGCTCCCTGGGGATACAAACTAACCAACAAAAGAGACTCACTAGGGATACCCTAAAGAAACACTGGGGACAGAAAAATAAAGGGGATACCTTACAGATCCTCACTGGAGATAGGGGCCATAGAGGTTTTCTCCACTAGGGAAAGATCCAGGGTAGTGGATCAACAAGTACATGTATGACTGGCCGACACTCTGAAAAGTAACCTTATTGGAGGTAGAACCAAAATATGGGCTCCAAGAAGGATTGATCATTAAGTCTAAATGTGACTAGATGACATTCTAGAAATAAAGATTCTCAATGAAGATTGAACCAGAAAGATGGTCTTCACTGGGAAAATACATCCAAAGTGATGGAACAACAGGTTCAAGTATGACCGATTGACACTTTAGAAGAAAAACAACCTCATTGGAGATAGAACCAAAAAATGGGCCCCAATAAAGGTATCTAGAATGATTTCCATTCTAGAAATAAAGATCCACAATGAAGGTTGAACCGGAAAGATGGTCTTCACTGGGCAAATACATCCAAAATGATGGAACAACAGGTTCAAGTATGACCGATTGGCACTTTAGAAGAAAAACAACCTCATTGGAGATAGAACCAAAAGATGGGCCCCAATAAAGGTATCTAGAATGATTGATCATCAAGGCTAAACATGACTAGATGACATTCTAGAAATAAAGATCCACAATGAAGGTTGAACCGGAAAGACGGTCTTCACTGGTCAAATACATCCAAAGTGATGGAACAACAGGTTCAAGTATGACCGATTGGCACTTTAGAAGAAAAACAACCTCATTGGAGATAGAACCAAAAGATGGGCCCCAATAAAGGTATCTAGAATGATTGATCATCAAGTCTAAACGTGACTAGATGACATTCTAGAAATAACAGATCCTCAATGAAGGTTGCACCGGAAAGACGGTCTTCACTGGGCAAATACATCTAAAGTGATGGAACAACAGGTTCAAGTATGACCGATTGGCACTTTAGAAGAAAAACAATCTCATTGGAGATAGAACCAAAAGATGAGCCCCAATAAAGGTATCTAGAATAATAGGTTAGTACCGGGGTTGCATAAGCCTTCCTGGGGGATACCAATTATGGTTGCAAAAAGGTTGAATAGTACCAGAGATAGATAAGCTTCTCGGAAGAGACTGCCACTTATCGCCATAGAAAAACAAGCTTCTTCAAGAGATTGCCTGTTAGGTATAAATTCCAAAGAGATGTTGATATCACAACACTGTTGGAGAAATAATTTTGTCTTCAATAAGGATCTTGTAAAAGATTCTTCTTGCAAGACATAGTGCAAAATAAATGCACCTTTAAAGATAGGTTTACAACCACATCTGCCAGGGACGAAAGTTCAATCTAGGGACAAGCTAGAAAGAAACGGTCAAACAAGACTCCAATTAAGGAAAGAACTCAAATGGGGATTTATCTTATCGAAATGTGGAAAAGATAACTGAACTAACCATCATCCACGAGAATCAAACTCGGCGGGGAATTCAGAAAGGATAAGCACTTTATGGCTAGGGCTAACAACTCTTTTGGAGAGAATAGACAAACCCAATCACTTGGGGAGATAAACGCCAAAGTGAACAAAGCAGGTAAACACCAGGATGGAAGCAAAAATTCTAAAATGCCATGCATATGAGTGCTTATGCTTATGCTGACAAAACAGACAAAGGAAGCGAGACTGGAGATGAAATAAACATCTCGACAAAGATACCTAGCCAAACTCGACAGATGGGACCATCGTTGGGATGAACTTGCAGAATCAGTAGTTCTACTTCAAGATTACAACCTTCTTTGGTGAGAAGAGTACTCCACTTGGTATAGCATCATGACTTCACTAGGATTGCCATCATGAGCTTGATTTCTTTATTAGAGGAGGAAATCCATGTAGAATTGCCAAGATTAGCTGAAGTAATAGCTTATTGGGGAGCTAGCAAAAGATGAGTAGTTCTGCATAACTCATCTGCCCCAGAGTACATGGTATGTCAGAAGAAAATATCGAGAGGATTTTATAGAAGAATTGGCATACAAGGTGTTTCAATATCTTCAAACTCTTTGAGAGATTCGTGGATTCCAACGTAACTGCCCCAGATTAACAGTATTTACAACGATGTCCTTAAACTTGTTCTTGGAGTAGTTGTTGACAACTGGGGAACAAACTTGCTCCTGTCTGCTTGGTTGACCTGTGAAAGAGATGCCCCGGCTTAGTTGTTTTTTAGAGATTTGCTGAATCTCGACCTGGTTGCCCCTGATTAACTGGATCCCGGAGGTAAATCATCAAAAGGATTTTACAGAAGAATTGATATGCTAGAATCTTCAAACTTTTGGAGAGAAATGAACCCCGACATAACTGCCCCTGGTTAACTGTATTTAAAGCACTCAGGTTGTGGTAGAAACAACCAGGGAACAAATTTGCCCCTGCTGATGGGTCAATGAAAAACTTGTCATGAGATGACCTCAAGGATAATTGCTCTTGTATTCTGAATTTTAAATAGTTCTGCCCCTGATTCAATAGCACTTGGGACAGTGGATTGGAAAATTCCTCTGCTTAAATGCCCCTGACTGAGCTCTTCATCAAGTCGAATTCCCTAGCTGGCTGCACTTGTTGGGATTCCTTGATATTGAATTGTCTTAGCAAACAAGTATTGTTCATTAAAAATTGGCAATTGTAATGCAGAATTCATGCAAGCTTTTGAAAACAAGTTTTATTGATGAAACACACACAGTGGAATAATTGAATAATCAACAACAAAGGTGGATCTAGCCATTTACGGAATGACAGATGAAGTGATCGACACACGCAATTAGCAAAGATTATTAGGAGTCAGGTTAATCAACCTTGCTGTAGTATGCTTTTCAAAACAACCTTACCTCAATTAGGTATTTTAAGGGTTGTAACGTGGCCTGGTTCACGGTTTATGAAACAAAGGATAAAGGCTCAAAGTTTATTTGTCCCACCCCATCTTCGTGATGAACTCCAATCCTACACTCAGTTAACTCAAGTTATACATTCAAGTTCCTATAGGCTAGGAATGAACTGATGATAGCTGATGATGATTCAGACACCTTTATAGCCATTACTCTCTTGCAGAATTTGGTTATTCTTTATTGCTGAGGTTTTAAGACCTCTTCTTGTCTTTGATTGCGGTTTTGAGACCTTTTCTTTGTCTTTATTAAGGTTTTGATACCTCTTCTTTGTCTTTGTTAAGGTTTTGAGACCTCTTTGATTGTCGCTTGATTTGAGAGAGTTGACTTGGTGTCATGCATGAAGCGCTTGCATTCGAATGCATAACCAAGTTAAACTGAGAACTACCCTGCCCCAAGGTTAAGATTTAAGGATTTTTTGTGTAAGAAAACAAAACTCCTACTTCTAGGCTCGAAGGGGTTAACGAGGGATTATCTTCCTTATTTCTCCGGTGTTTGGGAATTGAAACAATGCCTTACATCCTCGGTAAAGTTTAATTGAAAGCATTCCATAGCGGTTATGGATATGATGTTTTCATCATCCTCCCCAGTCTTTGATTAAATAAAAAGTTTGATAAAGGGAGTGGAACAAGATATTTTTTTTTTGCTTTTATGAAAATAACAGTAAATGAGTGAAACGAATGGATTTAATCAAAAGATGCACAAACATTTCATTAATTTTGCCAATTTGAAAGTATAACAGCTTATAAGCAAATAAAGATTCAACATTCAAACAAAGTTCAACTGAAAATGCAAAGTACAGCCAGCTTTGGCGAATTGTTTTCAAAAGATTTCAGTTTCCGGACCCAAGCGCGGGAACACCTTCGCCACTAATCACTAGTTCCTTGTGATACAGAATCTTGAGAGGCCTTGTAAGTCTTTTGCCTTTTGCTTCAGAAATTGGGACAGTGACATCCGATGTACCCTCTTGAGGTTGCAATGTTCTTAGCAGGCTTAGCAGTCTCGTTTCGAATTCTCTGCATTCCTCAATGAGATGCCCCATCGTCCCAGTGCAGAATTTGCATTCAATCTCTGGATCATCTTCTTCAAAAATCAGATCCTTGTCATAGATCAACCTTTGTACAATAGCTTCTAAGGCTCGGCACCCATCCAAATCATGCCCTTCGGCTCCCTTGTGGAATTCACAAGTCAGGTTTGGATTATGCCAAGGTCCGGGCACAGGGTTGAGGAGTCGAGGAGTTACCAGTTTGCTCTGAATCAACAGTGGGAAGAGTTTGCTTAAAGGCACAGGGATAGGCTGGCAGTTAACTTGGCCTCTTTCGATAGGGTACTTCTTCTTGCTTTGGTCTTGGGCACCTTGAGGAGAAACAACCGTTGGAGGCTGGAGTGCCCTTTTGGTAGACATCTGGTGACGATGAGATTCTGGTATAAGACTAAGATCAAGTGCTGGCTGGTATGAAGTTTCTCCAAAGGCAGATCCTTGGCATTGGGAGCACCACATGAGATGGCGAAGGGTTGTTGATTTGAATGCCTTGAGGCGTGAATGAGATCCTTTTAGAGTCTAACAGGTTCTGAATTTTACTCGGAAACACCTGGCAATCTTCAGTGGAATGCCTCTGTGCCCCAACATGGTAGTCACATCGAGCATTGGCGTCAAAGCCTGGTGGATACGGAAATGGTACTGGCTTTAATTCTTTTGACACTATCAATCCTCCTTTGATCAAAACTGGCAGTAATTGACTGTACGACATTGGTAGCGGAGTGTAATTTCTTCCTGTCTTTCTTGGTCGTACATGCTGGCGTGGTTGACGGTGGTCTAATCCTTGATACTGAGGAGGTCCTTGAGTTGGAGGATCCACAAGAGGTGATGAACTGACAACCTCTCTAGGAGTGACAGGGTGAGCGCACTCTTCTTTCTTCATCAGAGCTTGCAAAGTTTTGAGAACCCAATTCATCTGGCACTTGAGGATTCTGACCTCCTCTTTCAACTCCTCCTGGTTCTTCAGAATTTCATTCATTGTTGCCATTGTCTTGAATAGGTGCTAGGTATCCTTCAGACATAGAGGGTGAGACTCAGGATCGAGAAATGCAAATGAGGTGCGAATGCGCATGGAATGCAAATACAAGCCACGTGGTTTCAAGGAACTCAAAGGGAAGTTACAAAAATTTTTGTGGAAAAACTGGAGAAGTTTGTTTGTAGGATCCAAGCTCTATTGATCTTTGAAAAGGAATGAATATTTGAATTCCTTGAAACCAACAATGGATGCAATGAGGTGTATGCAATGCGCAAACATGGGCAAACATATAAACATATGTACACAATTATAGCACACAAGCCTTAGGTTTTGAGGTCTCATGAATGGAGTCATGGTCTACCCATCCTAACAAGGTGTGGACTATAGGTTCATCAATTGTGGAACAAGGTTCTAAAAGTTCCCAGAGTCTACGTAAATCCTTCGGATATTATCGGCCCATGTAACTACTTACACGGGTTAATAATATTCTCAAGATAAACTCGTCTGAGTGTAGTATCGCGTGACAACTACTTAGGGCTTGCTCCCTTGTAGCCACCGCACTATGTCTTAAAAGGCCAAGTGGGGTGAAGGTAACTACGGCTCTCAGAATCTCTGGCTCCCAATTGAAAAAGTAATATCAATGTGACTTCTCACATCAGACATCAACAATCCCAAAGGGCCTCATCTGAGTGTGGTCATCATATGCCATAGATTGTTAGTACTACTACCAACAACCGACTATTGATTACACCACAATCCTATAATAGGTGCTCTTAAGTCCGGGTTAGGACTTATCTCACCACTCAATGGTACCATGCCCACAAAAGATCTTAAACAGAGCATAAATACAAGGGATATGTACAAATATAGCAAACAAGCATGAATAACATAACCAAAAGCAAGGTGGGCTTAACCCTCAAAATTTTTCCCCAGTGAAGTCGCCATTTATGTTGTGGTGAGAATCGAATAACAAGTTATTAATTAACTTGCATCACATTTCTTTGAATTCACCACCGACTTTGATTTATCCAAAGGAAAGGTTCAAGATCGAGAAAAACCTAAAGGGGGGAGATCTAGGGTTCGGGGGTTGGTTATACTAAGGGAAGGTATTAGCACCCTTAATATCTGTAGTACTCTACAGGAACCTCTTGTTTAGTTTATGTTATGTTATGTTATGTTTGTTTGCTAAGGGTAAGGTAAAAATGATGCTAATGACTATGAGGTCAAAGGCTAGATGGCTATGAGGCCAAGGTGATAATGAGCTATCTATGACTATGAGGTCAATAGAGAGACTTTTCCATGACTATGAGGTCAATGGAGGATGGCTATGACTATGAGGTTAAAGCTTACCTATGACTATGAGGTCAAAGGTTACCTATGACTATGAGGTAAGAGGTTAAAGATGTAACTCTATGACTATGAGGCCATGAGAGATTCCTATGACTATGAGGTCAAGGGATACCTATGACTATGAGGTCAAGGGTTAAAGATGTTGCCAATGACTATGAGGCCAAGGGCTACCTATGACTATGAGGTCAAAGGATAAAGATGAGCTATCTATGACTATGAGGTCAATAGAGAGACTTTTCCATGACTATGAGGTCAATGGAGGATGGCTATGACTAAGAGGTCAAAGCTTGCCTATGGCTATGAGGTCAAAGGTTACCTATGACTATGAGGTCTAGGTTAAAGATGTAACTCTATGACTATGAGGCCATGAGAGATTCCTATGACTATGAGGTCAAAGGTTGAAGATGCCTATGACTATGAGGTCAAAGGTAGTAATGAGCTTTCTATGACTTTGAGGTCAATAGAAAAACTTTTCCTTTGGAAGGAAGGGGAAGAAATACATCTTGTAAATAAGAGTTATAGTGGGGTTGAAATATAATGAAACATATGGGTTCAAGAATTCCAAACAGTAAGCATTTAATTAACATGTGAAATAAAATTGCAAGTGTGAACATGGCAACAGCGAGAATAATTGGTCATGTAACTTCAACAGAGAACAAAGAAAACCAACAACATTCTCATAGTTTGGAAACAAAGACATTTGGAATCACGCAGCCTAACAATCAGAAACCAGAATAACCAAGATAACATTTTCATTGATGAGGTTTTGTTCAAAGTCAGGAAGCAAGGTTCCACGAGTCACAACATATTCCAAAACAAACCATTTTAAAGTTTCCTTTCCTTTGTAAAAAAACACAGTGGATTCTATTTACGCCACCTCCTTATGATAAAGGGTGGCTTGCGCCACCTCCATATTTTAAGGGTGGCTTGCGCCATACATCCTCATGGCTTGCGCCATGTGACCCTTTTTCTTTTTTTTTTGTTTTATTTTATTATCATGTGGTGAATGTTTTTATTATTTTATTATTTGTTTTATGTATTTGTGATGTGTGGCGGGAGCCACCATATCAACATGGTGAATGCCACCTTAACTCTTTTATTTATTTTTTAGTTTCCTTCCAAATGAACAAAATGAATAATCAGACAATAATGAAATGAAACTAACATGTTAATGATTTCATCACAGAAACAATCAATAATCAGACAATAACAAACCTAACAAACATGATAACCATGTGGAACAGAATGATCATGGAATCAGACAATAACAAGATAATGAATATAATAACTGTATGGTGCAAACATGAAACAAAACACAGAGCGAGATAAAGTGATACCTAGTGGAGAAAGTCCACTGCTTCTTCACCGGTGAGAGTTTCTGGAAGTGATGGGTGTGCTTTCCTTCCTCAACTGCTACAGCGTCAACACTCTCAGAAAGAAACACGAGCTTTTGGTGGTTAAGGTGTTGGAGGTTTGAAGTGTTTACAGAGGGTATAAAAAGGATAAGTTCTTGCAAGCTTGGAAGGTTACTTGCAGAACTTAGAAAAATGGAAAAGTGGAGAGATTTTGAGAGAGTTTCTTGGTAATTCCTCTGAGTGTTTGTTGTGATGTTTCTGTGTGTTTACAGAGGAAATGGAAATGGTAGATTTCTTGCAAGCTTTTGAGTGTTACTTGCAAGACTATGAAAGGGATAAGTAGAGAGAAATTTCTTGGCAATTTCTGGTGTGTCTGAACAACGGAGAAGTGACCTCCTTTTATAGGCAAAGCAAGTTGATCCGGGTATTGGAAACACAGTGGACCAAAGCATTATCCGTAAGGGAAAAAATGAGGGTTTATGCCTCACTTTCCTCAGCCGTTGATCTTGGTCCATCCTTGGAGATCACCATGCTGGACATGTGCACCGGAGGAGGTGGTGCTGCAGTCTGTTACTTTCATTTTTTTAATGGTTATTCCAAAACCTCTTTTTAATGTGCCATGAGAGAGAAAGCAAAAAGGAGTAATAATTTGAATTGAAAATACAGATTCTCTGCTCATGCATACATGCCTCTTGTGCTGAGCCACCTTATTTCACTAATCCAACATGATATCTCAGTAACCTTTTGGCTTCAACAAGAATGAGTGAGCTCAAATAGGTAATATTTAGTGAATCCCCGAAACTTATTTTTGAAGCAAAGTATCTTCAGATTTTTTTCAAATAACAAGTGGCACAAGAATTAAACTAGATGCATGGGCCTTATTACTTAACCAATACGGGAGCACCACTTTGAATTTTCAACACTTCATGACCTTTAATCCAAATGACACATTTTGGGCTAAATAGAAATTTGAGACAAAACACATGTCCATGAACAAAAAGAAATGTCACGGAAACCAACTTTAGGAAATGGCAAAATTAAATCCTCCCATGGCACCACTTTGATATGTTACACCTTGATGAATATTTATCTCCATGAAAAATTCTTGTACTTGAGAAGAAATCTTTAAGGCTCAAAAAATGGATTCCAAGGATATTTGTTACCACATGGCATAATTTCTCAAGACTTGGGATCACACTTTGCTTGACATGAAAGGCAATGGTTGACTTGTCTTGGTGAAACATTTGATTTCTTGTCGAAAAAATCTTCTTGGATGTATGTAGATTCAAATGGTTGCATTTGGCCAACAGATGTATTAGGGAGACCTTGTCCTTTTTATGTAAACCCTATCTTCCACAATAAAAAGAAACAACTTGCAAAAAGAAATGGTTAGTTAACAATGCACACATGATTGAGGTATAAATGTAAATGCGGGAAAATATGACATCTAAGGGGTAAAATTTGGGGTACAACAAAACCAAAAGATAACTCACCAGTATGATAACAAGGTACATAATGAGCAACACAAAAATACCGAATCTTAGCTTTATAATGAAGATTTGTATAGTTTATAATACACTCCATGTGAGATTTTATTTAGTAAATTATATGATTGTGATTGCATAGGTCCTTGTGAGGAATGGCTCATGGTTGACAATATAGTGTCAAAACTTACAAATTCCAGATTTCACAACACCCTTGTACACTGATCCTTGCATCAATTTATTGGTGTCCACACCCTAATAATAGTTTATAAAAGATATTTTAATGTTAACCAACAAAGGGATAGCTAATTATTTAAAGCAATAGTTCCATGTTATCGGCTAATTTCGAAATCTAATTTAGGAAATTTCCCAACCAAAATAGAACCTTTACGAACATGGATCGGCAGCATGTTACTCTGCCACAGTTTCAGCCTCAAAGTAAAAACCACTAGATCAATAATGGTTGTTGGATTAATTTAAAGATTAAAAAAGAGATCAAATAATTATAGAAAAAACTCAGCCTTCATCACCTTTATTGTATTATAAGTATGTAGTTACTATGACTTTGAATGCTAGGTGAACTTATGTTAGTGTTTTTTTCTTTTCAATAAAAAATTATAACAGCTTGTAAACAAAAAGATGCTATGTAATTGCTTTGACATAAAATTAAGAAATCCCTATCAGCTTTGATTTATAGGAAGTTTCCTTGACATTAGATACCAAAGTAACAGCTGACACTTTACATGCCATGTAGTAAATGATCAATATTCTAAAATAATTTGTACATTATTTTCAAATTCAACCTTTAAAAATTTTAGGGAAAGTTAGAAACACTTCAATTAAAAGGAGAAAAACAATCATGATTTATATGAATTTTTTAAAAATTTTGTTGAAAAGGTTTATTCAAAGACATGACTACTCTAGTAAAATAAGTAACACATCAGTTCAACTTACAGTTCTTCACCACAAAATAAAATGAAATAAAAAAAGCCAACATCTCAGTCTATATATTAATGCTTAACTAAAATGGTTGCCTAAATTTGGAAGAGAGATGTGATATGAGAATAAGAGACAGAGTTACGAGTCAAAATCGAGATAGTAAATGTTGTATTCATCGTTGTTGTCACCGTCAAGTTATTATAAAAACTTGTAGTGGTACTGCGTCTTTTTATAGTTGGATTTTTCGATTTTCAAAAAGATTTTAGATTTTTGGATGAAACAAAATTTATTTGATTTCAATTTTTCAATCTCTCTCTTTTCTTTTTTTATTCAAAAGAGAAATAGATTCACGTTCATTGAAATTTACAGATATTATAATCATTAATATTTTCTTTGTTCATCATTGCACATTGGGAAAATTGAGGTGATGGTTGAAGTGTTGGTGTTTAAAGGGGTGAGAGTGTACAGAGGATCCAATGGATGTTATAGGGAGTGAGGGGATATGAAAATAATGACATTACATGTTATGTTAACTTAGGGTGATTGCATAAAATGAAGAGCTAGAAAAGGAAGACAAGGGAATTGGATTATTTTAAAACTCTTTTACATAATCATCAAATTAGATTCACAACTTACATGTTTGTTGGCTCAGCATAGTCCTTACAGGTAATCATGCCTCATTTATCTACATAAGGTTGGTTGTCTAGAAAAAAAAAAGAAAGAGATACACAATGATTCTGCTAATTTGCTCTGGTTTGTTAAGTTTCGTTCTGTCATATAAAACTGTTAGAAAATGTTATATTCAATTGCTTACAAAGCTTCAATTGAATAAAGATGATTTTAGTCATGTTCCCTTAATGTAACGTATGCAGCTTGATGGTATTTGTTGGTCTCTGTTATCTTGTTCGTTATCTTAGATAGAGACATGTTATCTTAAATGGATTTTAAAAACACTAGTTTTCTTTTCTTTTTTAGGAAAAATTTGTGAATTCATGTTCACAAGTTGAGTCTCATCCTCAATTTTCTGAGTCTGGTAATGCCGAGAGTGATACTCAACCAAAGCCTATTGATTATGATACTTTAATGATTGAAGTTGTTGCAGGAATAAATGCAAAGGGCAGAGTATATGGACTTAGTTTAGATGGAAGTACGCGAGCTTGTGCCTCAACCTCTAGGTCAAATAAATATTCAGATTATGCCGATATTGTTTGTGGTATGAGTGGAGAGGTTGAGGCACGATTAAGACAGACAATTGCAGACCAACAAAAAATAATCAATTTCATCCTTGCTCGACAAAATAAAATGTTTGTCGTATTTTCCAAACATGCAAATATTGATTTGGATTCAATGGATTTTGATGAAGATGAACTTTCTGTTGGTAATGCTACTCATGAAAGTAATGCAAATAATGGTAGAGATGTAGCTCATGAGTAATGTTGTTGTCTTTGGAATGTATAATTTAAAAACCATTGGAAGTTTAATATTTTGTTGGATTTCAAGGCATTTTGTAAGCTTAATATTATTTAATACTTATATGTTGGTAAGACTTTGATACTTATGTAATGATGGAATTGGTATTTGCAAGTGAATTTTTAGTTTGATTGAATGGTTGGATTTTAGTTTGATTGAGTTATTAAAATTGTTATGATTAAATTAGTTTGATTGAATTATTGACATTGGGACAGAATGTTAGAAAAATTTTGTCAATATTTTGAGTTGAAATATTAAAATTTCATGACTATAAATTGGGACAGCATGTAAGAAATTTGTCACAATAATGAGACATAATGTTTTAATTCTGTCTCGATCTTGGAACAAAATATTACATGATCATGATGATATTGAGACATAATGTTTTGAATTCTATCGAGATATTAGGACAAAATAGTATAATTATGTCGCAATATTGGGATGAAAAATACAATTTCTCTCGCAATATTGAGACGGAATATACATATTTTGTCGCAATATTAGGACAGAATAAAAAAATAATTAAACAAAATATTAGATTTAGTCCATAATTCCATCCCTATTTTGCGACAGAAGTTGAATTTCTGTTCCCAAGCAATTGCGACAGGCGAATTGAGACAAAATTATTTTTTCGCGAATTCCGTCCCCAAACTAAATTGGGACGAAAATTTGTACTGTTGTGCGACAGAAATTTCCGTCCCAAATTGATTTTTTTTCTTGTGTGTGTTAAGCAATCGTAGCACAACCTATAAGGAAGGTTATACTATGGGAGACCGGTCAATAAAACTTGATGTACCATACATGTTAGAGATGTGATATAGAGATCAAACTCCTAAAACATGTAGCACAAGTCAAAACAAGGTTGTTCAAGACCTAAGTCAAGATAAGATGGATCCACTACATCAATCAACCTCTCATAGTACTTGGGACAAACTTATGCATAAATCCAAAGCATCTTTAATTGATCAAATGATCAATCAAATGGTAGATTTGAATTGATGAAAGTTCTTCAAGCACCATTCAAATCCTCATGAACAAGGTGGCCTACAACACCTTCCAATTGATCAAAGAAAGGGTGAAAAAGAAAAAGAAAGAGGTTAAGATGAAGAGAACAACCAAATTGAGTCTCAAATCGATTAAATCATCATTAATATCAATCACATCTCTTGGTGGATAAAATCAACATCCCAAGTCCATTGATATTGATGAGATCTTATCAAAAATCAAGATCCAAGACAACAACCAACAATCAAAATATAAGAAATCAACAAGAAAATATAATCAAGCAACATATCAATTCACATGAATTTTAAAAGAAATTTTAAACTAAAATCAAAATACAAAAAATCAAAGAGTTAAGAATGGATCTAAAAAACAAAGTTAAGAAAACAATTAAAAGGAAATTTATGAAGAACATATTTAAAATTTGAATTAGAGAAAAAAATAGAAAACAAATTTTTAAAAAATAAAGAAAAGAATGGGAGGTTTAGAAGAAATAAAGGAAGTGGTGGTAGTAAAAAGGAAAGCACACGGCCCAAGCCCAAGGTCATGACATGAAGATGTTTTTTCTTTTTCTTTTAAAAACAAAAAGAAAAAGATCAGAAAGAAATTCATCTTCTTCAACCTCAAGCCGTGTGAAATGTTTCCAAAAGCTAACACTTTCTCCGCTGCGTCGGAGCTCAATCCGGCAGTGGCGGAACTCGAAACTTATACCATATCGATCGCAACGCAGAACACTACACAACAGTATAAGCAATTTAAGGATTCACAACAAAAAGTCTCTGATCGAAAACCACGGAAACGCTTCGAACTACCTTCAATGTCACAATAAGTGTAAGAAACTTCTTCTTCTTGCTTCTTTTACTTCTATGGCTGGAATTTGCTTTGAATTGGAGGTTAATTTGAGTGAATTTGGAGAAAACAATTAGAGGAAGAAAATGAACGAAAACGGTTTCATAAGGAGAGTTCCGTAGAAAAAATTGCATGATTTTCTTGGCTTTTAAGCTTCAATCAAATGTATGAAATGTGTGTCTTATTTATAGATGGAAAGGAGTGAATTTCAATTGCCGTTTTCAATCTTTTCGTTGCGTTTCGTCCAATGCTTCTTGCGTAACTTGTTGCTGCCATTTTCTCATGTGTCATTTAGGTATTTAATTTGCAGCTTGTGTATGTTGTATGACTTGCGTATGGATGTCGTTTTGCAAAGTTCAATTCATGACGTGGATTGCTAGCTCTTGGCTTGGAGAGATGTATTTGTTGAGCTTGTATCACGACTGGAGCTATTGGCATGGAATGGCTCATGGCTGCACGTGATATTTAGGTACCTTGGTGTACTGGCACGGTTTTGGAGCTTGTATGGATAACATACTCAGCGTCATGGCTTGGAGGCTTGGCAAGGCTTGCTAGCACGTGATGTTTGGAGGTTTTCATGAAGGCTTTGGCAAGAGACTTGTTGTATGGCTTGTGGTCATGAAGCTTGCTTGGAGTTCTAGCATGGGCTTGTTAAATTGGAATAGTCGTGTGGGCTTCGCTTTGGCTTGGAAAGTAACATGGTTGGGATTGTTTGAATTTCTTGAATAATCCTTCTGCATGATTGTAGCTATTTTTCTGCCTTCATTTTTTTTTATAAGCAAGATATATTAAAGCGAGAAGAAAGGGTTCTCGAACCCGCTTACAAAAAAACGAGACAAAGCTCGAACGAAAGAACAAGACAAAGCTCGGCAAAAGAAAATTACAAACCAATTGAACCTTAAGATAAATAAAACAAAGAAAATTTTCTAAATTCATAAAAATTACCATTGGTGTGAGTAATTTTTCTGATGAAAGACCATCTCCAAACCAACGCTTTGTTATTCCAAACCACGTCAAGAACGTTCCAAGAATCGTTCCTAAAAATTATACCATTTCTCAAGGACCATAAACTCCAACATGTAGCTATCCAAATGATTCCTTCCTTTCCACCTTTCACACTATTCCGTTTGCAATAGTGACTCCATCTCAAGAAACTACCTTTGATATTATAAGTCGTAAAATCAATAAAACCAATCCACGTAGCCACCTCCTTCCAAACCAACAAAGCAACACTGCACCACATAAGAAAATGTCCTATCGATTCACTACATCCTTGACAAAACACACAAGAAAAATCATAATTCGGAAAAGAGACACCTCTAACAAGCAAAGCATCATTTGAGGGGAGCCTATTTATAAAGCATCTCCAACCAAAAGCCTTAATTTTAGAAGGCACCTCCATCTTCCAAATAAATTTCAATGCATCATCGAAATTATTGCAAGGTCCAAACGAAATGTGAAACTTACAAGAAATATCGTAAAAGCTTCTAACAGTGAAACCGTATTCCACGTTCTGCGCCCAAACAACGCCGTCCTTAGCAGCATCATTCATCTGTACTGACAGCAGGGCAGTCCTTAAGTGCTGCAGCTCAGTTGCAGCCTGGCCCAGATCCTTGTTTGCGATCCTGAAGTCCCCCCATGTCCTCACTGCACCCCGCCAAACTCCCATGCAAGCTACTGCCACTTTAAGTCTAGACAAAAGGTAGAGTTGCGGACAAAAGTCCTTAATGCAGAAATCACCAAGCCAAAAGGAATGCCAAAAGAAAGCAGTAAAACCATTACCAACAGAAAACTTGCAGTTTTGAACAAAAGAGTTATCCGAAAAAAAATTATCGAGGTTAATTATATCCCTCCACCAAGAAGAAACACGACATCCTCTGTTTTGTAAAGTATCGGAGCTCACAACCTTTAAATTAATATCCCAGCAACGAGCCTTTAGCACTTCATACCATAAAGCATTAGATTCCGACAAAATTCTCCGCCGCCATTTGTGGAGAAGAACCACATTTAAGTCATCAATCCTTCTCAACCCGAGCCCTCCCTTTTCGATCGGAAGACACACCTCCTTCCAACTAACCCAATGAATTTTCCTTTTAATCTCCGAACTTCCCCAAAGAAAATTACTTTGTATCCTAGTAATCTCTTTGACAATCTTCACCGGAGCTTTGTAAAACCAAAGCATAAATATTGAAAGACTAGATAACACCGATTTCAAGAGAGTTAATCTACCTCCAAAACTAAGCAACCAATTATTCCAACAAGAAAGACACTTCTTTATATTAGATAACAAACCCGACCAAATTGTAATATTTTTAGAGTTGAAACCGATAGAAATACCAAGGAAAATAACTCCTTCTTACAAGAAAGGAAACAAGAAGCTACTTCCATGAAATGAGAGTTAATGTTCGTGCCAAGAAGCTTGCTTTTGTGGAAATTAATCCCCAAACCCGACATAAGCTCAAAACCTCTAAACACCGCCTTAATTGCCCAAATATGCTCCCAACTTCCGTCACCAACCAACAACGTATCATCCGCGAATTGAAGAATATCCGCAAAGAAATTGCCTTTTATAAAAAATCCCTCATAGTCTCCATTCTCAATGACCTTGCTCACTATATCCATCTTGATTTCATCTTGATTTCAATGTTTATTATTGCATCATATCCAATTTGTTTCAACTCCCTCACTACCATTTACAAGAACCAAAAGTATAATTAGATTTTGAGGATTTTTTTGTGTGTAAATTGACTATGGTTAGAAAAATATAAATTTTAAAAAAATGCCTATGAATATGAGAAAAATGAATTTAATGTATATATATGGATAATTGAAAACACAAATGTGAATTTAGAATGGGATATGAAATGAAGTAAGATATGGATTGAATGGATATTGGTCTTGAAATTGAAATTTGAACATGGATTTAGGAATTGAATTGGATATCCAAATCAAATGGACTTAAGAATGGATATTTGGAATTGAATTTGAAATGTGGAAATTAGGAATGTGACTTTGGAAATTGGATTTATGGATATAGGTTTAGAAAAGAAATGGTTAGAAAAATGGATAAAGGTGTACTTAGGAAAGAAAAAGGATCTTGAATCTTTGAAAACATGCCTTAAATTCCAAACAAGCCATGAACCATGAATTTTCCAACTTGAACCAAATATTGAGTGAAACCATTTCTTGAGAATTTGATGCCATGATGAATCCAAATATCAATACTTACATCTCAATCAATCAAAAGGCCTTGATTTAGCAAAATTCTCCTCACATTGTTGATCTAACCACAAACGTAAATCCTTTGAGAAATCCTCTAATCCTCCTGAAAGATATTGACTTGTGAAGCAAAGAATTAGGAGAAACCCTGGAGATGATGATGAACTTGCAATAGAGAAAGAATATTAATGCTCAATGTGGCCTTAAAGAGAAAAAAACCCTAGCACCATGAATTTCAACTGAGCAACCATTATCAATGCTCAAGCACAATGAACTGAAACCCTAATTCCCTCGTTCTTGAGGATTTTTGATGAAGACATCCTTGTAACTTGATGAATCTAATTTTGAACCAAGCTTCTCATGAATCACTGCTTGACAACCATAAGACAACTTGACCTTGGATACTCATTGCCTGAGAAATAACCCACTGATACAGATAACTTGAAATTGAAGCAAACTCTTGATGATTTGACCAAGATGAGGTCAAACTTCCATCTGATTTTGGAATTAATGAATAACCACATGTAACTTGAAACCGATGCCCTTGCCATTAATCTCCCTGCAAAACCCTAAACATATAGAGAAGAAGAAATAAGCAAACTACAACAAATTTTTGGTATTTTGGTTAGAGGTTAGTAAACGTAAACAAACATAAAGCAAGTAAAAAACACATAGGTGCGTGTGATCTCACTCAGAAGCAAACCCACAGAGGAGGGCAGGAGAGCCAAAAAATTTAATTTTGTTTGTATGCAAAGATGCAAATGATAAGTGGGATTTTAGGGTTAAAAATAGGGTATTACACATATTGCTAACAGGGACTTGTGAACATGAGATAGCTAAGTTCAAGAAGGTGCTAATGAATGAGTTTGAGATGACTGATCTAGGAAATATGACATATTTTCCACGGATGGAGATTATGTACTATGAGAAGGGTATCATTTTGCATCAACTGAAGTATGAATTTGAACTTCTAAAGAAATTTGAGTTGCTAAATTGTAAGGTTGTTGTCACACCTTCAGAAACAAATCACAAATTTGATTCTGATCCTGAGGGTGATAATATAGATGCTACAAATTTTAAGCAGCTGGTTGGTTCTCTGAGGTATTTGTGTAATACCAAACTAAACATTTGCTATGCAGTTGGAATGGTTAGTAGGTTCATGAGTAAACCTAAGTGGTCTCATTACCAAGATATTGTCAAGATTCAGAGGTATATTAAGGGAACTCTCAATTATGAAGTGTTGTTCCCTTTTGGTGAAAAGGCTAATTCAGAGCTGATGTGTTACTCAGACTCTAATTAGTGTGGAGACAGAGTTTACAGAAGAAGTACTTATGGATATTTGTTTAAGTACCCAGGAGGTCCAATTTCTTGGTGTTCTAGGAAGCAACCGGTTGTTGCTTTGTCAACCTGTGAAGTTGAGTACATTGCAGATATTGTGGCTGCATGTCAAGCTGTTTGGCTTCTAAATTTACTGCAGAATCTGAAGATCAAGGTAAACTAGCCTCTGAAGCTAATGATTGTTAACAAGTCTACAATCAATCTTGCCAAGAACCCAGTGCTGCATGGAAAAAGCAAGCATATTGAGACAAAGTATCATTTTTTGAGAAGTCAAGTCTAGAATTAAGTGCTAGAAGTTGTGCACTGTATCACCTAGAAGTAGTTGACAGATGTTCTGACGAAGGCGATAAAGACTGGTCAATTTCTCCACTTGAGGGATGGAATTGGTGTTGTTAGTTTTGATTAGCTGAATATGAATTACGGGAT